>LR990339.1:36618285-37307112 GCA_905147345.3 Mythimna impura
ATATGTAGATATGTTACAGCGATATCTTGATATTATATGTAGTTTTTCTTGAGTTTTGAATGGAGATAAAGGGTTGTTGCCGCCGGGATTCCGATCCCGATTTCCGGCCACCGTAGGCGCGGGCTTGCGGACGGCGAGTAATGGGTGCCTCGCCGTCCGACCGTCCGGTAACTGCCCGGTCCGAGCCAAAGTCGTCGACGGCACGTATTGTTTCACGCGCGCCTCAGGGAGATGTCAGCAAATAAAATAATATGATTTTCCCATCGAAAAAAAAAAAGAAAAAGAAAGGGCCACGGGTAGTGTGAAAGCGAAGCCCGGGGCCCCGGGATGAAGGCAGGGAAGGAGCAGGAGTGGGTTTTTAGTCAGTAAAAGTCTGACACTATCTCTCGTCCGCCCAAGAGCGGGATTTGTAAATTTATTTGAAAATAACATTTTCATTACTCATACTCGGAAAGTAGGTCTGACTCTGAAGTTGCCTGTGGAGCGGGATCAAAGTAATACTTTTCAGCCCTAGGAAGAATTGCTTTCAACTGACAGCTGTCAAATTAATTTATAATTAAAATATCTAATTCTATTTTCACATTATATTGAACCATGTCCCAACTTTTTATACAGCCACTCAATTACAGCGCGATTTAAAATTTATTGAAACAACAAAAAGATAAGAATTAATTAAAGAACATATTTTTTTAATGGTGCTTCCATTTAATTTAAATTTTAATAATAAAAATACAACTGATTTTTAAAAACACTAATTAATTAAAACTATATATATACTTACACTAAAGGCTACTCCTAACTAAAATGGCTTTATTATACAAATAATTTACTTTCAACTATTTCTTTAAAATACTCGTAACATAAATTTAGGAAAGATATTTACCATTTTTTCAATGATGAAAATGTAAAATAACGTCGAATAGCCGGCCACAAAAAAACAAACAAAATAGGCGGGGAAAGTGGCAATCCGATCTATTTACGTTTGTTTATTACAAGAGCGTCCTTTTCGAGGTACATTTTCATACAACCACTCTTACGTGATTTTGATGTTATTACACATATTTCTTATTTAGTCCCTCGAACTATTGGCGATCTCGCTACGCTCGGCCGCCATACTCCTTCTTGGGACTAAATAAGTTACTTTCACGCCTAGGGTAACAATGTACTATTTCAACACACTTGTTCAGAAAGTGAAGTTGCACTATAGCGCTTACCGTATGCTCCATCGTGTCCTCCGGGCTCTCCGCGCAATGTTGACACCCGGGTAATTCCATAATTACCACCTGAATCCGGAACAGGAACCTACAGAACTTATCATGCGCAAGGCGAGGACGCCGTGGCGCCTCTCCAGTCACTCCTCAAAGTGGGGACTGATCTCCGCAATCGCGGCGTGCCATTCAAAGGACTGTTGCCTCCAAATATAGTAAAACCATCGTGCAACTGGATATAAATAACTATAGACCCATCACGCTAATACCTATACTTTCAAAAATTTATGAAAAAGTTATGCATCATAAACTACGTGAGTTCTTGAACAAAAATAAAATAATAAAAGAAGAACAAAACGGTTTTTTTAAGTCAACAACACTTGCAGCTTTTTGTTTTGTTAAATCTATTGTGAATCTATTACAGAAAATATTGATAAAAACAAACCGTAACTGTTGTTTTCCTCGATATGAGTAAAGCGTTTGATTTAGTAAATTACGATAAGCTATTAGATAAATGTGAGCGCTATGGCATCCGCGGTTCGGCACTAGATTGGCTCCGAAGCTTTCTCAGTGTGTAGAAGTGACTCGCATAAACAAAAACTTCATATCAACAGCCTACAGACTTTGGGACGTTGGGACTCAAGGTAGTGTTTTGGGACCTCCTCTATTCCTCTTGTATATCAACGATTTGCCTCATGCCACAATTCACAAATGCGTACTGTTTGCTGATGATGTCTCAGTACTTAGTTAGCAACTTTACTTCCTTACTTAGCAATGATAACAATGAAAACCACGAAAAAGAAGTACACAAAACACTACATGACATAGTTGGTTGGTTAACAATAAATGATCTTAAGGTGAATTTCTCCAAAACTAAATACCTATGTACATTTTAGCAACTATAATCAAATTAAAAAACTAAATTTTAACATTATATTCAATGACGAAAAAATAATTAGAGAAGACAATAATAGATTTCTTGGCATTACCATAGACGAACACTGCAATTGAAAATTACACACAGAAACAATATGCAAGAGACTCAATAGCTGATTTTACGCTTTAAGACAATTAAGTAAGAAAAACAGTAAGTGAGACAGCAGCTCTTACTGCTTATCACGGCCATGTAAGCTCCATCCTATGGTATAGTTTATTGTTATGGGGCAACTCACCACACAATAGCGGAGCCTTCATTATACAGAAAAAGTGTATCCGAGCAATAAGTAACGTCGGGCCTTTTGAAACACGCAGGCCACTTTTCAAAAAACTAGGAATACTTACTTTTGTACCTATGTACATAATGGAAATTGAGATGTTTGTAAGGAACCGATTGCATTTGTTTGTAGACAGTAATGAAAAACGTAAATATAAGTCCACAATAAGACCCCACTAAATTGGAAACTTATACCTTTTGTAGAAGCGCATTGCATAAAAAGAATAGCTATAGGATATCAATCAAAGTCTACAATCATATTCTACGTCGGTTGAGAGAACTTCCCTTATATAAATTTCAAAAGGAAATAAAAAATTATGGTTAATAGAGAATGTTTTTATACCTTAGGTGAATTTTTTAACTATATGAGTTGAAAATGTAGCTAAAACTTTCTATGAAATTGTGTTTTTAATTGTATTATTCTGTTTGTGAACTATTCTATTGTGTTTATGAGTTTTTTTGTATTTGTGTTTGTTACCTATTTCAATGTACCTATTTGCACCTAAAATTTAATTTTCGCATGCCTCCAATATGTGAGATGTGTAAAACACTACCTTTTCTTTTTATCAACCTTTGTACCATATCTCTGGCGATGACTATTATTATTCTTATTATTATTATTTATTCACTATTTTAAACATATAAATTATATTTTTAAATATTTCAATAAAAAAATAAAATAAAAAGAAACATTTAAATATATAAAAAATAGTGTCCCACCGGTATCGGGAACAGGGTCGAAGCTACCGGCGCGGCGGCGGTCAGGGCTCCAGAGAAAGGAGCTTCTTATTATTATTATTATTACTGTTAATTATAGTGCAGGCCTGGTAACCCTTGTTACGTACAAAAAACATTTTATCGTCAAGTCATCAAGGTCTCTTACGTTGAAAAATGCAATGCCATCGACAGAAATAAATAACAATGAATAAATACCTACCTCATATGTAGAAGGGACGTACCTGAATAAATGCATTATGTTGTTTCTTTTAACCCTTCCTTGAATCATCACAACCCGAAGGAAGACAGTATGTAGCTTTATCCAAAGAGTATGTAAAGCTAACACTTGCTTTAACGACCATTAGATATTAATTGCTTGGGATAAACACCAAGCGACACTAGCGACATCTGGATTATGATATGTGTCATATTTCGGTACTAAATTTAAGTTTACATTTTAGCCATGCAAATGGATTCCGGGGATAACACTGTTTTTTTTTTTAATTTTTGCATATAAAATATATGAAAATGAACATAAAATAAATTGTTTTATTTTTAAATCCTGGCAACACAAAAATAGTGCCATCTATGACACATTGCGCAGACCGTTCTTATTAAAGTTTTAGTCTACATAAAAACAACGTAGTGTGTCATTGCGTCACTAGATGGCTCTATTCTAAAGCTTACTTCCTCACATTTCTGTTATCCCGCTACTACGTGACTATAATGGATTTTGGCAATTGTTTGATCCAACATGGCCGATGTTCGTCCAACATAGGCCAATGTCCGCTCGGCCAACAACGCTAGGGTTTGTGCAAAATGAAAGACAGCTTTTATGTAGCATTCTACGAATTGGGTTGAAGCAAATGTCTGGCGTTGTTCGTAAATCGCACCATGTAAATCGGCTTTTCGTATCGAAATCGGATAATAAATGCTAACCTGGTAATATTACCCTTGGTATTAGGATAGCAGAAGCTAATGGGAGGTTTTCAAGTCCGCTGAAGCTACGATCGACTATGGCCGGAGTGTTTGTATGTTTCAGTTTTGAATACAGTTGCATTTTGCGCTTAAAATTGATAAATTCGCCATATGCGATTGAATATTGATAGTTGCTATGTAGATATGTGTATCGGTCAAGGTGTGATTGGAAAATTGGACTGTGCAGTCTCTTTTCTACTAGCGACGGAGATGGACTGTGATTAATACGGGAATTAAAATTCTCTGAAGGTTCTCTCATAAGGAATCGCAGCTCTGCATTAGGTCGTGTTTGAATCATTTAGAGATTTTTGGTGTAGGATAACTTATTATTGCCACCTGATAACCCGGGTGCCATATTACAGATTTTGTTGAAGTGGTAGATGCAGGTAACTAGGTAAACAGTAGATATTTTTTTTTATTAAGTAACATGGTCCTTTTATGTATTATTTTGGTTCATGATGATTTAAACCCCCTTTTACCACAGACTATCCCCTTTTTATTTTAAGTTCTTACTGTCGCTTCTAACATTCATACTGTATGGATCAGAATGTTGGGCTGTGAAAAAGACGGATGAAAAAAGATTGCATGTAGCGGAGATGAGAATGTTGAGATGGATGTGTGGTGTGACGAGAATGGATAAAGTGAGAAATGAGTATATTAGCGGAAGTTTGAAAGTGGCGCCAGTGACTGAAAAGTTGAAAGGGAATCGTTTATCTTGGTATGGTCATGTAAAGAGGAGAGATGAAACGCATGTTATCTTATCTTATCTTATAGTGAGGCTGGCCCTAAGCCAGAGCACTTCGACCCTTCTGGATCTTTTGTGCTAATCCCCCTCCCTTCTACTCAACCCCCAGCCTTCCGTGCACCTTTTTCATGAGTCCCAGTATGGCCTTGATGGGGCTGAGCCTGTAGTCCTCTGGTCTTGGAAATGGTTGACCCAGATACTCTAGTCTCCTGGAGCCTAGTGCTGCACAGTCGCATAGTACGTGTAGCATATTCTCCTCTGCCTCTCCACAGATCCTGCAAGTCGGGTCGCTTGCTAGTCCCATGTTGTGGAGCTGTTTGTTGGTGGCATAGTGCCCCGTGAAGACTCCTGTGATTGTTCGGAGCTGTGATCTGCTGTACCTCCATAGTTTTTGGGTCCAGGCCTTATCTATGTCATTAAGAAATAGCTTTGCATGCTTCTGGCCTGTTGTGTTGCGCCAGTGTGTGCTGTGTATTTCCAACGCAGCCTTTTTCAATGCTTGGTTGATGACCCTTGGTGAGAGTCCTATGAAGGGTTCCGGTCCGTATAAGGGTGTCTCAGATCCTTTCCTTGCTAGAGTGTCGGCTCTTTCGTTGCCTTCTACTCCTGTATGACCTGGCACCCAGATCAATCTGACCTTGTTGCGCCTTCCTATCCGATTTAGTATTTTAATACAGTTTAGTACCAGCCCAGAATCCACTCTGTTGGACGTGAGTGCCTTGAGTGTTGCTTGGCTGTCGCTTAAAATGTAGACAGTGTCCCCTTCGGTGCCTCTGTCTAGTATTTCCTGCGCGCATGCGATTATAGCATAGGTCTCTGCTTGGAAGACCGTCGCCAGTTTGCCCATGCTTAGGCTGAGGTTGCAGTTGTCACTATGTACCCCCGCTCCTGTACCGGTGTTCATTTTAGAACCATCCGTGTACCATACCTGGTTTTTCCCTTTGTGGGGTTTTATCCCACCTTTCCATTCCTCCCTGCTCGGAATGTAGATCTTAAACTCCTTTTTGAGATTATGAATGGCATGTATTTTGTCACATCCCATGTCCATCATCCAGTCAAGTTCCCTGTTTGGTCTTGTGTTTGTATGGTTTGTTTTACATCCGGAGTTCGTCCAGTGCCCCATACTTTTAAGCCTATGAATGGCCCTCCTCGCCTCTAGTTCCACTTCAATGTGTAAAGGGGTGAGATTGAGCAGCGTTTCCATCGCCGCAGTTGGCGTGGTCCTAAATGCTCCTGTAATGGCCATGCATGCAGTCCGCTGTACTTTGCTTAGGGCCTGTCTGCAAGTTGCCAGCTTGGTTCTGGTCCACCATACGATGCTCCCGTATGTGATCAGCGGTTTCACCATCATGGTGTAGATCCATTTGATAACCTGGGGTCTAAGGCCCCATGTTTTCCCATAGGCAGAGCGACACATGCCAAATACTCTTAGAGCCTTGTTTGCTGTCGCTTCGGCATGGCTTTTCCACGTGAGTTTGCTGTCTAGGATTACTCCTAGATATTTTACTTCTGTGGACAACTCTAGTACAGTGTCGTAGAGCTTTATGGTACCCATTGCTGTTAGGTCCCTCCTTCTGGTAAACGGGATGATCACCGTTTTGCTTGGGTTGATGGATAGGTGGTTGAGTTTACACCACCTTTCAACCATGTTCAATCTCTCCTGTATAATCCCTGACACAGTGTTGGGAAATTTTCCGTTTACAAGTATCACGAGATCATCTGCATATCCAACCGTGTACGTTGGTCCTTTGTTCAGTTCTATTAGCAGCTCGTCTATCACCAAACACCAGAGTGTTGGCGAGAGTACGCCTCCTTGCGGGCATCCTCTTGTGACATGCGCCCTTTTGGTCTCACCTAGCAGTGTTGATTCTATAACTCTGCCCTTCAGCATATTGTCCATCCAGTCACAAATGGTAGGGTCTATGCCATGTTTCTCTGCAGCTGTTCGTATCGTTCTAAAAGTAGTGCGATCGAACGCGCCTTCTACATCGAGAAAAGCTGCTAGGCATATCTCTTTGCATTCTAGCGCCTTTTCGGCACGACTTACGACCTGGTGTAGCGCCGTTTCTGTCGACTTACCAGGCTGGTATGCGTTTTGCATCCTGTGAAGCGGTTGTTTCTTCAGCGCTCCCTCCCTGACATGCTTGTCTACAAGCTTTTCCAGAGTTTTCAGGAAGAATGATGTCAGGCTTATAGGTCTGTATGACTTAGCGTCCTCGTAGTCTGCTCTTCCTGGCTTGGGAAGAAAGATTACCTTCGCCTGTCTCCACGCCTTTGGTATGTAGCTAAAGGCGATGCATGCTCTGTATAGTCTACCAAGATGCGGTTCTAGTATGTTCCCCGCTCTTTGTAATAGGGCTGGGTACACTCCGTCTGGTCCCGGGGCCTTGTATGGCTTGAAGCTTTCCAGGGCCCACTTTATGCCATTCGGCCCTACTACCTTTTTCGCGGCGTCCCAGTCTGCTTTCGTTGTTTTTGACTTAATGTCGTTTAAGCTTAATGAGTCCGCCGTGTCGTTAGCTGCGAATGAGCCGGGAAAGTGCGTTCTAAACATTATCTCGAGGGTATCACCTCCAGACTCTGTCGGTTTGCCATTCTCATCCTTGATGGATGTCAGTGGATTTACCTTTGCAGTGGCCATAGCCTTCGATAGTCTCATGCTGTCTGGAATGCTGCCAATGCTATCGCAATGGTCCCTCCAGGCCTGCCTTTTGGCCCTGCGTACAGCCTTATTAAATTCCGTCAGCTTTGTAGCATACATCTCAAAGTTTTTGAGAGCCTTAGCACGATTGAAGGCGGCCCTAGTTTCCCTGCGTAGCCTAGCTAAGTCAGAGTTCCACCAAGGTTCCTTTCTTGCTTGTACTACCTTTTCGGGGCAATTACTTGTCCAAGCGCTCAAAACAGCTTCGGATATTCGCCCCGCCTCGAATTCTACGTCAATCGCTGAATTCAGCTTACCTTTGGGGTCCCCAAGTTCCACTTTCAGGTCTCTCGTGTAGGAGTTCCAGTCAGTGTGTCTTGGGTTCCTCCTTGCTACCAGTTCCTTTTCCAATCGGGTACTGTACTTGAAGCAAATATACCTATGGTCTGAGAGTGATATCTCATTTGGTACGTGCCATTCGCTTATGCGGTTACTAGCCCTGTTAGTAGCTACTGTTAGGTCAATCACCTCCGCTCGTCTGGCATTGACGAACGTGGGCCTGTTGCCATTATTTATAATTTGTAAAGGTGAGCTTACCAGGAAATCCAGCAGTTTTTCACCTCTCCTATTATTACCGGTGCTCCCCCAGGTGACGTGGTGTGCGTTGGCGTCGCAGCCTATGATCAGGTCTAGGCCCTCCCGGCTGCAGTGTTCCACGAGTTCCCTCAGGTTCGTTGAGATGGGGTCCTCGGCTTCATAAGGCATGTATGCGGAGGCTAGTATCAGCGCCCCGCCTCCCTCCTCCTCTCTTAGAGGGACCTTGATGGTTGTCAGGTCCCTGTAACAGAAATTGTGCAGGGGAATCGCGTCTAGGCCATTTCTGACATAGATGCACGCCCTTGCGTTTAGGTCATGACGTTGGTAGTATACAATACCCCCAGTCCTGCCCAGGCCTCTAATCTCCCCCTTGTATGTATAAGGTTCTTGTATTAGAGCTATGTCATATTTTAACATGTTTAGCTCGCGCGCCAGAAGGGCAGTCGCAGCCTTATTATGTTGCAGATTAATTTGTACAAACCTTATTGCAGCCATTTCTTATTCCAAAATTTCCTACTGCCGATTCGGCCCCGCCTCCCCGTCCTCGTCTGAGTCTGGGCAGTTGGGGTCTAGTTTGAGGACTGCCAGTCCCGCCAGGTCCCCCGCGCACGTCGATGGTGACGACGCGCGGTCCAGTTCCATAGCTGGATGGTAGTCCCCGTAGTGGTCCGCGCCGTCGCTGGTCCGCTCTTCAGCGAGGAAGGCCTCCTCCTCCGAGCTCAGGACCCCTCCCTCGGTGCAGTCCTCCTTCATCTCCCCACTGGGGGCGTCAGGTTCTGCCGAGGTCGCTGGGGGTTCCTTGGCCCGCTCCTTGGCCTGGTCCTCCCTCCTCCTATCCGCGTCCTCCAGCAGTTTGAACTGGCTAGGCCCCAGTCCTGAGTGGAGTGTATAGCCAGCCTCCCTGATGGCGTCCGCGGATAATTTGTCCATGAGGACAATCCGGCGCGTCGTGGTTGGCTCCACGTCGACCTTCAGCACCTTCCACCCATCCGTGTGCAGTGCCGGGTTGAAGCGCTGGAGCAGCCTCAAGGTATCCGCGAGGTCGGCGCCCTTGAGGGTCTTCGACTTCCACGCCATCTTGATCGGCTTCGGAAGGTCCTTCGCATCCAGCACCCGTAGCTTGATGCCACTGACCTCCCGGCCGTCGACAGCGCGGAGCCACTTAACCGCGTCGGGTCCCTCGCAACTGACGTGCAGCGCCCCTCCGACCATATTCCCGACGTTCACGCGGGGCAGTGGATCCGGGGTCTCTATCAGCAGCTTCCATAGAAACTCCTGAATCGGACCCAGGGTTCCCGCCTCCAGCGCTTGGTCAGGGTGGGACGCGTGGACAATTGCCATCTTCGTCCCCATGAGAGCGTCCTTGTAGGATCCCTGGGTTTTGACCTTTTTTGTGTCATTGCCCGGTTCCTTGGCCTCGTCGCTCACCTCTCGTATCCTTTTGACAGGTGCCGTGTTTCCCCCTGTCATTGCAGCCTGTCGCTGCAGGTTCTTCGACCTGCGCTTAGCGCTGCCGCTCAAGCGCCGGTGATGCGGCCCCGGTGCCTGCGCCGCGGGGTCCCTCGCTCCCGTCCCTCCACTGGACGTTCCCTGTGCAGGTTCCGTCCGTGGCGGAGGTGTCGGTATGCTGGGGCCCCCACGAACAGGCAGCGGTGCCCCTATCCCAGAGTGCCCTTGGGCGCCACTCCCTCTTTGCGGAACCCCCGTATCGGTTTTCCCCCGTCCCTTGCAGCCCTTGCGGGTCACGGTGGTCCAGGAGTCGAAGCCCGATACGGGTACATCCTGCTTGGAGGCAGCGGCCCCCCTACCTGCTAATGCCTTAGGCTTAGTCCCTGTAGTCAGGTCCACGGCCATTTCTGACACGCCCTTTACGGTCATGTCACCTTTTTTGTTTTGTGTTAGTCTAATATCCATACCTTTTTTTTTAATTGAAGTTTCATCAGCCCGGCTCCTCACCCACCATCGAGCCCTCAACATCGGGGATGCTTTAAAGCACCAAGGCTACCGAGCTGACATAGTACCCCTGAGTGAGTTGTCCGCGAGCTTCCAGCAGTCCACATCTGCCCCCCACAATAGGTGCCAGTGCGTACCTGCCTTCCGCTGCGAACCCCATCACTCCCGAGCACTCGCCTGACGGCCGTCTGACCGGACGTCGCAGCCGATTGACCATGATTGGCTAGACCATGGCCGCCCGTTTGAGGAGAAATCCAGACCAAAGTGGCGTGTTGCCTTCAAGGGGTAAAACAACCCGACCCCTCTCAGGCTCAACCACCAGGACTCCTTCATCCCCCCGTACGGGTCACCGCGCACGGCACTAACACGCGGGAGGTCATTAGCTATCCACCATCTACCCTGTTGATGATGGACACGCAGAGACATGACCTCTCCATCCCTGCATTAAGACGCCCGGTGGTTTCTGTTACGTCTATTTCTTATGGAACTAGACCAATAACGGGGCGGCAACCACGAGAAGGATAACCACCAGACTGACCTTAAGGATCTATGCGACTGTTGCGCTCTCCCTTAAAGCCCACGCCCCCTCACATCCTCTGAAGGAGTCCGTGAGGTAGGTCAACCTCTATGCTACCATGTGAGTCATGTCGTTCGGTAACCGCAAAAGCACACAGATTGACCCGCCCCAAACGCATGTTACTAAAAGAGTTATGAGTATACATGTGGATGGGTGGAGAGGGAGAGGGAGGCCAAAGAAAAGATGGATGGATTGTGTGAACAGTGATATGGAAGAAAAGGAAGTTAGTGATAGCATGACGGTTGACAGGATAGAATGGAAGAAAAAAACATGTTGTGCCGACCCCAAATAAGATGGGACAAGGGCAGGAAGATGATGACTGTCGCTTCTAAGATTGTCTGGTTTAAATTGCTGTCAGTGATAAGACGAAGAAGTAAAAGTTTTGTTATTATTTTGGTGTACAGTAAAATTTATTCTATTCGATAGGACGGACAGAGGCCGTGTAAGTATGTAATTTTAAATAGATTTTATTTTCTGTCACATTTTTTTTAAGATGGGATTTTGTCTGTCTTCTCCCGTTAAAGGCTGGAGAGCGGGAGGACTTGTCAGACTTTTACTGAGTAAAACCACACTTATGTTCCTCCAGTTGACCTTTGCGTTCCAGGACGATATCCTTAACCTTTTCAGAATGTGATGATGATGTGTAGGTAGTAGGTACCTATACATATTATACGATATTATACTACGCAAAGCAATTTTGTTTTTTTTTTGTTTTAGCTGTACTTAACCCTAAGTTATGGTACCTTTTAATGCGAAGTTTATGATAAAAACCGTTCCGATTTTCTACATAAGTGTTATACAGTCAGGGGTCAAAAGTGCAGTTGCAGTCTAACAATGCTAAAGTGTCTAAAATTTTTTTATAGATATAATTTAGTAGATGTTCAATGGTCCACAGCTAGTTTATTTAATACTTTAGATCTTATGCTGCGAATTGAATCAGTCCTGAACCATTGACCCTCTTCTATATATAAATTTTAGGCACTTAAGCAATGGCAGAGTGCAACTGTATTTTTGACCCCTGACTGTACATAAGTAGGTATTTGTATTAAGCACGTTACACACACATACACAAGAAATAGCTCAGGAAAAGCACCATAAATTATAATAGGCCAATTTGCGAAATGTATACTAATAATCCTATCCAGGGGCTTTAACCAACTAGGGTTATTATCTAATAAAATTTGCAAAGCGAAAATTATAGTTTATAGGTAGGTACTACTGAAATATTGTATGCTCAAAAACATCGTTTCACATATACATATACTTACTAATGATCTTATTATATACTAGCTGTGCCCCGCGGTTTCACCCGCGTTTTTCTCGTTTCCGTGGAAATACCGAGATAAATATAACCTCCCTCAATAAATGGACTATTGAATATTTAAACAGTTTTCATATCAGATCAGTATTTCCCGAGATTACCGCGTTCATAACAAACAATCAAACTTTTCAGCTTTATAATATTAAGAAAAATATAGATTAAGTTAAATTGTATAAGTCGCAGGCAATAGCTGTCTATCTGTTCGACATTCAGCCAGACACATAAGAATTACGACTATAGGCGGGAGTGTCCGTCCACTTTAAACCGGGTTAAAATATTATTTTAAAGTACTTCTGAGTAAATTATATTTTTCGTTTTATTTTCTTGTGGCAGAAGAATATATTGATTGTTTCCGCAACCTGATCTTGACAATGCGACATACCTATAGTTGGCCGTGCGAAGAACAGTCTTGCCGTAAATCTAATCCTACATATTTAAATGTTTGCCCCTGTGATTTATTTATCGTTACGGCAAAAGATAATTTAATTGGGAATTGGACTCTTTTAAAATGAAAAGGCAAATCATTTGGAATCATTGGGATCCGAGGTATAAGTACTGTTTGACCAACCGCTGCACCAGTCAAAACTGTTGCAACGATCACGTTATTGCGAAGAAATTTAACCTGAAGTCGAGTCCCGTTGCATAAATTTGGTGGCTTAAGATTTCTAAGTAAAATAATTGGGGCACCAATTTTTAACTTGAGAGAATGTGGGGGGAGGCCACTCGGGTTTAAAGAATTAAGAAATTCCTGTGGCTAATGGACTGCATCTTCTTGATCTCATCAACAAATATATTTCGAAAAAGATTATTACAGGATTTTATGTTGATGAAAAACTCTATGGCCCATAACTCATTAATAGGTACCAACTCTTAACATCTTACACACGTGATAACTTTTAAACGAAATATCCGATTGAGATGAAACAAAAAGTATTTTACTTCTACATAAATACTCTTGATAACATAATGCTTAATTTCGATAAAGATTAATATTACGATACATATTTAACGTAGTTTTTTTTTCTTCAGACGATTTAATAATTATTTTGAACATAAAATCGGTTATTGTGATTAAACCATGATAGCTAGATATATGTTCTCGCGGACTTTTTTGTAGGTCTTAATGGGATCTACAAACCCGTAGTACATCATTTTGTTCTATTGTCAATAGTTTTTGTAGCGCACGCAAAAATAGGTTTTCGATTTTACACCTTGTGTTACAAAATAGCAATTTTATTACGGATCCCTAATTTTGAAAAAAAAAACATAGCCTATAGCCTTCCTCAATAAATGGACTACCCAACACTGAAAGAAACATTCAAATCGGACCAGTAGTTCCAGAGATTAGCGCGTTCAAACAAACAAACAAACAAACAAACAAACTCTGCAGCTTTATAATATTAGTATAGATGTTTGGTCCATCCAATGTTCCGCCGAAAGGCATACAAAATAGCGATGGTAATGTCAATATAATTATGTATACTTACCTACTATCAAAATTAAATTAATTGTAAATACAAAATCTCCTAAAAACAATGTCCGCAAATGATAATTGTCAAAAAAAAAAAATAGAACAGTGTAAAAATCATGCAAAAAATATGTATATACACATCAATTTCGTACATTTTACGTGATGCGCGCTCAACTAAAAACTTCTACAGATTTATTATATGTATGGATGTAAGCCCTGGCTGGAGGCTTTAATAATTTTTGTTTTTTATTAAAGCCCCCACAGGCTAGTCCGGTTGAGCAGACGACAACCTCATAGATTGACCTGCAAGAGGTCATGCACAAAAAAAAGAGAATATTTAGGATCCTCATTCTCGGTAGATGAACGGACCTAAAAAATGTCTACGCTGTATCTGGAAGTGAAAAAAAAAACAAAGTAAAAAAAAAACAATATTTTTACGTATTGCCAAACAATAGAGGTCAGTGGCGTACTGTCAGTAAACTCAGTGCTCAACTGTTTATTTGTATGTATATAAGTACTCTTTATTATAATATGTATAATAAAGAAAATATATTTTATGTTCTTTATTTTTTTGTAAGTCTTTAAAAGTGAAGTATTTGCTGACCATCTGTGAATGTAAACAAAATATAAGAAAGTTGTGTGATTTTATATATTATTATGAAGAGAGTTTATGTGTAGACTCGGTCGAAACATCTGCATGGGAGTTCTAAGAACTTGTTACAAATGATATTGGCCGGCCGTAGTGAATACTGACGAGGAATAGAGCTCCCACCTCTCTCTTACCTTTCAGGCTTGAGTGGAGATTTGCAAGAGCAAACGTGCTCGGAAGAACGATGTATAGGTGCTAGTAGGGATCTTGACCATACTTCCAGGATTGTCCTGATAGCCGTGGTATATGTTGCCCTCTTGTTGCTACATCACTTCGTGCAAGCGGCCGTTTTTAGGGGCATTTATTGTGTGTACAAGTCGCCCCCTGCCTTTTTATCGATGGAAACTAATAACATTGTTCAGGCAGGGGCCATAGTCTTAACATAGTTCCCGGTAATCTTAGTTTTCCATAAGTCGGGTGTTGCCCTTGGATGCAATAGCATAGCGCGTACAGGGATTTCTATTGCTAGTTGGTACCACAATCCATTAAAAGCGTCTAAGGGGCCTCTGCGAGTTGGTTTCGACTCCTCATACGCCTTCCAGGACCCCAGGGTTCTGAGATATAATAACCCGTATAAATAATAACAGTAATATAATAATAATACATAATATTCTGCAAGTTACACACATCGGTATCTAGTCCCAAACTAAGCAAAGCTTGTGTTATGAGTACTAGACAACTGATAAACATACTTATATATTTCTAAATAAATACATATTATAGATAAATTGCACCCAGACACATAACAAATGATCATGCTCATCACACAAACATTTGTCATGGGTGGGAATCGAACCCACGACCTTCGCCATAGCAGGCAGGGCCACTAACCACTAGACTAACAGGCCTGTCTCCATTGTAAGCGACCACGTTTCGGAGCCATATGTCATCACGGGCAGCACGCACTGGTCATAGACTTTCGTCTTGAGACACTGTGGTATGTTGTTTACCGCTACCACATGTCTCTGCATTTTAAATCTGTAATATCTTCGAAAACATTCATTTAAATTGCTGTAAAGGGCCCTATTGATCTAAAGATGTATTGCATAAAATCGCTTCGTAAATAAGCTATTATTTCTCGTAAAAAGTAAAGGTTATTTTAAACTATAAAAAATGATTATTATGGGTTATCCCTAAGAGATAGACATATTCCATCGCGGACTTTTTTGTAGACCTTTCTATGGTGTACAATACTGTAGAATATTATTTTGATCTATCTCGTAGGGTAAAACCAGCGTTTGCAATGTAAGCGCAAAAAATGTGTTTATTTACATCACATTAGAAACCTATAAAATTATCAGTGAATCACTCTATCTATTGCAAAAACTGCTTCAAAGTCCGTTGCGTAGTTTTAAAGATCTAAGCATACATAGGGACAGAAAGACAGCGGGACGACTTTGTTTTATATTATGTAGTGGTACTATTGGCTAAATAGGTATAAATAACACTTTGATACGTAAATTTTTCGTTAATTTGAAGTAGATGAGGCCGGTGTTTCCTAGCTGACTACCCTGAGAAGGAACACTGAAACAAACTCAGAGTTTAAAGTCTTTTTTAAGCGACTTCAAAAAGGAAAAGGAGGTTTTATGTTTAGCTGAATTTTTTTTTTTATTATGTACACCGATTTCTCGGTCAATTGTGGACTGATTTTGAAATAATTTTTTTTGTATGATAGGTTATGTTTCAGAGTTGGTCCCATTGAAATTTTGTTATGATCTGATGAGGATCTTTGAAGATATGGAACGGAACTCCTCATAGGATCAGAGCAGAACTGTCGTAACAAGTAAAATGGCTTTGTTTATACGTGTAGTCCATGACTGACTGAAAGAAGGGGGGAGGGGATGTATCGAACTAATCTGATGATGAAGCTGGAAGGTAGAGACCGAAACTCTGTAATAAATCAATGTAACCTAACCTTGTTTGGGATTATTACAATTGTCATGAGATGCAGTCTGGCTATAAGGTATCATCGAGCTAATCTGATGATGATTAGATGAGGGGTGCTTTTTAGTTGTGGTAGCACAACTAAACTAGGTATAAATCTGAAAATAGTAAATTTGTTATTACGTCACAAAAAAAAAAAAACATTTTCGTGATTCGGAAAAATCATCGAGACTCCAGTTGAGAATTGAACTATTTACATAGGAATGTTTGTACGGAACCTTCAGTGCGTGAGTCCGACTCGCACTTGCGCAGTTTTTTTTTACATTGAAGTCGGTTGTATTTATTTGGAAAAAGTTTTTTTTTTTAAGTTCATACAGCAAACATGTAACAGAGCCATGTAGATTAGTCTCTGAGATGGTATTTAATGAAAAGAATCACACAAATTTGTAGTGGAGTGGACAGTTAGTGCATGTAAGCATTTTTCAATATTCTTTTAGCTCATTTTATGGGTTGACAACAACGTTTAGGCAGGTCACAGTTTTTGCCTGAAAAGTTATTCGATATTTTTTTATATCTTAGAAGTGCTTATAAATAAACAGATTCTACTTGTATAATTTTCATATTATCAATAAATATGTTTATTAAAAACTATTTGGCCCCAGCTTTGTCCAGGTAATAAATTTGCTGTTGCTTTTTAAATGTAAATAATGTTGACCCACACTAGGAATGTCTCCTGCTTCGTTGGTGCGCTTTTATAAATGTTATATGATAAATGATATTTATTTTGTAAATAGGTTTAAAAAAACACTTTTACACGTCAATTTTTTTTTTTCGTCATTTTTAAACTAGATGAGGCCGGTGTTTCCTAGCTGACTACCCTGAGAAGAAACACCGAAACCAACTCAGGGGTCAAAGTCTCTTTTAAAGTCCATACAGTAAATATGTAATGGTCAAATCACATGAGAACCATGCAGATTTGTCTGAAATGGTCTTTTGAAGAAAGAACCATACAGATTTGAGTGGACCTGTCCAGTCAGTGCAAGCATTTGTCAGTATTCGCAAAGCTCAACTCAGGACTACTAAGGAGCTCAACGACTTGACGAACAATACCAAGGAAAGGACATTTGGGTAGGCCGCAGAACATACTCAAATTGCCAGACATACTCGTACGTTAAAATTACTGAAAAGGAAAAAAAAAGGAATCAACATAGTCCTCACGTTCACAAATATTTAATAACAGTGTTTTCTATTAAAATAATTATAGAAAATGCAAATTTTCGTAGACATTGAAAAATGGGAACTAATTGGGTAGGAGTAAACCAAAGTCTAATTTTCCTAGACTATTTTAACATATCGCCGGGTGATTGTACTAGGAGCACAGATTTCCACAGGAGGACGTTTTAAAGTGCCGAGTGAACGTAGCAAGGTCTTGCCGGGCACGCAATCGATCATTATTGCCGTGGCATACGTGTGTGAGTATTTAATTTACATACTTACATTATATGTTAGTGTAGTGTATTCATTTTATATGGTATCTGTAGTATCGTATGACGTCACGAAAACCGTGTTCACGTTACATGTTTGTCTCTTTTTAATTATTACACTTTCCACAGGTGCCGCTGAAAGCTGAAAAGTCACGGCGCTGTCTGTTGTAAGCTTTCACTATTGCAGAGCCGTCGTAATGTTGCCGTCCTGTTTTCTCCTAGCATACCTATGTCTGTCTCTCCCTTTGCTGTAGTTCCAATCACTTTCACGCGATTTCCTTTCACGTGTGTAACACATACACATGTTTAATTATTGCGAATTAATATGCTCACAAACACCAGCAACGTTGTCGCTGGTAACTGACGAATAACCTGGTAACTGAAAATTATATAATAATATTTTACAAACTGTAAGTCTGTTTGTAGCTTTTTTTAATTGATGTAAACTAGTGCTTAACTGCGATCCCATTTGATGGTAAGCAGTGATGCAATCGTTGATGGATAGATGTTTTTCTGAAAATAAATCTCCAAAGTAAATTTATTATTAAAAAAAATCATCGTCCATCATCATTAAATATACATACCTACTTATTAGTTATATATATATAAAAAAAAAACTAAATAGAGCAGTTTTGTAGCGAAATGTTGGGCATTAGCGACCCCACGGACGCGATCTCCCGGGAGAAATCTTGTTCCTCATCTCCGGCTTGCCTTTATTCACCGGCCTTTGTGAAAACTGACTAGGAACAGAGTTCCCACCTCTCTCTTGCCTTTATTGGCTGGCTTGAGTGGAGATTTGCAAGAGCAAATGTGCTGGGGAGAAGGATGTATAATCCAGTAAGGTGCTGGTAGGGATCTTGACCGTACTTCCGGGATTGACCTGATAGCCGTGGTATACCTCTCCACTTTACAAGCACCTCAGAATGTATTGCCCTCTTCTTGCTACGTCACTTTATGCTAGCGACCGTTTTTGGGGCTCATTTATTGAGTGCGCAAGTCACCCCCTGCCTTTTTTACCGATGTACGAGTATATTAAGAGCATTGTTCAGGCAGGAGCCATAGTATTAACATAGTTCTTGGTAATCAGTCCAAGTAGGCTAAGTAGCAGTAGTAGAGCCTAAGTAGCCTCCCAAAACCATAGCCTTTATTTTCCAGTTGCAATAGTTTCCCACCAACTGAGGGTTGTGAATGGGTGCACTAGCATAGCGCGTACAGGGATAATCGTCGGTTGGTATCGTAATACGTTCGATTAAAAGTGTTAAAGGGCTTCTGCGAGTTGGTTTCGGCTCCTCGTACGCCTTCCAAAACCTCCAACGCCGTTCAAAGTACAGGACCTCATGGATCTGAGATATATCTATCTATACTTATAAAATGCTTCGTCCTGAATGACTGACTGTTGGATCAACGCACATCCTGAACCGCTGAGCGTAGAGACCTGAAACTTGGAGGGTATGTTCTTTGTACGACGTAGATATCCGATATGAAAGGATTTTTCGAAATTATACCCCTGAGGGGGTGAAAAAGGGGGGCAAAGTTTATATGGGACAACGTGATAACTTGGTTCAATCCACTTAAAATTTTGCATGATCATTCTTTAACAGAACTGGTGGAAGACGAGTTACGTATTTTATTGAAATGCATCCCCTAACGGAGTTAAAAAAGGAGTAGAAAGTTATTTTGGGGGTGATTTGCTTCGAAGTTGATATCAATACTCCTTTGTGCTTTTGATTTAGATGACATTTTTATTTTGACAAATGTTTGAAAAGTCATGTTTGACACGTAGGAGCAGTTTGTATGGGAAAATAAAATTGTCGTATTTAGTATTTTCCTCGCAATTTTTCCATGTTTTCTCACCTTTTAAACTTTTTCTGGACTTTCACGAATAAGTATTAAGACCAAAATCAGGCAAACTGGTTCAGTCGATCGGAATGATGCGAGAACATAGTTTTCGGTGATTAATTTTTATTTATATGTATAGATTTATATAATAGACAGAAGAAATAAGAAGAAGAAGATTACAAAATTAATAACATAAAAAAGCCAATTAAAAATCCTATTAGAACGATTTTCGACTTCTACGCGGACGAAATCGAGGGCAAAAGCTAGTTGATACAATTATAATAATAATAATTTAAATTTTATTTTTTTATTTTAAGTGTCTACATGTTGTTTCTACATTGTGTGCCAAATACAATATTTTTCTTTCATTCATTCAGTTGAGTTGTACAATTCTTTTAATATCTAATGTTAGTATGTACATACATAATTATCTATAATTTTTTTAAAATTATAAATGAATAAGTAAGTAAGTAAAAATTTATTTGTTAATTAATAATAATGATGATGATTAATAAAATGTTAATTAAATTTATTTGTAATAGAATTAAGTGGAAATAAATTTTAATATACTAAATTTATTTTAATTATATTGAATAAAATTGATCTAATATAAATTAAATAAAAATGATGAATAACAATAATATAAAATAATATATAAGTTATAATATATATAATTTACTAGCTGACCCGGCGAACTTCGTACCGCCTTAGCGTAGCAATGATGCACTACTTTATTTTGTTGTATATTTTTCAATATTTCTGAGAGATTTTCTTAATGTTTTTTTTCCGTAAGAACCTTCTCCTAATAATAACAAATACAACAAAAAAAGAATTAGTAAAATCGGTCCAGCCATTCACGCGTGATGCCGTGACCAAGGAAAACGGGTTTCATTTTTATATATATATAGATATATAGATAGATAGATAGATAGATAGATTATTGATGTATAATGTACACAAAAATGACAAATATTTGGTAACCTACTAACTTCTCTGTATATATTATTTGCTATAGATTATTACACTTTAACATTTATTAATATATTAATTAACAATACAGTACAAATAAATTTATTATTTCGTTTATTTATTTTTCTATAGATACATATTCATTATATTTTCAAATATTTCTTGAAAATCTTACAATAAAAATTAAAATATTATAGTTACCTAATTTATAGTCCGCCGATGTTAGGACCTACAATTTACCAGTGGTTAGGGGTCCAGAGACGGAAATCTCTTTACTGCACCTGTAAGAACTCAACCGGATGGTCGACTCACTTCTACTATCCTGTTCTTTATTATATAGGGTGACTGGTAATTAGTGTACGATACTTCAACACGTGATTGTGCTCATGATAACCAACAACTTTTACTATGGGAACAAACCTGAAATCGCGAAAAAAAATCAGCTGTTCAGTACATTTATGTTTGCCTAATGTACTGAACAGCTGATATTTTTTTTGCGATTTCGGCTTTGCTCCCATAATAAAAATTGTTTGTTATCATGAGCACAATCACGTGTTTAAGTATCGTACACTAATTGCCAGTCACCCTATGTTTCTCCGACAAGGTAACTTCGTCCATAATCCCACAGACAACCCTCCCAACCGTCGTCAGTTCCCGGTCACCAAAACGTAGCCGTGCTTTGGACGCTTAAGAATCTACATCAGGCCTATGAAGAGCCCGATAAAAGCGCCCGTGCAGTTTCTTGTCTAAATACATCATCATTTCAGCCGATAGACGTCCACTGCTGGACATAGGCCTCCCCCAAATGTCGCCACAACGAACGATCCTGTGCATCTCGCACAACACACAAAAATACACTTGCTTAAATATATTTTTGTAGTCATCAGTAGTAAGTATTACAGATATGCGCCAGTTTGCTTTAGCTATGGACAACAGTGTGAGTTTTTTGTTCACTGCAACCACATCACGGTGCATACCCACATTGGTTTTACCACCAATGACCAAATAAAAACCCTCGACTTTTATGAGATGTACAGTTCCATCACCGATGATCATGAGTGATTCACTCGGTTTACCGTCAGTTGTTTGCGGACCCTCTTATGCAGAGATTTGAGCTCGGTTTTAGAATATGCCGAAACAGTGGGTACATCAAAACTAGCATGACCGTCAAAGAAGCCTTTTTTCCGCACGACAGATCACTATTTCTTTTGCAGCAGTTACAGATCATTCATGTAAAGAGGGTGAACAGAACCAGGCCACCCGTTCTCTAACGATAGCCCAGGCCTGAATCCACTAGCAATGTATTTAAAGGATTCAGGGCTAAGCAGAACCAAATTGTCACCAATGAAATATACCCCGCGTAGGCCATATAGACTCATTATTCTCTTAGATAGGACGATATCCTGGATAGCGAAGGACTATCTCCCATTACCTCATACATGACTCTCAAGTTGTGTTTATTTTGTACAATTCAAATACCTTCATAAATCACGAATGTGGCACAGGCCTTCTTATCCAGCATATCGACAAATCCGTGTGGGATTGATAAACCTGTTTACTTATGGCAATGCCGATGAGGAGTAGCTCCTCAATACCATGGATCCGTTCCTACATCTATTTTGAGAGTCAGACATCATTGAATTACGCTGAGATCAATGGATCTATACTCGCGAAGCGCATTTTCAATTGCTTTGCTTCTTCTTGCTGCTTCTTCGTAAACATGATTGGAACGCGCCGGAATTGCAAATTATTATAATTTGGTTTATAGTTTTACAATTTTGGTAACACGCTAATGTAAGTGTACAATGATGCACAATGAAGGCACCAATTATTACAATATTTTAAAAAAATAAGACTTTAATGTGTGCCATTGATGCGGCAGTTAACGTAGCTACCTACTGGGCCCAAACAGTTTAATGAGTTTACTATCGATTCGAATAGAAGAAGAAGAAGGTGCCTTGAGCCAGCCGTCAACGTTTCGGCCCAACGGCTTTCGGATCAGGTGCGGATCATCCAGCGTAATCGTAAATATGTTGGATGATACGGCACTTGATCGCCAATCGCCACCGAACTGGAATGGGTTGCTATACCCTTTTCCACCAAAAGCGGTCAGCAATGATATTAAAAATATTTAGTATTACTTGAACTCACTCCAAATTTATCCTTATCGAAATACACATACATACAGCATAAACAGCACTATTTCTTTTTAGCAATGGAATTCTGATGACTGTGAATCTTGATACTTTGTCAGCTACTCTGCTACTAGACTAGCATAGAACTTCGGGATTGTTTGATGAGGCGCGCTTCGGATGCTTCTACGAGTTCAAAGCTACTTTGCGCAAGTGTGCGCAATGCTGAGCAGTGTGCAAACTAGCCGCATCAAGGTAAACGTCAGAGGAGGAAGAAGAAGGAAGGTGGAAGGTAAGGCAGGTCGAAGTAGTCGACAGACTAGACTGATGAAGCGATGTATCAAATCTGATATGAGCGTTGATACGGTGATTCGGTTAATAGAGTTCATTTGATGTTTCTTTGTTAAAATTTAGATTTTAATTACTTACAGTCCTAAATAATAGATTTTTGCTGTTATTTATATTTTGTTTCATGTGGCATATATTTCTCCTGATAATATAATTTTATGTAGACAACTTATTGCTGTAATTCAATTAGTGTGTTTTTTAATGAAGCGAAATGTTGCCATTGTCTTTCTTTATCGTATCTATTTTTTACACTTTTTAGTTGTGCTACCACAACTAAAAAGTGTAAAAAAAACTTTTTACAAAAAAAAATACAACCGACTTCAATGTAAAAAAACTGGGCAAGTGCGAGTCGGATTCGCGCACTGAGGGTTCCGTACAAACATTCTTAAGTAAATAGTTCAATTCCCAAGTGGAGTCTCGAATAATTTTCCGAATCACGGAAATATTTTCTTTTTGTGACGGAACAATAAATGTACTGTTTTCAGATTTATTCCTACATCTGTGCTGTAAGACCTTGTTTTATGCCAAATTTCAGAATTCTAGGTTAACGGAAAGTAGCCTACCCTTTGAATTTTGAATCCCTTGAGAGTGTCGAAATATACGTTTTTTTGCTACATAAACGGCCGTATCTTTTTTTTTCTCAGCTTCAAGGGACAGCAGATTTGAGTATATGGTTTTAATTTCAACTCGATATCTCCACGTGTTCTCGAGATGAAGGGTCTTGACAGACAGACAGACGGACGGACAACATAGTGACCATAGGGTCACTATGTTGTCTGTCCGTCTGTCGACGTTCCGACGTTCCGCGTTTTGGTGTTATCTCCTTGGAAGAAAATAATGTAATAATAATATAATAATGTGTTTCTTGTTTTCCTTTTATTTTGCCTGATCATCTAAAATCTCATTCATGACTCTTAAATTCCTTTTATTAATGAGTTATCTCTATATTTGCAGGTATCTTGCTAAGATCGAAGCCAGGCTACCTGGCCACCCATCGTGTTTCAGGCCGTCCATTTCATTATTGGCATTTTTTCTATGTGTTATGGTAAAATTCAATATTTATTTCTTAAGTAAGGAGTCCGAGGAGAAATGTAGTGCGCCCATTAATTAAGTTTTATGACCATTCGTTGAGTTTTTATTCCTTAATACACCGTTGATGTCGTTTAAAAATCAAATAAATTGTATGTCTTATATCTCAAGAACCTGCCTTCAGGTCCTAGACCTTTGTAACGGTTAAAATAAACCACGACAAGTTTAGTTACCTATAATACGAGTATCTTTTCGTTCATAATGCGATTTCGGCCTTTTAGCGTAATTAAAACGAAACGTAACAAAACAAGATAATGTATTAGTATAGAATGAAGTCAGTCTCATCTTTTAGTACATAGGTTTTTGCATAAAATTCCTGGTAAAACTGTTTTATTTTATTTTAATAAGTACAGTGACAGACTACAGACTAAGACAATCAGCACAGTTAAGACAACATACAGTATATAAATCTGAAGTCCAATTATTACTGTACACAGCATTCAATGTTTAATATGCTTCATTAGAGACAGTAAAGGTGAAGTAATATGGAGAAGTTAATAAATGACACTAATGTAATTACAATTTATACAAACAATTTCTAAATTCGTTAAAAATATTCAAGAACAAGTCTAGTTTAGGGCATATTGTATTATATTAATTATACAGTCTGGATAAACCACTATACATATTAAGTTTACCCATTTCTTTAATAATAAGTATTTTAAATCTATCCTGTCGGGCAATATTGCTAAATTTAACCTTTTTGACACCTTCGTGAGGTACACACAATGTGTTTTTGTTTAAAATTGTTATTTTTTACTTTATTAAGTAAGTACCTGATGAACTGTAATCAAATGAATATTTTTAAAAGTGAACAGGTTTTTTATTATTCAAATCTAATCAAAATGTATATTTGTAATAAATACATTTATAACAAGGAAATATTTTATAGCTTTTAGGCTATTCATACACTGCTGTACATTGAATTTTAGTCACTATATAATATTTGTAAGCAAGCGTGCAAATGATTAATATTTATGTATTCTTCTTTAATTAAATTTTTTGTATCATATACAGTTTTCATACTTTCGACTAATATTTTTAGTCAATTTTGTCGACACACATTCGTTTAAATCCGTACAGCGCTACTGGCAAAGGTTGCATGCATGCTCCTAGGAATTGCCTACACAAACCTACTTATCTAATAAAAAAATATAATAGTTTAAAAAACTAAAAAACACGCTTTTAGCACGCACTAAAAATAGCCCATCCGCCATCTTGGATATCCACCATGTTGGATTTAAGTCACGTGACTATTTTTTTCGTATTCCTGACAGCTAACCCTTTCATTTGATACCCATATCATGGGGTGCATTTCAAATAGCCTGACCGCCATCTTGGACGTCCGCCATATTGGATTTAAGTCACGTGACTATTTTTTTTCGTTTTTCGGACTGCAAACCCTTTCATTTGATACCCATATCATGGGGGTGGATTTCAAACAGCCAGTCCGCCATCTTGGGGAGGCCGCTATATTGGATTTGTAATGACGTTTCTTAGCTAGTCATGTATTGTCATCAGAACTCAGAGCGTGTGCAAAATTTCATCTTAATCGAAGACCGGGAAGTGGGTCAAATTATGATTCCAAGATTTTCTTACGTACATAGTTACAAGTGAAGCATAAAAGCGTGTTAAAAAACCATCTGGATAGCCATTAACCAACTAAGTACATAATAATATATTAATGGGAATGTCATATGCCATGGGATGCTATAGTATAAAATTATTTTAGAAACTAACAAGTCTTTAATGCATATGTATTTTCATATTTATTTGGAAGAATATTTCAATCCGAGCTTGATTTTGGCAGGATTAGGAAATTGAAGTGGTTACTTTATTTTGGTACAGATGGCGTGATTAGTCGTGATTGCTGCTGCTGTAGATTTTGTGTTTGTTTTATCATAATAATAATATACTTTATAAAAATTATGATCCAAAATATTTTGAAACTAAAATTGCAAACACTAAAACAGTAACCAACTCATAAATATATATTTTTTTAAATTTATAATTGTCTTTAATTTCTGAACTAATGTCATAGGCCGAAATCGGATTTTTGTTTAAACGATCATATCATTACAGTTCTCAAATTATTGATTTTGTAACTGAGATAAGATAAGTAAATGTTTAAGAAAGATAAGTTACGTAAGTAAGTTATAAATATCTAGAGTAAAGATGGTCTCTAGTAGTACATCAGTAATAGTATTATATTTTTTGTCACCAAGTAACTTTTTCTGATACCGTTGCTGAAATAGGTTCTTCCTCAGCAAATATTTGTTTCCTGATAGCTATAACACCACCCAATCGCCTCGAGTCGTCCACGCCTCCTATTCCTTTGTTCTGACCACGTGACTGAGCGTTGAGATGACGTCAGAATAAAGGAATCGGAGGCGTGGCCTACTTGAGGCGATCGACGAAAAGAGAACCGAAACGAAACGGTTGTCACTTGGCTAGGGGGGCTGGGGTCTTTAAGTTAAGAGTGAATCGGTTACATTCCAGGCAAGCGTGCTCCATCGTCGACCACATCGTCGTCTATCAGGTGATATGGTCAAGCGCGAGCCATTATTAGTAAATTATTTTGTGACCACATAAGTATGTGTCCATGTGTCATCGAGAGTAGGGTAGCGCTATTCGTCAAGAAAAAAATCCAGTGTGTTGGTAGACCTACTTTTGCATAGTTCATATTATAAATCCATGTCTAACTGTAATTTTTAATTTTT
Source organism: Mythimna impura (assembly GCA_905147345.3). Lineage (NCBI taxonomy): Eukaryota > Metazoa > Arthropoda > Insecta > Lepidoptera > Noctuidae > Mythimna > Mythimna impura. The sequence continues at coordinate 36,644,821 of LR990339.1, forward strand.
CCGATCAATCATCATTCTTAATTTGCTACCATATAATTAAATTTTATAATATAATGAATGATACCACTGAATGTGTATCTAGTTTAAACATTAGTTTGTCTTATAATATGTTTTCAATATTTATATAATATGTTTTATATATAATTTTCCAGGACCTCAGGGTCCTGGACCCTGAGAAGGCGTACGAGGAGCCGAAGCCAACTCGCAGAGGCCCTTTAGATAATTATAATGGAACATGATACCAACCGACGATTATCCCTGTACGCGCTATGCTAGTGCACCCAAGGACAACCCCCGGTTGTTGAAAAACTATTGCGACATATGGAGAACAAAGATAATAGAGCTATGGTTTTTGGAGTCTTAAGTGGACTGGTAACATGGAACTATGTTAAGACTATGGCCCCTGCCTGAACAACGTTATTAATATCCATCGAAAAAAAGGCAGGGGGTGACTTGCACACTCAATAAATGGGCCCCCAAAAAACGGCCGCTATCACGAAGTGACGTAGCAACAAGAGGGCAACATATTCTGAGGTGCTTGAGGAGTGGAGAGGTATACCACGGCTATCAGGACAATCCCGGAAGTACGGTCAAGATCCCTACCAGCACCTTACTGGAGTATACATCCTTCTCCCGAGCACGTTTGCTCTTGCGAATCTCCACTCAAGCCAGCCAATAAAGGCAAGAGAGAGGTGGGAGCTCAGTTCCTCGTCAGTGTTCACTACGGCCGGCCAATAAAGGCAAGCCGGAGATGAAGAACGAGAATTCTCCCGGGAGATCGGGTCCGTGGGGTCGCTAATGCCCAACAGTTCGCCACAAAACTGCACTGCGGATTGTATCTCTCTTAGTCTGGCCCCTCACCCTAGGCATACTACGGCAAAGCAAACTTTACCGATACAGACCTAGGGTATATTGGAGCACGCAAGCCCCACCACGACGTCAACGTAGAGATACGGCGATGGGGATATAATATGTTTATTCTTATCATAAGGATTTGTGTTACTAATATAGTACTACGTACATGTATTTAAACGTTTAGACTTACGTTAATATATACAGTTTATATCAAATAAATTTATTAAAACCAATTTTGGCGTTCAAATTATTTGAAAAAATTTATCATAAATGTTACTTTAATAGTTTAGAGTAGCTTGTTAGAGTAACTATATTATGCTAGATGTTTTTTTTTTATAGATTATATTGTGACCATATATGATACTCAATATGAGATCTATACTATACTATCATATGAGATGTATATATATATATGGTCGAAGATTCGAATGAGATTGTGATGAAATAATGTATGCTTGAATTACTAGTACACTGTTATACATACAGGACCTAGTTGTCACGTTTTGAAGTTTACGTAGAATTAATTTGATAATATTTTTTGTTGGTTTGAATAGAAGTCGATCAATAATAATTGTTTATCACACTGAAACAGCTGACCGTCTGTGGGTAAAATTAGTCACACGGATAGACCACGTCTTGTAATAGGACATAGGATACTTTTTATCCCGGGTTTAAAATTATATTACCTTGAATATATTTTCTAATTTCACGCGGCCGAAACCGAATGCAGGAGCTAGTTATATATCATCATCTATCTATATATACATTACTAGCTGACCCGGCGAACTTCGTACCGCCTTAGCGTAGCAATGATGCACTACTTTATTTTGTTGTATATTTTTCAATATTTCTGAGAGATTTTCTTAATATTTTTTTCCGTAAGAACCTTCTCCTAATAATAACAAATACAACAAAAAAAGAATTAGTAAAATCGGTCCAGCCATTCACGCGTGATGCCGTGACCAAGGAAAACGGGTTTCATTTTTATATATATAGATAGATAATAAATCTGTAGAAGTTTTTAGTTGTGCGCGCATCACGTAAAATGTATGAAATCGATGTAGATAAATTTTATATACTAAAACTGTGTGTAACTTGATATATTACTTAGGCTTTGTTTCATCGCAATCGGTTGACTATATCGAAAGATATACTACATTCATTGACTAAGGCGGTACGAAGTTTGTCGGGTCAGCTAGTTTAAAATAAATAGGTATTTTACACAATAAAATTATAATTCTGACCGACTATTTAGGTGGGCACGCCATAATTATGGCGGTAAGTCCCCTCTTTGAGGCGTGGCTGGAAAGACTTCACGGCGTCCTTACCTTTCGCATGACGCAGGTCCTCACCGGACATGGTAAGTTCGGGAGGCTCCTGCACCGGATTCGTGCGGAAGAAACGCCCGGGTGTCACCATTGTGTGGACCGCCCGGAGGACACGGTGGAGCACACGCTGCGGTGTGCCCCGCCTGGGCAGAGCAACGCCGTGTCCTCGTGGGGGCGATCGGCGGCGGCGATCTCTCGCGCCGGGCTTTGGTACAGGCCATGGTCCGGAGCGAGGAGGAATGGCAGGCTGTCGCCTCCTTCTGCGAAGCAGTAATGCTAGCATAAGAGGCGGCCGCACGCGTGAGGCAACGGACCTCACTCCCCAACCGCCGCCGGGATTCCGATCTCGATTTCCGGCCACCGTAGGCGCGGGCTTGCGGACGGCGAGCAATGGGTAGCTCGCCGTCCGACCCGTCGGTAACCGTCCGGACCGAGCCCAAGTCGTCGACGGCGCGTGCTGTTCCACGCGCGCCTCAAGGAGATGTCAGCAACTGTAGGGGCCTAGCAGGGTCGAAGCCTACTGGGGCCAAGAGTCTGATTCTGAAAGGAAGACTCGGCCCTGGTACGAAAGGCAACGAAGGAACAGGAGAGGGTTTTTAGTCAGTAAAAGTCTGACCCTATCTCCCGCTCCGCCCAAGAGCGAGGGATGTCATAGGATGATTTTACCACCGAAAAAAAAAACCGACTATTGTGTCCTGCGGCCTCATTCGGGGTCATATAAACAATACTTGAGTCTAGCATCTTCCGTTTCCGTGTCATATCTATGTGGGTACTCTACAATCTCCCACCATCATGACGTATTTCCGCTTTCGTTCACCAGGTGGCTGCAGCGCGCCAACTCGTTCATTGGCGTCCTGTTTTTCGGACGGTTCACATCTTTTAAAGTTAACGTTGTTAACGTTGTTAACGTTCGATACTTTACTAAATAAAATTCGGTATATGCTTAAAAATATAAAGTATATAAAATAATTTTGAAAAGTGTTAATTTTTTATTACAATGGCGATTAGTGTACGTAACCGCAACGAATCCGATTCTTCATTAAATTCGTCAAGTTCAAGTTCCTCGGAGTCATCACAGTCGGAGTTGGAGACTGAACAGGTGGAAAGATCCCGTAAGAGGAGAAGGCAAGTAAGAAGAAGAAAAGTAAGCGTAGCCGAGGACAAAGCAAGGTAATCAAAAAGCTTGCAAAACAGGTCAGTGATTTGAAAAGTTTATATTACTACCCTCAATATCCATATTATGAAAATCATGAATGCGATAACCCAATATATGGTGATACTTTTGAATCGGTGCAGGAACAACCACTTCCGGAAGGGCACTTGGAACCAGGGTCAGATCCTGCATAGATTCAATCATTTGATTTTGATTTGGCAACGCAATTAAAGGAGCCTGCTGTTACGATTACTCCTTCAAATCAATTGGAGTTATTAAATTCCATTCAATATTTCAATAATGATAATTGGAATAATGTTAGATATATGGAATCGCAAAAAGTTTATAATGCTCGTCCTGGATATGTTGACCTTGAAGTAAACGATGAAATCAAGTCTTTAGAAAAAATTTGTCATCTACCGTCGGCAGATAGATTTCTAGGCGCTGTAACTCGCGCACTTGTAATGCAAAGCGATGCTATGCAGCAAGGTTTTAGGCATATAGTTGACTGGGTCAAGGTTTCCGGCAACGTGGAACCAGATCAGTTAGCATTAAAATTTAAAGAAGTTTTTTCTGGTGATTATCATAAGATTTCACGTGATTGTTTACAATTGGTTTGCGGCCGTAGAGCCGATATAGTAGAACAAAGGTGCGAAGTGTTCATTAAACAATTAAGAGAAAAAAAAAAACATTTAAGCCATGTTTGAAGAAGATACCGCCGTCTAGTGAATTTTTGTTTGATAAAGTACCTTTTAGTGAATTTGTTAAGAATAATGGCGGTGTCAACAAATTTTTTTATACAAGTAAAGTAAAATTTTCTGGGCAAGAAAAGAAAACCCCTAGACCCCAGGCGGCGTACCTTGGACCTAGCGGATATAGATCGTCCAGTCGCCCGTCGGCACTGACGATGAATTATAGATTTCCTTTTCCACAGAGTGTAGAATCTTTTTATACTTATCACGCGATGAATCCAAAATTTTTTCGTCTTCAACCAAGGGGACAGCTGGCTGGTCAACGCCCTTACCAGCCCTCTAGTTTTCGGAGAAATGAACCGCAAAACAACGTACGAGGTAAGAGTTCGAGTAAATTTAATAGAAAGTTCTGACTCGGATCAGGTTTTTTGGGGGGGTTGCATACAAAATCATGTTACGGAATGGATAAATTTGAGAGCACCAGAACCATTAATAAAAATAGTAAAGGGTATCGAATTCCATTTCGAAAAAAACCGCCTCTGGTCCCACCAAGGCAGGTGAAACGTTGCAATCTCACTGTACTCCAGAGATGGACATAGTAATTCAAAATTTGTTACAACAGAAAATTTTAGAACAGGCCCATAACTCCGAGTTTTGTATCAAATTTCTTTCTGATTCGCAAAAACGACGGAACCTACCGTCCTATTTTCAATTTAAAAAGTATAAACAATTATCTGATAATAAGCAAATTTCGTTTGATTTCGGTAAATCGGATTCCAGATTTCATTCAGGAAAGGGATTAGATGGTCAAAATAGACCTTCGGCAAGCTTACAACCATGTAAGTGTAGCACCTGCTCACCGTTGTTTTCTACGTCTAATATATCGAAACCGATTACTGCAAATGACTTGTTTGCCATTTGGCCTGGCGACAGCGCCCAAAGTATTTGCATCGCTGACCAACTGGACAGCCGAGATTTTCAGGAATCTAGGCATTCGTGTAGTGGTTTTTCTCGACGATTATCTTTTAGTAGCACAGGACAGAGCGACACTAATAAAACACGTCAAAATCGTTCTCCAAATTCTGAGCCGGTTGGGTTGGCAGATAAACAGGGAGAAGTCGATTCTAGTCCCGCAAAAAATAATAGAGTATTTGGGTTTGATATGGAGTCCCTGGACAAATCAAAAAGGTTTACCAGAAAAGAAGATTCGGAGTATACAAATAGTGTTGGCGAAGTTGCTTCGACGACAGAAGGCGTCTCTTCGAGAAATGCAAAGTATCATAGGCGTTCTGAATTTTGCTCGACTGGTAGTTCCAATGGGTCGCTTAAATTTTCGTCATCTTCTAGCTTATTGCAACCTAGTCCTGAAAATGCCATATCAGTCGACTTATCCCTTGCCTGTGGAGGTGCTAACAGAATTGAAATGGTGGAAGGTTCACTGTGTGGAGAAAACTAGGCTTCATCCTCTACATGCAAAAAACTTTTTAACCACAGACGCAGCAGATACAGGTTGGGGGGCGGAGTTGAACGGTCTTCACATTTCGGGCACCTGAACAGAAGAAGAAGAGCGGCTTCACTCGAATCACAAAGAGATGTTAACTATTCTGAAATGTTTGTTAGAATTCGCTCCGTCTCTGAGTCACACCTCTCTTCTGTTGCAGTGCGACAACAAGGCGGTAGTTCAAATTCTTCAAGAGTACGATATTTATGTAGTTCCCCATCACATTCCAGGCAGGTACAACAACGTGCCGGACGGTCTGTCACGTCACTCGAAGTTACAGGAATGGCATCTGCTCCCCGAGTTCACCAGCATTGTCTTTGCGAATTGGGGTGTTCCCCAGATAGATCTGTTTGCATCCAGCACAGCTCACGTAGTACCTTGTTACGTAACTCTAGATCAAAGGGATCAGCGAGCATGGAGGCACAACGCGTTTGCATTCAAATGGGATTTTCATCTAGCTTGGGTCTTTCCTCCTCAGAGTTTAATACCTCGTGTACTGATGCATCTAAATCAGGCTCGAGGTGTATTTCTGATAGTCGCACCGAGGTGGTCTCGAGCATTCTGGAGAGCAGATTTGAAGACAAGAGCGATAGCGCCTCCATTCATGATCCACAGGTTATCGAAGGTACTCGTAGACACGAGGACCGGGCAACCACCACCACGGGCGAGGGAGCTGTATCTAGAAGTATGGGAATGTGGGGTGGTCTGAATCTTTAGGAGACTGGTCTGAAGAACAAAAGAAGGTTGGAGATCGTGTACTTTGAATACATATAAACCAGCATGGCAGAGATGGTTGAATTGGTGTTCCAGGTTTAGTGTAAATTTTTCAGATCCTACAAGTAGTGAATTGGCTCGATATTTGGCAGATTTACATTTAAAAGAAAAATTGTCTTTTCGTACTATTCTTCTTCATAAATCTGTTGTGTCTGCTTTATGCAATACTAAAAGCGAGGCCCGTTTAAGTTCAAATTATTTTGGTAAAACAAATGATTAAAGCTATAGCATTGCATCAGCCTAGGAAGTGTCCACCCCCGGTCTGGGACCCTCAATCGTTGATAGGTTGGTTGGGCAGTAGGTCTCTTCAAAGTCAAGCTACTGTTGTTGTGTTCAGGGCGAAGGATACACGACTTAACATTACTTAGCGTGTCCCCAGACAGATGTATAGTAAGCGATAATAGCATTATGTTTTGGCCGCATTTTGGTTCGAAGACGGATTCCGAAACACATGTACAGTAAGGTTGGAAGTTGTTAGTTAATCTTGAAAGTGTGGCGATTCATCCAGTGTTCTGGCTTAAAAAACTAATAGACACCAGGAAACAGCGTCGGTTACTTTGTTCTAGTGATAGATTATTTATTACAGCATGTGGAAAAGCTAAACCAGCTACTAGAACTATTTTGGCAGGTTGGGTTAAATCTATTTTGAAGGAAGCAGGAATTGAAGCTACTCTAGGTAGTTTCCGTTCAGCAGTAGCTTCACGGAGCTGGTTGGATAATGAGCCTCTTGATGAGATAATGGCACAGGCTAATCGGAAATCCGGTAATACTTTAACAAAAACATTATAGGAGAGAAGTGATCCCACCACAAGGTAGCTCCTTGATTCATCTTTTTCAGCCAATTAATTAATTACTTAAGATTAATTAAAATAGATATAAAATATAATGATTATGGTAAGTTAATTCAAATACAATTACACTACCTACATACAATTACAATAATTGAAGATATTTTATGTGGTATGTATGAATGTTTTTGTTTATTTTGTAATCAAGGGTTAAGATTGTAATTATCTTATAATTATTATTTTGCTTTAAAATATAAGTGTTATAATCTATTTGATGTTTTTCTACTTATTCCATAACGGTTTATTGATCTAATTTAACTTTTATCCTTTGCAACACATTGGCGTCCCGTCCACCAGGCGATAACAAACAAAGCCTCAAATATTGTTTATATGACCCCGAATGAGGCCGAAGGACACAATAGCAGCGTTTTACCTTCAAATAAAACGCATGTTGTGTCCGGAGACTCATTCGGGGTCATACTTTTAAAGACTGCCTGGTTTGATTACTACTTCTTAAGTTGTAGGATTTTGAGGCCACAATGAACGAGTTGGCGCGCTGCAGCCACCTGGTGAACGAAAGCGGAAATACGTCATGATGGTGGGAGATTGTAGTATATACCCACATAGATGTGACACGGAAACGGAAGATGCTAGACTCAAATATTGTTTATATGACCCCGAATGAGGCCGAAGGACACAACATGCGTTTTATTTGAAGGTAAAACGCTGCTATTTCCACTAATTTTTCAAAATACAACTTAGTAATTATTTTACTAATACTTTATAATAGTAACTTTTTTTATCAATGCCTACCTTTAAATAAACGTTTTTTTGTGTCATTACTGAAATAATTTTATTTATATTGCTGTACCAAAAAAAAAAACGTGATGAATGACATCTATACTACTTCCATGAAAACTGTGCAGCCTACGACAATGGACTACGCTGTTTGCGACAGAAGTGACATCTAGTTTTGTGCTTTGGTACCTTGTGAAAGCTCGACGTGGTACGAAAGTTTAAAAAGCATCTGTCCGGTGGTAAATGTCTTTGGAGACTGGGTATCTTGGGTCTTGAAAGTAACTTGTAAAATGTGAGTCGGTAATATAGGTACTATTTACATATACAGTTGCACAGTATACAGCTCTGTCCAACCCTTGGGCCAATAGATGGAAAGTTCTGTGGCTGAGCTCGAAATAAAACAGATGTCAACTCGGTAGGTAGGTACTAAAAAGATTTCTGTCCTTCTTATCTATAAAATAAAAAAATTGCATTTTCTAGTTTCAGGCAGGCAGATTAATAATTAGCATAAAGTAAATTTCTCGTTAGTAACAAACATCAAATCCAAGATAGATCACCCACTGCCTCACGAGTTTATGAATACTAGATAACATTTGCATAGCCATCGTGGATTGCAGTTGCCTATTTAGAAATCGATTGCGGGTAGGGCTACCAGCTGTAAAAATTAAAAGTCAGGAGAATAGTTTTGATGACTGGCCTGTTGGTCTAGTGGTTAGTGGCCCTGACTGCTATGCCGGAGGTCGTGGGTTCGATTCCCACCCAGGACAAATGTTTGTGTGATGAGCACGATCATTTGTTCTGTGTCTGGGTGTAATTTATCTATATATGTATGTATTTAGAAATATATAAGTATGTTTATCAGGTGTCTAGTACCCATAACACAAGCTCTGCTTAGCTTGGGACTAGACGGCGTTGTGTGATAGTTGTGGAATATTATTATTATTTTATTAATATAGTTTGAGAATTTTCTTTCAAACGTACTTAACGATTTAAAAAAGTTGTAATATTATCGTTTTTATACACTGCGGGTCTCACTGACGCGTTGCACATCGCACTCTATGAGGGATGGATGGTGGTAGCGGTACCATAATTAATCAACGGCTTTATTAGGTCTTTATGAAATTGCCGTTTTTCATTAAATAAATTAACGCCCTTTTTTCTCTATTTTTATTTTTTATTTTTATTAATCGAAGTAATTCCCCGTGCAATCATCATAAACGATCATTTATTTATCATTGACCAAATATAGTCCATATTTGGTCAATGATAAATAAATGATCGTTAAAAAATCAAAATTGTATTGTGTTGTACTTTTTTTAATAATGTAGCAATCAGGCACTAACCCGCATTAATTCATATCTTCTACTCATGAATATTGGATTATTGCGTTTTTATTTAGCCACGGGTCATTCTCTCAGGTGAGTACAACTATGAGAAAATCCAGTGAATATCTGAACACTGACAATATAAAAAGTGCTCGTTTCTAGAGTACGTAAGCATAATCTTATTAATAAAAAGTTTACGATCGATAGTAAAAATACAATAATATAGGTAGATACCTACCTCAAAGCAAAATAATAATAAACCGAATATTTATATAACAAATGTAGGTTTGTACTGTACTGATTACACTCACGAAAATGTTTGAATAATTAAGAATAATTAACAAAAGGAACCTCAGACAAAATATACAATTAAATGTATATATACTACCCCACAATTACGTATTCCATTCACTATGTGTACTAATTTTCCCATAATTGGTCAATTAACTTGGCAGCATTGTATTGTAGCAGTAGGTACCCAATTACGATGTCGTCGTGTGACTACCAACACATAAACAACACATTTTTATTTTAATAATAATTTCCTTTTAATCGTTCAGCAGAAATACATCATAAGCTGGATATAAGTTTCCCCTAAGTGTCGTCACATCGATTCAGCACGGCCAGTTACGAACATTTTAGAACGTTTGTTTCATTTCACAAGTCGCCTGTCTGCGCGTTTTCGGCCATAAAGTATGCCATAAGTTAAAGTTAATGGCAGTGTAGTAAGAAGATGGAGAGTTTTGAGTAAAAACCTACAAGAGTAGAAAAATACTACAGAGACGATGATGTCTGTGGGAGAAGATAATTATGGCAAGAAAGAGGATGACTATTGAGATGACAACTAACAGAGAAGAACGAAAAAGAATATTGTCTCGCCAATCCTAAACAAATTTAAATAAGGCAAAAGGCAAAAAATGATTTATATTATGCTTATGCTAAGTACTGAAAAGGTGAATAATAATTTATTTATTTGCCTGCAATACAAATAGCTTGTTTATTTCAAATACCGCTATATTGCAGTTTGATCAAGGAAGACGTGACATTTGTGTCGTATTGAGTATTATATGATACTTAGGTATTTCACATGAATTATTTCGCATACAATGTTGAAAGTGGACTGCCCTGTACTGTTATTTCTGCATTCAAAGAAGGGCATTGTGCCTATTTAAAAATAAATGAATAAAAAAACATTTTTATGTACCATATAATATATTTGAGAAGAAAAAGTAAATTAACATTATTTTAAAATTTGCGAAATTCATACATAATTATTTTGTGCTCATTTGTCCTAAATGTATAATTGCATATCTAGACCATTTGCCGTGTGGTATACACGTTGACGAAAGGTGCTTTCTCTCCTTCTTGCAGCCAATTGTCTTCTGAGTATTTGTTGTTGTCCCTTTCTACAACGTGGAAGGTATAAGCATGACGACTCTTGTCCGACTTGTTGTGGGCGCTTTTATGGACCACGTTACCGTGGAGAATGATGCAAGTACCTGGAAAAAATAGATGGTGTCACTTGAAGAAACGAGTGATATTAATTAAAGTTGTATCCTTCTTCTTCTTTTCGAATCGATGGTAAACTCATTAAACTGTTTAGTTTCCTTAGATGGCTACGTTAACTGCAGCATCAGTGGCACTCATTAAGTCCTCCAAAGTGCAGGGCACTTGAAGTATTCCGACACGTGGCTCATGTTCTGAACAGGGACACTTCACTCATATTGAGTATCAGACGCGTCTATAAAATCCCATTACGTCAAGTTGTGTTTGCAGCGGTCTACCTGGATGTGTTACCGATTTTGTGCTTTCCATGTAGGCCCACTGCAATTGGCGTCCAGGCGGCAGATGTTCCTGGGGTTTCAAGAAATCGGATGGTGGTAGGTGGTGTAGTAACCTAACCACATACAAACAACTTGTTAGTAATTTACTATTAATAATTATAGTGTGTGTCCATTCTGATTATGGTTATGATAGCTGGAACAAGAGCTCAGCGCACATCGTGCTGGCCCGAATAATAGTAGAAAGAAGTAGAGGTGTCTCTAGTCGATGATAACGCAAAACTGTGATTCCATCTTTTCTTTACCTAGCAATTCTCGTAGATTCTTCAATAAAAAGCTTAAATAGGAAAAAATATGCCAAAAATAACTTTATAATAAACGAGCAATAATCCTCTCTCACGTAGAACCAATTATAATTTCATCTGTAAACAATTTCTTTTTACAAGACAGAGAATAATTTTAGATATAACTTGGCATTTCTCATTGTAGTCTAGTTATTTTCAACGCCAATATTGTGTTTTTTTCGGTTCTAGCAAAACCCTTTATTTTTAACAGACTTAAAAAAAAGTTCTCAATTCGGTTGTGTTATTTTTATAATTATTTTTTTTATATTTGTTACCTCAGAACTCCGTCGTTAATGGAACGATTTACAATTTTTTTTTCCCCTAAAAGGATTTCCAGATTGGTCCCATTTTTTCAAAAACCAGCTCTGATGATGGTATCCATGAGGAATCGAGAGAACTCCTCAAATAATCTAGGCAACTATATAGTGATTAGTATTGATATTGGGTACAGAACTAGGCAGGGCTCACTGCTATAGTTACAGCAGTGAGTCCTGTCAAAAGTTTATCCTTTTACTTTAGAGGCCTCTACAAACAAAAAATTATCTCACCTTTATTAACAGGAACTGGTATAAAACTAGACGATGGGTAGATAGGACCTGGTCTGTCGTAAATTAATATTTCTTTGCTGCTCTTGTCTGGGTTTCGTATCAGTCGCCTATGGACCCCTGACTTGTGCGATCCCGGTACTACCCAGAGGCAGCCATTTTGTATTGTGGCATCTTCTAAAGCTATCCAAAAGCCGATGGGGGGGACCGGTTCCGTGTGTAGATAGGTTATATCTTGGTGTGGTGTTACTGTAAAGAAGAAAGAGGACTGATTATAATTGATACTATAAAACGATTTTTTGTTTGTTCAGTACCAACTTACAGAAATTATTTCCTCAAAATAATTTCTGCAAGTTGGTACTGACCCACTAAGAAAAATGTGTTATGTAACCAGTTTATCAGTAAACATGCACTAATATTATAGAATTCTGACTGAAAATAAAACCAAAAATTGATCGAAAAGCTAAAGGGATGTAACATATTTTCGCAATAATGCCGTTTTCTATGACAGCTTTATTGGCGTAATAGACTTTGACATCAGAGTTCATGTCGGCGTCAATCTTTTTGACTGAAAGATATGGATGGATCCAGTATTTTCTTTGTATCTGTTTTTCTTTATTCGTCTTCTTAATATTAGCAGACGGAGAACACGTCTAGAGTACGATCCATTTCTCGAAATTCTAAAAAATGTGCCACCGGCGGCTTCAATACGACATCGTTCAACGTGGCACGTTGTGTTGTCGTAATGTGAATTTTCATGACGTGGGTTTTTACGATACTCGACGTCGAATTCCATGTCAGGTGCTGTGCAAGAAAATTTACATTATACATTTTTTTTTTTGTTTTGTTATTATTGTTTTCTTGCTTTAGCCCCATATTTCTTGGTCTTGGCGCAATACGTTTCTACTTCCATATAAGTGACTTTGCTCTCACGAATGTAGGTTTCTCCATTGAATTTTTAGCCCCCGTTTCATACCCTTAGGAGGTGAATTTTGGAAAATCCTTTCTTGTTCTTTGTATACATCATCATAAAAGAAACCTTTGTACTTATTGTAATATTTCAGCCTTCTAGGGCAAACGCTTGAAAACTGGGCATTGATGAGTCATACTTTTACATACGGATTTTATATAATACAAATAAAAGTTAACGACTTACATATATTTTATATATTTATATAAATGATAAATGATATTTATTCTGCAAATAGGTTTATAAAACACTTTTTACACCACCTGCTCGATAATGCCCTTTTATACGTCATACAACCATCACTTAAAGTAAGCCATTATGTCCCTAGGGAGATAATGTAGTATGGGCGATCCCTAGGGAATAATGAGATTTGAATTTGGAACGTGAAAAACCGTCAGAGTTTTAATTAATAAATAAACGTATTCTAACCATTTTCGTGATAACCGCGCTTGATTCGCATATGTTGATAACGCACATTAGTCGACAGACGATGTACTGTTTTGCTAACATAATTTTGATTAACCTAAAATTAATCTCACCAACGAACACTAATGTGATGATTTTTTAAGACAAAGGATATTTCAAGTATGTATGAAATACCTAATTTAAACGACTTGCCTACAGTTTTTGCCTCGTAGTCCAAGAGTGACCGCATCGAGGTCGGAATTTTAGGGCATCCAGACATGGACAGGATATCCCCTTTGTGTTAGGTTACTTTGAGCCCTGGGTACAAATATAGAAGGCCCCCGCAGAGGACCCCCGTCGACTACATCCAAGCCAACAGTGTTTTGTAATTAATGCTTAAGTTAACACACGCTTGACTAATCAGTACAGCCAACAACACACAATAGGGCGATTATCCCATATTTATTTTTAATTTATGATCTCCTTTATCTTTCGAAGAATTTATGTTATTAAAAAGGATGGATAATATAGATACATATCACGTCATTAGTTTTTAGGTATCCTAGATAGTTTCTCCTTCACTGATACAGGAGACCTAAACTAACACTTTTATTTTATTAGCCTATATTGCTGGGTAAAGGTCTCCCTTCTTCCAAATCTCTTTGTCTTGGACGGTCTCTGGCCGAGTTAAGTTAACAAAGAATGAACACTAAACCTTAGGCACATCCCGGCCAAGTGTGAGTTGAACTCGCGCACTGAGGGTACAAACTTACCTATGAAAACAGTTCAATTCTCGAATTGAGTTACGAAGATTTTTCCGAATCGCAAAAAAAGGTTTTTTTTTGTGACATAACTACAAATTTACAGTTTTCAGATCTTTTTCCTATACTTGTGCTATCAGACCTTGCTTCATGCCAAATTTCAGGATTCTAGGTCAATGGGAAGTACCCTATGAATTTTAATTCCCTTAAGAGTGTCGAAATACACGTTTTTTTCACGACATAAACGGCCGTATCTTTTTTTTCGTTAGCTCAAAAGTTTGATTTTTTCACAGCTTCAAGGGACCGCAGACTTGAGTATATGGTTTTAATTTCAACTCGGTAACTCCACGCGTTCTAGAGATAAAGAGTCTTGACAGACAGACAGATTGACAAAAAAGTGATCCTATAAGGGACCTGTCTTTTCCTTTGAGGTATGGAACCCTAATAATGATTGATTTCGATTAATGATGATTAGCAGGTTCATCAACATTTTCAACCTGAATCATAGATGCAAGTATTAACCCCAAGTAGTAGGTACTAATTAATTACTTGAATAAGGTATTTTTGTCCTATAATCAGTTGCATTATATGGATGAGATGTATGGTAACTTGAATTTAAAATTCACTAAACAGCATTAAAACTATGCATAATATTGGGATAGGGAATGCCCGAATGAACTAATTTTAAGAAAAAATGCAATTTAAAGTTTATTAATATATTTATACTGCATGTACAATAGTGGTACTCGTACATAGGCGGAGTTTAGAATTATTCTCAATAATATCAAAGTATACAATAACCTAGTTTCAGCAACAAACTGTTGACTTTTGTCGAATACTAGGAGTTGGGAATGAAATTACCTTATACATAGCTGATGTTATCAGCACAAAAAATATATACATACTAGCTTTTGCCCGCGGCTTCGCTCCCGTCAACTGACTACTATATCCAACTCTACCCAACTCTACCCTACACTACCCTACTCTACCCTACTCTACCCTACCCTACTCTACCCTACTCTACCCTACTCTACCCTACTCTACCCTACTCTACCCTACTCTACCCTACTCTACCCTACTCTACCCTACTCTACCCTACTCTACCCTACTCTACCCTACTCTACCCTACTCTACCCTACTCTACCCTACTCTACCCTACTCTACCCTACTCTACCCTACTCTACCCTACTCTACCCTACTCTACCCTACTCTACCCTACTCTACCCTACTCTACCCTACTCTACCCTACTCTACCCTACTCTACCCTACTCTACCCTACTCTACCCTACTCTACCCTACTCTACCCTACTCTACCCTACTCTACCCTACTCTACCCTACTCTACCCTACTCTAAAAAAAAAAAAAAAAAAAGTAAAGTAAAGTATCCTATGTCCGTCTCCTGGTTCTAAGCTACCTCCCTGCCAATTTTCAGCTAAATCGGTTCAGCCGTTCTTGAGTTATAAGTGAAGTAACTAACACGACTTTCTTTTATATATATAGATTATAAAACAAAGTCACTCAAAAACTACAGGATGGATTTCCTATCGGTGTCCGCCAACAGGAAAAAAAGTTTTGGTGCATAATACATGCATATTTTTTTTAGTAGATAAAAGTCGTAAATTTCAGTTATTTGTAAAACCAGTGCGAAGAAGGGGAGTGAAAAACAAATACGACTTGTCCTGTTCTTTTTTAAACCAAAAAAAATTACAACCAAAAATTGCTTATCACACACCGATATGATTGTCTATTATGCTCATTTTAAAACACCTCCCCATACATACCTACACATACTTACTTTTATTATTTTATCTTATTTTCTTACTGTCTTTAGTCATTTACTCCTGAGGTTATTAAACTCACTATATATTTGTAATTTGTCTTACTTGCTGAATTGATATGTAAGCTACTAACTATGTAACTCGGAACAGGTGGGGACCTGGTGACCTGTATTACAGGTGTTACTACCTACCACAGGCACCAGCGATCCACAACCAAAAATTGCTAGCAATGTTTCTTATTGTAAGATTGTCTGTATATTTTGGCTTGTGGTGAGAAATAAACGTTATTATTATTATTATTTCGTTTATTCGTATAGATCTACATATAAATTATATTTTTAAATATTTCAATAAAAAATAAAAAAAACATTTAAAAATATAAAAAATTTATTATTATTATTATTATTATTTTAAAACACCGTTGAAAAAACATCAACGCAATTACAGGGCCGTTTGAACCCTTAAAACTCTTGAACGTTTTACGCGCCTCAAAGTTAGCGAAACGTATTCGAGGCGGAAGAAAATTAATCTAATATATAAAATTCTCGTGTCACGGTGTTCGAACTTGAACTCCTCCGAAACGGCTCGACCGATTCTCATGAAATTTTGTGAGCATATTGAGTAGGTCTGAGAATCGGCCAACATCTATTTTTTTTTTTTTTTTATTTATATGGCAGAACAACGTTTGCCGGCTCAGCTAGTATGATATAAAACGTGCGCAAACACTGTCTGTTTTAAAGGCTTGTAAAGGATCATTACTTGACGCTGTGATCATGTCTTTGTTTCATCACTTACTCTCTTGCTTATAAATATTTTGTATGTAAATCTATTTTAGTATTAAGTATCTATCAAGTTTTGTTTACACCAAGGATATTTGCACCAAGTGCAATCTCATTTTGTGTCCAGGCAATCTCTGACCATTCTAGGTTGCCTGGAAGAAATCGCCTAGTGCGATAAGGCCGCCAATTGTATGTTTTTTATTAAGTATATGGTTTCTTTTGTAAATGTATAATCTTGGTGTGCAATAAAATACATAAAAATAAACAAATAAATATGAGATTGGAAGACATACAGGGCTGCTGCAACCTTCTCGTTTAGAGCCCGACAAAGTTTAAATGTCCACTAGACTTTTGATTACCACGATCTTATAAAAGAAGACATTGCTTGTCTAGTTTGGTTTAATCTATATGTATAAAGGGAGAAACTGACTGACTGACATACCTATTAACGCACAGCCGGAACTGCTTGGACTAGGAACGTGAAATGTTGCACAAGTTTTCCTTTTACGACGTAGGCGAGCACTAAGAAAGGATTTTCCAAAATTCAATCCCTAAAGGAAAGAAATGGGGGTCCGAAGTTTTTATGAACAAATCTATGCGGGCGAAGCCACTGGCAGATGCTAGTTCGTACATAAAGCATAGCTGGATAACATTTTTTTGTGAAATATCGAAATACAATTAATAGTTGTAACTGAAACCGTAACCGAATACCTCCTCTTCCAGTTTCATGTAACAACAAAACAGACCAAAAAAAAAATCGATACAGTTATTCCTAATATTATATATTATCAGAATATTACAATAAATTACTCAATGATAAAATAAATCGACGATTACATGAAAGTTATAAGAAACTCGTACATTGACCGAACCAGTTAGTTAGTTTTCAAATAGCTATCACAACACAACCGTCAGCTCAAAGACGCTAGTTTCGATATCCGAATATTTGCGTTTGGTCTTTTAGTCATATTGGCAGTCTTCACGCTTCTCGTAAAATACTGCCCCCTAGCCAAGTTATGACTGTTTTGTGTTGTGTGTGTCTGTTGAGGCGTGACCGACTCGAGGCGTTCGACGCTTGGCTGGTATTCAATTTTCCCAGTCGACAGCGATGTGGAAGAGGTTTTTGACGCCATATTTTAGTTTGATTTTAGTCAGTTGTAATTAGCGTAGTGTTTTAATTTTTAATTTTACTATAATTATAGTTTTTTTATTTTATTTATGTTCAAAATAGCAGTACTTATACATTTTTTTTTTAATACTAAAAACCACAAAAGCCTTTACTGGCTTATTGTATATGGCTAGTGAGTTCGGATAAATTACAAATAAGTTAGGTAGTAAGTGAAGTTGTAAGTTTTACATTTTAAAGTTATTATAAATAAGTTAGTATGACTAAACTAATTCATTCAGTTGCAAAAAATGCTTTTTTAATTCACATTTTGATTTTTTAGGGTTGCAGAGGTATTTATTTTGTATGTCCACAGGAAGTTCGTTAATTATTTTTGGCAGTATGTACGTGTATGTTCTCATACCATATATGTTGTTCCATCTAGGCAAGGTAAAGGTGTTCATGTTCACTAACGTTCTTAGTTTTGGAGGACGTGTATTCTTATTTAAATTATTTATGTTAATTATTTCGTCTTTTAGTATAGAAAGTTTAACCATAGTATAGAAAGTTAGGTAAGTATTTTTTTAAATGTAAATAAGATTCAAGGGACCATGAATAAATATCAATGATTTTAGTACAAAAGAAAAAAAGAGGCTATACAAAAATAAAACTATCAATAAATGAGATTTTTACAATAATAAGTTACTAATGGAGTTAGGGTGGCATAAAGAATTTAAAAAAGCCTACCTATACAACGTGTTTTTTTTTATATCCCGTAACTCTAGGGTATGAAAGAATCAACTGGCATATGAATTATTTTTCAATTATCTTTTTTTTAGTTTTCATTCTCCATACAAAATAATTCGATAAATTCACGATAAGGTATTTATTTAAAACACCCTTACATGAAACATGACAGCGTAAATATGTAATGTCATTTGTTTATTTGAAAACTACTTTAGATTTCATCGATGACTGGTAACGTCACAAAAGTAAAGATTTGCCACACGGGGGTAAATTTTTGACCTAAATTAATTATGATAGATGATATTTTCGAAACCATGCATTTTTGGACCACATATTCTAAGTCTTTTAGTATTATTTTTCCTTATCAATATAAACCTTGAGTTATGGAATATCAAAAACAACACATTGTATAGTGTTTAATTTGAGTTAATAGTGACTGGTTACTATGTTTATTAAAATTAAAGTATCCAATGTAATTAAAAATGCTCATTTATCCAATAAGAGTAGAAACCGACCCTAAATAGTTGGGAAGAGGCCAAGCAGCTGACTGTAAACTATACCTTCGCCACCGACACCAGGGTTCTTATAAATGTACATGGATTGCACCACGGCTGGCTCCTTGAAGGCCAGCTCTCGGCAAATGTGCTGCACGCGATCACAGTATGTGTAACACCTGAAGATAGGGTGCTGGAGATGCAATGCGTGTCCAACCTGGAAACAGATTATAACAGTATTAGTGAAGTCAAACAAAAATGAAAAACAGGCAGTGATAGTGTCATGGTTGTCAAGATGCGATGGTATAAAAAACCGGTTGCGCTTGCGCAGACCTGATGACGAATAGTCCATTTTGATACAAGTGGACAAAGTTTGTCATTGTAACTGAGGCGTAATTCGCCCAAGCCGTAGGCAAGGGTGTTACGGAGCCGAGTGCTGCAGTGACAAATTTCCACGTGTATACACTTATGAAGAAATAAATAAACGAGAGTTGACCAGCGAATTGTGGGTTTGCTTAGCGCCCAGCCTGATACGATAAATACCGTAAATTTCCGCTCTAGTGCGGAAAACTGTAAATTGCGTGCTTAAAAGTGGTAGGGATAAGAACGGGTTTTCGAGTAAGTGTATTGAAAAAGCTATTACAATAATACACACACTACGAATTGAGCTTCGTGATTGAACCACTTCATCATCAAAAAAATCGAAATAAACTGTGACAAGGACAACAGAATGATGAGCACGAATTTAAGAACGACTACTACCATTGTATACTTTCTACTGGCTGGAAATTGGAGAGACTAGAGGAGACGTGTCAGGGGAACACTTCTTTATCGTGACAATAATAATTATGTATATCCATATGTATTTTATTTTT
The DNA here is from genome assembly GCA_905147345.3 of Mythimna impura. Lineage (NCBI taxonomy): Eukaryota > Metazoa > Arthropoda > Insecta > Lepidoptera > Noctuidae > Mythimna > Mythimna impura. Next base: position 36,664,619 of record LR990339.1, read on the forward strand.
ATAAGCCACTTAATTTAATGATACTTTACTTTATTTGAAACATCTATTATTTATTTATTATTCACACTTACCACAGGTGCCGTTTTTAACCTAATTTTTCTGAAATATATAATCAAGAATCATTTCAGAAAAAATAGGATTTTATATTTTAAATTAGGTTTTTATATACACCCCTAGTTTTTAATTAGTACAAATACTTTAAGGGCTCATTAGAAAAGGTCTTGTTATTATTTAGGAAAAGTCTCAAAAAGTTATTTTCATAAACAGCAAAGTTATTAGCGTTTTTTTATATCCCAAAATGTCACTCAACTTATGAAAATATTGTACAGGCTATTGATTTATGAATTCATAAATGACAATTAAAATGGAAAAACACTGCGCGTAGTATTTTCTAGAAGCAATTGTTATGAATGATTGATTCTATTATGAACTTACCAGTTATGAAAAAACTCCGTGGGCAATTTTAGGATTTTATTTTTTTACTTTTGACTACACAAATATGATCAGTAACGGGTACGGATAGAACCCTATTTTTTTTGTACTAATTAAAAACTAGAGGTGTATAAAAGGAAAAACTGACTGACTGACATGTTGATATGTCAGTCAGTCAGTTTTTCCTTGCCAAGCCGAAACTACAGGGCCTAGGAGCGTGGAATTTGTGTACGCAACAAATATTTGTATGGCCTACAGGCTACAGGTAGTTGTTTTGTGCTGTTTTGTTTATGTGAGTTTACATATTTGTGAACTCATCCACGTTAAATGAGTAATTCTTAGTGTGGGGCAATGACCTTGAACATAAAAAAATAGAATGAGGCTCACTGGAGTGCCCCATCTGACTAGGTTGTACTAAGATGACTAGATAATTAAAGCTCCAACTTACTTTATTTAATGACAAGCTTGGGTCTACTGTAAGTTCGCCATCGGCTCCAATTGCAGCTTCTTCAAAGAAATAACTGATGTTTTCGTTGCTCCTTAGAAAGTAGTCGTCTTTTAGTTGCTGAAAATAAAATATGTTTTAATTACTGGAGTTTCGGCAAATTCCGGTCAGTTGTTAAAACGTTATTGATAAAAAACATTCAAACATACAGACACTTTTATCCTATCATCTTTTGCTCCCCGTACTGTATAGCCTCTATCAATGGATGTCATATATTATCTCCGATCCCCACAATATCTACGTTTTTTGACTATCACCCTTTAATGGATAGATCTCATGGTCAATTTCCATGGAAAGCATCCTGTACCTTTACCACTTTATCTACTTCATAATGGATTAGGAAAAGATGTTTTCTAGAACGACAATAGTAAGTAAGTTCCCGAAGAACTATTTTCGTATTTGACGCGTGCAAAATCACTAGCATAAACAGATTACTATTCGCAATTATAGATATTTACCGATTTTCGAGCATCAACAGTCGAAAATATAATCCTTTCCTCTTTGCCAGGTATATTCTTGGTGAACTCCAAGCCTGCTTGTAGCATGTCGTCGCATTCTGCTGGGTGCAAGAAATCTTCTAGGATCGCGTAACCATCTTGCTCTACCTGAAATGTAACAGATTGATTGATTAAATAAAAGAAAGAAATAATTTATTCAGCACAACTCATAAAATTTACAAGTCACAGAGCTGAAAACAACAAAAAAATTACATAAAAAACGTATGCACTTTTGCGCTGAGCATGACATAATCTTCTAAACATGTAATAAAACACAATCTGCAGAAGAAATCATGAATAACTCTTCCCAATTTGGGTGAATTGAGAGGAAATGTCATACTTTTACTGACTAAAACCCCCTCGTGTTTCTTCGATTGCCTTTTGCATTCTGGGGCTGTGGTAACTCTTTCAGTGCTTTCAAACAATGCCACAGCTCTGGCAGGTATTTACCGCTACCTGCATTTCTATACCCTTTAAAAACATACAACTGCTCCAGGTAGACTTAAAAGTCGGAAGAGCTTTCTTCGCTGCACACAGGTCATGACCGAGTGAGATGTAAGTTGTGGGAGGAACACCACTCACCACCGCCAGACTTCGGTCAACGCCAGGAACATCTGCCGCTCGGACGCGATCTGCAGTGGCGTATTTGGAAAGCGAACAACAGACTGCGCATCTACACAGTAGGCCTTTGCAATCACAACTTGGCAAAATGGGAGATTATAGACCCCTTCGGCACCTAGTCTTGACCAGACGCTGGCCCACTTACTAGAGCCCTTAGTGTCCCTACGTATGCACTTTGAAATACCTTAAAAAATAGTAACGCTATAAACGTGGCCAGCTACGGGGCCCAAATACGTTGAGGGAAAAGAAAATCAGATTCTAGAAGAAGATTTCAGTTCATCCCACTTTACGGTACTGAGTCAACTACTAATTATATTACATAAATGTTTATTTTTTACGTGTTTGCGGATTTCTGTTCCAAGTATCTATTTTAAGTTTGACTTATAAATGGAATTTTCCATGAATGAAATAACATCGCTTTCCGTTAAGACCAGTTTCCATGAATCAGTCTACCTAGTTTTAGTGTGCTATTCTAGTTTGAAATTCAGGTACATCCGAACTTATTGTAATAGACTATAAATCAGACCAACACACAGACAGACAGTGATATTTATTGTAGTACCTGGCGACCGTTCGGTTTCATAAATAAATGGTACAGGTAAATAATAATAATAACGACTTCAAACTAGTTTAGATCTGTGTCGAGTGCGAAATAATAGAAACTTCGGTTTGAAATTTGTGATTTCTTCACCATACCATTATATTTGGGATCGGTGTAATATAGGTAACGTAAGTGAGTAGGTCAGTTCATTTTGCAAATATGGGTGGCTACAATACACGGCGATAAAACTGTAAAAAGTTCAACTGTATTACCAGTGGGCATGCAAAAATTGTATTACGTAAAATGATGCTACATACAATGCAATTCTAATAATAATCTTTAATCAGGTAAGTTTCACCAATGACAATACACGATTCACATTAACTTAAATTACCAACATAATGTACTTCATAAATTAAATTTGCTTTAAAAAATCAACGTTGTTCTCGCTAAATTATCTTTCACACGGTCCATTCATTTTTTAGGGTGGGTAATGTAATAAAAAAATTGGTTTCGCCCGTTCTGGATGGAGCACGAAGGCGTGTCAGACGGTTACAGGCTAAAATCCACCAATCGTTTCGAATGCCTAGGAAGCTCTGTGGACGAATACAACGATGGGTTTGTGGAAACTGTCCATACGGTCGGGTCTAAATTCTATAAGACTCGTACAAATAAGAGCAAGAGGCTCACAGATCGAACTCTCCAGCTTATGAAGGAAAGGCGTGAGATGATTCTGCAGTCTTCAGACGATGCGTGCACATATCGGAAGCTCAATAAACGGATCTCTAAGTCCTTGAAACGCGATCTCCGTCACTTTAATACTGGAAAAATTAAGGACGCGATTGAGCGAAATAAGGGCTCTAAGGTGTTTGCAAGAGATCTGTCTATTGGGCAGAGCTAGCTCACAAAACTGAAGACCGAAGATGGCAGAGTCATATCCGCCAAATCATAGCTTCTGGGAGAGATCGAGGCTTTTATGGACAGTTGTACACGTCAATCACAAAACCCACTACGAATCTAGCAAACGACCCAAGAGCTAGGTTGACCCGACACTATACCGTAGATATCCCGGACGTCAGTCTGTAAGAGTTTAGGATGGCTCTGAAGCAGCTTAATAACAACAAGGCACCGGGTGATGACGGAATTACAGCCGAACTCCTGAAGGCGGGTGGGAAACCGATCCTTAAGGCCCTTCAGAAGCTGTTTGATTCCGTCATATTCGAGGGAAAAACCCCACAGGCATGGAGCGGAGGTGTGGTGGTACTCTTCTTTAAAAAGGGCGACAAGGCCCTTCTCAAGAATTATAGGCCCATCTCACATCTGAGCCATGTCTAAAAGCTGTTTTCCAGAGTCATCGCGAACCGTCTCGCGCGCAGTTTCGACGACTTCCAGCCTCCCAAACAAGCCGGATTCCGAAAAGGCTTCAGCACCATAGACCACATACACATGCTACGGCAGGTTATACAGAAGACCGAGGAGTATAATCTGCCCAAGCAGCAAAACATTGTCCTAAAGCAGTCCATAGAACGTTTTTCAGGAACTAATTGGTGTTACTGAGTGGTACTATAATAGACCAAAGAACGTTTACACAACCCGGATTGGGCGAAGTTATATCGTTATTCGCTGATATTGCAGTTGTATAGCAGCTTTGGCGTACCATTTTTGACCTGTTAGATTGATGTTACAGTGAGGGATATCACCAAACGGAGATATAGTAGCCACGGTAACGCTGTTATTGTACTTTTAGGTTTTATAATAATGATGGTAGTTCTTTTACATTTCTATATATTACAGTATCTAATACGTTCAATCGTTCGTTCATTCTCATACAATTGGCGTTGTTAAAGTGATTTTGTGTACACTTACATTTCTAATTTCATCAAATCGTGCTAAGTAAAATTACAATATCTAGATATTTATTATGACGACCATGCAATAGTAAAATGCGCTAGTAGTAGCATACAAGGCACTGAATTAGAGTTGCGGTCATAATTTTATTGACAAAGTAGGCATACTTTAGTACATCATTTTTAAAGCCCCTCTAAGAGGTCTTTAGTAAGTTTTATCCAAATTAAAATAAATTAATCGAAGACTAGTTCCATAATTTTCCATTATAGAATAAAATAGTGTATCGTTGGCGACTACAGGCCTTCTAGAGTACTATGATGAAATAGTGGACGCCATTGTTGATAATAAATTAGGGTTCCATTGAAATCATAATATTATAAACAATTCTCGTATATTAAAAACCTCTTTCTTTATCTTTTCTAGTGTCTTCACATTTGGTCGAGTTATGTGAATAAAAATGTATGGGGCAGCTGAATATTTCTTTGTCGAATTTTCGTTTGGAATATTTTTATTGTTATGCATGAAAAAGATAAAACTTTTCAGCCTCGGGTCAACAACTATTTAAATTTCACCTTGTTTATGGAAGAGGTTATGATGTTTTAGTAGAGGGAGAAACTATAATATATAATTACAGTCTGTTACAGGTATCTAAAAACCTATTATACAATCATTCGGCGCTAAACAAGTGTCTTTGTAACCACTATAAAAAGGTTAATCCACAGGGATTTAAAAACTCCTATAGCGTAAATTCTTCACATAAGAAGGAAACAAAATTCAGTTATATCACCAAAGTGCTCTATTTTTGAGCAGTCATGAGCATTAAAACACTTTGTACTATTTATAGCAGATACATGAAAACGCATTAGAAACACAAAATTACTGTATTGTTGAATTTCAATAACCGCTATTGAACCAGGCCTATAATGGTAAATATAAAACTTTTACAGATTAAATTAGATACAAAAGGGTAACGATCAACAATTATATAGTGCAAAATGGTTCTATACGTGTTTTCGTAAGCCTTATATAGTATCTGTCTATAACAGTTGTATAAAATGGTAATGTAAATGTTTACATCACTAGCTTATAGATATTTTTTTCTGTATAAGCTTATAGTGCTAAAATGTCTTGTCAGACGCCTTTATTCAACGTGCTATCACCATAAATACCGTTATATTACGTTTATAAAACTCTTTTGCGAAATAAGCTTTAGTTATAGTACAATTTTGCTGCTTGGGTGCCTCTCTGCTTAGCGTTTGTAGACTACGAGAAAGCCTTTGATTCGATCGGGATTGGGCTGTGCTGTAGTCTCTCCAAAGGTGCCAGATTGACATCTATCGGTACATCGAGGTGATGAAGTGTTTGTACGAAAACGCCACTATGTCAGTCAGACTGCAGGACCAGACCTCGAAACCTCTCCTCCTGCAGCGGGGTGTGAGGCAGGGAGACGTCATTTCTCCGAAACTGCTCACGGCCGCAATGGAGGATGTCTTCAAGGTTCTGGACTGGAGTGGATTGGGCATTAATGTCAATGGTGAGTACATCACTCATCTTTGGTTTGCCGACGACATAGTAGTCAGGACTGAGACTACGGAAGAGCTCAGCACAATCCTCAATGACCTCAGTAGAGCTTCCGAAAGAGTGGGTCTTAAAATGAACATGGACAAAACTAAAGTCATGATAAATGATAAACAACCATGTAGCACCCACTCCTATCAAGATTGGAGACTCTATAAGTACTCGAAGTTGTGGACGATTATGTCTACCTTGGACAGACAGTCCAGTTGGGTAGATCTAATTTCGAGAAAGAGGTCAACCGTTGAATCCGACTCAGCTGGGCAGCATTCGGGAAGCTGCGCGGTATCTTCTCATCCAATATACCACAGTGTCTCAAGACGAAAGTTTATGAGCAGTGCGTGTTGCCAGTGATGACATAAGCTCAGCACAATGCTCAATGACCTCAGTAGAGCTTCCGAAAGAGTGGGTCTTAATATGAACATGGACAAAACTAAAGTCATGATAAACAACCATGTAGCACCCACTCCTATCAAGATTAGAGACTCTATACTCGAAGTTGTGGACGATTATGTCTACCTTGGACAGACAGTCCAGTTGGGTAGATCTAATTTCGAGAAAGAGGTCAACCGTCGAATCCGACTCGGCTGGGCAGCGTTCGGGAAGCTGCGCGGTATCTTGTCATCCAATATACCACAGTGTCCCAAGACGAAAGTCTATGACCAGTGCGTGTTGCCAGTGATGACATATGGTTCAGAAACGTGGTCGCTCACAATGGGCCTCATCAGAAGGCTCTAAGTCACCCAAAGGGCAATGGAAAGGGCTATGCTCGGAGTTTCCTTGCGTGATCGAATCAGAAATGAAGATATCCGCAGGAGAACCAAGGTTGCCGACATAGCACGAAGAATCGCCAAACTTAAGTGACAATGGGTACGGCACATTGCTCGCAGAATAGATAGCCGTCGTGTTGTCCTCTGTGTAACTTGTGCCGGTTCTTCAGGGCGCTGCTTGAGACTAATCATCGACTATCATGTACGAGTACGTATGTTGCCTACTACTACACTAATGAATATAATTTGATCAGTCTGTGGGTTGCGTCTCTGAGTGCGGCTATTTTGCGACTACATTTGTTATCTTGGGTATGCCTGTTAAAACAATTGTATGTGTTATTAAATAAATTAATTAATTAATAAAAAAAAAAATGTTTCGAATCGAGTTTAGGAGACCTGCCACCCTAACTAACTTACGACTGTTTCGTTTCGATTCTCTTGCGTCGAACGCCTAGAGTATGCCACGCCTCCGATCCCTTTGATCTGACGTCAGCTCAACGCTCAGTCACGTGGTCAGAACAAAGAAATCGGAGGCATGGCCTACGCGAGGCGTTCGACGCAAGAGAATTGAAACGAAACGGTCGTAACTTGGCTAGGGGGGCTGGGGTCTCAACATGATGTGACTTACATTTTAATGTAAGTCGTGCGAGTGAGAGAGAAGGATGGAGCCATACACCTTACATAACTCCATTCCGTTAACAGTTAAGTTTAGGTCGTAAAATAGATCGCATTATGTGCTCTTGGTAGGGCCTCAAGAGACCCGTGGCACAGTATTCACCTAGCAGGGGCACCTGTCTCCCGTCTGCAATTTGTTCTTAAAAACTGTACAAATGTTATATACCTTTATATAAAAGGAGAAACTGACTGACTGACATATCAACGCACAGTCAAAACTACTGGGACTAGGAGCGTGAAATTTTGCACAAGGTTTCTTTTTATGACGTAGGCGAGCACAGAGAGAACTTTCCAAAATTCAACCCCTAAGGGGATGAAACGGGGGTCCAAAGTATGTGTGTAGAAACAGATAATCACGCGGGCGATGCCGCTGGCAGAAGCTAGTTCTGTATAGCAGAAAATAAACAAATATATTTTATATATTATATTAATCGTTCAAAAATTCTTTAAGGAAATGTTATTTTCATAATGTTAAAAGTTATATTACATTTAACATTATGAAAATAACATTTAAAAATGTTATATTACATCCAGGATGCACTTCATACCTTCATGCATAACTGTACTACAGATTAGAGATTCCGAAGCTTATATAAGGAACATTGTTTACGAACAGCTATACAGCCAATTATGTACAATACACATAAACTCACAGCGTGCTTTACTTTAGCCGACTAGCTTACTTGTGTATTCCGACATACGCGGACAGCAAAATGAAACAGCATTACACCCGGCGCGTGTTTTACTGTTCACGAAGTGAGTTTTCAAACAAACAACGAACTAATAAGTAGAAGTTCACAATAACAAACATACTTATCAATATAAGAAGCTTAAATACAAAATCAACATTGTGTCAGTAATGTTACAGTTAAACAGAATATATATACAATCTATTCATAAACTTGTTTAGGAAAATCGGATTATATTTATTCAGAAATATACTTACCATTGTGTGAGAGGTTTTAACAGTTATTTACTTACTTCAGAGTATTCTTAAATATTTTGGAACGTTGATTCCAAACAAAATTAAAGAAACAAACAATGACCGAGTTTTGGTTATTATTATCGGTAGAATAAATTTGCATTGTTGTTCATTGTATCCGTCGCTCGGGCTGGATGTAAGTATGTAAGTAATGAAATTATTTCAAGCGACTCTAAGGACTTTTCCCCGTAGGTACAAATAAAAACAAAACTCAGAATGTTTTATTGTTTGGTAACATTCCAAGACTTAAGTAGGCTTGTTTCAAAAAATATTTTATTTTTTATCCTGTATTCGTATTGTCACCATTATTTTTTGTCATCGAAACATTTAGGTACACTAGTAAACTAATTTGAAAATCATCTATTGAGCGATAACAAATCAACCGAACATCACTCCAAGTAGCCCAACAATTCCGGTGAACGTATAGAACCGGCACACAACAATGGAAGACATTAACACAGGTAGACAGCGAGAAACAATTCCCTACAATAAAGCGAATTCCCGTTTGAACCGACAACTATCTAGACAAATATTTTTTTTTTGTTCAACTGTGTAGTGTTTAACAACTCAGATCTTCTAGATACCATATTGGACTTGCCTGTTGGTCTAGAAGTTAACTAAAATAACTTTAATTTTGAAGTCGGTGCTAAATAATGAATCATCATCATTTCAGCCGATAGACGTCCACTGCTGGACATAGGCCTCCCCTAAATGTCGCCACAACGAAACGGTCCTGTGCGTCTCGCATCCATCGGATTCCCGCAATCTTCACCAGGTCATCGGTCCACCTTGTAGGCGGCCTTCCAATACTGCGTCTTCCGTTACGCGGTCGCCACTCCAGAACCTTTCGGCCCCAACGGCTATCTGTTCTACGAACAATGTGCCCTGCCTATTGTCACTTAAGTGTATGGTCTTGATATACGACCCTCACCAGGTCATCGGTCCGTTTTCTGGTAAGCGGTCGCCACTCTAGAACCTTTCGGCCGCATCGACCATCCGTTACTGGAACGGACTGGAACTTAAGTTTGGCGAATCTTATTCTTATTACTGGGTTATGAATGTTAGTTTGGTAATCGCTCCATGTAAAATACTGGTACTCGGCTGATTGGGGGGCGAAAATAAAAAATTAATATTAATAATTGTTTATTATTTATGAATGTTTATCGATGTTTTTTGCCTACCCCGCGGCCGCAGTTATCGTGTTGTTTATGTTTGTGTTGGAGAAGCGTGCGCGCACGTTCTATTGCCATCGCCCCCACGTGGTGGAGCTATTTCTGGCCGCTTATTTCAATATAGCGACGTGGAGGGCCTTGGGTACCGATACCAAACAAATAAATAAGTATAATATGCTACAGTCTGGGAGTTATTTACCACCTTAACTAGATCAATATGATCTGTTATTGTATAATATAGCTTGAATCTTAATTTACTGGATGGTCAAAGTTAGTTACAATGATTATTTTTACTGACGTTACATTTTTCAGATAAATAGGAATTGGATTGGCTACATAATGTTTATTCAATTAATACGAGTATTTAATTGCCGGATACGCCATTTGATTTCGTCTGTGTCGATATTATTATTTTAATTAAATACACCTACTTGCTTATTTACGTATTCAATTTGAAAGGAAGAATTTGAGTTTTTACGATGATTAAATTCCCATAAACTGGGTTATTTTATATGGGTTAAGTTAATGGTTCTATCTTGTCTATAAAAAATAAACGAACTTTATGGACGTTTCATAACATTACATCAACGTACCTATACAAACTTAATATTACATTACATCAACGTACCTACCTACAAAAAGTCAATATACCAGTGAAAAGAATTTGGCAAAACAGTCGACTAAGATCATAATATTATTCTAATGATGTAATTTTGTAAACAGTCCAAGCTTTTTGTTTTAAAAACACAAATGACATAATACCTAATTGACACGCAAAGCTAAAGTTTTAAGCTATTTTAGTATCTACATTAGCTGAGCAATTCCATAGTACTGTTATTGGGATCAATCTCTTAACCAGCAATAGAGTGGTCATACATGGGGAATACAAAGCGATATAGGTAATTCTCATACATATTGGGTTGGTATCTTTATATATAAAACCAGAAACTGACTGACATATCAACGCACAGCCAAAACTACTGGGACTAGAAACCTGAAATTTTGCACAAGGCTTCCTCTTATGACGTAGAGGAGCACTAAGAGAGGATTTTCCAAAATTCACCCCCTAAAGGGATGAAACGGAGGTCCAAAGTTTGTATGGAGATACCTATTTTCTATTGACATTTTATCTCGACACCTTTTTTAATTTGAACACACGTTTCTAAATCACTCAAAAAAAATATATATAATAACTGTGCCTAGATTTCAAGAATAAATAATTTGTGCGGTACCAAATTATTGTTACTTGAGATTACACCAATTTTACATCTCAATTTCCGAAATCAATTTGCAAAGAACTGAAACAGCCACTGAACTCGCAAAAATCCCACTAAAAATCCGCTTCTTCGTAATGGCTTCTAAATTGATATACCTAAAACTAGTACGTGATGGTTTCACTACTTTCCAATCGTAATGTTTAATGATGAAATAATTTAGACACCTACTCGTCAGTATTGAAAAATAGTTTCTGTGCGGTTTCACCATATTTTCTACGTGGCTGTGAGTCAGCTTCGATATATGTAAGTGTATGTATAAATATACACTACATTTCCTTTAATATAATCAGCCTTTTTCATTAAGATCTTTATACTGCTTAACTTGCTTCTCTGCTTTTTTATGAATAAGTGTTGGAATTGTATAAACCAAAAAAGTATGTAGGCTAATTTAGTACATAGAATAATACGTAAGTTGACGTTACTGTCTATGCGATTACGTTATTTATAGTCGTATTAAAGTCGTATTTGTAGTTCGTATTGTACTGAATTTTCCTATACTAAATATAATCTACTAATATATATTCAATCCTGAGTTATTTTTGCCCTAATGTATCCTATCAATAAGGCTGAATACATTTTTTTACACATTCTGGGAACAAAAAAAAAACAGGTTAGCAAGGTGAAATTTCGTTGCAACTAAACTTGACCTAAACGCATGGTTCCATTTGTACATTGGAACGCAGCGTTCAAATTGGATAACTTGAATGTGAATTTCGACCGTCTGCAAGTACTCTTATTTTTAACCGTGTTGGAACAACGAACAGGTCATAAAAATGTCTTCAAGTGTAACAAACAAAGAGATTAACAAATATCTTTGTTTTACGGTCAACCAAAGTGTCACTCTAATTAACGATGTTTTGACTTGAAGAGAATATGATCAATAAAATTAAAATTTGTGGAAACGTTTTGTCATCGGTCAGTAGATACTAATTATAAAGTTAAGTTTACACTATACAGAATAAACCAGCAATAATCCCATTGCTGGAACACAGGCTTTCTCTCTGTGCGATAGATCTCTGTGCTTCAAGTCCATTTGAAAACCATCGTCAGGAACTAGTTGTTTGGCATTTATGCTGAACAGGACCTATTTAGGGCCGAAACAATAGAAAAGGAACATGTTAATTTAAATCAATCTTTCCAAAATCCTTTTCCTCAACAAAATTGGAAAGGGAAGTAAAAATAATGTGGAATCAAATTTGAGTTAGGTACTATTAGGTAAAAACGGATGCCAATTATTCGTGACTTTTTTACTTCAGTAAGCAGCGCCAGTTTTATGTTGGTGGTGATTCACATGACAAAAATATCCACGTCATCACGTTATTAAATAGTCTGTGTTTAGTAAAAATACACGCATTGTATTTCAGGAAGCGATTCTTAATCGTCGCGATTTTAGAAGAAATAACCATTATTTCATGATTCTTGCTTTCTGGTGGTTTAGGTAAGGGACTAGTGCACTAATATTTTCTCTTCTCCTAATTTTCGATTTAACAATTCGAGTGTAAACCCGGACAGCAATTTGTACCAATAAACCACTAGTAAATCCAAGGAAAAAACGAGTGAGAATTTACGCCCAATTCTCACTTGTGCAATTTTTTACTGTCCGCCAGGTACACTTACGTCAATTTTCAATCTTCCTGTTGATACGTTGGAAAGCTATTTTTTATCAAACCGAGTTCATTTCCCCCAAAACGCACTACGCGCCCGTTTATTTATAGAAACAAAATACAACTGTCGGCAATAACGCAAAACTTACGGAATCTTTTGTAAATTTTGCTCCTGTGTAACCTTTACAAAGCCGTCTTTAAATATTGTGGTCGAGTAAATAAGAGCAATCATTCTAATTAGTGGCACTCCGAGAAAAGCTCTTTAAACCTCGTTGGGTCCGCAAGTCGCTACATTAATAAATGCTTCTGTTTGACACAAAGTCCACAAGAAATCTCGTTACGACGTCGAAACTTAATCGTTTATAAACATTAATTAACTGAGAAACAAAACACTTTTTCCTACTTTATAATTAAAATCTGCCAATACCGTTTAATTTTTGAACAACAAGATGTGCAGGATGCACCACTGTTACATTTTGGAAGTGGAACCTTTACGCTCTATACTCATTTAGGAATTGACATAAAATATGATGCTATCGAAATATGACGGTATCGAAGCCAGACATTTCAATTATTTATCAATCCTTAGACATAACTGATTGAAGCTAGAACTACACTGCGCACACCTGTGACACACACGCCGATCTGGGCGCGTCGGTCTCCATACATTTTATATGGAAACTAGACTTGTAGAGCTACACTTGATCCACGCCACGCGACGCCACATGACGTCGTTCTACGTACAAATCAGGCGTGTTACACGTGTGCGTCGGTCTAATGTAGTTCTAGCTTGAATGTCACTTTGTCTAGGTACCGGCCGTTCCCTAAAGATCCGTTTTGTTTTCATTTGGGTATTCATTAAATACTCCTCCCTCTGATTGGAGCAAGAGTGACAGGTGTCAACCGTCAATCTTGCTGACAATCTGACATCTATTTGAGGCGCGCGGTGCCATCGTGTTAAGAAACGTATAGATCGAAGGGTGTTTAAAGTGAAATTAGTTAACTGCAATTTTATAGTAATTGTAGTAATTTATTAAAGTTAACATTTCTACGAAATGGCACATCTTTTTTCACATGTTTAAAGTGAAAAAATCAAAAAATCAATTACTAAAGACCCAAATAAACAAGAAACAAACAACAAACAAGTAAAACAAAACCGTTTAAACAAATCATTGTGTGTGTGTAATTATTATTTATTTTTGTTTATGTGGTGTACAATAAAGAATAAAATAAATAAATAAATAATATCTATATCGATATCAAGCCAGAAATTGGCAGAATTGCAGATAACTTCTTTCAGTTTGCACACGTGTTGATACGTGTCTAGTGATAGTCTAGGTAATAAAATAAAAAGGATTGCACTAACTTGTAAAAATACAGACAAGTGACACTATAATAGTGACAGCGGCTAAACGCGATTATGCGAGCCAAACGTTAAAACGCGATTAGTTTTATTGGTGAATTCCGCCCTAAGTGAAATGGCGCTTAATCGAATGGACCAAATTAAATATGTTTTTACAAGAAGTGCGGGGCTCTTGAGGCGTCAGTCCTCGCGCTAAGATGGTTTCGATCGGGCGTAGAATTAGTAGGAAAAAGTCTCGCAGTAGAGTTTTATTGCAAACTTTGGACCAATAGTGTATTTGTAGTGCTGTAACAAGCGCAGTGCCAGCGGTTCTCAGGCACAGGGCGCAGGCCGGAGAGGCGCAGGTATTATTAAAGCCGGGCTAAGTTTTGGACCATGCTTGGTAGTTAGTAGCTTACATACAATACTTGTTATCCTAGTTTGAGAGGCAGGGCTCACAATATCTGTATACAAACTTCAACAGCGTAGTTAGCATTTTGTTAATTAGTGTATACTAATGTATGTATGTTTCTTTGTGACAATAAACTTTATATGTATCAGTATATCTCGGAACCCTGAGATCCCGGACCTTTGGCAGGCGTACGAGGAGCCGAAACCAACTCGCAGGGGCCCTTTAGTCACTTTATTATTATTTCCGCAGGACAGTTTTGTGGCGAACTGTTTGGCATTAGTGACCCCACGGACCCGATCTCCCGGGTGAAATAATACTATTATGATTATTATTATTTATAATGGTGGCCGAGTAGAAACGGCCCCAACTAACAAGTCGTAGGCGCAGGTTCAAACCTAACCAGGCGCATTACTGTGTGTAATTTATTCCCTCATCACTGCTCTTAAAACGGTTATGGAAAACATCGTGAGGAAACTGGCATATCCTAGAACCAAAAATTCGAAGAAATCTGACGTCTATCAACCCGCACTGGGCCCGCGTGAAGCTTGAGTCCCAGCTGTGGGAAAATGATAAGGCTGATTAACTTATTATTTATCGTGTACATATAATAATACGGTTGTAGACGCGTCCTACCAGGATTTCCGATTCTCCAGGGTTCCAGCACCCACAAGAGGTAAATAGTAGATGTAGTGGTGGGTGTTGTGTTTGAAGCAACACCGAACGCGTATTTTTTACTTATATAGTCATGCTTCTTTTTATTGTTCGAACCGGGTAAGATTAAAAAATCTTTGGGGAAAGGAGGGGGAGGGGGGTATAATAGAAGCTCGTACCGGGCGTTTAAAATGCTAGTCTCTGTATTTGTTAGGGTCGAGTTTGACATTTGAAATTCATTAATCTGTCTCAGACTGGTGATAAAAATTCTCTGGGTATCCAATTGTTTAAAAACTTTACAGTATTCCGACACATTTTGGTTAAATTGGGATTGTTTGAATGGATTTTTTTTCGCCTCGCATAATATTATAATTTTCTTTTTACATAATTTATTTTTAGTTTATAAATACGATTGTGTGAGGCAAGAATTATTTATTAATGTTTTTTCTTGCTTTCATCGCTTTAAAATATTTTTATTAGGAATTTGTTTATTACAGAAATTGCCGTTAAATTATGTAGAAAAACCTCGTCTCTGGCCTGTTACATTATGCAAAAGTATTGGCAATCATACCTTTCTAAATAGCTTATAAGACAAGAATATTTTTCTAGTAATTTGTACATTAGGCGTAGTATTTTTTTTGCACTATACAAAATTTTGTATGAAGTATTAGCGAAAGTTACATTTTTGATTTGTGATATTTACCAAAGGTTTAACAAATTTTGGGCTTTTAATCACTAAAAAAGATCTGCTACGGCATCAATTATAATTTATAACTTAAATTTTAGTTCAGTCTCGTCGTAAATAGTTTTCAAATTGGCTTCAAATGATTTCATCTGGGATTTTGCATTAAAAAACTAAAAATGTTACAAACTCGAAACCATTGAATATATGTAGAACATTTGGTGGCTTTATTTGTTGCATTTTAGTCCTACCATGATGTCCTGCAAGGAACACGTCGAGTTACCAGTATCCCTGTATATTTATAAGTTCAACCCGCCCCGCCTTCGCACAGGTGTATAGGTTCTGTGTATTGTACACCAAAATTTTTTATAAATCTTCCTCGTTTATCGGTGTGGGGTTGGTCCGTTGCGTGGTTTAGAAAGAGTTAAAACTGCTTTCTTCATGGTACACAGGCCATCCTATAGACCCATCAGCTAAAGAAAAAACTTAAGCTTTGGGAGGAACACATCCATGGACCGTTCTTAGCAGGCGTTACTTAACCTCGAAAATCAAATCGTATAGCTATTTTCCTATCTAGATGAACTAGGCTATTGAATGATACATACCTGAATTTCACACACCCATTTACTAGTCTGTAGACAGCTGTGAACGTACTGTCAGCACTATAATTAATTTTAACGCGAATGCTTGTTCATCATTAAGCAATTACTGTCTCCTGTCCTTGAGTGTCAGCTATTTAATAATAACCTACAAGATAGCGTTGTGTTAAACCTGCATCTGCTTGAAGATTTTTTTTTGTACTCGAGTACTACCATCGGACAACCCGACGTACAGCGAGTATCCACCCTTACGTTGTTGAAATTTCAACGGTCCGGACTAAGCGTTTCGCTTCGTCGTTTATACCGCGTACATCGAAGGACTGGAACAATTTGCCTGCTGCGGTCTTCCCGTCCAACTATAATTTAGGTGTCTTCAAGGCTAGAGTGAATAGGCTCTTAATAAACTAGTGCGCCTCACCATCAACGATTGCATCGCTGCTTACCATCAGGTGGGATCGCAGTCAAGCACTGGTTTATATGAAATAAAAAAAAAATAAAAAAAAAATTGTCGTCAATCAACGTGTATTTGCTTTTGCCGCAAAATGGTTCAGGTCCTGATCCACAGTAGGCCGCACCTAAGCTACGCACGTGCAGCATCGCATTATACGAGAACCTGGGCACCACATGTGCACGCTTAACTTAATTTTGGCGCCATGATTTTATTAGTAAGTAATGGCGTCGAATCACGAATTGTATAGCGCTGTGGTTACAGCGATGATTCGCACGAATGGGTTCATGGCTAGGTAATTTGTGGTTAACAAATGAGCCGCGCAGACAATGTGGTCAAACGTCAACTTTCCATCACAAACTGTTATTTTGTACCAAAAAATAATAATATTAAAACATGATTTTCTCGTTATACTATTTAAACGACTTTTGAGAAATGTCGCCATAGTAAAAAAATATCGACAAACATTTCAAATCGAAGGTCAATAAATAGTAAAGTAAGAGTCGGAGGTACGTTTTGATGATTTGTCCTAGCCCCGTGCATATCCCACGAAGCAGTGGATGGTTCCCTTTAACTGAATTTATGTGGATGTAATTACAGGTATCTTTTACAAGCTAGTGCACCGTGAAAATAAAAGTTATTAAGAGATGAATACACAAAGTGCAGATTCCATTTAAAAGCTCTTTTCATTTTAAAATTAATTTAAAAACTTATTTACGTTGAAGAAAACGTGCTTGGTTTTTTAAGTGCTTTGTAGTGGCTCTTGTTGACCTTTTAGTAGAATTTTCAAGACCTTTACTTTGTTTTTACATAGATCCTTGAAACTTAGCTTGGTTTGCACAACTAGTTGTAGCCCGTGACATTTTTTGTACAGCAACGGTCTCTTACTACCGTTTGTTAAACCCAGAAGTGAAATAAGGAAAAAATAAAATTAATATACATATACGTAATTTTTATAACCTTTTGATAACAAAATAGTTGACTGTGATTACAATCAATTTTGTACTTAGGCTATGCCGGGTCTATCAGTCCGTCATTAAAGTTACTTTTCTTTATCTTGATCGATCGTAAAATCGAAGACTATAATAAAATTCAAACAACCTGACTTGAGTTCTAAGGTAACTTGTTAGCTGTATACAAGGTCTGTTTGAGTGTTACCGCTAATGTGCGTAAATCAGTTCGAGTGCAGATTAACTTGTTCATCTGCAGGTTATCTGATCAAGTCCGTTAAAGTGGAAAAAAATGTTTAAGTTCCTACATTAACTAGAAAATCTGAAGACTTCCTGGGTAATGTACAGACTAGCGGTATACGGTAAAATTAGAAAACCGTTTCTTTGCTTGAATAAAAACGATGTAAAATGTATTGTAATTTTATACAAAGATTTTTTCGTGCCAATAAACTATTATTAAAGTATTATATTATTACTATTGTAAATAAACATCCGAATTCTTTGTAATTATTTAATTTTAATTTCTAATAATAATTTAAAGTTTGATGATATTTTACGAATGAAGAATTAACATATTTTAGGACACCCCAACACGGATAGGTTAGGTTAGAAAGCTAAAGCAGGGCGAAGTGGAGCGGCCTCAGCCTTCGTGGTTATTTTTTTATAAATGATATTTATTTTGCAAATAGGTTTAAAAAACACTTTTACATGTAATTTTTTTTCGTCATTTTGAACTAGATGAGGCCGCTGTTTCCTAGCTGACTACCCTGAGAAGAAACACACAAACTCAGGGGTCAAAGTCTCTTTTAAAGTCCATACAGTAAATATGTAATGGTCAAATCACATGAGAACCGTGCAGATTTGTCTGAGATGGTCTTTTGAAGAAAGAACCATATAGATTTGAGTGGACCTGTCCAGTCAATGCAAGCATATGTCAGTATTCGCAAAGCTCAACTCAGGACTACTAAGGAGCTCAACGACTTGACGAACAATACCAAGGAAAGGACATTTGGGTAGGCCGCAGAAAATACACAAATTGCCAGACATACGTATAACCACCCAGAAGAAGATAGCTAGCTAGATAGCTCGACTAGAAGATGTGACCACTATGAAAAACAACCGGGGGCCTTACTATCACGTGTTAAAAAACAACCGGGGGCCTTACTATCACGTGTTAAAATACAACCGGGGGCCTTACTATCACGTGTAAAATATCAAGTGTGCGAGCGAGAACGAGGGATGCAGCTATACACCCTATATAGCTCCATCCCTTTAACAGTTCGGTTAAGGTCGTCGAAAGGATCGTGCTAAGAGCTCGTAGTAGGGCCTTTGATGACTAATAGTATGTTTAGAATGCAAAAAGTGACAAAAACTTGTCGGGATTTTTTTTTCGGTGGGAAAGACATTTAATGGCATCCCTCACACTTGGACGGAGCGGGAGATAGTGTCAGATTTTTACTGACTAAAAACCCACTCCTGTTCCTTCGTTGCCTATCGTACCAGGGCCGAGTCTTCCTTTCAGAAGCAGACCCTTGGCCCCAGTAGACCCCCTGCTGGGCCCCTACGGTTTGCTGACATCTCCTTGAGGCGCGCGTGGAACAGTAAGCGCCGTCGAGCACTTGGGCTCAGTCCGGACGATTACCGGACGGTCGGAGGGCGATCTATCCATTGCTAGCCGTCCACAAGTCCGCGCTTACGGTGGCCGGAAATCGGGAGTGTTTTTAGTAAAATAATCGTTAAAATTAGCTATCAAAATGTTTCGATATTATCTAGAGGTGCAATACTCTTTTGAAGTGTAATTTCAGCTTTCAGGCGTTTCATCATACTTCAAATAAACACCTTGATTATTGAAATGACGCATGGAGCATATACAGGATGAATTATTATTAGCGGTATGCTCAGCTCAGCCCACTGAAACACTACGCTTGGCTAGCTCTGTGAGTTAGGGATTACTCACATATGAACACGGCAAACAAAATTGTTCATAATTCATGAGAAAAGTTCCTAAAATACTAGAAGCTTGGAATGATGACACTCTGTGACCAAACAGTTGGCATAACGGAGTTTTGTATACACGCCACGTAAAAACTGAATTCAGCTGAAGTTTCTAGAAACGGTTGACCCATCTTTTATATCGATACGTCAGTTCTCAGTTCCCAATCGAGAAAATAGAAGCGTACTGGGTGATACTGCAAAATAAACGTATAAATGTGCCAGTATATAGCAATTCAGATGAATATTTTTTTACCAAGAGAAAAAGTTGTATCATTCTAACTGGTTGACAGATATTACACCTTTGATTATATATATAATCAAAGTATTACACATTCATTGAAGATGTAAATTTATTTACGTGGTCATTAGGATGATTTCTTGATTAAAACCTATTATCACATAAAATTTAGGTTGTTGTTCAATAAGTACTTACTAATTTTTAATTTTTAAGAAAACGTAATAAGCGTTTTTTGCAGTAAATACCTATATTTTTTTCTTTTCTTATTAAAAATTGTTTTGTATTCTCTCTAATAAAAATATGACTTTATTCGTACAATTCAAACTGATCTATTATAATACTTCCTTTAATTGGGAAAGGAAAAATCCCTTTCTGTTAAAAACGCAAACAGCGCAAAAATATTAATTAACTAGTTTTACTGAATAAAATATTGCTCCAGGCGTCAAAGTACTCCCTCACAAAGTCACATCGTTGTCATTCGGAAACGTGCCCAGAAGACTGGCAGCGTTCTCACGTTGAAAGGCAATGCTAACTCTTTGGACAAAGAACTATCCAAACTTTTGATCAAGCAAAGTGTTGATCAGTCGGTGAGTGAGAAATTTCCTATTTTTGGTGGTTGTAGGTTACAGATTATTTGTAAATTATAAACTATTACACCTGGGTTGGACTCCAGGGGGCCTAAAAACCACATTAAGCTATTCCTCTGAAAATTAATCATTTTCAGAATTTACAACAAATTAAAAGGCATTCCTCATTATTGAGGTTTTTCAATAGAAATTTATCGTATTATCACAAAGTCTAAATATTTGTGATTCTTTTGGTTTGAAATTGGCTCGTAAGGGCTCGAGAAAATTGTATATTTCATAGGCCTTGAACACATTACTCAAAACAAAATAGGGCCCACCACGATTTGTTCACAAAAAGTGTTGACATGTTACTTCGAACTTATTTATGGGCAATTTCAAGTGTTTTACCATAAAATTTAGATGTTTATGAGTTCTTATCATTCTTTTAAATAATATTTTTTCAATTTTTACCCTCAAATGGCGAGACAAAAACAAATTAAATTAAAATCACCCTATGCACAATTTGCTATTCACTTGGGTTCCGATCATCGTTACAGGCGCTTCTTGTTTTGTTTAACTGTTTTTTAATTGAGTCTGAGTATTCGGCACCATATGAGTATGGAAACTGCTTCAAGAGCAGTGGTATTGCTGCAAGAGAGAGAGTCCCAGCGAGCAGTAGCATTACGACTAGAAGTATCGCGGCGAGCTATCAGGATTATGTGGGAACGCTACCAAGAGACTGGCAGTGTTGCTAGAAGACATGGATCAGGGATAACGCGATCCACAACTGTTCAAGAGGATCGATATTTTCGTTTAACTGCGTGACTAATTTTAATTTTTCATTTTTATGTATGTATTTTTAAAGAAATATTTTTTCATCTTTCGACTGGTTTAGACAATTAATGACACTTTATCCTCAACACATCTACCCATTAAAAAATATATTTTATCAGTTTTATTTTCCGATGATAAACACGTAGTGGGCCCTATTTTGTTTTGACTAGTTTATTATTTATATGTTTAAAAAACGCCGAATTAAACTCAAGGGACAGTCTCTTTTTGTATGGACATTAAAAGAGACTTTGATCAAAGTTTCAGCTAGGAAGCACCGACCTCATCTAATAGCTGTTGATCCCCGCATTAACGCCGGCGTTCACGCGCCATTGTCTTACTATTGTGTCTCTAATTACGCACTTAAAAGGTTAAACTGACGAAAAAATTTACGTATAAAAGTGTTTATTTTGCAAATAGATTTTTGTGTACCTATATATCATTTATCATGTATATCCACGATTCGTCTCTGCCTATCCCCTCAGGAAATACAAGTTTGATTATAATGATATATTAAAATTAATTATCAGGTGGGATCGCAGTCAAGCACTAGTTTATATGAAATAAAAAAAAATAGTTGGAAGCTGTTTATGAAAGCTGTTTCTAAAGCAAATATTAGGTACTATGAAAAACAGTAACCAGCGCTAATTTGGTATGTTTCCGACATAACAAGGTACAAGACATATTTTCTTACAATTTATTTTTCTTTTTTTACATTGTCTCTTTGTAACTCTACTCATTTTTCTCAGCGATGCCTCCATTTTTCTAACTCATTCAAATAGAAGTTGAAGTTTTTCTTTGCAAAATAATTGTTCACGAAGGTCGCCTCCACATTTGACAAAAAATTATTTCCTTCTAGCGCAATTATTAGATGAGGGAACAAAAAAACGTTTTCACTACAGCATTATGTTTCTTTTCCAACATACCACAGTGTTTCAAGACGAAAGTCTATGACCAGTGCGTGTAGCCAGTAATGACATATGGTCATCCAAGGAGCAATGGAAAGGTCTATGCTCGGAGTTACCTTGCGCGATCGCATCAGGAATAAAGATATCAGCAGAAGAACCAAGGTGACTGGCTGGTCCCTATGGTTTTGCTGACATCTCTTTGAGGAACGCGTAGTACACGACGCGCTATCGACAATTTGGACTCGGTCTGGACAATAGCCGGACGGTCGGACTGCGATGTTACAAGGAGTAACTTAGGCTACTTTCAGTTTCCCGCGGTAACGGGATTTAGGTAATTTCCATGGGGATATAAAAAGAGGAGTAACGAAGTCGCGAGTAACATATTTCCTATTGTATTTATTTTTAATATGGTCATGATATACCATTTTAAAATACTCATGATTAGCCCTTTAATTTGATACCCATACCAAAGAACATAAAAAAATATATTTTTTTACCTTAAATAATGGTGTCTCACAGTCGTAATGTTGGTTTTTTTTTAACGTCACCTATCTAAGAACACTTGGGTTATCAAGACGAATCCAACAATATCATAATTATATAAATCTGTTCAGCGGTATGAAAGATATTAGGTAATAAAGAATATTACATACATACATACATTCATACAAGATACGCGCAAAAAACATAACCCTTGCAGTCGGGTAAAAAGGATACCCGCCGTCCTAGAACACATAGGGCAACTGAAGGACTGCTGCTGTTTTTACTTTAAAAGAGACTTCGACCCTTGAGTTTGTTTCGGCGTTTCTTGTCTGGGTTAGTAACTAGAAAACACCGGCCTCATCAAGTTTATATTGACGAAAAAATGGACGTGTAAAAGTGTTTTTTAAAAACCTATTCGTAAAATAAATATTATTTAAGGACACAGGTGTGGTTTAGTCGTTTGACACACCCTCCTGCTCCACCCTAGAGCGGGAGAAGTTATTGGAAGATTTCCAACGTCTAAAAAAAATTGTACGTAAGAAGAAAGATAGTATTATCTAAGTACTATGTTTCAATATACTCGGGTTATCACTTTGTAAACAACATAAGACTTACAGAGCACTTTATCTAATTTCTCTCATAATTTATCACGTCCTCTGTCAGTGTTGAGACAAACTGGACCTTGTTATTTATACACGTCTTTATTATCTCAGTTGATAGTTAATTATTATGGAGAGGAAAGTTTTGAGGGTGAATGTGGATAGCAACACGAGTAAAGGAAGCGCAGTGAAACCAGGGATTTGCTGTGTGTAAGATGATATATCTAGTAGGTAAAGGGATGACAGCTAAAATGACAATTATCTAATTGTAAACTATGGAAGAATGAATGTTGTGACGATCTCAAACAATTAGATATCGACAAGAGAATTGGGTACTTTTTTATTATTAGTATCAAGAAACTGAAGAAACAACATTATCCAAAATCGCAAATAGAAAGTATTTTTCAAATCCATTCAAAATTAAATAATTAAATAAGTTAGAAACCTTTCAAATCGGGTGGAAGAAGAAATTGTTAAGAAAAACGACGCACATACAGAAATGTGACGTCACCTCCATTAGGTTACGCGTGTAGGTAAGAAATAGCGAAATTTTCCCACCCCGCCCCCCCTCTACCTCATACCTATATTTGAAATGCATTGCTATTGCTGCTTCATCTAATAACCAATTTTAATACTACTTTCGGAAAACGATTAAAACAATTTGTTAGTGTTATGTGTTGTTTAGTACCAAATACCTATTGTATAAAAACAAACAATATATATATATATATATATATAAGTGAAATACCACTCACTGATTAATCACGAAATCTCAGAAACACTTACAAACTTAAAATTCGGGAACACTACACCCTATAAGGAACCTACCTGGGTTCCTTATAGGGTGTAGACATCCGCTAAGAATGTATATATGAAGTATATAAGAAATGTATATATTATTATATAAAAGGAGAAACTGACTGACTGACATATCAACGCACAGCCGAAACTACAACGACTAGAAACGTGAAATTTTGCATAAAGTTTCCTTTTATGACATTTTTCCGAAATTCACCCCCTAAGGGGATGAAACGGGGGTCCAAAGTTTGTATGGAGAAACCGACCTTCATGCGGGCGAAGCCGCTGGCAGAAGCTAGTAACTAATAATTGGGTACAATTATGAGTTAATTATTTTTGAAATGGGTGCAATGTAGACAGATATGGGTTTAGTATCATGCCGTACTAGGTATTAATTTATGTCTATGGTCTGTGTATACCTTAGTGGTTAAGGCACCCCGTCTCTCATGCATGAGGTTGCGGGGTTATAACTGAGCAAAAGTACCAATGTGAATATTACATATGTACTATTCTAAGTTTATCTAGGACATTACTGACACTCGTAAAGCCGTTGTTCTTGGTTGTCGTTCATAGATCTCTTACAGTCGTTACAGGTAGTCAGACGCCAGAAAGTCTGACCGTCAGTGTATCCAAGGAGTTTCGTGTTGTCCAGGAACTGTGTTGTGGAGGTCTGATAAACCGTCGCTCCATATAAAACACATATATTCAGCCGCATCCGGTAAAATTGAAAGCTAATCCCAAGCAAGTTGGGGAAAATGCTAGAGAGATGATGTGTATACCGTAAACGCTTATCATTTGGATGAACCAACATAAAATCGTATAGGGTAAATCAAAGAATAGAATGGGATTTATTCGACGCAGGCAATAGAATAAGCAACAACACGAAATAATAATAATAAAGAAATTGAAATACAATAGTGCGCTGAACGAAACGCGCCCGAACCGAAAGGGTCACCAATTCTGTAATTTCTGGGCGTCAGACACCCAGCGCTGGTTTCAGCTGGCACCCCGCAGTGACGCGCGAATGATGGTAAATAAAATATAACATTTATAAATACTAGCTTCTGCCTGCAGCTTCGCCCTCGTGAAAGCAGGTTTCTCCATACAAACTCTGGACTGCCATTTCATCTCCTTAGGCGGTGAATTTTGGAAAACCCTCTCTTAGTGCTCGCCTGCGATATAAAAGGAAACCTAGTGCAAAATTTCATGCTTCTAGTCTCAGTAGTTTTGGCTGTGCGTTGATATGTCAATCAGTCAATTTCTCCTTTTATATATTTCGTGGCCAGATCTTAGAAATTGATCACTTCATGTTATGTCAATCCTCGTTTGACCTACTTTCTTTAGACCTTTTATTATTATAGAAATCCTACATCAATGATATGGCCAAACGAGGATTGACATATCATCAAATGTTAACGTTTAAACGATCTGGCCAGTTTTAGTGGGTCATAACATGAAGTGGTCAATTCTAAGATCCACGACATATGTATATATAGATAACCCATACTTAAACTAAATATTGATGCAGTGTATTTGTGTGATAATTTTGTTATAATATGTAACGAAAATAATAATGAATAATAATTAGATTGATAGGTTTTAAATGTCAGTCAGCTATAATTTATTTTTGAGCTTTTTAATGAATGTGAATCAATAAGTAAAATTGCATCATTGGATTTAAAAAAAAAAATACCTTTCCGAGGTGTGTAGTTATTTTTATAATTTTAAGAACAACAGTAATCATGATTTTTGTTCACTGAATCATTACAGAGGCTTTATGTTGAACAGTGAATGTTTTTCTGATGGAATAATTATGATGTCCTCTAGTTAATTTTGTATATTAAATTCAATTTTGTCAGTGCCGTTTATTTATATTTGAGGTGGGAAATCAATCACTGACTTCTTCCGCTCCAGGGTAGGGCGAGAGGTTGTGTTTGTCTTTTACTGACCAAACCCACACCGGTGTCCTTCAGTTAACGCTTTACGTTCTAGGTCCTCGGTCACTTTTTCAAACGTTTCTGCAGTTAGCACCGATGGATGCATTACCATAACATTGTCATACCAATTTTGAAGTTACAACGCAACGTGTCATTATATTATTGACATTATGTAAATTGATAAAAGCTTATACAATTGTGTAAACATTGGGAACAAAATAATGTTGTTCACAATGAGTGTACGCCCGGCCTTTGACCTCATTATCACCCGGGTGTTATATCAGAATGAGGCAATTTGAAATTTATATGTTGGAAGATAATATGTTCTTTTTTACTTTAATAAGTGTTACTTCAATATTTTGTGATGGGTAGGTATTGTTATATTATACATAAGTATAGTACGGCCAAAACATCTTGATATAGGTATCAAAACATGTACACGCTTGACTCAAAAGATAGTAAATTATAATTTATCGAGTCTTTTTTCCGTTGTCATCCGTCTCGCTCTACACAGACTGGGAGAAGTTATTTGATCCAATGAGTCCAGTGCTTTTAGTACCTACCTGAGGAATTTCGATTTTTTGTACTAAATAACTGTCATTTTCATTTACTGTCAAAGTGCAAAGGCCGCTTATGGCGATATGGCGACAGCGATTGTCCCTACCGAGTGCTGAGCAAGCCATAATCATGGCGGTAAGTCCCCTCTTTGAGGAGAGGCTGGAGATACGTCATGGCGTCCTCAGCATGGTAAGTTCAGGAGGTTTCTGAGGCTTAAGAAACGCTGACATTTGGACTTACGAGCGATTGGTTGGAGAAGTCAACACACCAAGACGAATGCCTAAAATAGCCATCGGTTACCCAGGTACTTAATCTCCGTGAAATGGTTAGTAACAACAAGGCGCTGCTGGCCTTCCTTGAGGAGCTGGGGTGGATCGAATGACACATTCGTCCCACCCATACACACAATATGCGCTTTAGCCGTGGAGTTGCGGACATCAGCCCGAAATACAAATTGGGCATGCCATAATTACGGCGGTAAGTCCCCTCTTTGAGGCGTGGCTGGAGAGACCTCACGGTGTCCTTACCTTCCGCATGACGCAGGTCCTCACCGGACATGATAAGTTCGGGAGGTTTCTGCACCGGATTCGTGCGGAGGAAACGCCCGGGTGCCACCATTGTGTGGACCGCCCGGAGGACACGGTGGAGCATACGGTAGAGGTGTGCCCCGCCTGGGCAGAGCACCGCCGTGTCCTTTGGGGGCGATCGGCGGCAGCGATCTCTCGCGCCGGGCCATAGTACAGGCCATGGTTCGGAGCGAGGAGGAGTGGCAGGCGGTCGCCTCCATCTGCGAAGCAGTAATGCTAGCAAAGGACGAGGCCGCACGTGCGCGTGCGAGGCAATGGCTCTCGCGCCCCAGCTGCCGGGAATCCGATCCCGGTTTCCGGTCACAGTAGGCGTGGGCTCGCGGACGGCGAGTAATGGGTATCGTCCGATCGTCCGGTAACCGTCCGGACCGAGCCCAAGTCGTCGACGGTGCGTAGTGTTCCACGCGCGCCTCAAGATGTCAGCAACCAAAGGGGCCCAGCAGGGCCGAAGCCTACTGGGGCCATGGGTGATGCGAAAGAGATCCCTGGGGCCCTGGAAAAATGGCAAAGAAGGAACAGGAGTGGGTTTTTAGTCAGTAGAAGTCTGACTTTATCTCCCGTCCCGCCCAAGAGCGAGGGATGTCATTAGATACAAATAGTCATCGGTTATTTTCAAATTACTGTTAACTTATGACTGGTAATGTTTCTTGCCAGTTCTTCTACACAGGAAACGACCATTAGGGGTTCCAAGTGCACGGTTGTGCCCTAGCTTATGACGTTTTATAAGTGACTATGTGGCCATGTAAAATAAAATATTTTGTATTTGAAGTTGAATGGATCGATCTATTTTCAGTGTAGAATGTTGAATTTCACGACGTCAAGTTCCCGAAAAATACTTAACTATAATATGCCGTTAAATAGATCTTCAAATAAGGAGCTTGGCTTTGACCCAACAGCCTGCCAAGTAGTTGCACAGAGAGACAATTTTTCGTATTTTAAAAGAAACTTCGCATGCGCAGCTTAGTGAAGTCGCAATCTGTCAAAAACAACAACTCTAATTTCCGTACGTGTTTACAAGTTTTAACATTGATTGCGTAGAGTCTGAAGTTCAAATGGACTAGATACTAAATTAATTTTAGATAAGAATTACATTTTAAATTGTTTATTTGTTCGTATGGAAAACTTTGGATGTAAAAAGTAGGTTAAACGACATAATTAAGAAATTGTTACGGAATATAAATACGGGTGGGTTTTAACCAGTAAAAGTCTGACATTCCCTTTCTCGTTACCCTGAGCAGGACAAGTTTTATAATGATCCCCAAAACAAAACAAAATGTCATCTCCTTGTCAGTGTCATCATAGATCTCATCTATTTTGACTGACCTGTTGGTCTAGTGGTTAGTGGGTTCGACTCCCACCCAGGACAAATGTTTGTGTGATGAGCACAATCATTTGTTCTGTGTCTGGGTATAATTTATCTATAATATACATATTAAATATTTTTTAATACTCGTACATACATGTATGTACGAGTATTAAAAAAATATTTAAGTATGTTTATCAGTTGTCTAGTACTCATAACACATAACACAAGCTCTGCTTAGCTTGGGACTAGACGGCGTTGTGTGATAGTTGTGTGAATATTATAAATTATATTATTATTATATTATTGCTCTCCATCAAGATCAAGCAAGATCATGGTTAGGAACTGTGTTATAAGAAAGATAAAAATACTAGTGGCGTAGTGGACACAAGTTTTCGCTGTATACGTAGGTAATTATTCTGACAATGACACTGACCCGGTCAGAGATCAATACAATATTGCTGCCCACCCATATTGTTTAACAATAACATAATCTTATTATGGATAATCATGTGTCACTAGCTACGGAACTAATAGACCTTGGCCTTCTCTGGCACTGCTACTAATTGTCGCACATTACGAGCTGTTTTTAAACTCATACAATTAATAAAGAAAGATATTTTTTTTAAGATTCTGGTAAACACGTCCATAGTTACATGGTTTCTTCTTCATTTTCATAGTCTGAAGACTCCTTCAATACATATAAAACATAGAGTATTTTATGAGCAAATAATGTTATGGTACATATTTTCATACAACAGAATCAAATTAATGTTTACTGATTTAACCATTTGTCATAAATACCACATTAATAAACGCTTTTAATGTGCAATTTCGGCTTAAAAATATAGCTTAGCAGAAAACAAAAAAAAACAAAAAAAATCACCTCGCCATTGACACAGCTTTGAAAACAAAAGGAATAAATACCTGATTCCGTATAGTATCGTGCATGGTTGAAGCGTGAAGCGTGTTTCGATGTATCAAAAAGGCACCAACAAGCGGCTTCAACGAGAAACCAGTCACAACTGTGGTCACAACTGAGACAGTTACTAGCCTGTCGACTCGCTCGTTCGGCGATGATACTGACGAAGTTCGACTCCCACACGCGAATACGTCACAACACACCGAAATACCGCGTACAATGTCTGTCTCATACTCCAGCGATGACTAAAGAAGCATTTAAAGCCAGCGGTGTATGTTACTCAGTAAGAAACGATGTATCAACAGCTCAATGCGCCCGCGCGGCAGGGAGGGACGCGCCGCGCCGTTCGCGACGCCATCTGTGTAGGATTGACGTTTTTTGCGAGATGCCAGTTATTTTAAAGTTGTTGCATACCTTTTTGGGGAGGATAGAGTGCATAATTAGATCATGACTCACTTTGGTTACACTTATGACTTCGTAACAAATGACACATGCACTTGCCAATCAGAGTATTAAATAATTTATTACTGACGTATTGTAATTCCACATGCCATCGATAAATTAGCTTCCTATTTTGTTATTTCTCTCCCGGACCAATGTAAATTATGTATAATAATATGCGCTAGAACTTATGCATGTCGTTACATAAGGAATATTTTTTTTTTATTAACAACGATATTTTTTTGTATGCCGTTGCGTCATACTGTAATTAAGGGTAGATATTATCTAATGATGAGTTTCAGATAAAAAACACCGACATTGACAGTATTGTTTTACAAATTAGGCCTGAATTGAGGACTTGTCAAATGACCTAATTAAATGTTACTTTTTGATTATGGTAGCCTATAATATTTGAGGAGTTCCCTCGATTCCTCATGGACCCAATCATCAGAACTAAATTCTGAAAAAAGTGGCACCAATCGGAAAGCATATCCTCTAAGAGGGAAAAAAAATGTAAATCGGTTCATAAACGACGGAATTCTGAGGTAACACACATAAAAAAAGATAGATGAAGCCTAAAAACTGTGTTAGCTTTTGGTAATTCCGTGTTTTACTCGAATATTTCACAAAGCTTGTTCCAGGAAATACGTGTTTTTTTTTTCATCATCATCATTTCAGCCGAAAGACGTCCACTGTTGGACATAGGCCTCCCCCAAGTGTCGCCACAATGAACGGTCCTGTGCGTCTCGCATCCATCGGATTCCCGCAACCCTTACCAGGTCATCAGTCCACCTTGTAGGAGGCCTTTCAACGCTACGTCTTCCAGTACGTGGTCGCCATTCCAGAACATTTCGGCCCCAACGGCTATCCGTTCTGCGAGAAATGTGCCCTGCCCATTGCCACTAGTTTGGTGATTCTTCGTACTATGTCGATAACCTTGGTTTTCAGGCGGATATCCCCCGAACTGTCGGACGCTCCCGCGGCGCTAACGCCCTATCTGTCCCCGTTCGCGACCTCTTGGGGGGACATTTCGCCCCATCTTACTAAAACGACGATAACTTCAAAACTACGTTAGCTTGCTTGTTCGTCCTGTTAGGTAATTTAATCGTTATTAAATTACCTAACAGGATATGTATACATTGGTGTAGGTTTACCTTGTCATGTATTCGTAAGTATCGTGTATGTTTAGTGTGAGGGGATTTTTACCAGTTTCTTGTGTTAATGTAATTTTAATAAAATAAATAGACCATTGATACAAAAAGTTATTGTTTTACTTACACAAGTACACTTTAGTTCACATAAATCAAACAAAAGAACAGACGTCGTAATACATTTATAACATACCACAAGCTGAACAATAGGCATGACGTCATTTTTAAGTGCGTAGTTCGAAACAAAAGATAACGTTTGTTTACACTTGTCTTCCGGTGACTTGCACATCTGGCAGCTTGAGTTAGATTTTTTTACTAATGTTTGGTTCACATTCATTACACAGACAGAGTCTCAGCTGTTAGAAATGTTTAGTTTATTTGTATCGGTTAACCGAACGGACCACTTGAAAAGAGGCGCAAAAAACATCTACTCGAACTTTGGATCACTGTTTGAATTCTGTTGACTAAATTTGAAATCTAATTCAACATCCTACATTTTGAAGATATCTACAAAACGTTAATCACATAAAAAGGGTATGC
Source organism: Mythimna impura (assembly GCA_905147345.3). Lineage (NCBI taxonomy): Eukaryota > Metazoa > Arthropoda > Insecta > Lepidoptera > Noctuidae > Mythimna > Mythimna impura. The sequence continues at coordinate 36,696,059 of LR990339.1, forward strand.
TGCCGAACAAAAACATTACACAAATACGTATTAGAATTACCGAACACGTTTAGGTATAAATACCTAAAGGTCAACGTAATTCTAATTTCAAAATGTACACAATAAAAATACGATAAAATTCAAATTAAACGCCTAATATCTATAGTAGTATACATACAAACTTACGTAATAGCCTTATTTTGCATTTCTATCAATATTTATCGCCAAAATATCGCAAAATGTTTAGTCAACAGTAGTAACGGTTTGTGATGTGAAATCATGTTTGTTGAAATGAACATTCTGGTCAAAATCTTAATGAACTGCACTGTTTATGCATTGAAAAATGTATATCCTTATTCCTGATTCGATCACGCAAGGAAATCCCGAGCATAGCCCTTTCCATTGCCCTTTGGGTAACTTTAAGTCTACTAATGAGGCCCATTCATTATAAGCGACCACGTTTTGGAGCCATATGTCATCACTGGCAACACGGACTGGTCTTGAGACACTGTGGTATATTGGACGAGAAGATACCGCGCAGCTTCCCGAACGCTGCGCAGCCGAGTCGGATCAGTCAAGAGTTTTTTTTTTAAACCCTTAAAAGTTTTTCAGAAAAATTGTCGTCATTCAGAATCTCTATCTCAATTTTTATATTTTTAATATATGAGTACATTATGGAGGGCCAAAGTTCTTGTAAATTAGCAGATTTTCAGAGGTCTTTATTAAATTAGTTTTACACAAATTTATGTTTTGATTTCTATAAAAGCCTAGATAATATCCACAAGATCACAGACACAAGATAGCTGTGTATCCAAAATATCTAGACAAAGATGTGTAATAACATCATAATTACGTAAGAGCGGTTGTATGAAAATGTACCTCGAAAAGGATGCTCTTAATGCACTAGTAATTTTGATTAGGTAATTGAAGATTACGGTCATTATGAGTTGTGATGGGAAGAGTTTGAACACCTTGTTGGTGATACCGTTAGAGCTGAAGTCTTTCCGGGGCTGGAGCCTTTTGATGATATTCCTTATCTTCACTGGGATGATGGAGGGCAGAGGATCATTAGGATTTCCAATGGGTGCGAGGAAAGCTCTACGTTCACCTATAGCGTGTCTCATGTTAAGGTGGGGTTTGTCTATTGGTTAAGGCCTATGGTAACATTGGAACTGTAGGCTGTCGGTTTGGTATTTCACTTTGTCAGAGTTATTGAAAGTGATAATCGTATAGAAGCGAACAAGAACAGACAGAGAGCCTGAGTGGATCGTAACTACAAGTTGCTGCGAGGTGAGTGGGTTCTAGTCAATAAAAATGTCCTAGCGCACGAAACGCTGCTTTATTGCTTGAGCTTTATTTGCGTCGCAGGGTCGGATGGCTGCATTCTTTTTGGTTTTCAGACCCTATACTTCCAGGACTTTCCAGCGATGGTCTTCAATTTCTGGAATCTCCCTTGAATAATCATTCAGGACGGATCGTGGGTGCGTGGTCCTTATGTGAGTCGGTCGCTGCCATCGTGTCAGCTACTGAGACTCGAGAAATCTAACTTTAATTTCGGAAGTCGGTGTTTCTATAATAGTTTTGTTCTTCGTTATTTAACACCGACTTCCGGAATTAAAGTTTTTTTTGCATTTTTAGTGTTTTTTTTTTTTTACATTAAAGTCGGTTGTATTTTTTTTAAGCTTTTTGTTTTACACTTTTTACCACCCCTCAGCCAAACTGAAATAGTTTGCAAGTTCTATAGTAAGCTACATAAAGAATTTTATCATTAAAATATTGCATGACAATTCCAGTAAGCCAAGCCCAGGCCTACCTTCCGGCTTCATCATCAGATCAGTTCGATATATCCTCCCTCTTCTTTCAGTCAATCATGGACTACACGTATAAACAAAGCAATTTTACTTGTTACGGCAGTTCTGCTGTTTACCTATGAAGAGTTCTGTTCCATATCTTCGAAGTTCATGATCAGATCATAACAATATTTCTATGGGACCAACTTGGAAGCATAAACTTTCAATCAAAAAAATAATTTTCAAAATTTGTCTACAATTGACCGAGAAATCGGAGAACAAACATTTAAAAAAAATACATTCAGCCGAACAAAGAACCTCCTCCTTTTTGAAGTCGGTTAAAATGCTTTCTTTTCAATACATATACAACACGTATTTCTTTATTTAGCGTAGTAGCACACACTGGGTGTATCTGTATACCTACTTGTTAAATAGATATGTAATACATGCAAGTCGTAAACAAATCACTATCCTATCCAATTAGCATTGTTTACGAAACCCTCCACGAAACATATTCCAAATCCTACCATGTCCTGGGGGTAGGAAAAAGCGCTCGCAAACTTAATAAGGAGCCCATAATACGCAATCTTAAGTAGAATCACTTAAGCTATTTTGCTGAAGATGAAGGGGATTTCACGTTTATGATTGGAAGTTCTAAAATGTAGATGGATGGAAAGGTAGAGGGAGGTCAAACAAAAGATGGATGGATTGTGTGAGGAGTGATATGAAAGAAAAGGGAGTCAGTGTTAGTGTGACGGGTGACAGGACAGAATGGAAGAAAGGAATGTGTCGACCTCAAATAACACGGGACAAAGATAGAAAGATAATGATAAGTTAATACACAGTTACAACTTGAGCTGGGGTTTTACAAAAAGTGATATTCTGGCATCGATAACCATTTTCGAGGAACACAAATTAAATGGGATTGACAAGCGCTTCCGGAATGTCATAATGTTGTCAAATCCCTTGCATTTTTGGCTTATTTATGGCTTTAGTAATTTTTAAATTATCCCGACTGAAGGACTTTGTATCCATGGCCAAGATATAAATAAAAAAAACCCCAACGTAGTTTAAACCGAGGTCGCTTTCTGCATCTGTCTGTTGGTCCACTATCTCTTCATAAACCACGCAACAGTTTTTAATGCATAAATTCAAAGAATAATAAACGAAAAAGGATTTAGCGTATAATTTGCACTTGAGCAACACCGGAGCGGGTGTTGCTCATATTTATTTAGTCATTTGGTATAGGGACGTTTTTACTCAATATATATATATATATATATATATATATATTATATATGTTACGGCTAATACCCGAAGTGCGGCTACACCTAGTTTTAGCCGGTTAGAACTAGGTGTAGCCACTTACTCTTGGTTAAACCTAGTACGAGCCGATTGTTTTCGGGTAAAACTAGGTCTAGCCTTCATCATGCCGGCTACAACTAGGTCCAGCCATTCCCTGTTGGATAAAACTAGATGCAAACAAGCGTGGCAACAAAAAGTGCCTCTGCAAAGCTGCTGGTATTTTGTGCAACTCAAAATGTCACTCAAGTTTAAGTTGTTCTAATAAATAGTTTATGTTACTTTATAAAAGTGTGATTTATAATTATAATAAGATTCTTTAAATTATAATATGCAACTACTTATTGTCTGTTGTTAAAAAAATGTTCCTGATTGTAAGTAAGATGTACTAATTAAAGGTTTATTTTAGCCATTTTTTAGCACAAAGTCTAATTAAATAAGGGCCAGAAATTAAAAAAAAAATGGTCTCACTCTGATGTGTTTTAAACAACGTTATAAGTGTGTGCTTTATGCATTTTAATATTTTAAGGTTATAAATCTCAAAATTAGTACGTCAAACGAAATTTTTCATTACATCTACACTAACATTATAAAGAGGTAAAGTTGGTCTTTTTTTGTTTGTAGGAGGTAATCTCTGAAAGTACTAGTCCGAATACGAAAATTTTTTTCACTGATAGAAAGCTGCTTTAATCCTGAGTGACAGGCTATATTTTAAGTACGCGGGCGAAGTCACGGGCAAAAGCTAATTTGGTATAAATGAATTAATGCAAAAACCCATACGGTTTTTGCCAAAATGTATTTTTAGCTGTAGACTGGTGTAATTATATCAAGAGGACCTCAAATGTGTTTTACGATATATTATGTGTTACAGATTATCAACTACGACGGTCCCAAAAGTGACTCAAGAATTTAATTTTATATGTGTTTCTGAAAACGATATTACAGTATTTCAGACTATTATGCATAAATGTATATTTTGCTGCGCAAAAGGAATATTTTATTGCAAACTTAAGAAGCCATTGTTATTCATGTCACCTATTACCCACAAAGCCAAATTATGTGCGTATGTTGTAACAACACGACACGCTTATAAATATTTATCATTCATGCTGTAGCACCGTATCGGATCCAGCACCTGGAGGCCAGGAGCTTATTGAAATACGCTACAGGCGGTAGAGGACCGTTGCAGCATTACAGCGGGCGCGCGCTTATGGCCCGGGGCGGCGGGTACGGGGGAGGTAGCTGCCTAGATCCGCCCGCCCTTTGTCAAACCTCGCCGAGCCTTGCCATTCCATCGGCGACTACGGCCCGAGCCGGTCGCCTCCTAACACATCTACCCGTCGCGGAAAAGTTCTACCGTGCTATCATTGGCCACTCTCTTCTTCGCGCCAAAGGGGCCATTCTTAATGAATGGCCCAGGAAAATATTTTTTTTCCTGGTTCTGAGTGAGTTTTCTTTGCCGTGATTTAAGAAAATTCGCAATCATGTCACTCATTGTTAAACTAAACCGTTTTAAAGTATTGAAGTGTAAGAGCGAGAAGTTCGCGCGTCTTGACTTCCGAGGTAAGTTGTGTTTCATCATCTCGGTGTTGTTATTTATTATATCTTGGATAAATGTCTTTTTTTGTGGATTTGTAAGTTATGTTTTTAAGTCTTATGTTTTGTATTTTTTTTTTACGGTTTTAATATATGTTATTTCATTAATTAAGTTGCAGTTTTATTTTTTAGTATCGTATCACAAGTGTTAAGTAAACTATATTTAATCGTCCAACTCGTTTTAATTACGTTAATGTAATCAGATACCAAATGAAAATTATTTTCACCACATTATTAACATGAAATGCTGAAGGTCGGAGCTGTTTTGTTAAAACGCCATAGAAATTGCGGCAATTCTTTGTTTTTCTATGTCAAGTCGCTTATCAATGAATCCAACACACCGACGGCAACCTCATGATCGCTTATCATAAGAAGGACTGCGAGGAAAAAGACCGTTGTGAATAAAGAGACTTAAAAGAGCCATTTGAAAATTGAACAATTTCCAAATACCTCTTTTTTGAGTTCTTTATGTTAAAGTGTGATTTTTTTAATTAGAAGAAAATTAAAAAAGAGCCTTTACACCTGCCTGAACCCGTATGTTTGTTAAGAGGACCCTTCTCGACCCGTCTATCGTCAACGTGAGCACAGTTGTTGCAAACTTGTTGGTTAATTCAACACAATCCAACGCAATTTATATATATATATAAAAGGAGAAACTGATTGACTGACATATCAACGAACAGCTGAAACTATTGGGACTAGGAACGTGAAATTTTGCACAAGACTTCCTTTTATGACGTAGACAATTATCTACTAAGAGAGGATTTTCCCAAAATTCACCACTTAAAAGGATGAAACGGAGATCCAAAATTTGCATGGAGAAACCTACTTTCACGCGAGCGGAGCCGTTGGCAGAAGCTAGTATGTGGTAAAGAGGCTACGCGAAAAAAGAGAGACATCTGAATGCACTGTTGGCCATTCGGTAATTCCGTCATTCACTTGAATATATTACAAAACTTGGTCCAGGAAATACGTAATTTTCCTTTATTAAATGTGCAAGGTTTCTGTATTATATACTAGCTTTTGCCCGCGGCTTCGCTCCCGTCAACTGACTACTATATCCTACTCTACCCTAACCCTACTCTACCCTACTCTACCCTACTCTACCCTACTCTACACTACCCTACCCTACCCTACCCTACCCTACCCTACTCCTACTCTACCCTACTCTACCCTACTCTACCCTACTCTACCCTACTCTACCCTACTCTACCCTACTCTACCCTACTCTACCCTACTCTACCCTACTCTACCCTACTCTACCCTACTCTAACCTACTCTACCCTACTCTACCCTACTCTACCCTACTCTACCCTACTCTACCCTACTCTACCCTACTCTACCCTACTCTACCCTACTCTACCCTACTCTACCCTACTCTACCCTACTCTACCCTACTCTACCCTACTCTACCCTACTCTACCCTACTCTACCCTACTCTACCCTACTCTACCCTACTCTACCCTACTCTACCCTACTCTACCCTACTCTACCCTACTCTACCCTACTCTACCCTACTCTACCCTACTCTACCCTACTCTACCCTACACTACCCTATTCTACCCCACTCAAAAAAAAAGTATCCTATGTCCGTCTCCTGGTTCTAAGCTACCTCCCCACCAACTTTCAGCCAAATCGGTATAGCCGTTCTTGAGTTATAAATAGTGTAACTAACACGACTTTCTTTTATATATAGATATACTTTTTCAACTTATGAGTACATTATGAAGGGCCAATTTTCATAGGGTCCTCTGAAAATCTGCTATTTTCATTACTTTTACGCCTGTTTTACTTTCAATAGAAACCAATATTTTTTTTGAGAATGGAATCAATGATTTCTCTCGTCTAGGGCGGAGCGAGAGGGCGTGTCAGACTTTTACTGATTAAAACCACACCTTTGTTCCTTCAGTTACCTTGCGCACTAGGACTACGGGTTTCCGTTTTAGAAGTCGACCCATGGCCCTGGTGGGGTCGGACATGCTGGGCCGCACAACGAGCCGGGCTCGGTCCGGATGGTTACCGGACGGCCGGGCGGCGAGCTATCCATTGCACGTCGTCCGCAAGCCCACGCCTAAGGTGGCTGGTAGTCGGGGTTGGGGTCCAATCCCATCGTGTTTGGGCTTGTTTGATTCGTTTTGACGAATACTTTTGTACTAGATGGTACACAGGGTATGATGATGGTGCTGGAAGATGGCCATAGGAACTCGGTAATTAAACGACAAAACCCTATCGAGTTTGGGCTCGTATGATTCATCTTGTATTTTTGTAACCAAGGTCTGATGATGGAGCTGGAAGAATAGGAACTCAGTAGGTAACAAGCGCAATAACATAACCCTATCCTATTTGAGCTTTTTGGAATGATCTAGAGGAGTATTAATTATATATGTATATTCCGTGCTAAAAAAGTTTGATGCTATGAAAAAAATTATTTTCATTGAAAACTTGTTTATTTTTAAGATCGAGACTACTGTTACTTTCTAAAAAATCTACTAAACTTTTCTGGAGCCTAGCAAGAATCACGTTTTTTTTTCATTTAAAAGATATGAAAATATTTATGATCTGGGCAATGAGGATACCTTTTTTATATAAATCAATCTACTGAACTGCAGGCTGTTTATCCAATATATCAAAATTTCGTATCACAGTGTTTGTCGAACTCTTCTGAAATGGCTTGACCGACGACGATATTTTTTGAGTATATTTGGTAGGTCTGGAGAATACTTTAATAGGTCGTAAACCCAGCTCAATTTTTTTTCATTGATAAATTTATAAATATTACGGATCAACGTTTGTCGAGTCATCTTATTAATATATAAAAAATGCAAAGTGATAAAGACTAAATATTGCGATTTCATAAACGTCTGCTATCCTTCTGATCCTATTAAGAAATTACATTGACGGTACTACGGTTCGCGCAATAGTTCAACGATTGGTTGCTGCGCTGTATGTCATAGGTACGATTCCCGTATGTAAAATATATTTGTATGGCCTACAGGTAGGTGTTTCTGGCCTGAATACCTGTGTTTTTTTTTATAATGTGGGAAGATCATCTAATGACAAATCCCGCTCTTGGGCGGAGCGGGAGATAGTGTCAGACTTTTACTGACTAAAAACCCACTCCTGTTCCTTCGTTGCCTTCGTCCCAGGGCCCCGAGTTTCGTTTTCACACTACCCATGGCCTCAGTAGGCTTCGACCCTGCTGGGCCCCTACGATTTGCTGACATCACCCTGAGGCGCGCGTGGAACAATACGCGCCGTCGACGACTTGGGCTCGGTCCGGACGGTTACCGGACGGTCGGACGGCGAGCCACCCATTGCTCGCCGTCCACAAGCCCGCGTCTACGGTGGCCGGAAATCGGGATCGGAATCCCAGCGGCAACTAGGGCGTGAGGTCCGTTGCCTCACGCGATCGGCCGCCTCCTTTGCTAGCATTACTGCTTCGTAGAAGGAGATACTTCATAGTGTGTGGTTTAAGTGACTTTAAATGATTATGAACGCATCCACGATACAGCAATAATTTGAAGTATGGGGTAACGTTATTATAAAACAAATACATTGACTGGTGTTAAAATGCATTAATCGTTAAACCTAATTTACACTCAAAAATCTTGAAACAAAAACGTCTTGAAAAATACTCCTACTACCTTCTGAAAAATACTGTAGCTGTAACATTATTAAAATTGTAACACAAAAATTAAAAAAAATTAAATTAATTTTCTTTAAGTACATTTCCATCACTTTAAATTCATAAAAGATATAAATTTTTACAAGACTTTTTTGTTACTAACATTACAATAACAAAAGTAAAAAGCTCCTTCGGCTGAGTTATGAGTGACTATGCGATTAAATAAATGAAAAGAAAACAGATCCTCTTCTGAATTGTAAGAAATAGAATATCGTTCGTTCGTAAAAATAATCAGACTGAAACGTAAAAGATATTTTTGACTATTTGAATAGGTCCCTTAACCTGAATATTATAAAGCGTGGAGGGCCTTCACGATGTCCTTGGAAAAAAATTGATACTTACGTATTTGGGTTATTTATTTTAGAATTGGTTTTGCCAATTAGCGTGGCAACACGGCAATATTTGCAGATGATAGCGATGTGGAGAAGTACTTCGACGCCAGTGTGTATTTTACCTATTAGATGTTAATTATGGCAATAAGTCCCCTCTTTGAGGAGTGGCTGGAAAGACCTCACGGCGTCCTCACCTTCCGCATGACGCAGGTCCTCACCGGACATTGTAAGTTCGGGAGGTTCCTGCACCGGATTCGTGCGGAAGAACCGCCGGGGTGCCTCCTTTGTGTGGACCACCCGGAGGACACGGTGGAGCATACGATAGAGGTGTGCCCCGCCTGGGCAGAGCACCGCCGTGTCCTCGTGGGGGCGATCGGCGGCAACGATCTCTCGCGCCGGGCCTTGGTACAGGCCATGGTCCGGAGCGAGAAGGAGTGGCAGGCGGTCGCCTCCTTCTGCGAAGCAGTAATGCTAGCAAAGGAGGTGGCCGATCGCGTGAAGCAAAGGTCCTCACGCCCCAACCGCCGCCGGGATTCCGATCCCGATTTCCGGCCACCGTAGGCGCGGGCTTGCGGACGGCGAGCAATGGGTGGCTCGCCGTCCGATCGTCCGGTAACCGTCCGGACCGGGCCCAAGTCGTCGACGGCGCGTACTGTTCCACGCGCGCCTCAAGGAGATGTCAGCAACCGTAACCAGCAGGGTCGAAGCCTACTGGGGCCATGGGTGATGCGAAAGAGATCCCTGGGGCCCTGGAAAAATGGCAAAGAAGGAATAGGAGTGGGTTTTTAGTCAGTAAAAGTCTGACACTATCCCCCGCTCCGCCCAAGAGCGGGGGATGTCGTTAGATGATTTTCACTCCCGAAAAAAAAAAACCTATTAGATGTAATATTTTGGGAATCGGGAGAATGCCCGGCGACATTGTTGCAGGGCCAGGCTATGGTGGCAGGTTGGTTAACACCTGTAGAAAGGACTGGTCCACGCCTGTGGGAATGGTACTAAGAAAGGAAAGGTTTTGTAAGCAGTGGGACAACAAAGGTATTGCACAAATATTTTGACTATCTACGACGCGGTACTCTTGCAGAGTAAAGTGATGATAATCATTTCAACAGAAAGAAGTCCACTGTTGGACATAGGCCTCCCCCTTGTACCGCCACAACGAACTGTCCTATGTGTCTGGCATCCATCGCATTTCCGCGATTCTCACCAGGTCATTGGTCCACCTTGTTCAGGCCTTTCAAGGCTGCGCGGTCTCCACTCCAGAACCTTTTGGCTTTATCGACTAGCTGTTCTATGAGTAATGTGCCCTGCCTACTGCCAGTTAAGTTTGGCGATTTAAGGGCAATGTTGAGAGGGTAAAATGCTTCCCAAATGACTTCCAGCTTTTTATGTTTAGGACGGGCCATTGATTGTTAATTTTGTCTCGTGCGGTCATCGTTAGCGTTATCTGCTGCGACATCTAAAAAGCACCAAAACTATTTAATTGATTCAATAAATAAGGATATTTGCAAATTTTTAAAAGGTCAAGAAGCACATGCTTTAAGTTTTTCAAACTTAAAATATAAACTGAACTAATAATATTATATATAAGTACTAATATTAACTTAAAATATTAAACGAATGCTAAAGAAGAAAACGTTCTACATAAGGTAAACAGTAGGTTCAGATTTTGTTTTTGTGGTGGTTAGTGATCGAATAACTCTTCTCGTTCTGGGTTGAGCAAGAAGGAGTGTTAGACTATTACTTTCTAAGACCCACCTTAACTCCTTCAGCAGGCCTAGCCTAGTTACGACCATTTCGTTTCAAATCTCTTTCTACAGTCAGTAACGTCTCCGATTCCTTTGTTCTGACCACGTGACTTATCGTTGAGATGATGTTATTCCCATACATTTGAAGTTTTCTACTAGCGTTAACGATTGTAGATTATCAACTTGGCTAAGCCCCCTGCCCCCCTAGCCAAGTTACGATCGTTTCGTTTGCGTCGAACGCCTCGAGTAGGCCACGCCTCCGATTCCTTTTTTCTGACCACGTGACTGAGCGTTGAGATGACGTCAGAACATGATGGCAAGCAGTGATGCAATTGTTGATGGTGCGGTGCACTACTTTATAATGGGCCTATTCACTCTAGCCTTGAAGATACCTAAATTATAATCGGACAGGAAGACCAAAAGCAGAAGACCGGAAGCAGGCAAATTGTTGCAGTCCTTCGATGTACGCGGTATAAACGACGCGCGACGAGGCGAAACTCTTTGATCGATCTAATCTAATTAGCCCTTTATATCCCACTGTTGCTGCTCCCTCTCCCGTTTCCTCACAAGTCTGACCTCGACCACCGCGGGCATGGGATATTATTTTCTAGGTACTATACCTAATAGTACCTAGAAAATAAAATACCTTGCTCGCGGATTATTTTCAGTATACAAACTGAAAATAGCGTATAGAATGAAGTAATTGGGGTTAAAAAAATTGTTATTAATATTTTGGACTTTTTTTTTCAGATAATCCCATATCATGGTACGTCTGCCTTTGTACTCGTAACATTAAAACGGCATAACCCATGCAGATGAGAATTTAATTGCCCTTCCGGGAGCTCTTTCTTTGTGAAAAGTTTAAATTTGATAATCTTCTTACTTTACTCGAAGTTATTAAGAAGAAAATGTAAATTTCCAATTTGATGGCTTTAATGAAAAGTGGAAGCAGGGCCGAGTGGTAACGGCCCCGACTTCCGAGTTATAGGTCGTGGGTTCAAACCCAGCCAGGCGCATTACTTTGTGTATTTTTTTCATCAACATTGCTCTCAAAACGGTGAAGGAAAACATCGTGAGGAAACCGGCCTGTCCTAGAATACAACACAACAACATGTCCTAGAATAAACAAAAAATTTGAAGATTTGTGACATCCACCAACCCGCACTGGGCCCGCGTGGTGGATTACGGGTGGTCCAATATCTCTCCTAGAGAGAAGGTCTGAGTCCCGGCAGTGGGAACATTAAAAGGCTGATTATGCTTATGCTTAATGAAAAGGTACACAAATACTTTCGAGTTGAATTGTAATCTTATACCTACTAGCTGACCCGGCGAACTTCGTACCGCCTAATAGTAAGGATAACGCCATCTACTGGCATTACCAGAACAGAATAATTAATTTTTAATGACATTTTAATTAGAGATGGCATTGTACGCCTACGGACTTTTTTCGTGATTTTTTCTATTTTTTCTCACCGTTTAAACCTTCCCTGGACACTCTGACTACTATATCCTACTCTACCCAGCTCTACCTTACTCTACCCTACTCTACCCAACTCTACCCTACTCTGCCCTTCTCTACCCTACTCTACCCTACTCTACCCTACTCTACCCTACTCTACCCTACTCTACCCTACTCTACCCTACTCTACCCTACTCCACCCTACTCTACCCTACTCTACCCTACTCTACCCTACTCAAAAAATAATAATAATAAAAAAAGTATCCTATGTGTTTCTCCTGGTTTTAAGCTACCTCCCCAACAACTTTCAGCCAAATCGGTTCAGCCGTTCTTGAGTTATAAATAGTGTAACTAACACGACTTTCTTTTATATATATATAGATTTAAAAAAGGAGAAAACGTCTGACTGACATATCAACTTACAGCCGAAACTACTGGCCTTAAGAACATCAATTTTTATACAAAGCTTCGAGTTAAAACGTAGACGAGCACTATAAGAAGGGGTTTTTGAAATTCAACATTTAAGGGGGTGAAAAGGAGGAATCTCGTTTGTATGACAAATCTCAGTCCGTATGCCATATACTTGAAATTTAGCAAAAATTTTAACCTAAGCAAATTGGGCACGCCACAATAATTGCGCTAAGTGAGGCTTTGAGGCGTGGTTGGAAAGACCTCACGGCGTCCTTACCTTCCACATGAGCTGCAAATATAGCCTGCGGCAGAAAAGGCCCTTTCAGCTTCTACACTTGTCGGCTTTATTTTATCAGCAAATAATCATTAATAGTAGACAAGTATTCTCCTCGAACTTCGTCACTTTCAAATGTAGTCATTTCTCTTTTTAGTACTTTATCAAAATCTTTTCTTTTTAGGGTTCCGTACCTCAAAAGAATCCTAAAATTCTATTTTCCTGAAATTTGAAGAATCCTGAACTTTGGCATGAAGCAAGGTCTCATAGTACAAGAGTAAGAAAAATCTTAAAACTGTACATTTGTAATTAGGTCACGAAAAAGAACTTTTTTAGCGATTTGAAAAAATCTTCGTAACTCAATTCGGGAATTGAACTGTTTTCATAAGTAGTTTGTACGTAACCCTCATTGCACGAGTCCGACTCGTACCTGCCCGGTTTTTGTTCTTTTATGTATCTATGTTATAAAAAATACGGTGATGTTCATAATTTTAATACTAGGAACAAACACAAATTTGTGGTTCCTACAACAAGGCTGAAAAAATAGGGGGCTCATTTAGATGCCAATGTATACACTTCTATAATAAACTTCCTAGTCATATTCAACAACTAAGCCTTAATAAATTCAAATTATTTGTAAAGCGAAAACTTTTCCAAAAGGCTTTTTACACTATAAAGGACTATGTTGAGGACCAAAAGGCTTGGGATTGACCTGCTCCAGTACGCACTGCAACTGTTGTCTTATTATTATTATTTTTTCTTTTGTTTTTATTTTTAATTGTGTTTTTTATTATTTATTACAATTCGATATTGTAGATTATTTTTATTTTGCAATTTGACTCTTTTTTTTTCTCTATTAATTTTTGACAACAATGTTTACTTTGCTAAAGTATTACATTTTGTAAACTATTTTTCCTTTTATTATTGTGAACGTGAGGACTATGTTGATTGCTTTTTTTTTCCTTTTCAGTAATTTTAATGTATGTCTGGCAATTTGAGTATTTTCTGCGGCCTACCCAAATGTCCTTTCCTTGGTATTGTTCGTCAAGTCGTTGAGCTCCTTAGTAGTCCTGAGTTGAGCTTTACAAATACTGACAAATGCTTGCACTGACTGGACAGGTCCACTCAAATCTGTATGGTTCTTTCTTCAAAAGACCATTTCAGACAAATCTGCGTGGTTCTCATGTGATTTGACCATTACATATTTACTGTATGGACTTTAAAAGAGACTTTGACCCCTGAGTTTGTTTCGGTGTTTCTTCTTAGGGTAGTCAGCTAGGAAACACCGGCCTCATCTAGTTTAAAAATGACGAAAAAAAAAATTGACGTGTAAAAGTGTTTTAAAATAGATAGATTGTAAGTTTACTAACATAGGTTTAAATTTTTCTTATTTGTTTACTAACCCATATAATATAATATAATATAATAATAAATCGTTTATTTATAACATAGGGCATTTACATTTACAATAAAGTATATTAAATATTAAAAAGAACACAGTTGCTTATATGCCTGAACTAGGGTGAACCTGTGCTTCAGGCGAGAGAGTGCTTAAATACAAAATAATAAATTAACTCTAAATATGACTATTAAAAAAAACTTAACTAAATTTAGATATACGGCGAGTTTTATTTACAAACAGTAAGTAGGTCTTCTGTCTCTACATAAGATAAGCTTAGGAAATATTGGAAAATCATCTTTTTACAGTTATACTTATTTAATTTGTAGATACTTAATATTCTATTTAATTTGTTGTACAGAAATGGGCCTAAAAAAGTAAAAAATCTTTTTACAAATACATATTTTGAGGATGCATTAGAATGACAAACAATATCATTCCGTCTCTTATTAGTAATTTCGGCGTTGAAGGAAAGCATGGTGTGCTGTTTTAATACTAAGTGCATTATGAAAAGCTGGCGAACAGAAATGGATATGGATGTCACTTATCCGAATTAAAGATTATTTTATTTTATTTATTTTATTTAAAAGTGTTTTTTAAACCTATTTACAAAATAAATATCATTTATCATTTATAACACGTGGTTTCTTGCTGGATTTGTAATTCTTTCTGAAAGGTCAAATCTTTCTTTAGTGATGGTGAATCTAAGTTCTCTTCTACTATTTCCTTCATTGCTCCGGATCCGGTCGCCGGTATATTGATACCGGATCCGGTAAACGTTAAATGATGCCGTATCCGCGGGATTACTTGGATTTTTTCCTTCATTGTTGTGAAAGCAGTGGTGTTGAATTTAATTACAGAAAGTAAAGCGGCTGCCTGGGTACCCACGACGTACAACTCGTAGGTCAGGGCACCATTGTTCTCTTTCTTTAATATTAATCCTACTAATATTATAAACGCGAAAGTTTGTGTGTATGGATGTTTGTTACTCTTTCACGTAAAAACTACTGAACGGATTTCGATAAAATTGGTGACACACTGGTACACTGGTAGACCATCTCCTAGAATAGCACATAGAATACTTTTTATCCTGGGATTATTTTCCCTTAGGATAATTTCCTACTAGCACCCAGGTGAAGCCACTGGCAGCAGCTAATATTAAATATTAAATAAGTTATGAAATAATTAACACAAAAAATAAATTAATAAAAGGTCGGTGTTTTATCTGAAAACACTCTTTAGTAAAATTTACTGTAATAAAAAAAATATACTTTTCATCTTTCTGTAGGCACAACATTGAAATGTTGCAGGCTTTCATAAGATGAATTTTTAATATTTTTCATTAATTTCTGAAGTTAATAATGTTTGCAAGAGAATGAAAAATATGCCGAATAAAGCTTTTAAAAGCCTTTAAAGTCACTGCGTTAAAGCCGGCTTACGGATCAGGTACACTCGAATTGAATACAACAGCGCGGTTTTAATATTTACCTGTTGTTACATTCCTTTAGCTTATAATAACCTCGTAGAAATTATACAAAATAAAAATATTACCTACGAGGTGAAGAGACAAAATTGTATGTTTAGGTAAACATCTTTGGTAATTCTGATCCAATCTCAAAAATACTTTTACTGATTGTAACGCTACTATAATCTTCATTTGAACTGTAATGTAATTGTAATTTTAACAGTATGTATAATCTTATACAAATCTAGTCTAAAATCTTAATCTAGTCTATAATCTTATACAAATATAAACTTATAAACCATTAAAGGCTTTTGTGGTTTGTAATATAAAATGTAACCTATACTGCGATTTGAACATAAAAAAAATATGCTAGTGCCCAAATATGTGTAAAACTAAATTATGAATATTAAGGACTTAAGGAAAGTAGTCTTTATTAATCCAAAAATTGCGTATAATTAGCGAGCTGCCCATGCTAGGTTTACAAAACCATTAACTAACTATCACAAGAAAAAAAATCAGCTTTATAAAGTTCCCACGACTGGGATTCAGGCTTCCTCTCTAGGAGTAAGAACGGACCGTTATCCAATTCGCGTACTCTGTGCAAGTTGGTCCTAAATAATTTATAATAATAATTAATGGCTTAATTGTTAAGAGCCTCGACCAAAATCTGAAGAGGGTCTCGGACACGGGGGCTGTTGGACACGGCGCGTATTGTTAGGAGGTTCCTTTCTCAGGAGCCCTGGCCACCTTTAGCTTGGACCCTGTTCCCGATGCCGGTGGGCTACTATTTTTTATTTGTTAGTGTTTTTTTTTACAAAATATTTGAAAATGTAAAAAGTATGTAAATAAATGGAATATTAACAATGATTTATTGTTCAGGAAAAATACACTTTTACATCAAATACTTATACAATCTAATAATTAAATAAACCTCACAAAGGCAGCGGGATTGTTTGAAAAAGTTACAGCGGCAGCTAAGAGATGACCAGTCTCAACTGACAGCACCCGTTCACGGACATGACGCGTATACATCAGCACCACTCAGCTCCACCATTTTGAAGGGAACTAAATGAACACGCGCCACCATCAGTGAGATATTTGAGTGAGCTTGACAAACTCTCAACTGCCATGCTCATTTATGTCAAACAAGCCCAATAGTGGTAACCTAAAACCATAAATTGCTCCGTGGTACTCACATTTACAAACTTTAAAAAAATGCTTACACTTTATACAATATTATAATATTTTCAAATTAAAAAAAGTGTAAATTACGCTTAAGTGGTGGTGGAGCTAGACCAGCATTGAACCGAGCAATTTTATCTTAAATATAATCCTCCAACTTATAATATGCTTGCCTATTTAAATTTCATTTCATTGAGTTCCAATATGTCGGGAGGTATTTTATTTAAAATTTTAAACAGTTGGGGGAATCCGCAATGAAACGGACACAGTACATATATCAGTTTTTTTTATCGATCATATTTGGTTGTCGGCAGCACTGATGACTGTAGACAAACCCAAAATATTAACAGCATCCTGCAGCCATATTTTTATTCACCTTTTTGCACATTCTCGAAGCGATTCGATTCGATTTATCTCGATTTTATAAAAAATATCGTATATTTGCTAACTGGTATAAAAATCGATTACAATTTGGGCTACAATTGTGATGGTCGTATTGGTTGTGACATATTCTAAAAAATACATGGAACGGTGAGTTATAATTTTATGACTACTCAATATTTGAGATTTCCTTAATAATGTTTTGAGGTAGTGAGGTAAGATTTGCAATGAATCGGACAGGTACCGTCGTGTTGAAATAGACATACAATTCCGTGCGTCACTATCTTTCCTGTTTACATAATCTTTTAAAATGGGATCGTATCGATTGTCAGCAGATTTTATAATTTTGCTTTCACGAATTACATATCTACATCATGATTAATGACAGTTATCAATAAAATAAATACCTAAACAGAATCATTTTTTGTAGATAGAAACAATTGACTAATATGTGAATGCTTTTTGATTAATTACCATAATTCTGTGTTGCCATTTAACTTTTATGGACTGAAATAGTATTAAGGTCCCTCGAACTAAACACTATTTAAAATAAACAAATTTGACATGAGTCAACTTGTCTATCGGAAAATTATTCTTTTCAAAAACCAAACAATTTTAACATTAGCAGGCATTTAAGGTGTAAATGAGATATTAAAATGGCGTTTCATAGTCTTACAACTTGGAACAATGTTAAATACATTTATAGAAGCATGTAAGCCAAGTATAAACCTGAGCTTGTCAGTTTCGTAAACTGTACTTGGTTTAACTTGTGTAACTCGAGTTAACGGAAGCTTCCCCTTTGCACACAGTAGCACAATAGCTTAGCGGAAACCTTGTAATATTCAAGGAAAATTCAAACTTGTTATCTGGTTAGCATAATATCAAGGCAATTTCAAACTATTTGGTAATGGAAATCAATAATAAGCTTTTCAATTCATCCATTAAATAATTGAATTTTACAACGATTGCATCTTACTAATAACAATCTAAAAAAGGTATAGTGACTATGAATTGGCTACATAAAATCTCGTAACTGCTATCATATTTTTGCAATCATTATTTAATTATCATATATTAATTAGAATAACATAGCAATCAGTATCCAACAATTAAAATAGTTAAAGTGTATAAAAAAAATTACATAATGTAGAGCACAAAGATTTAATTATTTATTACATTTAAATAAAAATAAAATAATTAATATAGCAACTCAAAAATATACTTACAATAAATTGTACTTCAAGACAAATAAAAGTCATGAAGGTTACGTTTTTTTTAACCTTAAAAACTTGATTTAAAAAAGTATTGAAATGTTTTTGGATACTTATATAAAGTTTCTATTAATTTCATCATCATCATTTCAGCCGAAAGACGTCCACTGTTGGACATACGCCTCCCCTAAGTGTCGCCATAACTACCGGTCGTGTGTCAACGTGGTCGCCACTCCAGAACCTTTCGTCCCCATCGACCATCCGTTTTGCGAGCAATGTGCCCTGCCCACTGCCATTTAAGTTTGTCGATTTTTCGAGCTATGTTAGTAACCTTGGTTCTTCTGCGGATTCTTTATTAATCTGTAAGTACCTAGTTCAGGAATATTTTTCTAAATTTCAGAAAAATCGACCGTTGCCACTTTTAGAAATTAGTTTACAAGCTCGTACAAAAAAGATGACAAACTTATCGTCAAATCGGGAAGTTTCCTCGATTTTCGGGACTTTTCTGTTATAAGAGATAGAAGTGGACTTCGTTAGTGTGGAGAACTCTCTGGGGACTTGGCCCAACTATTATGATACGACCTGTTATGTTTGTGTATCCTATTTAAGTAGTAATACACTCTATTTTGATAAAACTCGTATCACACTAATATCACAAATGCCAAAATTTGTGAGAGTGTGTGAGTATATTTGTTCCTCTTTTACGCTCGAACTGTAGAAGGTGTATTTCCACGCGGGCAAAAGCTGCTAGCAGCAGTTGGTATATAATATGTAATAATAAAACACTGCGTTAAAAAGTATTTTCAATACACTTACTCGAAAACCCGCTCTTTTCCCACCGCTTTTAGGAACGCAATAGACTGTTTTCCGCACTGTTTTTTTTTTTAATTCTTGATAGGTTAGCGCTTGACCGCTATCTCACCTGATGGAAAGCGACGATGCGGTCGACGATGGAGCGCGCTTACCTAGAAGAAACCTATTCACTCTTGACTTAAAGATTCCCGGGTTGTAGCCATCAGGAAACACAGATTCCGGCAATAAATTCCACTCCTTAGCTGTACGCACAATGAATTGTGTTCCCAAAACGTTTTGTGCGTATAGGTGGGATCTCCACCACGTACCATGTATTACATTTATCGTATCGGGCTGGGCGCGCGTCGACCCTCACCAGTCAGCTTTCAACCCCCGTTTATTCATTTCGTAAGTGTATTGAAAAAAGTCGTGTATCAATAGTCGTGCAAATTTATCACTGCAGCCCTCGCCTCGATAACAAACTCGCCTACGGCTCGTGCGAATTCCGCCTCGGTCGCAATGACAAACTTTCTGCACTTGTAGCAAAATGTATCTACTATTAAAATGCTCATCCATTTTTTTAGAACTTTAGTCCCTGGTCAAACCTTTTGCTTAATTTATTCATAACATATTACCCCTGACCGCCTCTGCAAAAATGGCGTAAATAAAATAAAAGCTAGCTGGTCGGCAGAGGTGAAGTAGGTTAGGTTAGGTTACGTTATGTATAATGAAGATATAAGTGCAGAGGTAAGCTAGGAAGCTGTTATAAAGAGATATATAACATATAGTATAGAGTCTATTATTATTGATCATGATTCTGTACTTATTAGTTTATCTTGTAAGTGGGAATCGATAAAACAATCTATCATGATTAATAAGACATATTTTAATGCCATAAAAACCATACGATACCATAAAAAAAGCTATAAAACCATGGATTACGCCTGTTTTTGTACGATGTATTCGGCACCGTGATAGATTACATGCTAAGGCTAAAAAAACCAAATAACTCAGTTCTTAGGGTTACATACAAGCGCTACAGAAATTTCTGCAACACTTTGTTGCGCAAACTTAAAATAAATTATAAAAAGTCTTTTACAATGTGCAAAAAATAGTAAAGAGACTTGGTCAGCTATAAACTTAATCACTGTTACTGTCAAGCAAAAACAAGGTGCTAATGAATTACTGACGAATAGTAATGACCCATCTGAGGCCGAATTTCTTTGCGAATGCAGGAAAACTGCTTGCGGATAAGATTAAAAGTTCTAGTGGCTCCCAAACCACAATCTTTTCATATAATTTCATTGTACCTCGCGTCCCTAATTCTATAGTACTGCTTCCACCAGATGAAACAGAAAATGAATCCCTTATCACGAATCTAAAAAATGACTCTGCAATGGACTGGGACTCTATATCAAATAAATTTCTAAAAGAACATATCGTTGACCTGCACTTTACTACAATAGTGAGGCTGTGTATAGAACAGGGCGTTTTTTCTAGTATTTTTAAAAGGGGTCTCATCACTCCGGTGTACAAGAGTGAGGCTCGAGATAGTGTAACAAACTATAGACCAATTTATGTGTTGTCAGCACTGTCTAAATTACTACAAAAGGTGCTTAATAACCAACTTATAAAATTTTTAGAGCGAAACAATATATTGTCTGATTCCCTATTTGGATTTAGGGTGGCTAAAAGTACAGAAGGAGCTTTTGGCTCGTTGGTAGATTATGTCACAACTTGTTATAAAAAACAAAAGTGTGTTGGAGTATTTATTGATTTAGCTAAGGATTTTGACACTGTCTCGATGTCTACTCTTGTTGTCAAGCTGGATAGGTGTGGAATAAGGGGAACGGTAACCAAAATTTACAAGGATTTCTTTACAGGTCGTTTGCAAACGGTTAGATTAGAATAGAATAAACTATATTGTACACCGAAATAGTAACAAAACTTTTACACTAAATTAAATCTATGGGTACAATGGCGGGTTTATCGCTGATAGCGATATCTACCAGACAAACTTATGCCAGAGGGTCATGGCCATACGGATGGTGCGAGGATACCGGACGATTTCCCGCGAAGCGGCGAGCCTCCTTGCTGGCCAACCACTAACAGTCCTTGCACACATGCATGATCTGCGCATGGAGATGCAACGCCGGGGCGAAACTCCGCTGCCGCGACAAGTCGCAGCATGGCGGGCAGAGCTCCGGCGGGTTCTCATGGAGAAATGGCGACAGCGTCTGTAGCGATCCAGTGCTGGGCACGCCACAATTATGGCGGTAAGTCCCCTCTTTGAGGCGTGGTTGGAAAGACCTCACGGCGTCCTCACCTTCCGCATGACGCAGGTTCTCACCGAACACGGGAAGTTCGGGAAGTTCCTGCGCCGGATTCGTGCGAAAGCGACGCCCAGGTGTCGCCACTGTGTGGACCGCCCGGAGGACACGGTGGAGCACACGGTGGAGGTGTGCGCCGCTTGGGCAGAGCAACGCCTTGTCCTCGTGGGGGCGATCGGCGGCGGCGATCTCTCGCGCCGTTCCTTGGTACAGGCCATGGTCCGGAACGAGGAGGAGTGGCAGGCGGTTGCCTCCTTCTGCGAAGCAGTAATGCTAGCAAAGGAGGCGGCCGATCGCGTGAGGCAACGGTCCTCACGCCCCAACCGCCGCCGGGATTCCGATCCCGATTTCCGGCCACCGTCACGGACGGCACGGCACGGACTTGCAGACGGCGAGCAATGGGTGGCTCGCCGTCCGACCGACATGTAACTGTCCGGACCGAGCCCAAGTCGTCGACGGCGCGTACTGTTCCACTCGCGCCTCAAAGAGATGTCAGCAACTTTAGGCCCATCAGGGTCGAAGCCTACTGGGGCCAAGAGTAGTTTGAAAAATTTGGGTTTTTAGTCAGTAAAAGTCTGACACTATCTCTCGCTCCGCCCAAGAGCGGGATTTGTCATTAGAAGATTTTTCCACCTAAAAAAAAAACCAGTCAACCTTAAGATGGACTGTAAGAACTTGAAATAGGAAAAGAGGGGTTGTCTGCGCTGCGGTGTACTGCAAATTAATAAAGTAAATATTAGATTAAAATTATATACTACAAGATATAATATAGCTATTATATAAAAGACAATATACAAACATATGGTTAGGGTGGGCAGTGCAATTAGTTCAGATATCAAAGTCACCTACGGAGTTCCGCAAGGCAGCATTCTTGGTCCCAGTCTTTTCCTTATTTATATAAACGACCTATGTTAAATGACACTGAATTATGGAAAAATATTTACATACTGTGATGACACAGCGTTGGTATTTCAGGGTCAGACTTGGCATGAAGTCCAACGAAATGCTGAAATAGGGCTCCATAAAGTCAGCTTGTGGCTGCCGTATGTTGACTGACAACCTGTCAAAAACGTCTTGTATACTATTCACAAATGCTTGCATAAATAAAACAGCCGAATATGGCTGTTCGATTTCACACAAATGTACACAACCACCTTTCATTCAACAGTGCTCATGCGCAGCGGTGAACAGTACTAAAACAGTTCGATACCTTGGGGTTCGACATGGTTTCGTTAAGGGTCAGGAAACTTACATGGGTTTTTAAAAATCTCAGGCTTACATGGGTTTTTAAAAATGTCAGCTACGCGTTGACAGCGATATTCTCCGTACTGTTTATTGTGCACTGGCCCAATCAGTTAAGGGTTACTGTTGCATAGGAGTTTGGGGAGGTGCATGCAAAACATATCTCTTACACTTCGAAAGAGCACAACGGTCACTGCTGACTATGCTAAACAAGCCATACAGATTCCCTACGAAGTCTTTGTACGAGAGATGCCGTCGGGTATTTATTGTGAGACAACTTTTTATTTTCCATTTAGTAACAAAACAGCACGTCCGCACCCCGTATGATCGTATTAATTAAGCTTCGAAACAAACGTACAATTCCAAATGTTTTTGAATCGGTCGTTGTTGTTTTGCAAGAAGACAAAACATCTTCCTTTCTGTATATATTTACAATAAAATAAATAGAATCCTCAATCTTTACCCCTTGTCGTTACGCGATTGTAAATTAAGAGTAAGGAACTGGCTGTTTTCTCTTGTTTACGATAGGGTAGAGAAAATAATTTACAATTGGATAATAATGTCTCCCGTAAATAGGGCAATTAGGTATATTTGTGGACATACATATATTGATTTATAAACACGCACACGTACACGACACTACACAATTAAACAAACAACACGATTTAGTTAGTTAATTTTAATTATTTCATTTTTCAAATACTTTAAAAAATGTACTTATAAAAAATTGTTTACAATAAATTTGGGAGGGCGCTGACTCCTGACATACAGACAGACCCGCCTAGTTCGGGAGTCAGAGGCTTCATAAATTGTACCATTATTATGCCAATAAAGAATTATTATTATTATATACCAGCTGTTGTCAGCGGCTTCGCCTGTGTGATAACAGAATATTATCGCAAAGGAGCATACTCCTGGGATAAAAAGTTTCGTATGTGCTATTCCAGGACATGGTCTAAAGCAGTGTCTGTATAATTATATGTTTGTTACTTCTTCACACTCGAACAGCTGAAATCCATTCAGCTGTTCGATCGTGAAAACATTGAAAAAGAGATCAACAACATTCCTACTCAACTTCTGTGGCGCTTTTTCATGAATGTTAGAGGTCGCTTTGAAGAGTGTCAGAGCTGCAAAGGACGATATTTAAATAATGGTTTTTTCAAGAAGTAGTTTTTTCCATGTCTTCAGTTTCTGATTTTGTAATTTAACGTGTATTTATGTCAATTTATTATATTTTTATGCATTATTTCTGAGACACGCTAAGGTATACCTAAGCATTATCTGCCTTATAATATTTGTATTGCTGACACTCAGCTCCCTCTCTAGGGGAGATGGATAGAGCCGTAGACCAGTACTAGGGCCCAACCCGGGTTGGTAGATGTAATGTCTTCGAATTTCAAGTTCCAGGAGAGGCCGGTTTTTTCACGAAGTTTTCTATCGTAGTCGTGGTAGGTTCAAGTCAAGGCAGGAGCTTAGCTTTGTGTAGTTTATTTCATCACCATTGCTGTCAAAATCGGTGATGGAAAGCATCGTGAGGAAACCACTATGTCCTAGATTATAAATAATATGATAGATAAGACCTTAACTAGCTGAAACCCTCGTACAGTTACACTTACACTATATGCGGTTACCGTGACATAAGTAAGTAAACACAATCACGCTTTTCCGTCCAATGAGATGGCAGTTTCACGCTGAGCCTCAGTTCGAACTGTTTGCTTCATAAAATCATATTTAACGATCACACTCCGAGCGCGCGTGCTAAATGGATGTATACACTTACATTTTACGCCCCGAACATAAACGCCGGGACACACTGACTAAACCCACTAGAGTTCTTCTCAAAAAGTTTGAAGGCAAGAACCTCAGATCTTCCATGACTAAAACATTTATTTTTTCTATACTTTCCTCAAAAAGTTCACAAAACTTGAAAGATCAACATATCTACTCGTACATTATTTGCGACAATTCTGTCTTTTAGCTTGTGTTGTTGTAGCGTTCTATATTTTACGATATCTAGACATACTTTTATGTTTTTTTTTAATGTAAGCTATAAAGTAAATTACCCACCTCCATGTCATATTTTAGGTTGTCAAACACAAGCTGTTACGCCTCTGGGGTGACGCGTTTTTTTGGTCTAAAATAGTATGCCCATTACACAGTACCATATAATGATTAAACCATGACCGTGCTAGAAACGAGTGGGCCAAAAAACAATTGAATGAAATAATGCAATCTAGACCGTTTCGTCTAGACCGACCTAGAACGTCGAGTGCAATGCTTATATTAGCCCTGGAAAATTATAATGCAAGTATAATGCTCGGGGATGATATTATGTTGATGATACGTGCTAGGAGGCGTAGTAGTCCAAGTCGTTTTTCTTTTCTTGCGTGATCCGTTTCTTTCGCGGTCATGGTATGATACGGTACACTGGGCAGTGGGCAGGCTCCTTTAGAATGTTTGTTTTTGTGTGTTTGTCAAAATGTATACTTACCTAGTCGTGTTGTGTGTTGGCTACTTGTTTCGGTTCCTCCCCAATTAATGAGGGTTATGTGACATCTCGTCCAAGCGAAAACTGGCCTGCGGGCCAAATGTAATTTTTTTAAAGGTGCATGGGTAGATTTGCCCGGACCAGTTTAGTAGAGCGGGCCAGATATCTCCTATTAAAAATTAAAGGGGTATTTCGGCAAAATCGTATGTATATTTATTAATTAAATAGCTGATAAATCTGTAAATCATAGCATCAAATGACAATTATTTTAACACAGAGAATACTGAGTAAAGTAAGTACATAATTAACTAGTTTCATACGATTTCTTGATCCAAATGTTAATTAGGTATTTATGTATAACTTGTACAATAGTTTACAAATTACATAGATTTTCGATACAGTGACCTACGCTTATTTTTTGTTCCACTAATTCATTTAAAGAGGGCGTTACCCGAGTGTTCGTTAATTTAGTGATTTCCTTTTTTTTTGCTAATAGATCCATTTTTTTTCCCAAAATAATAAGAAAGTAAGAAAAATATTTTATTTGGCATACGTAAGTACACAGATAGTTAGTTTATTTTTTGTTTTTTATTTTATTTAATAGTTTGAGTCCTTTTGCAATTTTTCTAATAATGTTGCCATATTCGGTTTTGGTTGATTTTTCTTATTTAATCTCCTATACCAGAACTTGACAGAGTTATTTATTCTATGTGCATTTTTTTTACAAAAAGGGGACTTCATGTCCAACCATGGGTTTTGAAAAAAATTGTTAATCTAATACTATGCTCCGTCGGTGTCAAAGTCGGTTGACACCATCGTCAGTCAGCCATATATCCTGTCTTTAACCCGCAGTATTGATTAAACCGGGTGTTGATTCGACGGGCGCGTTAAGTCACACGATTGTTCCCTCGACACGTCATTAACTATACAATACGTTTCAATAGTGCGAGCTAAACGGGGGTTTAATGAAACTCTTACCAGTTGAGGACTGATACTGGATTCCAATTTAGTAAACAGTGGCTACAATTTTGAATTATGCTTCCAAATAGATTGAAGTTTAAATTGGAAACATGTTAAACTAAATTACCAAACTACAAAATAATAGAAGAAAATTTATGTAAAACGCATTTAGATTAACAAAAATGTAGTGCAATAAGCATATTGATAAAAACATTTAAAGTGAAGCGACATCGAACGTTTTATCAATTAATATCACACAAAGAAATTAAAGGCAATAGGTACCAGCTGTCCGTGTCTTTGATTACTGCTCCGCTCCTTTTAGTCGTAGCGTGATGGTATATAGCCTATAGCTTTCCTTTATAAATGGGCTATCTAACACTAAATGAATTTTTCAATTCGAACAAGTAGTTCCTGAGATTAGCTCGTTCAAACAAACAAACAAGCAAACAGCTTTATAATGTTATATACTTATATTTTATTAATAATATCAGCAGTATAGATAATATATAGATTTGAATTGAATTTAGTTCGAAATATGTATGTGCACAAGGATTGACATCTATCTTTGCGGTCTGGTTTTCACACTTACTCCTTGGTGGACCTTTGTGCGTGGGCCATGACGGCCTTCACTCCAACCAACCCAGCTCTCTCCAGAAGCAGATGAATCTTTTCAGCTTGCTCTGGGCGTCTATGAGTGAATTCACTTCTCTTAAGTTTCGTGTTCTTATTTCACTGATGGCAGTGCACTCGAGGAGCACGTGCGCGACAGTTTCCTCTGGCTCCATACATGCTCTGCACAGAGGACTATTCGTGATACTCATTATGAAGAAGTGTTTGTTTAGTGAGTAGTGTCCGGTGATGGTCCCTGACGGTAGACGCAGGCTACCTCTGTCCAGTCGTGCTCATCAGTTGCGTAGGTATGTAGGATTGATAGTTTGGATTTCTGCCTAAAGAACATATTAGTTTTCGTTTAATTTGGTGTTGATTGTACAAAGTACAATTACTTTGTACAATCAACAACATACATTATACATTATAAAAAAAAAAATAATCAAAAAATACTCTTGTGTAATTAAAACTAACCAAAAACAATATGGCTTCGAAAAACTCCTTCGTATGTCTGTCGAATAGTAATGTGCCCAAAAGACTGACGGACAATTCCGTCCACACAGCGTGGCAATCCACGCTGTGTGGCAAAGCTTATCCTCTGTCCGAGATAAAAGCCAGCCCTTGGGTCACGTGAAATGTTAATCAATGATTTTTGCCACAGTAACTAAACAGTCTTTTACAAGATATTAAACAATACGTACGTCAAGGCTTTTCAAATCAATTCAAAATGTTTTTATTTCACATAGTCCTACATGGGCACTTATAAAACGTCAGAAGCTAGTGCACGCTTCCAAATTGGTCGTTTCCTATGGAAAAGTACCGGCAAGAAACTCTATGGTTACTCTTTTTAAAAAAAATGTTGTTCTTACAATATTTCCATATTACAGTATTAGTAGATATTATGTAAGGACAGTGTAGACCAGTCAATATTTTACACAAAAGTACAATAAAAATGATCATAATAACAAGTGAGTCGTAATAGGAAGTAATCTAAGAATTCGTGGAGTCTACAGTGTTTTCACATTCACATTATAAAAAAGAGGCTATATAAAAAAGCAAGAAAAATAAATAATTACAACTAAGTATCAATAAATGAGAATGTTAGGTACTTATTTTAAACACTCTCTTACATAAAAATTAAATACGAGTATTAACTAAACTATTTATACTAAAACCGAACTATGTACATACAAACTATAAATACTATTATACTAAACCTAACTATGTACATATAATACAAAAACACCTATTACACTCAGGCGTCGAAGTACTCCTCCACATCGCTGTCATCCGGAAATGTGCCCAGAAGGCTGGCAGCATTGCCACGTTGAATGGCAATGCTAAATCTTTGGGCGAAGAACGAGCCAGCCCTCTGGTCACGCAAAGTGTCGATCAGACGGCGTGAAATTTCCTTGAAAAGGAGACGCGCACTCGGACCCCATGACCCAAGCGTTTCGACCCCAAACGGCTCAAAAATGTAATTACCAATAAGATTACAGTATTTGGGCCGTTTGAGGGTCTCAGCAGCTGCAGCGGCAGCGCCGGCATAGCCCGCCGAACTAAGAACATGGGATGGCGCAAGGGTGTCGACACAGGTTGCGTCCCACACCAGAGGCCTACCCACCTTCCACGGCACCAACGTCATACCATTTGGTCTCTTCCCATCGTCACGTACCAAGCCGCTAGGTTCTAATACGGCAGGTACGCCATAAATGAGACGTTAACAATAGTTATTTGTTATCCAAGAGTGCAAATTTGCATTTTAACCGCGTGCTCAATTTTGATAACCGAGCAAGCGAAGGATCTTGAGCGTTACCGAGAGAATCAAAAGAGCACGAGGTGAAAAATCTTTGCACTCGAGTGCAACACGTAACTTTTCATCACACCTCAGCGAGGAAATTACTAAATGCAAAAAAAAAAACCTTTACAATCACAAGATACTTTTATTTCAGTTAAGGTATTAACTACTACATTATGATACGTAAGTATTACAGAATAATATTTAATTTATAACAAATAATACTTAGGTATAATTAAGGAAAATTGAAAGTAACGTTCTTAAGTTGAGTGTAATATTTTTGTTAGGTACTATTATAGTACCTAACAAAAATATTACACTGTTGGTGTTAGTGACTTGTGTACCTACCGTCAAACGGGGTGAATAGGAACGCAGGGGTGAATAGGAACAAAACTTTAGTTAGTTTTTTCACTTTGGTATATATTTATATAATTCATTTCTATCAAAGTATCCGTTTTTATTACAATTAATGAATAAATAGGAGGACTTAAATGCTGGGTTTTTTTTTTAATTAACGCGAAGATCCCCTTCAAACTTTTGTTCCTTTTCACCCCAGCGTTCCTATTCACCCCGTTTGACTGTACTGTTTTTTGGTAAACTATCTGTCATACTTAATACCTAGTTGTACCGATTCAGCGGATTCCCTTGGCGTAAATGTTGGCGAGAGAGGGCGATGGTTAGGTGTTTCGTAACGGCTCATTTTTGATGTAGAAGGGCCAGTCCAAGGATCTGACTGAGACTCTTTCAGTGTAATGGTTCCTATGATGCCTTTACATATTTTAGACTTTTTTTGGATGAAATCCTCTATGTATCCCTCTACAACTGCAATGGACTTCCAGCCTCCATGGCGCTTAAGGGACAGGAGATCAGCTCCTGAATCGGCCAAAAGTATGGCTGAAGTTCGTCACAACATCAATGACCCGTGTACAACGGGGGTTCTGGAAGTTCAAGTAAAGTTGCTATTTCTCGTGGGATACTGCCAATTTTATTAGTACCCATAGCCTGTTTGACACACTTTCCGTTGCGATATTGTAGAAAAAATCGATTCTTTGGAGTGTTAGGCGGGCGTAAGGCTTGATATTTCTCAACAATTGTTACGTATTCCTTGCGAATGACGAACTTGCGGTCTCTTTTTGTCTTTGTATTAGGTAAATTAATTAATAGTAAGTCATCTGAATGTTTCTCGATGTTTTTTAACATTAAGTTGTGTTAGTTGATTGGTTCGACGTGCTCCGATTATACCAATAATAAGAACAACCTGTTACGTAAATAGTTGATAAATTAATAAAATTGATATGTATGCATAATTATGCTTGTCAACCTCTACTAAGGACGTATTAGATTATGTTAAGTAGTAATATACTTAAGTAGATACTGAATGTGCAACTGACTTACTTTTGCCACCAAATATAAGGAATCAGGTGCTTTGTTATGAAATTTTTCAATTTCAGATACTGTGAAAACCTTCGACTTTTTTGGCTGATGACCAGATGAGGCTCTTTTTAAAAAATGCATAGACTATTTTATGATAGGTGTCGATATGTATGTCTTTTTTCACCTTTATTGTTGCTTTTAGCATTGAATACGTCCTCCATAGAGTGCTTGATTTCTTGGTCTCGGATAATTCAATAAAATATAAAAATGTTTTCTGAGAAAGTTTCGGCTCCTTTAGCTAGTTGCCATGTGTTAAACATATCGTACTGTTTCAAATACTTCTCGCGTGATTATTGAGGGAGAAAGCTCATTTGCGCATTATTAACAGTTTCAGTCAATTCTGTTGGCGTCAAATAAACTTCTTCGTCGCTAGAATCACTCATTTTAGGTTTTTCACTAGTTTTCAAGTTTCTTGTTTTCAACCTAAGATTTTAACAATATGGCGTGAAAAGAAAATAGCGCGCGCAAAGGAAATTAAAAAAAGTACACCAAGGAGGTAGTTTTTAACCAATTAAAAATGTCGTATGTTGTATGATAAATTTAGCACCATGGAGGTAGAAGTGAGTAGCTTTAATGATGTTTTGAATTCACAAACTTAGTGCACACGATGTTCTAAATTCAATTTACTTCATCCTCTAGCAGATAAAAACTGCTTTTGCACTCAGATATCGAAGAGCAAAAATCCTCTTTCCGTGATGGGGGGATGAAAAATAAATTACTAACGAATTTATGGTGGCTGGGGTCTAATAATATAAAAAATATTGCAAAAGCAATGTGTTAGAAAAAAAAGTATATATTACAACAAATGTGGAGCAGTTAATAGACATATTTACACAATATTATGAGTTACCACGGGGCCACATGTGCAGAAGCAGTCATTGCCAAATAAGCGTGTCTTCGACATAGTCTTTAACCTTGTAATACGCTTTTTTGGTTAAGACACGCTTAATATGGGTTTTGAACTTTACCTCGGTAAGATCAGTCTCAGCCTTTGGCAGCTTTTTATAAAAGCGTATGCTATTTACTAAAAATTACTTGCTGGTCTTAGCTAATCTCCATTTGGGTAATACAATTTCGTGTTTAGTACGCGTATTTATGTTATGAAAATCGCTTCTAATATTGAAGAGTCCTAGGTTTTTACGAACATACACAATACTTTCTTTGAATTTATTTCTGAGGGACTCGCGAGGACCCATTTTATAAATAGCCCGGATTGCTCTATTTTGCAATATGAAAATTGAGTCTACATCAGCTGTAGATCCCCACAGTAAAATGCCTTAAGACATAATACTGTGGAAATAAGTATAGTAAACTAATGTAGCTGTGGCTACATATTCTGTCAATTGCTTTATTTTTTTCGCTTCCTGAAGAGTGTCGTTACGTTCCTAATGCAAACATCGCTGACGTAAGAAGCTTGTACTCGTAAACTCGTTGAGTCGATGGAAGCAACAGGCAAACTAAACGATGCTAAACCGCAAGTCACACCACGAGCTAAACTTAGCTTAAGTACAACGCAGGAAATACGCTAGAGATGAGTTAGTCTACATTTTACGACCTAAATTTTAGATTAATAGATTAGCTCGGATTTGGAAGCCTGCTGAAAAATTTTGGCACATTATTTGTGAAACTAACAGAAGCAGGAACAAAGAAAAGAATGATATAATAACATTCATATGGCTCTATTGTTCTTCAGACAATCTAAAGAAGTAGAATAAGATATTCACATATGTACAACGTCGGTGCAGTAGTTGAGCGTGTCGCAAGTTCTGCCTACAGTTAGTCCCGAAAAGTAGAATAAAAACGACAATGATAGAATATCGACGGGCTAACAACTTGGTGTCGATGCTCAAGACGTTAGAGTTTAGCTTCGACGACCCAAACCTCCATATCAAGTTAAAGTTATTATGCATAAATAAATCTACACTAATATTATAAAGAGGTAAAGTTTTTTTTTTAAACAACTTCAAAAAATTGGAAGAGGATCAATTCGGTTGTATGTTTTTTTATGTGTGTTACCTCAGAACTCCGTCGTTTATGGACCGATTTAAAATTTTTTTCTTTTCTTTGAGTATATGCTTTCCGATTGGTCCCATTTTTTTCAGAGTCTAGTTCTGATGATGGGATCCATGAGGAATTGAGGGAACTCTTCAAATATTATAGGCAACTATATGGTGATTTTGGTATTTTCATCGAGAACTTAAGTTCTCGATGAAAATACCAAAATTTACAGTAAAAAAATAACATTTGATGAATTGGAACTGATGAAGAAGACCGGAAATGGCCAACGGAACTTCATACTCACATAGATATTACAATGAAGATAGTTAAGCGACTATGACAATACAAATAAATAAATGGTTTTGAATAGTTATGTTGAAAATGGTGTCATCGAAGTAAACTGATGTTGATGATGGAGCCGGAAGGTAGGCACTGGAACTCTGTAATTAATCAATGTAACCTAGCCGTGTTTGGGCTTTTTAAAATTGTCATGAGATGCATTTTCGCTATAAGGTACTATCGAACTGATCTGATGATAGAGCCGGAAGGTAGGCATAGGAACTCTGTAATTAATCAATGTATCCTAGCCGTGTTTGGGCTTATTAGAATTGTCATAAGATGCACTTTGGCTATAAGGTACTATCCAACTGATCTGATGATGGAGCCGGAAGGTGGAAGGTAGATACAGGAACTTCATAATAAAACAAGGTAACCTAGCAGTGTTTGGGTTAATTTGAATTGTCATGAGAAATAAGCACTCTGTTTATAAGTGTATCGCAACTAAAAAGTGTAAAATAAAAAACTTTTTACAAAAAAAAAAAACTAACCGATTTCACAAAAAAAAAAAAACACTAAAAGGATCAAAATAACTTTAATTTCGGAAGTATTGTAGAAACACCGACTTCCGAAATTAATCTTTTGAGTACCGCGTTCGGGGTTTAATGAATTAAAGTTATTTTGCACTTTTCAGTGTTTTTTTTACATTGAAGTCGGTTGTATTTTTTTTTTGTGAAATGATTTTTTTTTAATATTTAAGAAGGAGTTTTTGATTTGAATTTAAATATAGTTAGTCAAGTTTTCAATAATGTGTTCTCTGTAAAAAATAAATATTGTAAGCCAAGACGATGGATCACAAGTCATGTAAAGTATATCCATAGAGCTTATCTACAGGTTTACGACGAGAAATCGACAAAACATCAACATCTGGTCGGAGTTTTGCCAAAATGTCTTGTTCTACCTGTCTCTGGGTCGTCGATACCTGCGGCTCGGATCAAAGAGAGATCACAGTTTACTAAGCCCAGGTTTGCGGCTGTTGGTACGAGCCGCAGGGCATGTTTGCACAACATATCTATTTGCATCCCGATTCAGCACGTAGCAACTGGTATACACATATAAGTACATATTATACTACATAGTATTTCAATATCTGTACTATGTTTAATGATTCCCTAACAGTTCTAGTGCTAGTTAAGTTTAAATAAAATCAAAACAGTACATTTTGATACAAGTAAACAAATTTTGTCATTGCGACCTAGGCGGAATTCGTCCAAGCCTGCAATGACAAATTTCCTTTGTCATTGTCTTTCTATTGTGTCTCTAATTACGGTACTCAAAAGGTTAATAATTCTTTCTTTCACCAGTAGAATACTAATTTATCACTTACACTTTTTGCTTATACTTTTTGTTTTCACGCGGGCGAAGCCGCTGGTAGTAGCATGTTAGTAATAAAGGCGTAGTAAAGCTAAATCCAATAAAAAAAAATATAAATCTATACTTGCCGTTATTGTGACTGCTAAGTTTTAACTATATTGTTAATTTAATTAAATAAAAAAAAAACTGCTTAACATGGTTACAGACTCAGGATAGTTTATAAAATGATATGAAATGATGTACAGATAGGAGCATCAATATTGGTTACCCCACTCACATTAAAATACTAGAAAAATGGTGAAACTAATTGATGACGCTGTCTGTACCAAGCTGTTCATAACCTGTAAATCTATGTTTTCACACTGAATAGGTAAAGAACTTTAAAGTCATTCACAAAATCCCCGAACTTCTTTTTTTTTATACATCCCATCAGCAGTTCTTAACAGTGCTCAAAAAGTATAAAATCATGTTCATTATGAGTTACTGGCTTCAGCGATATCCATCACCAGTTTCACGTGAAATTTTATGTTCTTAAAACGAAATGTACATTTTCCTTTATGAACGTGAAACAGACATTAAAGTGGGCTTATGAAGAAAGATTAAATATAGGGTGTCCCAAAATTAACGCAAGATTTGAATTAAATAGAAAATACAGTTTTTGTTTTATTTATTTATTAAAACTTCATGCAACACAAAAGTACAAAGGCGGACTTAATGCCTTAGGCATTCTCTACCAGTCAACCTAGGGTTTTGCCAACACTACTGCATAAATGGCGGCTTATGATTCAATAAAAAATCACAATCTGAAGACTAAAAACTGTTTTCTATTTACATACATACATACATACATATTCAGCCTTTTAATGTTCCCACTGCTGGGACTCAGGCCTCCTCTCTCTAGGAAAGGGAATGGGCCGTAATCCACCACGCGGGCCCAGTGCGGGTTGGTGGATGTCACATTTCTTCGAATTTTTGGTTCTAGGACATGCCGGTTTCCTCACGATGTTTTCCTTCACCGTTTTGAGAGCAGTGGTGATGAAATAAATTACACAAAGTAATGCGCCTGGCTGGGTTTGAACCTGCGACCAACAATTCGTAAGTCAGGGCCGTTACCACTCGGCCACCACTGCTCTATTAAAAAAAAATTCTATTTAATTCAAAATAAATCTTGCGTTAATTTTGGGACACCCTACATAATCAGCCTGACGTCAAGTGTCAGGCAAATCAGATCAGTTTTCGGAACACTTGGCTTATTGTGTAGATGAACACCCTTGCCAGCTTTCCATTTTAATAATAGGTTTGTTAAGATAAACATTTTTAACTTTGTAATTTTAGTCGGCCTTAATTATACGATTATATAATTATGTAAACTCGATAACATATGATTATTTTAAATACTGAAACGTAGTTTAAAAATAGAAATTTATATATGATCACAAAAAATGTTCTACCTATGCCCGTTATGACTTCGTTTCAATAGAAAGGCAATGCGAAGATGGTTTTAAACCATTAAAACAATGCATTTTTTTTTTAATTGTTATAAACCAGCGCTTGACTGCGATCCCACCTGATGGTAAGCAGTGATGCAATCATTGATGGTGAGGCGCACTAGTTTATCAAGAGCCTATTCACTCTAGCCTTGAAGACACCTAAATTATAGTTGGACGGGAAGATCGCAGCAGGCAAATTGTTCCAGTCCTTCGATGTACGCGGTATAAACGCATTTAAAAAATACTTTTTACTAAAAGTGGTATCCACTAGTTATATAAAGAAAATTTATAAATACATTTAATTACTAATAATTAATTATATTCTCATGCATGAGGCTGCGCAATTTTTTAAAATTTTATTTTCGTTTTTGAGTTTGCAAATACTTTGTAGGATACAAAGTATTAGAATACTTATAGAAAAATATAAAAAGGAAAGAGGGATTAATTTATTTATAAATAGGTATCTATGATTCGTGCTTGATAATAGTCCTAAGTAAAATCAGTGTTTATTTATTTTATTTATACAGCTACGATTTCTCAACCATGTGTCGTCACGTATCTAGGTACCACAGCAATTTAAAGTGCTGCAAAAGATGTAAAGTGAATCCCCTTTTGGAATTCACTTTGAAATCCAAAAAATTGAAATTAGCAGGAAGCCAAGCTCAAAATGCAGAGAGATGCTATTTCAATAAACACGAGCTTAATATGCTCTCGAGCGCCGCATCTTTTTGAGAATTTACATACATTTTGAAATAAAAGCCCACGTCTGATTTTAATAATTCAGTTTTTTGTTTGGATCTGATGAAAATCTATGCCCATTGTTTATTGATTTTTAATTATTTTTTGTTTGAGCGTATAATTTCCCAATGTGGTTCCGTTTAAATATTTTCTCAAAGACTTGCGGGGATTCTTTTTACACTTTGAAAAACCACCACACTCCATCATATTGGCCAGTAAAAGGGTTACAGTATTTTTTCCTAAATTTTTAGAGTTATTTTTCCTTTGAGCAAACACGAGAGAAGCTTGTTTAGTGGTGCACAGAGTGACCAGAGTTTTTTCATTAATCAAGTTTTTTTTTAATCATTTAGGTATAAAAATACAATAAAACTCAATTCATAAGAGATTCTTTCTCTTTCGTAGGTAACTAAACCGTCTGCTGTTGACAAATGTAGTCGTCTGCAACTTCAAGTTGTTTGGAATTTAGTTATTTGAATAGGATTTTCGACTAATATGTCATATGTGATGGCGGTAGATTTGATGTTAGAAACAACTGTCATCTTATATCACTAGTTGGCATTAGTATGTTTACGATCCAATTATTTTATCAAATACTAGCTTTTGCCCGCGGCTTCGCTCCCGTCAACTGACTACTATATCCAACTCTACCCAACTCTACCCTACACTACCCTACTCTACCCTACTCTACCCTACTCTACCCTACTCTACCCTACTCTACCCTACTCTACCCTACTCTACCCTACTCTACCCTACTCTACCCTACTCTACCCTACTCTACCCTACTCTACCCTACTCTACCCTACTCTACCCTACTCTACCCTACTCTACCCTACTCTACCCTACTCTACCCTACTCTACCCTACTCTACCCTACTCTACCCTACTCTACCCTACTCTACCCTACTCTACCCTACTCTACCCTACTCTACCCTACTCTACCCTACTCTAAAAAAAAAAAAAAAAAAAAGTAAAGTAAAGTATCCTATGTCCGTCTCCTGGTTCTAAGCTACCTCCCTGCCAATTTTCAGCTAAATCGGTTCAGCCGTTCTTGAGTTATAAGTGAAGTAACTAACACGACTTTCTTTTATATATATAGATTGAATTTATATTTGAAGTTGTGCAGTAATACATTCCTAAAAATATTAAATCAAATGTTTCAGAGGTTTATATTATAAACCTCTGAAACATTTTTTATTTATAAGAAATGTTTTGGTTGTTTCGTGGGTCGCTGGGACTCGCCGATAGGGCACTGGATGCGATTACACACTGAGGGTGGTCGCCTCCAGGGCCTGGCATAAACTGGTGCTACTGTGCGGTGCAGCTTTGTGATTGTCCTTGTATGTACTAACAATAGCTTTATAAAATTTCTTGTGTTACTAACAATATATGGACTTTTGTCTGAAATAAATGTCATATTATTATTATTATTTAACGTATACTGATTTAAATATTTTAATGTTTCTGCCGCAGTGGCGCACGGTATCCGCTTTCCACTCTTGTATGTTTTTTGGATGTGGCGCGCTACCTCGGAGTAGAAGTCAGTTGTCAACCGTGTAACGAGCAAGTCAGGGAAATAAAAAGTGATTTGTATGGACCAAGTTAGTTATATTGAAGGAGCCGTCTCATAAAGTGTAGAGTGTCCAATCTTGACAGGAATGGGTTCTTTTTAGGGTTCCATACCTCAAAAGGAAAAAATGGAACCCTTATAGTATCACTTTGTTGCCTGTCTGTCTGTCTGTCAAGACCCTTTATTTCGGGAAGGCGAGGATATATCGAGTTGAAATTAAAACTATATGCTCCGATCTGCAGACCTTGAAGCTGTGCAAAAATCAAACTGAGAAGTTAACGAAAAAAAAAAGATATCGACGTTTATGTCTCAAAAAACGTATATTTCGACATTCTCAAGGGAAACAAAATTCATAGGGTACTTCCCGTTGACCTAGAATCCTGAAATTTGGCATGAAGCAAGGTCGTATAGCACAACTATAGAAAACAATCTGAAAACTGTAAATTTGTAGATAAGTCACAAAAACATACTTTTTTTGCGATTCGGAAAAAAAATTGTAACTCAATTCGGGAATTGAACTGTTTTCATATGTAAGTTTGTACGGAAACCTCGCACTTACCCGGTTTTTTTTAATGTGGGAAATCTTCTTATGACTTCTCCCTATCTAGAGTGGATTGGGTGGTCGTGTCAGACTTCTACTGACTAAAACCACATCTGTGTCCTTCAATTGCCCCTTGCATTTTAGGACCTTGGATTTCGACCCTATGATTTTGCTGACATCCATTTAACGAATGAGTGCTTCATGGTTGATTACTATGTCCTTGGCTTTGTATTGACTATGAGTTACTAGCCCTAGTAAATCTAAATCACATTGTTGTACTTTTTGGTAAAATGATAGAATAAAGAATAGATATAAGTAACACAAACCACCCTCCATATTTATCTTCAGAGTCAAAGAAAATGTAGGTCACTGAAATAATAGCGCAAATAAACCATTCCGAAGGAAGTCCCAAGAAAATATAAAGAATTATATTTTGCGTTCCTTCCTGGTATTCTCTCTTAGATCAAAGGTGGGTAGGTAATATTGTGTAACCATTTGCTTCTCTCTTGAAACTTTTACACTAGTTAATGGGCTGTATTCATTTTGGCTGGTAAAAGATAATTAGTTTTTTTCGCATCTAATTAGTTTGTAAGCGGGGCTCTCTTTTTTGTTTTTCTTTATTACGATCTGATGAGGTCTACGCTGAAGCGTGTATTTAAGAAAGAACTAATTACTGCCCCCCCCCCTTGCCAATTTACAACCGTTTCGTTTCGATTGTCTTTTCGTTGATCGCCTCGAGTCAGCCACGCCTCTTATTCCTTTGTTCTGACCACGTGACTTAGCGTTGAGATGACGTCAGAACAAAGGAATCGGAGGCGTGGCCGACTCGAGGCGATCGACGAAAAGAGAATCGAAACGAAACGGTTGTAACTTGGCTAGGGGGGCTGAGCCTTGATAGAAAGAGGATGGCACGATTGGTGCAGTAAAACAGCGATTGGCTGCTACGCTGCGTGTTTTAAATTAAAATATTTGTATGGCCTAGTTGTTCGGTGACTTATGTATGTAAAACTACAGAACGCAATCACGTTACAGGAATCATTTTTAACGGCAATGGTTAAACCAAAACGTAACGGTTGAAATGATGATGATGTACGTAGCGGATTTTTTTTTAAGGTGGGTAAATATCCAATTGTTCTCCCGCCCTAGGGCGGAGTGAGAGGGCGTGACAGACCTTTACTGACTAAAACCGCTGTTCCTTCTTTACTTTGCGTTCCAGTACCTCGGGGTTCCCTTTCGAACTACCCATGGCCCCAGTAGGCTTCGGCCCTGCTGGGCCCCTAAGGTTTTGCTGACATTACTGCCTCGCAGAAGGCTCCTCCTTGCTCCGAACCATGGCCTGTACCTGGGCCCGGTGCGAGAGATCGCTGCCACCGATCGCCCTACTAGGGCACGGCGGTGCCCAAGGACGGCACACCTTCTCCGTTTGCTCCACTGTGTCCTCCGGACGGTCCTCACAATTGTGATATCCAGACGTTTCTTCCAAACGAATCAGGAGCATGAACCTCCAGAATTAACCATGTCCGATGAGGACTGAATGTAACGGTAACGTGGAATGAAATCGTGAGCCCGAAAGTATTACTCAGCTAAGGACTAAGGAGAGATTTTTGGTGTAAAAGGATGAAAATTTGTATAAAATTTTATCACTTACGATGAAATTTAAAGTTGTAGTCGTCTGGCATTTTTGCTGAACTGGACCTATTTGGCGCAGCCGTGAGACACACGTTGTGTCAGTGTTTTTTTTCTTGGTTGTCTTAAATTTTGTTTTTACAGTGTGTGTATCCATGCGTGCCAAATAAAATATTTTTCTTTCTTTCTTTTTTTTTTTTTTATTATTGATAGTCTCGCGTTCGACCACCATCTCACCTGATGGCAAGCGATGATGTGGCCGACGATGGAGCACGCTTGCCTAGAAGTAACCTATTCACTCTTGACTTAAAGACCCCTAGGTTGTAGCTATCAGGAAACACAGACTCCGGCAGGGAATTCCACTCCTTAGCTGTACGCATTATGAATGTGTTCCCAAAACGCTTTGTACGTATGGGTGGGATGTCCACCATGTACCGATGGCGCAACGCCGTACGTCTAGTGGTCCGATGATGGAATGAACTTGGTGGAATACTTTCTAATTAATTAATTTTATTATTTTTATTATTATTATTATTAACTGACTTGGTGTAGGCTTCGAGTCTAACCGGATGCGGCTTAATAACCGTGTTCTTCATGGAGTGACTGCCTGTCAGACCTGCACAACCCTATTACTAGACAACACGATACTTCTTGGGTAGACGGATGGTCAGACTTGCTGGCGTCTGACCACCTGTAACGACTATCAAAGATCTTCGAATGACAACCGGGACCAACGGCTTTACGTGCTTTACGTGGGTGTCAGTAATGTCCTAGACAAACTTAGAAAAGTACATATGAATAATTTATCTATACACATGTATGTATTTAGAAATATATAAGTACGTTGATCAACCCTAGCACAAGCTCTGCTAAATTTAGAACTAGTTGGCGTTGTGTGAAATTTGTGGTATATTATAAAAAAAAAATACTTTTTATGACAGTTCTGCTGTGATATTTAATAATATGAGGAGTTCCGTTGTAGATCTTCGAAATTCATCATCAGAATAATCTGTGAACTGTCCCTTAGAAATATTTATTTATTTATTATTTATTTTTAAAGAAAGCTTACAGCCTAATAACAATTATATTTTTTTTACATAGGTAATGAAAATTGCTAATAACAAGCTTCCACATATATATATCTAGCTACAGATTGCGTTGATATCTTTTGGGTTTATGATAAAGTTAAAAATTAATTTCAGTAGGTTTATTATGAATTGAATCGAATCATGTAATATCAAAGATGAAGAAAAACACTACATAGCGTTATCTTAAATAACAACTAATTAAGTTATCTACGATTGTCTCAAAAAAATTCCTTGCTTAGGATCTGTCTTATATTTTGTACACTGGTGCAAAACAGATTGATTTCTAGGTGCGATGATAATTTATTGAAAGCTATAACACTACGTATGGAGAAGGCGTTACGCCTGTACTTTGTCGATGTGTACGGTGCCTGTAATAGAGGCCGCTTACGTAGATATATTGTTATGAATTAATATTTCTAAGAGACCAATTCGAGAGTATAATAATCTTTAATCTTTATACAATAAAACAATATGTAAATCGGTCCACAATAGACCAATAAAAAAGAAATACATACAGCTGAACGTATAACCTCCTCCTTTTTGAAGTCGGTTATTAATAAAAACAGTTCAAAATTTCTATTATCGGGTCCAGGCTCAGTGCCTATATTTCAGTGAATTAATTTAAAAATTAATTAAAAATCCTATTATCTAACGTTGCTGCTGTTCCTTTCATTTGATAAAATTAATTATTTTATGCAAAAGAATATAGCAC
Source organism: Mythimna impura (assembly GCA_905147345.3). Lineage (NCBI taxonomy): Eukaryota > Metazoa > Arthropoda > Insecta > Lepidoptera > Noctuidae > Mythimna > Mythimna impura. The sequence goes on from LR990339.1 coordinate 36,737,332, forward strand.
CTGTAAGGTTTCAATCGATGTAGCGTCTGTGTTGACGATCCGAAGTATCTTTGAAACCGGATTACATAAACGAAGCTCTATCTATCTCTCTCTATCTACTTACAGCCTATTGGTTTATTTTTGCCGGCAAAGTACTCGATAAGTGTGGAGATTTCACTGATTTTGATATGCAAGTTTGTAACTTGTCGTCATGTTAGTAATAACTTCGAAAGCATTTTGTTACGTAATATAGAGTTTGCACAAGGGAAAATGTAAATTTAATTTTTGTCCGGTAAGGTAGGTACCTAGTCTGAGTTATGGCCAAGTAGTGTTCAAAAAACGCAATAAAAACATTTTTCGCAATACCTATCGTAGAAGTCTAGTAGGGACGATGTCCACTAGGGCTGTGGGAATTTTTGAAAGAGTTAACGTGTTCTTGGAAAGCTAAGGGTAACTAAAGCACACTAAATAAAAATCTGACACGCCATTATTAGTGATTTCCTACTTCAAAAATAAAAATGTGTTTTCTTATTAAATTAACATAAAATAAGTAGGTATCTGATCTACTACACGAAACGCTACGCTACGCGGTTTTGAACTTCTAAAACACTTCAATTCAAATTCAATATATTTATTTTCAGACTAGTGTCCATATGGTGTTAGTAAAAATACATAAAAAATAAACTTAAGGATAAATGTTAGTGCAAGCTTACTCTAATACATATTGGAATACATTATTTTTTTAGATGGATTCGTATCCACTGCCTCCATATAGGACTATCCAATTTACAAGCAATCACCCTCAGGTAGCTGTTGGAACTGTCCCTCACCCTGCGCATCAGCGAAGCCGTCCGCTTACGGATTATGGCATGGAAGCCATCCACTTGTGCGTCCGCAAACATCGCTGACGCGCTGCAACAGCGAGGCAGTCCCATCAGCAACCTGAAAGCATTGTTGTACTGGACCCGCAGGGCGCTGACGACCCGCTGTGTATAGGTGACCCACAGGCTACAGGTGTAATAGGATTGGCAGTAGGCCTTAAATAACGTCTTTTTTACCTCCCTACTACACCTTGAAAACCTGTGGGCCAGCATGTTACACCGAACGGCCAGCCCCCTGCGTTCCCGCTCCACATCTGGATCATCAGCCAAGTCCTCATTAACTACATGTCCAAGGTACACAAACTGGCTGACTCTGTTTAGCGCCACTCCGCCCAGCTTAACGGGCGGTACGCAAGAGGGCGTCATGCACCGCGCCCGAAACACCAGCAGTTCGCTCTTTTTAACATTATATGTCAATCCGTGCGATCTAGCAAACTTGTCACAGATGCCTAGCAGTCTCCGCAGGGCGCTGATCGACGGGCTTAACAGCACCATGTCGTCAGCGTAGCTTAAATTGTTCACAATCTGACCATCTATAGAACAGCCTACCTTGGTACTGCTGAGCTCCCGGACGAGGTCCCTTACATAAATGTTAAAGAGGGTAGGGGAGCTTAATCCCCCCTGCCTCACACCACACTTCAACTGATAGGCATCTGAAAAGGAGCCTGACCACCTTACATAATTAGTCTGATGGTGATACCAATACTTAAATATATTAGTAACACCCTCAGGCACACTGTTCTCCCTGAGTTTCTCCCATAGCCTGTCATAATTTACAAGGTCAAAGGCCTTTGAGAGGTCCAAAAAGGCAGCATATACTGGCGTCTTACGGTCAGTGAAGTACCTGACGGTGTGCTTCAGGACTAATATGGCACTCTCAGTAGAGAGTCCTGGCCTAAACCCAAATAGGGCGTCTTCGAGTACCACATACTGAGAAAGATAACCATTCAGCACACCGTCAAGCACCTTGGCAGCTATAGTAGCCAATGTAATAGGCCTGTAATTATGTTTGTCACTGACATCTCCAGTCTTATTCTTCTCAATCGGTACTACAACCGCCTTCATAATATCGTCAGGCAAATACGCATGACGTAAACAAAAAGTGTAAAGCATAGCCAACATCCTACACACGTGAGGACCCCCATGCTTCAGGTGCTCCACGCTGAGTCCGTCGTGTCCAGGAGACTTACCCTTACACATATTCTGCAAAACCCGCGATACATCCCTTGAAGACCTTGGACTTATTGTCACGCCACCTCACAAAACTAAGCCGAGCCTCCCTATGTGAGTCTTTAACATACTGGTTCCAACCAGCAATATGCCTACCCCTTCGAACCTCCCCACATTCGCTACTCTCAATAGCAGCCTCAGACATGGAGTCAATGATATCTCTGCACACCTTATCAATAACTTTCTTATGACTAGTATCATTACAATTTGTATCAGCACAGTCTCTTAATTCAGTAGGAAAATCTATTTCTCTCAACTTACGGTTACATATTTGCTCATACATCTCAGTTTGTTTTTATCCCTCTCTCCCCATATGACTTTGTTATTAGTCTTCAGGAGTTCAAAACTAAACATAGTTTCGTGGAATAAGTCTGAAACCTAACACTTAATTAGCTAACGAACCTATCAAAAATTTCCAGACTATTTACCGTATTTCCGGCCTATCTAGCAGAAGCGTTAAATTAATTACGTCGCCGCCTCGATCCACTTAACATTGAATTAAAGTTCAGCCGCAGTTTCCCATTAAAGTAAGCTAATATAAAGTAATTGGTAATTTCAGTCGTAGACAATATGAAAGAGAGAAAGAAGAACTTAATAAGTGTCCATGAACGAAGTTTCTCGCATATCTGTGTGCACATAATTTATCATCTTCCTGCCCTAGTCCCGTCTTATAAGACTTGTACTTTTTACCCTTCAACTTGCGGGGCATCCGTGGATCACAAGTTGTTCTAGTGATCTGTCGCCATTTCATCCATCCTAAATTGATCCGATAAGTTACGTCTCGGTCTACCTTGCCATCTACTTGGATAAGCGATCCGAGGTACCGAAAGTCAGAGCAGTTGGTATGGGCGTTCCAGCGAGAGCTAAGGGCATAGAACCGAAAAGACTGCTGAAATCGCAGAACAAGTATTCGGCACAAATAATTATAATAGGCAAAATTGTGACTCACTCACTGACTTATTAAAGCGTAGTCCAAACCTTTGGATCTAGAACACTGAGATTTTACACAAAGGTTTCTTTTATGATGTTTACAAAATACATCCCTTTCGGGGATTAAAAGGGGGTCCAGAGAGCCACCTATAAAGATCTAAGTTTCAAACGCATTTCTCACTTGGCACCACGCACCGCCGCGGCAAGCAGTGAAGCGGATCTAACATCATATTGGCTTGTACGCAATCTGCTGATACCATTATTTTGATGTCGGAAATCATATCTATAAACAAAATTCGAAATCCAGCTTCACGGTATTACAGTTCTCCGCGCAGTTAGAATATAATATACAAAATCCCGAAGTCAACTTTAGAGCGGTTGCCCAGACCGGACATAACATCCGTCTGGTTAGAGGATCCTCTCTTTTCAACATACCTATGTGGGACTTTACTTCATGTGTAAACTCCTCTAAATACTCTAAATACACACTTGTGTCCTCTTTGCGTTCCAGGGTCACGGTAAATCTTTCTTAAATTCCCGCGGCCCTAGCGATCAACACACGAACACCGCAAGATCGCGCGGATGAGCGGCGCATTCCGTTTCGCCACCTCCACCCTCCGTGGCGGTAAGCAGCGTATTGTGAAAACCGCTGTAGGTAGTGTATCGATCCTTTTACTGTGATTTAACTCGACTGGCCTGTTGGTCTAGTAGTTAGTGGCCCTGACTACTATGCTGGAGGTCGAGGGTTCGATTCCCACCCAGGACAAATGTTTGTGTGATGAGCACGATGATTAACTATCACACAACGCCGTCTAGTCCCAAGCTAAGCAGAGCTTGTGTTATGAGTACTAGACAACTGATAGACATAGGTACTTATATATTTCTAAATATATACCATATTATAGATAAATTACACCCAGACACAGAACAAATGATCGTGTATTATTATTCACGTTGTACTAGGATCGGTCTATCATTACTGACCGGACTATTGTAGCCAATAAGCCGGATATAGTGGTGATAGACCGATTAGCGCGCCGCGCAGTGATAGTCGACGTCACCATCCCGCATGACGAGAATCTCGTGAAAGCTGAGAAAGAGAAACAAATCAAATATTTCGACTTAGCACACGAGGTGGTCGACATGTGGAATGTGGACTCGGCTATCATTGTGCCGATTGTCGTGACCGCCAATGGTCTTATAGCCAAAAGACCGCTTCGACCATCTGTCGCAGCTGTCGTTGCGCTGTTGGATCAAGAGCCTGATACAGAAGGTAGTACTCCTCGATACGGCTCGCATTGTGAGGAGGTTTCTGTCTCTGGAGCCTTACCCACCGGTAGCTTGAACCCTGTTCCCGACACCGGCGGACCACTATTTTTTATATTTTAAATGTTTTTTTTTAATTTTTTGTTTTTTTAAAGAAATATTTATAAATGTTAATGATTATGTATGTAAAAGTAAATAAATGCAATAATAATAATTATTATTACTTAAGTTGTAAAACTTAAGTAAATGATACATCAGAATTTCTTTCTATGTATTATGTAAGCTCTGCCATCCCTTGTAATTAAATATTTACTGGAAAAGGGATCCTTCGGAAGATTTGTCTCGCCTTCACACTGGCTAAAAATATTGTAACCATTTTCTTGTCACACTTCTTGTACACAAAAAAAGAAAGAACTGCTAACTATTTGCTACTATTTTCATGTTTCTGAGACATGAAAACAGCAGCAGTTTTTTTGTCCTTATTATATGCTAGATCATTTCTTCAGGGCGACTCTACCAGAATTCTTACAATGAAATTAATCAATGACAGTTATATAGCAATTACTTGATGGTTTATTTCGATGTCTCGCGACTGAGTCGAGTGGCGTGGAGTTTCTTTAAAAGAGGTTTGGGAGTTAGGTTAGATTTTTTGATAACAAAAGTTTTACGACTATGAATTAACGAAAACACACTTCATTATCGAGTTTTTATCTTGATAGCTCGTTTATTTCATTTTTGATAGCGTAGCGTTTCGTAGCAGTTTTGTAGCGGTTTTGTAGCGGTTTTCATAGTTCAAGTATTAGTATTAGGGCTATATTTTCATTCTAATATTAGTTCCCATGGGTCGTCCCTTGGAGTTATCCCGAGGTCGTTATGTTCTGTGTAGCTATGACTTTAACACTTTATTGAACTTCTCTGTACTGAAACAAGAAGGAAATCGGATTTTTTATAACGTGCATATTTATTTCTGATCATACCAGCCAACAATATACTTGAGAAAATTTATAGCTAATGAAACTACAATGAAAAAAGTTGTTTGATGTGGGTCAACGGACTATCATTTTGTATCCAAAGGTACTACATAGTTTATAAATGAAATAAGAATATTTTACAAAACGTCACAATAATTTCCAAAATTTCGCTTAACATAGTCGGATGGATAGTTTTTTTCGTATCCCAACTAGTTCGTAAACACATCAAACCAGAATTTTGAAATAACATAGTGGAATAGCAGTATAGTAGTTTATTTATATCTTTTTTTTGTATCTGTGTCAGAAACGCAGATGATTTTTTAATAAAATTATACAGATTAGAAATACTGATAATGGAAAGTAGGGCTGTAACAAAACCGCGCCTCTGTCTCCGCTAATGTATAACTTACGCGAGAAATTCTGTTGAGTTCCCAGCGAGTGGCCTTTACCAACAAACCAGCAAACAAACTCAATCCATTTATTTCAAATAAACCATATATAGACACTTTTGAATTGTAGATCGGTCACTCACAATGAAAGGTAAGAACAAGAATGTGCTAGAAACTCACACTCTTTTAAATCAGTAAATAAGTACAAAACTAATTTATCCTTAAAATTATACTTACATATCATTATGTGAGAGCGATGTACAAAGACGTGCACGATAAAAGCGTCCACAGTAATAAAAACACAATTAAAAGAACAAATGATTAAAACTAAACCTTCTTTGGTCTACCATCCACTCGTCTTCTCCACATCTCTCACCTTTCTGTATCTTCCGGTAAGCGGTTGCTACTTCCGAACGAACAATGTGCCCTGCTCACTGGACACCGACACCGGACATAGCCCTCTCCATTGCCCCTAGGATGATTCCTAGACCTTCCCTTCTTCTTCTTTCTTCGCCTTCTGATCCTGATGAGGATAATTTACAAACTGTTTGATTTCTACCTTACAATAACTGTTCTTTTTTTTTAAAGTTTTGCTTGCGCTCCATAAGATGGCTTCCGTCGTCTATTCGACATACGATACGAAAATGTTCTCATTCAAAAGTACCTATGTTTCTTGAATAAATGTTACTAAATAGTATTTCAGTACTTAACAGATGCGTTTTTTTTAATAATTTTTTGCTTAAGTACTACTTACTTAATAAATTTAGGAACACATTTTTTTTAGTTAATTCCTTCTTTTTTTTGAGATCGTTATATAACTTCTCCCGCTTTTGGAGCAAGAGGGAATATCAGACTTTTATTGATTAAAATCCACCCGTGATCCTGCAGTTGCCCTTTGCGTCCAAGGCCCGATGTATCTCTTTCGAACAATAATATAGGCTTGACAGGCTTTTGGTTAATAACTAAAACCTGCCGTTTTATACAACTTCGTTATTATTTTTCTTTTAAATCGTCATCTTCGTAAGAATGATGACGATTTAAAAGAAAAATAATACTTGAGGGAAACCCTCCAACTCAACGATTAAAGTCGGTATCCGTAAGATTACTCGTGGTTATTCATTGTAAAGGCATTCACAGCTAAGGAATGAGCTTCTTATGAAAGGAGCACAGGAACTTCTTTACAGATACCAAAGGAAGAGATGAGTAGGTACCTACTAATAAAACATCCGAATGGATTTACAATGTGAAAAAGTGCTTAGGTATGAAGCGGGAAATTTTTCGCCCTTTTGTGTAATAAGATGGATGGAGAAATATGTTCAGAGCAATGTATTATACATAATAGCCCTCATATTGGCTTATCTATACTTACGAGGTTAAAAAGTTCAATATACAATTGGTGGAAGAAACGGTTAAACATATTTAGGTATTTTATTTTTATTTTATTTTATTGTAATCGGAAAACAAACAGTATTAACAACAAATAAAAACAACAAATTATGCAACTATAAACCAATGACATGTTTTCGCATTTAAATAGCTATGAAGAGCATGCTTGAAAGAGAAAAAAAAAGATAAATTACAATGATGGTATGCACTTTAACAATAAGACACAATCATAATATAACGTGTACAGTGTATACTTATACTCCATCTGTTTAGGTACATAACTAAACGTACACAATCTTGATGTCTTTTTATAAAAAGACATACAAAGATTATTTAAATTTAGTTAATTACCTAACTTCGGTTTCATAAAATACATAATTGTAAACATTTTTAGATAAAAATTTTAGTCAATTTTTCAGATAAAAGACATGTTAAGATTGTTTACTTTTAGTTAACTACCTAAACAAATGGAGAATAGGTTTAAAGATATTTATTTCTCATAAAATACACAAGGTCACTTAGGTACTTGAGGCAAATACTAGCTCAGTATCGGGCAGTATGGTTAAAAACATAGGTATATTTGTGGGAATGACATGTAATATGTATTTACATCTATACTCATTAAAAATCATCACTGTCTAACTTTAATAAAATAATAATAATAAATCATTTATTTTCAGGCATCTTGGCCCATAGACAAATACCTTACGACTAACATATATAAAGTAAATTATATACAATTTATTGTTAAAGACATGACTATGGTAGTAACACTTCACACTGCACTTGTTCACTTTGTGCTGTTCTGTGGCACTTGTCCGCGGAAGCGACGGAACACCACGCCCTGCGGCCAAAAGTCTTCCTTCAACATGAGTGGCAGAAAAGTGTTCGGGACTCGCACCACGAACTTTTAAGATAAAAGGATATCTATTTATCAGTTGACAGTCTACGCAGCTGTTTCACAGCTTCCTAATGAACAGAAGTTTTATGTTAATTACCTAGTTCTTAATTTGACAATTTAGCCTTTACAAGTACAGAAGCACAGTGATTTAAAACCAAAATTGTTTAAATAAAAAAAAGTAAATAACTGTATAACTTTTCAGTTTGATATCAAGTTGACAATAGTGAAAGTTTTGCTATTATGAGCTTTGTTGTCAAGTAATTAAACAAAGTCATTTTTGAAGTATTATCATTAAGTATCATTGGAGACACATCATGGTCTTATTAGCGATAACAAACTAGTTGCAGAAGAATTTGTAAATTTCTTTGCCAGTATACCAATTAAAACTACTGAAGCCCTAAATTCGTCGCCATCGCATGCTTTTAGTTTATTACAGGCGAACGTTGCAGCCTGTTCGACTGAATTTAACTTTAAACATATAAACCCTATAACTGTGATAAAAGCTTTTAAACAAATCAAGGTTAAATTGACAGAAGATTTGTGGGGTATGTCTATCAAAGTTTGTACCTCAATTATTGAGACTATAGCGCCGTACTTAGCTATAATATTTAATTTGTGTATAGATCAAGGAGTTTTTCCGGATCTGATGAAATATAGTAAAGTGATACCACTTTTTAAATCTGGGGACAGTAAAGACACTAATAATTATAGACCGGTGTCCGTGTTGCCGGTTTTTAGCAAGATATTTGAAAAGGTGATGTTAAATCAAATGCTTAATCATTTTAAAACAAATAACATCTTACACGATAAACAGTATGGTTTCACCAAAGGACGTTGTACAACTGACGCTGGTGTCTCCTTACTAAAACACATTTTTAATGCGTGGGAAGAGGCACAGGATGCTATAGGTATCTTCTGTGACCTGTCTAAGGCGTTTGATTGTGTGGTTCATGAAACATTACTCCTGAAACTTGAGCATTACGGACTAGGCAAAACAGCTCTAAGCTTATTAAAATCTTATTTTATTGACAGACAGCAACAAGTTCAAATAAACGGTGTCAATTCGTCGGGATTAAATGTGAAAATGGGGGTACCCCAAAGTTCAATTTTAGGTCCTTTTTTATTTTTAGTTTATATTAATGATTTACCCTATTTGTTGCAAAATAAACTTAATATGGTGTTGTTTGCCGACGACACTTCTTTGATTTTTAAGATAAATAGAAGGACTAATAATCTTGACGACGAAAATAACGCACTATTGCAGGTCCAAAACTGGTTCACTGCTAATAATCTAGTTTTAAACGGGAAAAAAACTAAATGCATAAATTTTTCTTACCGAATGTCAAAAGTAGTGATTGTGACGTAATACTAAACGATGAAAAACTAGAATTTGTCGACAAAACTGTTTTCCTGGGGATAACGCTTGACTCAAGGCTACAATGGGGTCCTCATTTAACATCTCTTGCAGGACGGCTTAGCTCAGCTACATATGCTGTTAGAAAAATCCGCCAATTTACGGATGTTGATACCGCTAGACTAGTCTATTTTAGTTATTTTCATAGTATCATGTCATACGGTATCTTACTATCCGGACGGGCTGCAGACATCGACTCAATCTTTATACTACAGAAAAGAGCCATCAGAGCTATTTACAATCTTCGCCGGTGCGATTCTCTAAGGGAACTGTTTAAGGATATTAATATCATGACGGTGCCTTGTCAATATATTTATGAAAACATCATGTACGTTAGAAAAAATCTTCATCTTTTTAGCAAAAGAGGCGATAGACATAATTATGTTACAAGAAATAGGGACCAATTAGTTCAACCAGGTTTCAGACTGGCTAAAGTGGCCTCTTCTTTCATGGGGTACTGTTTGAAATGTTATAATAAAATACCTCCACAAATATTAGAACTCAATGAAACAAAATTTAAATCTTGTATTAAACGCACACTATGCAGGCAAGCATATTATAAGTTGGAGGATTATATTCAAGATAAAAATGCTTGGCTCAATGCTGGTCCAGCTCCACTACCACCGGGGTGAACAAATTGATTAGTTTGGAAATTATTGTTATTATTTTTAAATGTTTTATTTTTTGGAATTTTTAAATATTATAAGTATTGTATAATGTAGAAGCATTTTTTTTAAAAGTTTGTAAATGTGAGTACCATGGAGCTATTTTACGGTTTTTTATGTTACTATTGGACTTTTTTGACATAAATCAGCATGGCAGTTGAGAGTTTATCATGCTCACTCAAATGTTTCAATGATGGTGGCGCATGTGTTGGATCATTCGGTTCCCTTCAAAATGGTTGAGCTGAGTGGTGCTAATATTGGCGTCATGTTCGTGAACGGGCGCTGTCAGTTGAGACTGGTCATCTCTTAGCTGCCAGTTGCTATTTTAATATCTATATTTAGTTTGTATTTTTACTTTATTTACATTGTTCTCACATGATAGCGACAAGAAACATGTAACAGAGATATTTGTAATTACAAAACATGATTGAAAAGAATGTCCATGGAGTTTCTTGCACATTCTTCTCCATAGAGATCTACGCTTTGGAATGTGCAATTAGCATCATTTTTTTTTCTGACTGACTGACTTCATGACATTTCAAAAGTGCCTGTAAATGGTTTATTTGAAATAAAATGCTTTGAATCTTTATCTTCAGTACCGTAGCTTAAAAATTCTGTTTTATGACATTTTTTTATTTGAGAAATCATGCAATGACTTCTGTCACTCTAGGGCGGACCGGGAGGGCGTCACTAAAACCTACTCCTATGTTCCTTCTTTGCTTTGCGTTCCAGGACTCCCCAGGTTTTCTTTTCAGAAGCAAACCTCTTCGACGCCGACCCGCTTCGACGGTTTTGCTGTGTTACTCATGCAATGAATTAACTGACGAAGGTATTGAGGTCTCGATTGTATTGATAGCCGCATGAACTGTGATCTTGGAATAAGTAATGCATTCGATTTGTGGTCGATGATATCCGCACTAACCAAACTACCACGATTGCCTGACTCCAATTATTTGCCATTGAAATCAGCTTGCGTAGTTTCATTGCAATTTTATCACTGTAATACGTATTTTCTATAAAGTATATATAAAAAATATTTATGGTGACTGGTAATTTAGTGATCGATACTTAAATACATGATTGTACTCATGATTACAAACAACTTTACCAAAGAAACTTTTGTTATATTCTCATTAGTTTTATCACAACAATAAAACAGCTGTTTAAATACGCGCGCGCGCGTCCGGTGACCGCTCAGCTGTTAGCCGCGTGGCGCCGTCGTACCTACAATGGTGATAGAACACCCGCGCTGCTTGCAAACCCATAGGTGTACGTACCTAATCAGTGAATGTACCTACAAACTAGTGAGTATATAAAAAAAGTTTCTTTAGGAAAATTGTTTGTAATCATGAGTACAATCACGTGTTTAAGTATCGGTCACTAATTACCAGTCACCCTATATATTACCTCCCTGGTTTTTTTTTCCAACTAGCTTGGGATCGGTTTCCAGCAAACCGGATGCGGCTGGCTACCCGTGTTTTAAATGGACTGCCTATCAGACCTTCACAACTCAGATACTGCGCAAAACGATACTCCTTGGATAGACTGATGGTCAAAATTTCGGGTGTTTGACTACTTGTAATGACTGTCAAAGATCTACGAATGACAACCGGCACATCCCCATATATAAAGTATTTCTTATAAAGTCATTTTTATACACATCTTCATTTTATCTTGAACCTAAATCAGTCCGCTGCTACACGTAAGCCTTTTACTTCATCTGTGGCTATTCTCATCCTGCTAAACCTAAATTTATATCACCATAAGGCCTAATATACCAAGTCAGTTTGAAATACCTACCTCACGCTCAAGCCACCGCAAAAGGCACCCTGGACTTCGGGAGTCGCAGGGCTGTTTCCGGACACCGAAGAGTTTGTGGATGGCGAGCAATGTGTAGCTCACCGAAACAAAAAATATGGGTTCATAAAATAAACTTAGAATCTTTAAGTCGATAGATAGTGGTAGATAGTGGTCAAGCGCGAACCTATCAAGAATAAAAAAAAATATTTATTTTGATTTATTAGAAGATGAAAAAAGAGTTTCATATCTTTCCACTAAAGTAATTAAAACTTTTTCGTTCATCGTGAATCGTTGCAACAAAAATGTCAGAACTCAAAGCGATCGGGATCCGAATGGCGCGATCACTGCGGATGACGTCATCGGCAGAAATATCGATCTCTAGCGCTGTAATGCCAATAGAGTGCACTCTGTATCGTACAAATCAATACAAAGCAACGAATCCTTTCGCTCCTACGTTCCGATTCCAACGCAGTGGACGCTTAGCTTTTCCACTTTGTCGATGTGATTAATACATTAAATACTTACTCAATAGCCAAGTTATAGATTTGTAGTACTAACAGTTTCTAAGTTAGGCCGCGGACAGACGGATGGACGGACAGACGGACAGATGGAGATGGTCAGTGGCGCGGAGGTGGTTCTGTAGTACCTACTCTTCGGAATCTTAGCAAAGACCAAATACAGAGAATTAAAAATTAATACAAAGTTAACTAATACAGTCTGGCCATCGAAAGCTGTCCCAAAAAAAGGCCAAATTAATAAAAAATTAAACTGTTCACCCTGGCTGTACGCTGCGTAAACTGAGATGATACTTTTAATTATTTATGAAAATTTTATGTGATACTTATATGATGAATGTTTATTTAACAATTAGACATGTAATATTTATTTAGCACTAATAAAAAATATATATATCGAACCGATAATAATACATCCTTATTTTTTCTTTTATAATTTTGTTATGTTCGTACAGGTCCGTGTCAGATTCTTTTCTCATTAAAATATGTTTTGCGACCATAAAAAATATGGTATATTATTTAATTTTGAATACACTATATTTCATTATAATTTATAGTATGGTATAATGTAGAAGCATTTTTTTTAGTTTTTAAATGTGAGTACAATGGAGCAATTTATTTATGGTTTTAGGTTACTATTGGACTTGTTTGACAATGAGCATAGCAATTGAGAGTTTGCCATGCTCACTCAAGTGTCTCACTGATGGTGGCGCGTGTGTTGGATCTATTCGGTTCCCTTTAAAATGGTTGAGTTGAGTGGTGCTGATATATGCGTCATGTCTGTGAACGGGCTCTGTCAGTTGAGACTGGTCATCTCCTAGCTGCCAGTGGCCTATTTTTATATCTATATTTAGTTTTATTTTTACTTTATTTACATTGTTCTCACATAATAGTAGCGACAAGAAGCATGTAACCGAAATATTTGTAATACATAACATGATTAAAACGAGTGCTTTATTTTGTTAATGATTTTATGTATGTATTACAAATATCTCGTTTTTTTCGTTCTTGCACATTCTTTTCCATAGAGATCTACGCTTTGCAATGGGCAATTAGCATCATTTTTCCGACTGACTTCTTGACATTTCAAAAGTGCCTGTAAATGATTTATTTGAAATAAAATGCTTTGAATCTTTGGATCCTTGGAGCATTCACCTTACATAGCCGTGAAACTGACTTTTAAGGCACCTTTACGTATTTGTCTAACGCAATATGATCGTACAACTACCTAGTACCATAGTTTGGTAAAGAGCGAAACTAGCTTTGTAAGTTTTTAACTCGGGCGCATTAACGTTTTTTTAACCACTCAACTTTTCTGGACTTTTACAGAAAAGGATAAATAAAAAAAATACTACCAAGTTTGTTGTAGACAGTTGCCAGCCGAGTGCTGCGGCTAGTAAGGAGCTAATTCAGTCCAAGATGCTGTGGTAGAAGTGAACGAATGTCTCACTTCAGCTAATCTATAAATGGGGCGAAGCCAATCTGGTGGGATTCATCGCCACCAAAACACAAGCGTATCGGTTCACTGCCAAAAGATGCCCGTTCACCTTGTTTCCTGCTTTTTAGAATGTATCCTTGGAGTGCACCAAACACTTTCAGCTCTTGGGAGTTGAGATATCCTCAAACTTAAACTTTTGGCCGGTTCATTGAGTCTAAACCTACGGTAGGTGCTAGGAAACTCGGCCTTCTTGTATAGGTCCGACGGTACTTCACACCAGAACAACTTCTAATGTTATACAAAGCACAGGTCCTATCGTGTGTGGAGTACTACAGCCATATATGGGCGATAAAATATAGAGTCTTTCAATAAGCACTTCCCTGGAATCTTTTTTGAATAAAACAATTGTTTGTGAGATATCATTGAATTTTTTTATTTATTTGAAAAGCTGATCGATGCCATTGTGTATAGAAAATAAAGGTAAAAAATATAATAGGTAACGTTCAAATGTCCGCCTCGGGATAGCGCTCATCCGAAATGTCCAATTTTCCATGTCCAATTTTCCTTTACTGTTCTCACAATTAGGAGTTTTCGTCTGCTCATTGTCAATACCTTCTAAAAAGTATAATTTACCGTGAGTAATATTGCAATTTGTTATTAATAGTAAAAAAATATCAAGCTTTTTTAATAGATATTAAAAAACTAACCTAAAATTGAAATTATTGAATAGGTACAACCGTCGAATTTTCTCTGCATATTTCTAATTTAATTCACCTTTTACTTCTTGTTTGTCAATCATATTAAATAGAAGCCTCTTCGTCGAACTAGTGATTGGTTTCGGCATTATTTTAAGCAAAACTTAATAGTTTTGCTTAAAATGATTTATGTACGGAACGTCAAGAACACAATTTCGAAAGTTTAATAAATAATTCGTGGTCATCTTTCGACGGCCAGAGTCTATTACAATACTCCTAAATCTTGAAATAAGAAACAAAACCAATCAAATAAATTCCTGGTCACGTACGCGGATCACGTGGCAATATTGATGAACGAAACGCTACGACGATTCAATTTCCCCAAGACAGGGGTATTTCCGAACAAGAGAACGTTCGCCTTCGAAAATCTTGTCTATGATAAAGATATTGATAGGAAATTTCGCTATTTGAGTGTCCATGGAGTTTCTTGCACATTCTTCTCCATAGAGATCTACGCTTTAGAACGTGCAATTTAGCTTCACTTTTTTGACTAACCGACATTATGACTATTCAAAAGTGTCTGTAAATGTTTTTGATCGTTTGATCAAAAACATATATTTCAAATAAAACAATAATTAAGTTATGCAATAGTAGATACATACAAACGTATGTATCTACTATTGCTTAACATGGCTTAACATGTGTCGTATGCAATTTGTGTTAATTCACTTGTTCTTGTTCGTGTTCAGTAAGAAGGATTAAGGAAGCAATGTAAAGGAGTGACCAGACGGTTGCAAACTAGCGTTCCAACCAAGGTGACCTTGCTAGTTTCAATCCGTGTAGACAGCAGTTGTAATCCATGACCTTCAACGCCCTTAGTTGGGAGTCGCGTGGTTTACATCCATGTAGCCGCAACACAAACCAAACACATAAACCAAGGTCACCTTGGTTGAAAAGCTAGTTTGCAACCATCTGGTTACCCCTTAAGCATTGGAAGCTGACTAAGTACATCATGGGATAGAGCTGACATATTACCCACACTCAGGCGGTAACCCATTCAAAACGTAATGGTATTATTTAAATCACTAAGCACGTAATTTATTAATAAAATGCTCTGACCTATGTTTAACTTCCATACCATGAGGGTAAAAGCTGCGTGGTCACGTTTGGCTAAATTCAATAAAATAGACTGTCCGATTTTCTGGATCTTTGATCTCCCGAATCTTTTTCCCAGCTAAATTGGGGTCGACTTTCAGTCTAACCGGATGAGGCTGAATAGCCGTGTTTGACATGGAGTGACTGCCTTACAGACCTACATAATCCAGTTACCGGGGAACACGATACTACTTGAATAGACTGATATCTAGTCAGACTTTTAGGCGTGATAACCGGGACCAACAACTTTACGTGCTTTTAGAGGCACAGGGTGCCAGTAATGTCCTGGATAAACTAATAAAAGTACATATTATATGCATTGAAAATATCACATTGGTACTTTCCTAGTTTCGAACTCGCAATCTCATGCTTGATGCCATCACGACACTCTTACTTAAGGGCATGCAACTCTTGTTCACTGTTTTTCATACAACCGCTCTTACGCGATTATGACGTTATTACACATTTATCAATAGATATTTTGGAAACACAGTATTTTGTGGATATTATCTAGGCTTCTATTGAAATAAATTTATAAATTTGTGTAAAACTAATCCAGTAAAGACCTCTGGAAATCTGCTATTTTGCATGAACTTTGACACTTCATAATTTTACTTAAAAATTTAAAAAGTCAAAAAAGTGTAACAATAGAAGCCTTGCAAATTTAATCAAGATTCTAAACGACGACAACATTTTTCAAAAACTTTTAAGGGTTTAAAAAAATACACGTATTTCCTGGAACAAATTTTGTAAAATATTCGAGTAAATCACGGAATTACCGATTGCTAACAGAGTTTTCAGGCGTTATCTCTCTTTTGTCACGTTGCCTTTTCGTCAAACATCGCGTTGGATTGCGTTAGATGAAGTAACAAGCTTTTACACCATGCTCGATGTTGACGATAGGCGAGTGAAAATGGACCCTCTTAAACACACTCACAATACACTAAAAACAAAATAAACTAAAAATGTTGCATTCAGCGCCATCTAGTGATAGCATGGCGACGCTCACTTTTTTTAAAAATCTTTATTTTGGAGCTTTATCAATAATAACTATGTCGCTCCATTATAGCCAAATTATGGATTTTATAAATTTTCTATTAAAATATGATTGTAGTGTATTTTGTAAAGTAGTCCTGCCTCGTCTGACGTTGGCGTAGCTAATATATTGTTGCAAATACCAATTTCAATCATATGAGTGCTAAACAAATTTCTCCTGTGGCGTTCGCCCCGCTCACATCCCACCAGAATATGATGTACCTACGTCCTCGAGTAATCCACATTTTTCGCAATTAGGTGAAGATAAGGAACGTAAACTTCCTCGATGGGATGTGACCAGGTCGAAGCCTCATGGCAGTAACAATATCTTTTCTATTAAGTGCATAATTATCTATCCAGGGAATTGTTAATGGGCCGGGTTGGATGGTGTTGTACCAGATACCGTTCTCTCTTGATCTCTCATCATGAAATTCTTTCCACAGTTTATGCCTATGTTTTCTAATCAGATAAAAGTTATCTGAAAAAATTGGAACTATATTAAGGGCGGAATTCACCAATAAAACTAATCGCGTTTTAACGTTTGGCTGTCACTAGTGTCACTTGTAAAAATAGAACAAAGGAAAAATACAGACAAGTGACACTAGTGACAGCGGCTAAACGCGATTATGCGAGCCAAACATTAAAATTCGATTAGTTTTATTGGTGAGTTCCGCCCTTAGTTATAATTGTTATGTTTATGAATCGAACACTGTCAAATAAATGACGTTGGTAGTAGAGGGAAAGGGCCGGGGAGTGAGGTCTTGTTGCATAACACCCTCCTTGGCTGTCATAAACATTTTGTTGCTACAGGGTAAAATTCTAACTAGGATATTAGCATCTGGTTTGGAGTCACGTGGTTTTGACAGTAACCTAGATTTTGCGTTATGACCTAATTTTGATTAATTCAAATATTTAATGTTATTTGCTAATTTACGTTGACCTGAGGTTTATCTGGAATCTCTTGGGACCTAATTTTTTTGTTTGAGAGACACGATAGAAAAATGAAGTTTTTTTAAGTTAAGAAGTAGGTAGGAAGGTGACATATACCCAGCAAGTATAATAATTAAAGTAACCAATTAAAATTAAATTATTTTTTCCGTACTGAAATTCCATTTAGCATTTAAGTATTTCAAATACTATATCATTCATAAGCACTTTGAATTGCGATGGAGTAGATCAGTCTGTCAAAAAGTTGAAACAATTTCCAAGTTTCATAACTTAGATATTTATGAAGAAGAGCGGAAAATTCTAGTTAAACTGTTGATCCCCGCATTAACGCCGGCGTTCACGCGCCATTGTCTTTCTATTGTGTGTCTCTAATTACGCACTCAAAAGGATAAAATATTATTCTTGTTACGAAGGTACCTTGATACTAATATTGAAAAAGCAATTATATATTCACTATCATTTATACTCTTATTTATTTACATATGCACTTAAAAGACTTATTTACAAAATAAATGTACAAAAAATCATTTACAAATCGACATAATATTTACAGTTGCTCTAATTCATTAGAGATTTTAAGACAATAAACATTAATATTTTATTAGTACAATTCTTAAAATTCAAAATTGGTTTTTTAACTTAAAATCAATTGAAAACACATTATTATTAGTTAAATTAACTTAAAATTTGATAGATATACTGAATAGACTCGGTTGGAACTTTATAATAAATCGAGTGGACTGAATAGATACAAGTGTAATACCACAATTAACATTTACAATTTAGAAAGACCGTACAAACGAAATGCCCGGAGGAGCCGACGTCTCACAGACAGGTATTCGATAAATCTAGCAGGCCAAACTATTTATGGTTTAATTTCAATCGAAAACAATTAGTATCAGTGATATATAGTTAAATTTAAAATAATAATGTAATTTCAGTTGAAATATACTACACATAATTCTCAAAATGAGCATTAAAATATTAAAAATTACAAAAAAATTGTAATGGAAATTGTACTTAATATATTGTGCTTATATATAAGTGCTTAAGTTTTGTTTTAACGGAAACACATAATGTTATTTTAAATATATAGATATATAATTTTATATATTTCATTGTTTTTTTAATTAAATTAATAGTTCCTGGGTTTCAAACATGAATGGTTTCTTATTATTATTTTTCTGCTGAAATTAAGGGGTCTGATGTCAGCAGCAACCTCAGAATAACACCAGTATTGCAATCCATTCTACTAAATTTTCTTGCAAAATTTCGACGATATTCCAGAAAAAGTGTATTCCTGATCTTTGCCTCTTCTTCTGATAACTGACAAATGGCAGCACAGTATGCTCAACTACTTCCGAACCTTGAGTAGAGTCGAGTCATGGAATGCTTTTTCATTAATTTATACATAGTTATATCGTTTCTTTTGCATAAGTAGGTATCATCTCTTTTTGTTGATTTTGAAATCTCTCAACGACCTTGAGGAGGACTAAATAATTTTACCAGGAGTATCAGATAATCAAAATTTTTCAGTTTTGAAACGCCTTTTGCTTCATTTGCTAGCATCTTCAAAAGATTTACGTGCCCGTCCGCCCTTTGAGTGTTTTCGATATGTCGAATATTCCATTTAACCATATATCAATATTTTTCTAAAAGTCTTATTCTCGATTTTACGACTAGCCTTTTTCACATAAATTCTGACTTAAAAATCACAAATTTACGTTTTAATTCCTTAATTTCATTTTCATACCACCATATAAATTAAGTAGGTAGTATTTAACGATATTAAGTAATTTTCGGTATATTTCTAATTTCCTATTATTAACCAAGTGTTTTTGAGTCTTAACAGCATCAAATATTTCTCTTTATGTTATTCTAAGTATGGCAGAGGGGCTTAAAATAATAAAAACACGTCTTCTATAAAATGTCGCATACATTTTATAGAAGACGTGTTTTTTTGTGTGTTGTCCACGCATATAATACTATATGTAAAGCGCCGACATAATAATATACTCTTTATTGAATACCATAAAAAAATACAGTAGGCCAAAATTAAAAAAAAGGAAAGAAAAATCTTAAATTATAACATAAAAATAGGAAAATTAAATTTAATATATTAAATTAACAAAATATAATTCAAACACATTACTCTTAAATCAAATTATTATAAAATTCAAACCGTTCTGAAAACTAAAGGACTCGGGCGGTGCCGCAGTTAGTTACGCACTTAAACAAAGAAAACCTTTGGTAATTGGATCCGGTTGACATAATATACACCTTCTTACATTATATCTTATTAGAGCGCATGTTATTGCTGGAGGTATATTGAATTTAACAGGAATCCACATAATTATATTTATTATTATCTAGTAATACCAATATGTTATGTTGTTTCAGGCGGAAAATAAATACAGCAAGAATAAAATCATAGTCGTGTCTCTAATTTCCGCTTTCATTTACAACATTAACATTAGATCTATCAATTAAAGAGAAGTTCTAAAATATAATATTTAGTTGCAATTAGTTTAACGAAAATACTATTGACTTTCTTATAACAATCACTAAGAACTGCAAAATATTGTATATTATTTTGCACTTTTTAATGTTTTTGTTTTGAAATCGCGGTAGATTTTTTTTTATAAAAAAGATTTTTATTACGGGTTTAAGGTATGAAATTGCTGATTTGTACTGAAAAATTGAAATTCGTTGTTTTTTTATTTACCATATTTATTTAATCAAAATAATTACCATTATTATCTATACATTGCTGCCATCTAATAGGAAGGTCATTTATGCCTTTGCGACAGAACTCTGGTGATCTAGATTCGACAAACTGTGTGAAAGCTTTTTGTGCTGCCTCCTGAGAAGAAAACTTTTTATCACGTAGAAAATAATTTCCAAATCACGAAAAAAATGGTAGTCCATTGGAGCAAGGTCTGGCGAATACGGAGGGTGACGAATGGTTTCTAATTTCAGTTCCTGTTGAGTTAAAACGGTTTCTCGTGCTGTATGAGGTCTCGCGTTATTATGAAGAACGAATGTGAATGATGAATGATGTGAATCATCACGTGTGTGTGCGCACGTGTGGGCGTGTGTGTTCATCATGTGTGATTGTGTGTTGGTTGTGTGTGATGTCATGTGAATGGTGAAGATCGATTCATGAGTCGAGGCTGTTTCACTGTTAGAATTGCTATCATTGTTCGGAGTTCAGCACAGTAGACAACTGCCGTTATTGCTTGACCAGATCAGAAAAAGCTATAGTGAATAACATCATGCTCAGACCACCAAACAGTTACTATTACTTAGCTTACCAATAAAAAGTTATTGGTAAGCTTTGCTTTAGGACACTGTTGCGGCGTTTGATCTGGGGTCAGCCATTGCATTTTATGCTTACGGTTATCGTAAAGAATCCACTTTTCATCACATGTCACAATTCGATCCAATATTCCTTCATTTCTGTATCGATTCAACAAGGCAACACAAATTTCAACAAAAGCAGAAGAAGAAGCGTTTCTTTCTGCAGATCAGTCAAATCATGACGCACCCATTTTTCATATTTTTTTATTTTATTGATTTGACGCATATTAATCAATATTGTTGGTAAGGTAACGTTAAACCATGCCGCTAATTCCTGGGTAGTTTGGCCCGGCTCGGCTTCCACCATCTCTTTCAATTCATTGTTATTCACCCGTGTGGGCGGTCTTCCACGTGGTTCGTTCTTCAAATCAAAGTATCCATCACAAAAGCGTTTAAACCAAAATCGCACGGTGCGCTCATTAGCAGTCCCCTCTCTAAACGCAACATTGATATTGTGAGCTGTTTCTGCCGCGTTAGTTCTGCTTCAGAAATCGTATTAAAAAATCACTCGAATTTTCGAAGTATCCATCTTTCTTGTCTAAGCTGAATAAAAAAAAACAACTGAACGTGGATAATCAAATGTTGCACATTTTTTAAAAGAAGAACTTCATAGATACCATGTGAAAAAAGTTTCACTCAAAAATCTCAAACCATGAAGGTTCTATGTCAATTCGAAGTACCTATTACAATAAAACGGCAATTTCATACTTTAACCCCTATTATTTTACACGTTTTAGTTACTTATTCACTGGTTATAGACTTACATCTTGAGACACTGTGGTAAATTGGACGAGAAGATACCGCACAGCTTCCCGAGTCGGATTCGACGGTTGACCTCTTTCTCGAAATTAGATCTACCCAATTGGACTGTCTGTCCAAGGTAGACGTAATCATCCACAACTTCGAGTCTATAGTCTCCAATCTTGATAGGAGGGGGTGCTACATGGTTGTTTATCATGACTTTAGTTTTGCCCATTTTAAGACCCTCTCTTTCGGAAGCTCTACGAGGTCATTGAGCATTGTGCTGAGCTCTTCCGTAGTCTCAGCCATGACGACTATGTCGTCGGCAAACCGAAGATGAGTGATGTACTCGCCATTGACATTAATGCCTAATCCACTCCAGTCCAGAACATTGAAGACATCCTCCATTGCGGCCGTGAACAGTTTCGGAGAAATGACGTCTCCCTGCCTCATACCCCGCTGCAGAATAAGTTTCGAGGTCTGGTCCTGCAGTCTGACTGACATAGAGGCGTTTTCGTACAAACACTGTCCGTGTTGCCAGTGATGACATATGGTTCCGAAACGTGGTCGCTCATAATGGGCCTAATCAGAAGGCTCAAAGACACCCAAAGGGCAATGGAAAGGGCTATGCTCGGAGTTTCCTTGCGTGATCGAATTAGAAATGAAGATATCCGCAGGAGAACCAGGGTTGCCGACATAGCACGAAGAATCGCCAAACTTAAGAGGCAATGGGCAGGGCACATTGCTCGCAGAACAGATAGCGCTTTTTAAAATTTGTTACAGAATCTAGTTTGTAAGTTAGAAATAAGAAACCTCAATATCGATTTGGACTAGTCTGTAAGGATATTGTTGGGAATAAAAATAAATAAATAAATAAATAAACAGATGGCCGTTGGGGCCGAAAGGTTCAGGAGTGGCGACCACGTTCCGGAAGACGCAGTGTTGGAAGGCCCCCTACAAGGTGGACCGATGACCTGGTGAAGGTTACGAGAATCCGATGGATGCGAGACGCACAGGGCCGTTCATTATGGCGACATTCGGGAGAGGCCTATGTCCAGCAGTGGACGTCTATCGGCTGAAATGATGATGATGAGTTACTTATTTTCACTTCCCCATTTTAGGTTTATTTTAGATGGGAAATCATCTAATGACATCTTCCGCCCTTGGGTGGGGTGGGACAGTGTGTCAGACTTTTACTGACGAAAACCCACTCCTAATCCTTCTTTGCCTTCGTTGCAGGGCCCCGGGATTCTCTTTCGCATCACCCATGGCCCCAGTAGGCTTCGACACTGCTGGGCCCTTACGGTTTTGCTGACATCTCCTTGAAGCGCGCGTGGAACACTATGCGCCGTCGCGCCGTCGATGACTTGGGCTCGGTCCGGACGTTTACCGGACGGTCGGACGGCGAACTACTCATTGCTCGCCGTTCGCAAGCCAGCGCCTACGGTGGCTGGAAAACGGGATCGGGATCCCGGCGGCAGTTGCGTGAGGGCCATTCTCTCGCGTATACGGTTGCCTCCTTTGCTAGCATTACTGCTTCGCAGAAGGAGGCGACCGCCTGCCACTCCTCCTCGCTCCGGACCAAAACCTGTACCAAAGCCCAGTGCGAGAAATCGCTGCCATCGATCGCGCCCACGAGGACACGGCGGTGCTCTGCCCAGGCGGGGCACACCTGTACCGTATGCTCCACCATGTCCTCCGGGTGGTCCACACAATGGTGACACCCAGGTGTTTCTTCCGCACGAATCCAGTGCAGGAACCATGTCCGGTGAGGACCTGCGTCATGCAAAAGGTAAGGACGCCATGTTGTCTTTCCAGCCACTCCTCAAAGAGGTGTCTTACCGCCATAATTGTGGCGTGCCCAGCACTGCGTTGTGACAGTCGCTGTCGCCATTCCACCATGAGAACCAGGCGAAACTCTGTTCGCCATGCCGCGACTTGGCGCGGCAGCGGAGTTTCGCCCCAGCGTTGCATCTCCACGCGCAGATCGTGCATGCGTGCAAGGACTGTTGCCTCTAAATCCCACGGTGGTAGGCCAGCAAGGAGGCTCGTACCATCCGGATGGCCATGACCCTCTGGCATGCGTTCAGCTTGGCCGCCGGTCGCTTTCGCAGCGACGGCGCCCATACCGGCGCCCCATAAAGGGCCATGGGCCTAACGATTCCTGCGTAGAGCCTCCGGCAGGAAATGTCTGGACTCCCTAAGTTGGGCAGAAGTCACTTGAGGGCAGCCCCACTCTGATCCAGTTTGGGAGCCAGACGTCGGAAGTGCTCCTCGAAATTCCATCGGCTGTCGAGGATTAGTCCCAGGTACTTCATCGTCGACTCGACGCCGATGTGAACTCCTTCTACCGCTATTTGGGTACCCGGTGATGGCGCATTCCGAGGGCCATGAAAGCACATGACCTCGGACTTGTGCAGTGCCAACTGCTGGATCCTCTCCACGACTGTCGCAACCCTGCGTGTCACTAGTTCGACCGCCGCCTGGTACGACTCTCCCTGCGCCATGACCAGCTTGTCGTCTGCGTAACAGACCACGCTGACCCCGTCAGAGAGATCGCCGCGCCGCACGTAGTCGTACCCTATGTTCCATAAGGGCGGTCCTAGTACCGATCTCTGCGGAACACCGCACGACATCTCTCGCCGTTTCCACTCTCCCTGTTGACTGCAGTAGATGATGAACCTGTCCGTCAGGTAGGCCTCGATCACACGACAGAGGTAGTTGGGCATCTGGTGATATCGGAGTGCCCTCCTAATACTACTGCAGGGCAGGGAATTGAAGGTGTTGGCGAGGTCCAAAGACACCGCCAAGATACACCTGCCCTGGGACACCGCATCCCCCGTCGTAAGGGCTCGCACGCATTATGGTGTCCACCGTTGAGCGCCTCCTGCGGAAGCCGAACTGGCCGTCCGCAAGATCTGGCCCCACCCGTACAAAGTGCGCGACGAGGCAGTCTGCAATAACTCTTTTAAAAAGCTTGCCCACCTCGTCGAGCAGCACGATGGGCCGGTACGCGGACGGTGAGTCCGCAGGGCGCCCTGGTTTCGCGATGAGGACCAGCTTCCCCATCTTCCAGCGAAGTGAGAACTGGCCTCTCTCCAAGCATGTGCTGAAGAGCCCTCTTAGTCGAGGGCCGAGTTCCTCCATGGCCAGGACCCAGGCTTTTCCAGGCAAGCCGTCTTGTCCTGGGGCGGTATTCTTGGCATTCAGCCTTCATACCACTCTCATCTCTACCTCGGTCACCTCTGGAACATTGTCATCGTCGTCGCTGTCGTGGTCCCCGCAGGTGGCGGAGCCATGGGCGTGGGAGAGTGTTCCAATCGCGCGGGAACAGAGCGCTTACCACACCCTCTTGTGGAGGGTGTGATAATAGCGCGTCGAAGGCCGCGCTTTGCGCTATAGCACTTTATGATTAGCAGCGATCGCTCTCAGCTCTCTAGCGAGGAAAATAACAATTATTACTTAATAAATAATAAAAACGTGCTTTTCAGCGCGACAACGTAATCCGTATTTATAAGTACGATAAATCCAAGAGTTGGTCAACAAAATCTATTCCGACATTGATAAAATAAGTTGTAAGACAATATCTTGGTTTAAGGAAAGAGCGATTCTGTCACCAACTGACGAACAAGTAGATAAGGTAAATAACTTGATTCTTTCTAAGATTGAAGCGCCGACGGCAATATACTACTCGGTCGATACTGTTCTCGATTTGGAAGAAGCTAAATGATATTTATTTTGCAAATAGGTTTTTTAAAAACACTTTTACTCGTCAATTTTTTTTGTCAATTTAAACTAGATGAAGCCGGTGTTTCCTAGCTGACTACCCTGAGAAGAAACACCGAAACAAACTCAGGGGTCAAAGTCTCTTTTAAAGTCCATACAGCAAACATGTAATGGTCAAATCATATGAGAACCATGCAGGTTGGAGTATGAGATGGTCTTTTGAAGAAAGAACCACACAGTTCTGAGTGGACCTGTCCAGTCAATGCAAGCATTTGTCAGTATTCGTTTAGCTTAACTCAGAACTACTAAGGAGCTCAACGACTTGACGAACAATACCAAAGAAAGGACATTTGGGTAGGCTGCAAAAAGTACTCAAAACTGCCAGACATGATGTTATAATTAAAGAGAAAAAAAAAGAGTAATCCACATAGTCCCCACATTCACAATAACAAAATTTACAAAAAATTTAAATATTACAAATTGTAAAATATATATTATATATATATAATTTCTAAAAGTAATTGTCAATGACAAATTCTAAATATAAAAAATAAATAATGTCATAATTGTAAAATAACAATAATCGTCAATTTAAAAAAAAAATAGTAAAAAAATAATAATGAAAAAGGTAATTTAGAAGAAAAAAAAAAGACTGCTGCGGCTGTTCATTTTCCTACAGAATTTCTTAATTCTTTGAACACGTCTGGACTTTCTCCTCATAAAATGGTGTTGAAAGTAGGTGGTCCTGTTATTTTATTAAAAAAACCTGATTCTACCTAAACTTTGCAATGGCACGCGTTTGCTGGTAAAATCACTAAAAACTTTCATAATAGAGTGCACAATACTCACCGGATATGGTACCGGAGATGTATTGATTCCTCGAGTTCCTCTGATACCATCGGATTTACCGTTCCAATTTAAACGCTTACAATTTCCAGTAAAGATATCTTTTGCAATGACCATTAATAAATCGCGGGGTCAAACTTTCAACGTTGCAGGCTTAGATTTCAGCGTTGAGTGTTTTTCACATGGCCAATTATATGTCACTCTTTCAAGAGTACCTAACATCTTAAGAAAACATGTTTGTATTGCCGAATGACAAAAAGCTGTGAATGTTGTATACAACAGTATTTTTAGTATATGTGAAACCTGAATATAGTTTGTTCAGAATCAGTAACTGAATCGATTCCAATAATTTTTACACATTGTTATATTTTTCTCCAAAACTATTAAAAAAAAGTCATAAGTTGGACACCACCTAGGTACACTAAGTACAACACAGGTCACGGCAAGTCATAGCGGACATAAGGCGCCAGCGCAAAGCAAAACAAACCCTCAGTCCCCTGGATCGCACGGTGATCATGTATTTGTGCGTTAACATAACAAGCTTATAACTTTGTGATTTTATTCATGATACAGTTAAATATAGATTCTATACATAAAAATACTAGACACGTATTTCGGGTTTCGCGTTAACTAACACTAATATTGTATAAAGACAATCTGTAGAATATTCTGTAGGCGGGTCGCTAGTTAACTATATACAAATGAAAGTCTCGTCAAAATCGTTCCATTCTTTTCGGAGATTATTAGCTGGAAAAACCAACATACAGGGTGTTTGGTGCATCGTGTGCCAAATTGAAATGGTCAACGGGAGGGGTCACCTGCTATCCTTTCAGACCCCTAAACACTTCTCATGCCCTGTGGATTTTTTTTCATAGACTTTTTATTGTTTTGTGAAAATAAGACCCAAATTTTTCATTCAAATACAAATTTAAAAAAATGTATAAGGCGTAGACTCTAAATTTTAATTTTATTTAGATGTGTATTGTATAAGAGTACTTTTAAATTTAAAATTAGTGACATTAGCTATCTAGTTTTTTTTAATTTACTTGCAAAGTTTTGGACTTGAATTGAAGCTGTCCATGTTACAGCTATTTACTTGGCGATAAAAAGAAAAACCAAAAGCGACCGGATTTTTCCAACTAAGTCCAGGGTGGCGAACCTTATTCTCAGAATATCATCAAGATATTCGCTGAAGGTCATACAGGTTTGCGCCACGACCTCGACACATCCCGACGACGAAGTAGAATCTTCGGATGTGTGAAGACCGATATCTTGTTTATTTACGTCAGAAATGTTCTGACATTCTCATTACATATTTTTGGGTAAACTCATGCTTGTTGCAGATGATTTCATTTCCAACATTAACGGTGTTATGGTTACACCATTTTGTAATTATTTACTGATTTAAAAGCACGTTCTTCTTCATAGAGATCTACGCTTTGAAACGTGCAAATAGCTTCGCCTTTTTTTACCCGACTACGGAGGGTTATGATTTTGACAGGCTATGTATGTATGTGAGTATGTTCATCTGTTCCCTCATAGCTCCTAATCTACCAATCGGAACTCGACATATGAGGTATCGTTACAACCGTCTTCATTGTCCGCTGAACATAGGCTACTTGACGTGTCACAAAAGTCGACATGGCGCCCTCTAGCGGACAAAAAGTATGTGTTAAAAAATAAAAATGGAGATAAATACGCCGTGTTTGGTATCATTTGGAAGGGCTACATTTGTAAATTTCGAAAATATTGCTCAAATTTAAAGTGACGCCCTCGAGCGGACAAAAAGTCATGTGTTAAGTTTAACACCAAAATTGTTTAAATAAAAATAAAGTAAAAAACTAAAACCCGACTACGACAAAAAAAAAACGACGCTGAAAAAGTATGAAACAAGATTTTCATACTTCGAACAGAACAAAAAGAAAAACTGTAGTCACACGTTATTAAAGTGTTTCGGTTGGTACCATAGAAATATAAAAAACAGGTTGGTACCTATAACGTGTGACTGCGGCTTTTCTTTTTGTTCTGTTCGAAGGATGAAAATCTTGTTTCATACTTTTTCAGCGTCGTTTTTTTTGTCGTAGTCGGGTTTTAGTTTTTTACTTTATTTTTTGTGACTGACCAACTTTGCCAATTCAAAAGTGCCTGTAAATGGTTTATTTGAAACTAGCTTTTGCCCGCTTCTTCGCCCACATACATAAAATAGCCCATGTCACTCAAGAATAAAGCAGCTTTCTATCGGTGAAAAAATTTTAGCAATCGGCCCAGTACTTTCAGATATTACCTCCTTCAAACAAAAAAAAAAAAAAAACTTTATAATATAGTGTAGATAAATGCTTTGAGATTTGAGTTTTGCTGTGATGTTTTTCGTTGATTTCCGTTTTTAGACGTCATATAATTTGAAACGGTTCGTTGTGTTTAATTGTTTTCTTCTTTATTGTTTCAGGTTCAAACAAGTACACTGCAGTGCTTATTGACACGGATGAAATCATATTCGTCAACCAGGTTAGTAGCAATATATTAAGTATACGTAGTTAAACCTATGTGTCAATCTTGTATTGTATAGTTTGGGCGAGCCATCGATCGAATGATTGTTAAGTGATGATAGCATCATCTTACTACTTTTGCTCCATGTTAAGTTAGTAGGTCCGTGAGATCATCGGAAAACCTAAAATTAAGTATTCGCATGCATTCCACTTCTTTCGTTGACAAATCTTTCACAATTCAAGCAGCTCGTTTGTGGAATGCGTTACCCTTGAGAAGTGAGGCGTGCTCAAACGCTACCTACGTTTAAAAAAATGGTGAAGGAGCATTGTTACCTTTCACTTTGATTTTTCCTTCTCCTAGTTCAATTATATATTTAATATTTATTAGTATATTTTTTCTTATATTGTATGTATGTATTTGTGTTATTATGTCTTATTAGTATTTTTCTGATGTTGTACACTGACAACCCTAAATCCATCTCCTTTCTTTCAGTCCATCCAAAGGTTGTCTGTAAGAAATTGCCCTGTGCGATAAGACCGCCCATTGTACACTTATTTTTAATTATGTTTGTCCTTATTTTTGTTTATGTGGTGTACAATAAAGAATATAATAAATAAATAAAAGAAAAATCTTTAATGACTTTGACGAGTCAATGGCCGCTCGCCTTCCGTATGGTTAGTAAGGGCCGAGCTCGTATCGTCGATGCCGCGTAGTGGTCCACGCATGCCTCAAAGAGATGTCAGCAAAACCGTTGGGGCCCAGCAGGGCTGATGCTCGCATTAACTTGCAATGTTTGTAAGTTTGTAAATGTAAACAAATAAATAAATCGTTTATTTGCGTAAATAAGGTACAGAAGGTTGACAACATAAATAAAATTGATCTCTTATTCTGCCTTTAATTTCGGCGTGCAAATATAAAGCATAGTAATTGAAATTAAATTTATTATTGATTAAAATCATGCACTCATTATACAGATTTCCATTCCATAAACATTGTATTGTTGAATTAAAAAATGTCAATATAAATTGTATGTTTGTTTAAGGCAAATCTTGCAAATGGATTTTAAAACACTTACCCTAACCGATTGAGTTGAAGTTTGGTATACCTATGTAACTTGGAAGACATCGTGTTTGAGTTTTTGTCCAACACTCGAAATTACTCAGCTACATCGTGGGTGCGTTCACAATCATGTAAAGTCACATACCACAAGACACCCAGACACGGAGCGTCTTTTAGTAGGCCATACAGATATTTATTCCGTGCGGGATCGAACCCACAACACGCACTGCAACAGCCAATCGCTTAATCACTGTGTAAACCGTGCTGTCAAAAAATGTTTTCATCGAAAACTTGTTTCAAATATGTCATTCTTAACACAATCCCTCTATACCTATTACTCGCATTATTGACGGAAGCTGCATTGACACCCACTGACGTCTAGCGACTAAAAAAAGTTGTTTTTTTTTTTTTAATTTTATAGACTAGTGCTTGACTATTATTCCACTTGATGGTAAGCAGTGATGCAATCGTTGTTGGTGCACTGAGCCTATTCACTCTAGCCTTGATGACACCTAAATTATAATCGGACGGGAAGACCGCAGGAGAAAATTATTGTTATTCAATAAAACGTTATCAGACGCGCTCTTGTCTCCGTCGGCGTTCCAGCCGTATAGGAACCACATGGCCTGGCACGCGACGATGGCAAGAGACCGGACGGAATGTCGTTATTCCCATAGAAGATGGGTAGGCCTTTAGTAAGGGACGCTACTTGTGTCGATACTCTTGCGCCTTCCCATCTTCCTAGCTCGTCGTGTTGTGCTGGTGCTGCCGCTGCGGCTGCGGAGAACCTCAAGCGGCGAAAATATAATAACCTTGTTGGAAGTTATATTTTCGAACCGTTTGAGGTTGAAACTCTCGGTTCGTGGGGTCCGAGTGCTCACAAGTTGTATAAAGATCTATCAAAACGTCTAGTTGACACTTCACGTGACCCAATGGCTGGCTTTTACCTCGGACAGAAGATAAGCATTGCCATACAGCGTGGTAATGCTGCGAATCTTTTAGGCACATTACCAGTCGACAACGATGTGGAAGAGTTTTTTGACGCCATATTTTAATTTGATTTTAGTTAGTTGTATTTGGTGTAGGGTTTTTATTATTATTATTATTTTATTGTAATTATAGTTAGTATTTTTAAATGTAAATACCTACGTAAATAATATAATAAAACATACATATAATATATTATAAATAAATTACACCCATAAAACGTTATCAAATGCTAAATTTTAATGTTATTCTAACTTATGGTAAAGCTGTGATCAAAGCCAGCGCTTTGCGAAAGGTTAATTAATTTCATAAAATATTTATCAACACACCCACAGCTGTAAAAGACTTATTCTATTTTATATAAAAGATTAAAGGAAAAATACAATGTTATGAAAATCTTCAGGAGCTCGGAGCCGTCAACTGCAGAGAGAACAAAAACGAAGTAGGTACTTCCATTAGGTCTTTGCTGAATATTAAACGAGTATACTTAGCTGTTTTACTAATTAAACAATTAACATTACGGTTTGAGTCTATGCATTTTAAAAAAGAGGGTTGGGTTGGTCTACCCTTTTTTGTTCTAAAAGTGTTACGAAACTAAATACGAGATAATGGTACACATTTTCAAGCCAAGACTGGAATAGAAATATCTACTAACTAATTACCTGCTGCCCGGGTACGCCCGCGTGATAGTAAAAAATTATCCAAAGGGATCTTACTACTGGGATAACAAGTCATGTGCCATTGCAGGACATGATCTACCCGTGTACGAAGTTTTATCAAAATCCATTCAGCCGCTCGAGTGTAAGAAACGTACACACACGTTCGTGTGTGATTTTTACTCCGGTACTGGTAATGGTGTGTTGACAATGTAAGCTCTGGTGTAAAATAGATCTATCTAGAATTTTCCCGACTATGTTGGGGTCGATTTCCAGTGGACTGGATGCAGCTGGATATCAGTATTTTACATGGACGACTGCCTATCTGGCCTCCTCAACCCAGAAACGGTACCATTTGGCAAGCCTGTCAGATTATCCTGGCTACTGGTTATCCGTAACGACTGACAAAGATCTATAAATGACCATCGTGCTTTCCTAGGCTCGGAAGAATCTCGATATGTTAAGATGGTCACCCATCCAAAAACCGACCTCGGCAAACGTAGCTTAACCTTAAGAATTGACGCGTGCGGCTGTTATTATTTTATCATTAGTTTCTCCTGATGAATTAATAAATAGAAAAAGCCACTTAATATGAAACTAGCGTTCTGGGTTTGTTGTGTGTATCCGTAGTGAAAGCTTATAAATCCTTCAGTATTTTTTAATTTATATATTGTATTTGACAAAATTATGTTTTTCCTTCTATTATTAGAACTACAGCCAAAGATGTATTAATGGCGATGAAATCGATTTCTAATGACAAGTCCCCTGGTCATGACGGATTAAATGTGGAACATGTCCAGCATGCTGGACCTCATATGTACAGGGTGATGGCCATATTGTACAACTTTTGCATTTCACACTCATACCTGCCTGCTGATATGATGAGGACTATTGTGGTGCCTGT
The DNA here is from genome assembly GCA_905147345.3 of Mythimna impura. Classification (NCBI taxonomy): domain Eukaryota; kingdom Metazoa; phylum Arthropoda; class Insecta; order Lepidoptera; family Noctuidae; genus Mythimna; species Mythimna impura. The sequence goes on from LR990339.1 coordinate 36,769,696, forward strand.
AGCATAGAACAAGGCGGGGAATTCGTCAGACATATCCATCGACAGACCTATTTCTTTCGCAACAATAGTTGCAAAGTTATTTAGCATTCTTAACACAATTATAAACAAATACATAAAGTTGCACGATAATCAGTTTGGGTTTCGGCCGGGACTGTCGACAAAAACTGCAATACAGTGTTTTAATAGTGCTGTTAAATACTAGATACACTAAGAAAAAAACCTCTGTGTTCGCTTGCTTCCTCGACTTTTCTAAGGCTTTTGACCTGGTCGCTTATGATGTCTTGTGGAAGAAGATGAGATCATCCCAGATACCGCCGGAGTTTATTAACACCTTTAAGTATTGGTACGAGAACCAGGTGAACACCGTGAAGTGGGCGGGCACACTGCCAGACCCGTATAGATTGGAATGTGAAGTGAGGCAGGGGGGATTGAGTCCATTCCTTCGTACCATTACCTGTACATGGACGGACTGATCGAGGCGCTTAGTGAGCAACATGTCGGTTGTCACATAGATGGCGTTTGTTTTAATAATATCAGCTACGCTGACGACATGGTGCTGCTGAGCGCCTCGGTCTGAGGTCTCAGAAGGCTGATGAGGAATTGTGAGTGTTATGCACCTGATCATGGGCTGATTTATAATGTAAGAAAGAGCCAGTGTATGGCTTTTCAGGGCGGGTTAAAAAAAGTCACAGTAATGCTACCACTAAACGGGTTTCTTCTAGACAGGGTGGAAGTTTTTAAATACTTAGGCCATTTGGTGACGCCTACCCTGAAAGATGATGCTAATATCGAACGGGAGCGGAAGGCGCTGTTGGTCAGAGCGAACATGGTGATCCGCAGGTTTGCATGGAGCTCAGCTGAGAGAAAATAATTATTTTCAGAGCCTACTGCACGACACTGTACACGTGTAGCTTGTGGAACGACTACACGCAAAAATCTTGCAGCGCTCTTCGTGTCCAGTTCAACAACGCGTTCAAGATGTTGTTGGGGCTCCCCCGCTATTGTAGCGCGTCGACAATGTTTACGGAAGCGCGTTTATATGATTTCCACAAATCAACTTGAAAATAAATTTATTATTATTGTTTATTTTGTTATTTTGTCACTGTCAGTCGGTATGGGAAGTGCAATAGACAACCTAGATAACTGTGTTCTGTTTTTTCTAGACAAAGAAATGCAAATTTTCTTTAGTTTTTTGCATTTTGCAAGTCAGCGTCAGGTTCTAAATGGTCTGTAAAAGGCAACAAAATAATAATTTCGCGAGCTATCTCTTGGCGATGTCACCTTAAAACCGACAAACGTGTCGACCTAACAAGCACACAACACAAAAATAAACTTTTTCGATGGTCGCAAGATCCAATTCAGTAGACTAGGTTTTTTTAAGGTGGGAAATCATCCAATGACATCTCCGACTCTGGGTGGAATGGGAGGGCGTGTCAGACTTTTACTGACTAAAACTATACCTGTGTCTTTCAGTTGCCCTTTTCGTTCTAGGACTACGGGTTTCCTTTTTAGAAAACCCCCAGCAGGGCCGATGCCCGCTAGGACCACTAGCGGGCATCGGCCCTGCTGGGCCCCTGCGGTTTGCTGACATTTCTTTGAGGAGCGCTTGGATCACTACGCACTGTTAACGACTGGGCTTGGTCCGGTCGATTACCGGACGGCTACCGGAGCTACCCATTGCTCGACGTCCGCAAGCCCGCGTCTACCGTGGTTGGTAGTCGGGGTTGGAATCTCGGCGGCTGGGGCGTGAGGACGTTCATTCCCTCACGCTAGCATTACTGCTTCGCAGAAGAAAGCCACCGCCTGCCATTCCTCCTCGCTTCGGAACATAACCAGGGCCCGACGTGAGAGGTCGCTGCCGCCGATTGCCTCCACGAGGACACGACGGTGCTCCGCCCAAGCGGGGCACACCTCCACCGTATTCTTCACTGTGTCCTCCGGGCGGGGACTCATGCTATTTTAATTAATACGTAAATATTTGCTACATTTTATTGTTATTAGAAGATCCCTGGTCAAAGACAGGATGCCAGGAACTGAAAAAAAAACCTCACTGCATCGGACCTTATAAAAAAAGAGCGAGAAATCAAATTATTCCTACAGTCTGATATTTTACTACATTAGATATCATAAAGAAATACATACTGGTTACCTATTTAAAACTAAAAAAAAACGTGTTTACTAGGGATAATTGACATGAGAATAATAAAGGACAGCATCCAAGAGGGTTGGCCCTCAACAATCACTTTTAGCAACCACTCTTTCGTTTGTTAAAACAAATATTTAACTTCATTAAAAAATTAATTACGGTAACACTTTTTTGTAACAAACGAATTAGCAATGGTAAGTAAATGTTAGAACAACTAATTAAATGTAAACTTATTAAAAATGTTAACAACTGAAATGGGACTAGCCAGGATGTGTTTGCCGCATGCCCAACAAACTTAGGGTCAAATTAGCACAAAGTTGGTGCCCTGAGACAGTGCGACGGCGGACCATGAAGGAGATGGTGGGACGAACTAGATAGATTTCGCCAGAACTGAAAGAAGGAAGTGCGGTTCCGTGAAAGATGGTGGGTGTGGTGGCCTTCGCCCAGGAATGTGAGCGAACAGGCTGATAAAAAAAAAAACTTATTAAACACCTCTGTGTTTAACTTATAATAACAATTTTCGATAAACTGTATGATTTAAATACCTAGAAGACAGAAGTGAAATACTACAAGGTACATTGCCATGACAAAGTTTTCATAAAACTTTAACTGTATTTTGTGGGTAGTTTTGTGTAAGTTAACATTTTCTGGTGACAAAATATTTAAAATCGCTCCAGCAGTTTTTGAATTTATTCATTACAAAGGTACAAATATTTTCTCTTTATGATATTTGTTAAAACTAGCTTCTGTCAGCGGGTTCACCCTCAAGAAAGTAGACAATTTCCCCTTGGAATCGTACTCCTAAGAGTACATTTCTGGACAGGACACGGTCTATCTGTGTACCAAGTTTCACTCGTTCACCCGTCTGAACGTGAAGGAGTAACCAACATAAATATATAGGTATATTAACCTTTTGAGTGCGTAATTAGAGACACAATAGTAAGACAATGGCGCGTGAACGCCGGCGTTAATGCGGGGATCAACAGCTTAAGTAAAAACAAACTTTCACCTTTATTACTGTAAAAGCTTGAACTGATATCAACTTTAGATTAACCAGTCAAAGGAGACACCTAAATTATAATTGGACGGGAAAACCGCAGCAGGCAAATTGTTCCAGTCCTTCGATGTACGCGGTATAAACAACGAGTCGAAGAGCTTAGTCCGGACCGTAGATGTTTTAACAACTCAGGCAACAGGCTTGTACCTTTTGTACAGTAGTAAATAAGCGAAAAATTTCCTAGTGTCAAATAAATTTATCCAAGGCGATGTCAATGGCGTTTTTTTTTATTTTATTTATTTATTGAGTACTGCCACATTACAATACATTTAACATTAAAAACAAAAAGAATCGATTTCATCATTGTGGTCTGATGTATGTAACAATAACGGCGTACATAACATTTGCAATTGTTTGTGATAAAAATTAACAAATATTGTACATAAATTTAGAATTATAATTTAACAGTCAATACAAATTAGAATACAAAACAAAAAATACAGAAAACAATTAAAACCTTATACAATTATTATATATATATTTTTTTAATAAATATTAAAAAAAGAATTATTTAGAAATGTGAATTTAATTTGACTGTATATTTTAGGGCTTGAATACTGGAACTGTATTTCTATACATTTGTGAGCCCGAACGTTTTGACAGCTTTTGTATTCATAATAGGTCACCAGGGCCGGCTTTACCTGGTCTACTACCTATAGTGCACCCTGCACTGATACGAACAGGGAGAGCAGTGGTGACCGAGTGGTAACGGCCCCGACTTACGAGTTGTAGGTCGCGGGTTCAAACCCAGCCAGGCTCATTACTTTGTGTAATCACCACTGCTCTCAAAACAGTGAAGGAAAACATCGTGAGGAAACCGGCATGTCCTAGAAACAAAAAATTCGAAGACATGTGACATTCACCAACCCGCACTGGACCCGCGTGGTGGATTATGGCCCATTCCCTCTCCTAGAGAGGAGGCCTGAGTCCCAGCAGTGGGAACATTATAAGGCTGATAATGCTAATAATGCTAATGCATCAGACTGCTTAAAGTAACATGTTTCGAACTTTTAAGTAATTTTTTGCGGTTGGATTTTGTGTCACTTTGAACTTTTTTTATTTCCGCATTTTGGTGAGTACACTTTTGTAATCGAGCCCGGGCACGCCATAGGTAATTATGGCGGTAAGTCCCAAGTTTGAGAAGTGGCTGGAAAGACGTCACGGCGTCCTCTCCTTCGCATGACATATTCAGTGTCCCCCGATGTTTCCCCACCTTTCTAGTTCCACATCCCACCAGATTCTGAAGGCATGACATCGATTAATAAATATTCGATGAATCGTTCAGTTGAAGTAGTATTTGGCGATAAAAGGTTGTTTCGAAATAAAGTCTATTCGATCAATCGTTTAGTCGACGTTCGTTTAATCGAAGTAACGTTATGGACCCTCAAGGAGATGTCAGCAAAACCGTAGATGCCCAAGAGGGTCGAACCCTACTGTGGCCATTGGTAGTGCCAAAGAGAATCCTGGGGTCCTGGAACGAAGGCAAAGAAGGAACACAGGAGTAGGTTTAAGTCAGAAAAAGTCAGACACACCCTCTTGCACCACCCTGGAGCGAGAGAAGTCATTGAATGATTTCCCACCTAAAAAAATTCTCGGTCCCAATTTTGATACCATAAGTACATGACTGTCAACAAAAAACATATTTGGGCGCAAAAACACTATTTTATAATTTTGATGTAGGTACCTAGTGTATTGTACTTGATCCAGTGTTATAACTCTCACAACTAAGACAAATCTAACGACGCAGGCTCTCAAGCTAAAATACAACAAGCCATTTAGGGTCTTGCCAAAGAAATATACATACATACAGGCGTAGTCAAGTAAATAAACTATAAGTATTCCATTTTGTCCGCATGTCTACTAGAGGGCGCCAAGGTATTGGTTGCACACGGGCGCTCCGTAGCCTAGTTTTTTGTCAAGATATCTTTTTACCTAGAATTATAAAGTAATAATGAATTTTTTAACCTTTTTTAAATATTGAAGCCATGAAGAATTTACCAGATACTTTTCCCAGATTTGTATTACCCTAACTACATCCCGCTCCCAACTACCAGCCATTGTAAGCCCGGGCTTGCGGAGCACGATCGCTGCTGTCCAGCCGACCGGGAAACGGACGGACCGAGCCCAAGTCGGCGACAGCGCGTAGTGTTCCAAGCGCTCCTCAAAGACATATCAAAAACCGTAGGAGCACAGAGACTTTCTGAAAAGGAAACTCGTAGTCCTAGAACGCAAAGGGCAACTGGAGGACACAGGTGTGGTTTTAGTCAGTAAAAGTCTGACACGTTGTTGGATGAATTCCCAATTCAAAAAGAAGTCACTGATATTTAATAAGTGTAATAGTAAAGTAATTATCTATTATACTCGTACACACACTGTTTGCAGCAGCTAATTGCTTATCTAAATTAGAGGGCAACGGGCATAATTACTGTCACTCAATTAGTGTTTCCACTAATTGGAATCACACTCGAGTTTCTGTGCACCCAAACGTGTGAGCACGCGCTCGATGAAATGCAGGCCTGGCTTTCAGACGCTATCATTCGTAAAAATTCAAAAATTGCTGGTTTTTTAGAACTAGATTGCGGTCAATGGTATGCCATGTTATGTCTGAGTATGGTTTCCGCATTTAGTTCTATATAGACCTATGTAGGTGGGCCATGGCGGCTGTAACATTTGGTGGGCTTATTCCAACCAGCCCACCTCTCTCCAAAAACAGATTAGGCCTCTTATGCTTCAGGCCGTAAATGAGGAAGTTCGTGAATCCTGAGGTTCGTGCGCGTGTTTCAGTGACACCTGTGCAATCTAGGAGCACATGCGCAATTGTCTCCTCCCCCTCCAAGCATGCTCTGCTGCGGACAAAGCATATATGAATATGTATTTTTGGAGGAACTGACTCCCAAGTCACAGGCAATAAGCCTAGTTTGGGAGCCAGGGAACCTGTTATTGTGTACCTACAATGTATGTTATGAATAAAGTTATTATTATTATTATTTCTTTATTCGTTCAATATACATATTAATTAAATTTTTAAATATTTTTTTAACAAAATCATATAAATAAAAAAAACATTTAAAAATATAAAAAATAGTAGTCCGCCGGTATCGAGACAGGGTCCAAGCTACCGGTGGTTAGGGCTCCAGAGACAGGAACCTCCTCACGATGCGAGCCGTATCGAGGAGTACTGCCTTCTGTATCAGGCCCTTGATCCAACCGCGCAATGACAGCTTCGACAGATGGTCGTCGAAGCTTTTGGCTATAAGGCCGTTGGCGGTCACGACAATCGGCACAATGACAGCCGAGTCTACATTCCACATGTCAACAACCTCGTGTGCTAAGTCGAGATATTTAATTTGTTTCTCTTTCTCAGCCTTCACGAGATTCTCGTCATGTGGGATGGTGACATCGACTATCATTACGCGGCGCGCTAATCGGTCTATCACTACTATATCCGGCTTATTGGCTACAATAGTCCGGTCAGTAATGATAGACCGATCCCAGTACAAGGTGACATGGTCATTTTCAAGAACTGGGTCGGGCACATACCTGTAATACGGTACCTCATAATCCACTAGGTTATATTTCAAAGCAAGTTGCTGGTGAATAATCCTGGCTACTTGGTTATGCCTGTGCAAGTACTCGCCGTTAGCCAGACGAGAACAACCAGAGATAATATGTCTGATAGACTCACCCGGACGATGGCATGCCCAACACACGTCAACCGTCCCGTCCTTCATTATAATATCTCCGGTAGTTATTCGTCAAGATGATTTCGTCCATAATTGCACAGATAAAACCTTCAGTTTCCCCGAAGAGGTTGCTGAAACGTAGCCAGGCTACGGACGCTGCAAAATCTATATCAGACTCATGAAGAGCCCGATAAAAGCGCCCGTGGAGCTCCTTACTTTTCCATACTTCCTTGCGGTCATCAGTTGTAAGTACCACAGGTTTGCGCCAGTTCTCTTTAGCCATGGATAACGGGGTGAGTCCCTTGTCCACTGCGACCACATCTCGGTGCATACCCACATCGGTTTTGTGAAAGTATTCTCTGAGGCTGCACACCTCGCGGTTATGCAGGGTCTTCGCGTTTAAAAAACCTCGACCTCCACACTTCCGCGGGATGTACAGTCTCATCACCGACGACCGTGGGTGATGCATCCGGTTTGCGGTCAGCAGTGTACGGACCCGCCTATCCACAGCGTCTAGCTCGGTCTGAGTCCATTTGAGTATACCGAAAGAGTACATTAAGACCGGCATGACCCAGCCATTGAAGGCGCGCACCTTATTTCCACCTGACAGAAGGCTGTTTAATACCTTCTTCAGGCGGCCAAAGAAGCGCTCCTTCAACGATTGCTTCATGTCAGCAACGTTAATGCCTAACGCTTCCGACATACCCAAATACTTATAGGTTTCGGTCGAGGAGAGGGATCTAAAGTGTATGGAATCTGAGAGTTGAATCCCCTCAGATTCCATAATCTCCCCTCGCTTTACATGCATGACTGCACATTTATCCACACCAAATTCCATCCTGATGGCACTACTGAAGGTTTCAGTTGCCTTCAGTAGTTCCATCAGTCGTAACTTGTTGGGGGCAATGAGTTTCAGATCATCCATGTAAAGAAGGTGTGATAGAACCTGACCACCTCTTCTCAACCGATAGCCCAAGCCTGATTCCTCCAGCAATGTGCTTAGAGGATTCAGGGCTAAGCAGAACCAAAGTGGACTCAGACTGTCGCCCTGGAATATTCCCCGTTTAATCCATATAGGCTCATCGTCCCTCAGAATCGATCGACATCCTGGATAGCGAAGAACTGTGTTCCATTGCCCCATACATGACTCAAGGAAGGTGCGTAGAGTTGCATCTATTTTATACAACTCCAACACCCTCATGAGCCATGTATGTGGCACAGAGTCATAGGCCTTCTTATAATCTATCCAACATGTCGACAGATCCTTGCGAGATCGACGAACCTGTTGGCTTATGGCCATGTCTATGAGGAGTAGCTCCTTAGTACCGCGAGACCCGTTCCTACATCCATTCTGAGAGGCAGACATAATTGAGTTGCTATCAATATGCTTGTTAATTTTCGTTCTCAGAATGGACGTAAGAAGTTTATAGACCGTTGACAAGCATGTTATCGGTCTATAATTCTTGGGTTCCGCAGTACTACCTGTCTTATGGAGCAGATGGGTAACGCCAGTTGTTAGAAACTGAGGTAGCGACCCAGACTCTAAGGATGACTGGAATTGAGATGCCAGGAGCGCGTGTGAGCTGCTATACCATTTTAGCCAGAAATTTTGAAGTCCGTCCGGTCCTGGAGACTTCCAATTCGGTAACGGACGGACTGCTCTGGCTACATCTATTGGGCTAATGACTATTTTTTCCATTTCTGGTATAGCTTCGCACACGCGCTCAACTTCACGCATCCAGCCATCCTCAGTGTGACAGACGGGCACCGACCAAATATTGCGCCAGAAAGTATTCGTGGCGACAGCATCTGGGCGGGTCACGTCAGTCACATTTTGTTCAGGTCGCTCCCAAGCTCTGTATACCCATCTCTCATCGCTCTGGAACATGCGATTCTGCGAGTAGCGGTCGACTCGCCGCTTATACCGTCGAATACGGTTGGCCCATGCACAAACTTTCTGCTTCAGGAAGTCGATGCGCTCCGTGACACGAGATAAGTATTCTCGAGGGCTGATTTCAGTCCCCGAAAACGCTCGCCTCACGTAGCGCATCACACGTGGTCGTGTATTGCCCTCCCTGAAGCAGTATAGTTTACCAATGAGCGCTCTGGCCTCATCAATACGCCTCTCAATCCTACATTGCCAGGCAGGTGCGGCAGGCTTTGGTCGAGTAGCTCCGTCACAACTTGATAGTTTGACGTTGGCTAAACGACATGCCGCAATAGCCCCGCAATAGAGGATTGAGTGCGTATCAGCGAGGTTTACGCTGCTCTCGAACACATTCTCAAGCAGTGAGTCCAGAGCACACACTAGCGCCCTATTTTTTTTGTGCATAGGTAACCGGGGTAGACGAGTTCTAAGAGCGATCGGAGTCGATCTGTACTCGCGGAGTGCATCCTCCAGTGCGCTCCTCAGTCGATCGTTGCACTGGCTACTTACTGTGACAACCCTATCATCTGCTTCATCATCAATATGATTGGACCGCGGCAGGATTGCATCTGTAGCCTGTGGTGCCTCAGTCTGTGTCTGTGATGGAGTCGAGATGATACGGTTGCTCAGTACCTCTGAGCGCAGCCTATCAAGTGCGGCGCCGTCCAATCTGTGATTTCGTTGGATAACCCGCACCTGATCCGACAATCGTTGAGCCGTGACATTGACGGTTGGTTCCAGTTCCTGAAACAGAGACAGCATCCTAACACGGTACGCAGTGAGGTTAGTTCCCCCCTCTGTAGACCCATAATATGCGCGCATGACATTTTCGTTCATGGACTGAGTCCATTTCATGCGCTGCACACAACCACCGGTAGCGGGGACCCGGCTCGGGGCCGGTTGGCCCCTAGGTTCTAAGCTCTTCGGTGGCGGGCCTCTCCCCGGCCGACGTACAGGTGTTGGCGACGTCGGCGGGGAGAAATACTCGTCGCTCGAGCTCGACGCAACTGCAGCCGTCGGTGACACTGGTGATCCGAGGTCCGGCGGCGGCGAGGCGGAGCTGAGCGACGAGCCCAGGGGTGAAGGGCGTGCGCGTCGGGTTTTTTTTTTTTTTTTTTCCGGTGGGAAAATCATCTTATGACATCCCCCGCTCTTGGGCGAGGCGGGAGATAGTGTCAGACTTTTACTGACTAAAAACCCACTCCTGTTCCTTCGTTGCCTTTCGTACCAGGGCCGAGTCTTCCTTTCAGAATCAGACCCTTGGCCCCGGTAGGCTTCGACCCTGCTGGGCCCCTACAGTTGCTGACAACTCCTTGAGGCGCGCGTGGAACAACACGCGCCGTCGACGGCTTGGGCTCGGTCCAGACGGTTACCGGACGGTCGGACGGCGAGCCACCCATTGCTCGCCGTCCGCAAGCCCGCGCCTACGGTGGCCGGAAATCGGGATCGGAATCCCGGCGGCGGTTGGGGCGTGAGGACCGTTGCCTCACGCGATCGGCCGCCTCCTTCGCTAGCATTACTGCTTCGCAGAAGGAGGCGACCGCCTGCCACTCCTCCTCGCTCCGGACCATGGCCTGTACCAAGGCCCGTCGCGAGAGATCGCCGCTGCCGATCGCCCCCACGAGGACACGGCGTTGCTCTGCCCAAGCGGGGCACACCTCAACCGTGTGCTCCACCGTGTCCTCCGGGCGGTCCACACAGTGGCGACACCCGGGCGTCGCTTCCGCACGAATTCGGTGCAGGAACTTCCCGAACTTACCGTGTCCGGTGAGGACCTGCGTCATACGGAAGGTAATGACGCCGTGTTGCCTTTCCAGCCACTCGTCAAAGAGGGGACTTACCGCCATAATTACGGCGTGCCCAGCACTGGGTTGCGATAGTCGCTGTCGCCATTCCGCCATGAGATCCCGCCGGAACTCTTTCCGCCATGCCGCGACTTGTCGAGGCAGCGGAGTTTCGCCCCGGCGTTGCAACTCCACGCGCAGATCGTGCATGCGTGCAAGGCCTGTTGCCTCCAGATCCCATGGTGGCTGGCCAGCAAGGAGGCTCGCCGCTTCGCGGGAAACCGTGCGGTATCCCCGTACCATCCGAATGGCCATGACCCTCTGGCACGCGTTCAGCTGGGCCGCCGGTCGCTTTCGTGCGCGTCGGGTAGCATAGTATGTTTTCTCATTCTTTCATTATATTTATATTGATGACATCTGTCATCTGTCTGGTAGATATGCATATTTTTTCTTTTCTTGATTATTGTCGTTTTATTTTCTTTGGTTTTGATGAGTATTTAATGGGTGTTGTTTTTTGTTAGCTATTGCTGTGAAAAATATGTAAAACTGGGATCAGAAATTAATATTTAAAAATTTTCGTCAATGAAAAAACAACTTGTTGACATTGGGTGTTGCCAGCTTATTATTATAATTATTATTATAATCTTGACTAGAGAACTTGGATGTTTCGAAACACGTTTAGAAAGAACAATATTGATGGAAATAATCGTCAAACTTACCTCTAACTTTGACCGTTTTGATATTTTTTCTCGTGTTGCTAGTGAATGTAATGTAAAATTTAAATAATAATTATAATTTTAATACGAAATTTGATTGTTTTATTGTTTTAATAACCAATCTGGTTATTCAAAAAAATTAACAGCTTTAAGGGACCGCAGACCTGAGTAATTAATTTAAACTCGATACCTCCACGCGTTCCGAGGGTCTTGACAGATAAAATCTGTTTTTTAATTAAAGATAATAATTTGACAATTCGAATGTTGCATGTTTTTTCCATTTCATAAATAGTGAGGTACCGCAACCGGTATTGAACAAAAAAACCGAAAATATTCGTAAAAATAGTTTCGTTTTAAAATGCAACTAATTATGGTCAGTTTCTGTATTTTCTGAAGGTAATTTGATAGATGCAAATGTCTAATTCATAAAATAAAATATAATTTAAGCCTAAGAATTGAAAGACTAGCAAAAGCTGCGTCATTTTTGAAATCTAGACAAAAGTATAGAATTACTCAAAGTGATATTTTTGCTGACATTTTATTACAACTTCTGTTTGAAAACTAATAATAGTTATAATTAAACAATTCTATGTCCTCTTTTTGTACCATTTTCGCATGGATCTCTTATAAAATTGTAGCGATAAACGAATCGAGTGTCGGTTTTTTGCAATGCAGTCCTGTGAATTCACAGCTTGACGACCAATGGGCACGCCATAATCATGACGGTCAGTCCCCTCTTTGAGGAGTAGCTGGAGAGGCGTCACGGCGTCCTCATCTTCCTCATGAAGCAAGTCCTCACTGGACATGGTCAGTTCGGGAAGTTCCTACTTCAGATTCAGGAGGTCACCGCTGTGTGGACCGCCCGGAGGACACGGTAGAGCATACGGTGGAGGTGTGTCCCACTTGGGCGGAGCACCGCCGTGTCCTCGTGAAGGCAATAGTTGGCAGGGACCTCTCGCGCTGGGTCCTGGTAGGTACAGGCCATGGTCTGGAGCGAGGAGGAATGGCAGGGGGTCACCTCCTTCTGCGAAACAGTAATTCTAGCGAAGAACGATGTTGCACGAGTGAGGGAACGAACATCTTTAAATAAATAAATAAATCTTTTCGCTCCAGTCGCCGAGACCCCAATCCCGACTACCACAATGTCAATACCGACGTCAAGCAATGGGTAGCTTGCCGTCCGGCAGTCCGGTAATCGCCGGGACTGAGCCCCAGTCGTCAACAGCGCTTAGAGATCCACGCGCTCTTCAAAGAGATGTAAGCAAACCGTACGGGCCCAGTAAGGCCGATCTGGTTTTAGGCAGTAAAAGTCTGACACGCTCTCCTGCTCCGACTTGAAAACATCTTGACGACCAATGATGATAACTTTTCATAATTCTAAAGCATAAACTGAGACTGTCTCGTTCCGCTCTTGTAAACAAGATATAAAATGGTGTTGGGAGGCCCATATATTGGAGCTCCCTGGTAAAAGAAAGTAGCTAAGAACTCATGATTTTCAACTGGTTTTCAACCGCACCCGCCACGGTGGAGGAAACACGAGAAAACGGTGGAGATGGTTTAGTTCTAAACTCACGAGACCGGAGTTTTGTGTGGTTACACAGCCGTCGCAGTTGGGGTTATCGCTTGAAAACTTGGCAGATGACAATCGCAAGACGGGCGGTTAATTATCAGTTGAGCTCCAGACCGCCGTGGACATACACCAGAAACGAGCTGTTGCATTATACTTACTTCACATAAGAATTAAAAAAAGAAGGTCTATAAAGTTCTGGGTGCATCAATCGATTTTGGATTTCGCATCGGATTTTTCTACCCCCTGAGGGCCACTGCGGGTGTTAAACGACCGCAGAGAGTGCGGGCGCAACCTTCCGAGGCTGCGGGTGACCGTGGCCCGCACGATTCTACTAGTTGCCCGGCAGTGCAGCGGGGGGCGGAATACATATATCTCTAGCATTCTACAGAAGCTGCGGGCCCGCAACCGCAGCGGACGCGGGTAAAAACGGTTTTGTGAGTTCTTAGTATAAGTAAAAGTCCGAGTGTAAAAAAAATATGGTAATATTTTTGAATATTTCTAATTATTTCAATCTTCAATTCATATTAGACTTTACTATAAACAAACACTATCGTATCTTGGTCCTACTTTCCTTAGAGGTTGTATTATTAAAAGAACCGGTATAAAAAATCGAATTTGGAGACATCACTTTTATCAAAAAGCAGGCAACATATTTCTGGAGTTTGACATTTGCACTTGTCAAATCATTATCTGGGATTAAAAAACGCACTTTAGACAGACAGACGGACAACAAAGTGATCCTATAGGTTCCGGTTTTTCTTTTCAGGAACGGAACCCTAAAATATATCAAATTCTAGAGAAATCAGAACGGTCTAGGAAGAAAATTAAATGCTCTTTTTAGTTTTTCAATTGAACCAAATTACTTTTAGTTTCTGGAGAGGTAGAAAACAGAATCAACGTCCATAGAAACCTTGATTATGTTATTATTTTCTTACGTCTATATATCGGTATTTGTAAGAAACAAAAAACTATCTATTTTAAAAACTACTTTGGCTCTTTTAAATATAAATTATTATTTACCATTATATATTACTTAGTCTGCGCATGACTGATATCATCTTTACGCTCCGTTCAACACTTTTCGATCTTTTTTTGGTTTTCAAATAAAAATATTTTCCAATTAAATGAAATTAAAACTATAATCATTATAAGAAAATATTCTCTGTTAGGTACGTCACAAGCCCGTCACATGTCGCATGTAACAGTGCAGCAATCGAGTCACTCGACGCCCAAACAATATGCCTCTATTGCGCATTGACGTGTGGAAACAATCCAAACGCGCTTCTGCAAACATCGTCGACGCGCTGCAATAGCGGGGGAGCCCCAACAAAATCCTGAACGCGTTGTTGAACTGAACACGAAAGGTGCTGTACGATTTTTGCGTGTAGTCGGTCCACAAGCTGTACAGTGTCGTGCAGTAGTCTCTGATTTTCACTTCAGTTAAGCTCCGCGCATACCTGCGGATCACCATGTTCGCTCTGACCGACAGCGCCCTCCGCTCCAGTTCGATGTCAGTATCATCTTTCAGGGTAGGTGTAACCAAATGGCCTAAGTATTTAAAAACTTCTACCCTGTCTAGAAGAAACCCGTTTAATTGGTCCATGAGTCGACTTAATATAACAAGACCTTTTCTACCAGTTAACCTTAGGGTCGCCGCACACGGGCCACCGCCCACAACCACAAAACGTCGCCACCGGCATATATTTCCTGTAGGTTTCATACATTTTATATAAATTCGCCGCACATTTTTGACGCCGGTGGCCGCCATACTCTACAAATCGCCGCTGCTCGCTTCTTCTGGCAGGAACCGGCCACTAAACGCCGATACAAAACGCCGTCACCCGCCACTCGCGCATTTAAACCTTCTTTTCATTTATTTAGTGAACTGCACTACGTTTTATATTCCTTGATAGGCGTCCGATACATTCACCCACAATACTAACTTTCGATTTCCATACTTATAGGTACAATGCTGTAGCGAACGGAGATAGTAAAAAATCTTTCTCGAGTATCAGTGAATGGAATCATAACACTTCTCACACAAAGTGAGAAGTGATATGGAAGAAAAGGGAGTTAGTTATAGCGTGACAGGTGACAGGACAGAATGGAAGAAAAAACGGGTTGCACCAACCCCCAGTTCCCAATATGGGACAAGGAAAGGACGATGATGATAAATCACTCGCACGTGACAGATTTCCTAAGTCATAATAATAATTTATATCCGTATGAAATATAGACTTAGTTTTACTTATCCAACTTGGTTTTTTTAAGTAGGAAATCATCCAATGACATCTTCCGACCTTGGGCGGGGCGGGAGGGCGTGTCAAACTTTTACTGACTAAAACCCACTCCTAGTTCCTTCGTTGCCTTTCATTCCAGGGCCGTGTTTTTCTTTCAGAATCGAACCCATGACCCCAGTAGACTTCGACCCCTACGGTTTGCTGACATTAAGGCGCGCGTGGAACAATACGCGCCGTCAACGACTTGGGCTTGGTCCGGACGGTTACCGGACGGTCGGACGGCATGCTACTCATTGCTCGCTGTCCGTAAGCCCACGCATACGGGTGGCTGGAAATCGGGATCGGAGTTCCCGCATTCAGCTTGTGTTGCCACTTGTAACACTCCAAAGGGAAGACTACACAGCTCTTGCAGACTACCCTCAAATTAAAGGGAATACCTACGTCAGTGCAAAAGCCGTATCATCGAAGTTTGTTTCTTCGAAAACCTTTCAACGATATTTCTATACTGCGACGCCTTGTTAAGTCGACATTTTGTTATTGCGATGTTTCGTTACATCGAAAAATTGTACTGCGAACGATTTTAAAGCGAAAATACCATACTGCGAAGCCTTGTTCAATCGCCGTCTTGTTACTGCGATGCTTTGTTACTTAGGAAACTTACCTATTAATAAATAACAAGGAACAATTGGGTTATGTTAATGTGTTTACTTAAATTTTAATCATTAATAGCTAAGATTTAGACGAACTTTTCAATGGTCTACGATCTTAAACACTGTTATTCATGACAGATGGCGCTTTCTACTTTTATAAAAATGTAAAACATTCTAAAAACAAATTATTTATCAAAATAATACAGAACCATATCGCTCTGATGCTTGACCTACAGTTAAGAGGGTCC
This sequence comes from Mythimna impura, assembly GCA_905147345.3. Lineage (NCBI taxonomy): Eukaryota > Metazoa > Arthropoda > Insecta > Lepidoptera > Noctuidae > Mythimna > Mythimna impura. Next base: position 36,785,717 of record LR990339.1, read on the forward strand.
TTTTTCACTCGCCTATCGTCAACATCGAGCATGGTTAAAAAGCTTGATAATTCATCTATTGCAATCCAACGCGATGTTTGACGAATAGGCAACGCGAAAAAAGAGAGATAACGCCTGAAAACTCTGTTAGCATTCGGTAAATCCATGATTTACTCGAATATTTTACAAAACTTGTTCCAGGAAATACGTGTTTTTTTTAAACCCTTAAAAGTTAAAAAAAAAAATTCAAATGTTTTTATTTCAAATAGGCGTTTCCTACGGAGAAGAACCTGCAAGAAACTCCATGGTTACTTTAAAAAAAAAATTGTTGTTCTTACAATATTTCCATATTACAGTATTAGTAGATATTATGTAAGGACAGTGTAGACCAGTCAATATTGTAATCAAAAGTACAATAAAAATAATCATAATAAAAATTGAGTCGTAATAGGAAGTAATCTAAGAATCAGTGTTTTCACATTCACATTATAAAAAATAATAAATAGCTATATAAAAAAGCAAGAAAAATAAATAATTACAACTATCTATATATAAATGAGATGTTAACAAAATAAATTACTAACGAATTAAAGATAGTTGAAGTCTAAATAATTTAAAAAATATTAGCAATGTGTTAGGAAAAAATGTATATATTAAAACAAAGATGGAGCAGTTAATAGACACAATATTAATGAGTTACCAGGGGGCCACAGGTGCACAGAAGTAGTCATTGCCAAACAAGCGTGTCTTCGACATAGTCTTTAACCTTATTATACGCTTTTTTGGTTAGGACACGCTTAATATTAGTTTTGAATTTTCCCTCGCTAAGTTTAGTAAAATTTGCAAGGCAAAGTAAATTTGCAAATTGTTATATTTTTAAAATTTTTGAGTAAATTATGAAGTGTCAAAGTATATGCAAAATAGCAGATTTTCAGAGGTCTTTACTGAATTAGTTTTACACAAATATATAAATCAATTTCAATAGAAGCCTAGATAATATCCACAAGATACTGTGTTTACAAAATATCGAATAAAAAATGAAAAATTGTAATAACGTCATAATCGCGTAAGAGCGGTTGTATGAAAAACAGTAAAAATGTATGTCGAGTTGGATGCCCTTAAGTATTTAAAATCGTACCTTAGCCTATGTAACGAAATAAAAAGTTAAGTATTCCTAAGTAACAAATCCTTTGTTACTTAGGAATACTCCTTCCTTTGTTACAGTATACAGTTTTTCGATGTAACGAAACATCGCAATAACAAAATGTCGACTTAACAAGGCGTCACAGTATAAAGATATCGTTGAAAGGTTTTCGAAGAAACAAACTTCGAAGATACGGCTTTTGCACTGACGTAGGTATTCCAATTAAAGTTACAATAACTTGTGCAAGTTCTTAACTCGCCTGTTGAACTTGATCTAACCAGCTGCAAACTGGTTACAGTTTTAAAGTTCTGTTAGTTACTGAGAAGAGCGATCTGGCTGGGAGTAGGAATGCCACTAACTTGAATGGATTGACTTTATGGAATCGGAGAAATAAATGATCGTTTCTTCTTCGTGTTTAAGCCTTCTGCAGTTGTATACATAGGTAAGTACCTACTTAATTAAATTAACTTGATAGGTTTCACTAGCGGTGGCTCGCCGCGGTAACCGATATCCATCGATATTTATAAGCTAATGGCATGGTTATTATAACTTAAAACACATTATGAAAATAGCAGAAAAAGCCAAGTTTAGACCGAGGGTCGTTGGTATTTTTTTTATGACGTTAGAAATCATCCAATATCCTCTCGCGCTCTAGGGTGGAGGTATAGGGCGTGACAGACTTTTACTGATTAAAACCACACTTGTGTTCTTCAGTTGCTCTTTGCGCTCTAGGACCACAGGTTTCCTTTTCAAAAATTCCTCGCGCTCCTGAGGGACGTGGGCTGGCGGGAGATTTAATTATAAATATAAAAAAGTGTTCTTATAAAAATAAAATGAACTAATACACGTTTAGACATAGACTACACTGACTGCATGCTAGTAGATCCTTACATATTATAAAAACAAAGTTCCCCTACCGCATCTGTCTGTCTATATGTTCGCGATAAACTCAAAAACTAATTTGATATTTTAATAATTATTTATTTCACAAAAAAATACTTATTGTATTTTAACAAATAAATGTTCTAAACAGTAGTATACAATATACATGTACTGTAAAGTTTTAGCAGCTGGAGCCGAACTAGGCTCCTGGGAACCTGTGTTACCCGTGGAATCGCTTACAGTGTCAACTCCCCTCGCGTTACATGTATCTTAAATGCTTGCATTATACAATACCTAAAAATATGTTGTACTCTGATATAGCTCTGCTCTGTGCCTCTCTTTGTGTGTTATGCTAGGGGAACGAGTGTGTATGAAAGGGTGTGTGTATGTTTATGAGAGGACATGACTGAGATACTATTTTGTGTGTATCACTACATAGTATAAAACAAAGTCGCTTCCCGTCTGTCTGTCCCTATGTATGCTTAGATCTTTAAAATTACGCAACGGATATTGATGCGGTTTTTTTTTAGTAGATAGAGTAATTCAAGAGGAAGGTTTATATGTATATTACTTGCATAATATAGTAGAAAAACACTGATAATTTTAGAGGTTTCTAATGTGATGTCGTAAATAAATACATTTTTTTGCGCTTACATTGCAAACACTGGCTGAACCCTACGAGATAGATCAAAATAATGTACTAACAGTATTTTACACCTTAAAAAAGTAAAAAAAATCCGCGATGGTATATGGTATCTCTTAGGGATAACTCATACTAACCATTTTTAATCCTTTACTTTTTACGTAAAATAATGGTTAATTTACGAAGCGATTTTAAGCAATACAGCATTAATCCTTATCCAATTAAGTAGGTACCGTACATTTTGCATTTAATATAGATCAATATGACCTGTTACAGCATATAATTTAAATTAATATTTTCGAAGATATTACAGATTTAAAATGCAGGGATATAGCGGTTGCTCGCTCTTTCAAGAGTAACCTCAAAAGAAAACATGTTTAGTTATTGTCTAATGGCAAAAAATCCGTGAACGTTGTATATAAAGACATTCTGTAGTGTATCAGCATTGTACCCTTGCGAAGCCGGGGCGGGTCGCTAGTGTAATATAATATGTGTATAATTGCTTGATACGGTTAGAAGCTCCTCGGTCTCATCACAAGTGAGACTTTGCAGGTATTTTATTACCTTTCTCCTGTAACGATCTGTGCTAAGAGGGTTATATGTTAAGGAATTTATTAATTTTGTTGTAAATTTAGGGGCCAAAAGAATGAATAAATTTTGCTATACCTTTTGTGTTAGAAGAGCTTAGCATAGCATAGCATAGTCGGTCTTATAATGGTCCCACTGCTGGGACTCAGACCTCCTCTCTAGGAGAGGGAATGGGCCGTAATCCACCACGCGGGCCCAGTGCGGGTTACTGGATGTCACATGTCTTCGAATTTTTGATTCTAGGACATGCCGGTTTCCTGATTATGCTATATAGTATAGCATAATCAGCCTTTGCTAATTAATTTAGTAACTTTACGACTTCTACAATATATCTTATACAGGACCCCTGTGCATTTTGTTTGGATTAAAATAAGCCAATGATCCTTAACGATAGTGGTTGTAGCTTATAAGATACTTACCATACCATACCAGATTCAGCCTTTTAATGTTCCCACTGCTGGGACTCAGGCCTCCTCTGATAAGATAAGATAAGATATGATAAGATACTTATTAGAGAAATTATTTCAAAATCGGATCAAAACTTTCAGAGATTTATATAAAAACACACATAAACTGCATAAAATAAAATACATAAATAAAAATGCTTTATTTTCCTTCAAATTTTTTTTATCCTTACTTTACTAATGAATATCTATTACTTACATAATTTAATTCATTAACGCTCAGGCGGTAGCCGGCGCCCGCAAGCCATTGTCTTACTATTGTGTCTCTAATTACGCACGTCAAAAGGTTAAGTAGTATTTTTGTTTCTTAATTTTTATAGTTGTGTATATAAGGACCGCTAGATAGCCGTAAAAGTTCATACTGCATGACCTCGTTAAATTATGTGAATAAAAACCATCAACTACGAGAAGGTACTTATAAAACTATCCCCGTGTTCCGAATTGCGATAAAACTGATTATATCGAGAATCCGACCAAATTTTATAGTCACAAAATTGAACTATTGAGTAATAATTGTGACGTTGCGCGTTAGTCGGGTTCGCGATATTATCGCTTTTGACGCAGGGTATGTTTTCCTGATGATGATAATAATGACATTGAACTTCTTAGTATTCCTGAGTTGAGCTACACAAAATAATGATAAATGTTTGCACTGACTGGATGGGACCACAAAAATCTATGCGATTCTTTCCTCAATGCCTCAATTTCCTTTGTATGGACTTTATAAGACCTCTGAGTTTGTTTCGGTGTTTGTTCTAAGGGTAGTCAGCTAGGAAATAATGGCCGACCTGTCAAGCGGCCATGTGTGGCCGACCGCGGCCGCTTACATTCGGCCCTTAGAAAGAAAGAAAAATATTTTATTTGGCACACGTACACAGATACACACAATGTAGAAACAACATGTAAACATGTTAGGTTGGTTAATGTTAGGTTGTTCCTTACACATCTCAATGTGAAGTTGTGATTCTTATTATACTGTAGAGATTTTATGTTTCAAAACAGTTCTTAATTACAAGTGGTGCAAGTGCATATCCTTGTACCCCTCTCCCGACGCCCATAGATGACATGTAAAAAACATGACATGACATGTTTTGACAAGCATAATACAGACTTAGGTTGATGATTAATAATTCCCAATATTATAGTGTGTTGTTTGACTGTCTTAACAAATTGTATAGAAACAAATATTTAATGTCTTTGGATAGAAATAATTGAATCATGCTTGGCCAACTGTATCAATTACTCTAGACAAAATTGAAAATTTGTTAATTTCATTAAAATTCCGGGTGACAAATTTAAATGGGGTAGGGTCAAGTGGATTATAAATATGACGGGACCTCATAAATATTATCCTTTAACGAGAACCAAAACAATCAAGAGAAAATTGGATGGAATATACAAAATAGACATTACAATGTGGGATCTTCTTGAAGATCGATAGAAGTAAAACTTGATATTAATTTAAATATCCTGCTACTCTTGTTAGGTAAAACCGAGCTCATCATAACCAGTTACTGGGCATAAAATCATATCAAAACGGCTGCCCCAATTTTTCATTCAACTACTGTGAAAAACATGTGGACTGAAAAATTATACTCTTTTGTAAATAAACTTTAAAAACATCATTTAAAAATAAAATCATGTAATAGTACCCATATCGCAAATACCGTATAGAATAAATACATACTTTTCATTACTCATACTCGGAAAGTAGGCTTAAATAGGCGCGTGCAACTCTTTACTGAACCGACTCACTGTTCCGAAACATTTTAGTGTTCCGAAAGATTGGAACAGCAGTAATGTTTTAAATGCATCATTTGGAACATTTGGTACACTGAAACACTCTTTAAATTACCTGCAGTCTTTTTAAAATTCAAATTAAAACGTAAACAGTGTAAATTTTGATGAACCGAACTAAAAACTCTGCTTTATATTATTCTCAAATCATAATTCAATTAAATAAAACTGTTGATGTATATGGCGCAAAGTAACAGATCACAATTCACAACAGTCAGTGTCTGTGTTTGTATCTTTTGAGCCGTTGTTCCAAATGTCCCGTTTGTAATTGTATCTTGTGAGCCGATGTTTCAAATGTTCAGTTTGTTTCTTTTGAGCCGACGATGTTCCAAATGTTCCGTTTGTATCTTGTGAGCCGATGTTTCAAATGTTCCATTTGTATTTTTTGAGCCAATGTTCCAAATGTTCCAAATGATACTTATCATGATACTTATCACTGTTTCGGACCATTTCAGTGATTCAGTTGCAAATGTTCCAATCGCAAAGATGACACACTTTGCCCACGCCTAGGCTTAAAGCACCTTAAAGTTGCCTGTGGAGCGGGTTGAAAGTAATACTTTTCATCCCTAAGGAGAATTGTTTTCAACAGTCAGCTGTCAAATTAAAAAAAAACTATTTTTATTTTTTTGTTGATGTTGCTCGGCTTGGATATTTAGTCCTTTAAGCCATGTCTTCGTAATTAATAGTTAATTTGTTTACGATTAGAATATGGATGTATATATTCTAATGTTTTTGTAGTATTTGGCAGCAAATTTATCAATTCAACCTTCTCAGCAAACTTCGCTGCGGTACAATAAACACTACTTAGGCAGGCTGGGGTGGTCGGGAAAAGCAAGTGCAGAGTTCATTATGAAAGCGAACAGTAATAATAGCAAATAATCACAAACTGAAGCAAATAGTCGCAATTCAAATGCTACGCGGCAAAATGTAACACTTTTTGCAGCCATGTTTCGCCCCATTTGGGTAGGCTAAGGTCTTAAGACCATACAGCCACTGAACTTCACTCAAGAAATCCCGCCAGAAACACCCAAACATTTTAAACGACACAATTAATATTTTTTTCAATAATATAAGCAAAATAATTGTATTTCGTATGCATTTTAATCAATGGACCAAATGCATAATATTGATATAATAAATGATGTTAAAAAAATGATGTTCTAGTCGATTATTAAATTGAAAATTCTATGCAATCTTTATTTTAATTATTCCGCCTGAAGGACTTTGTATCCATGGTCAAGAAATAATTGAAAAAAAAAATTCAAAATGGTTGCAGAAACCAAGGAAACACTGAATTAATGAATATACTTATTGTTTAATATTATTTTTGCGGACTTTAACTGACGTGATATTATTTTATTAATTATTTCTAGTAATTATTAAGATTTTTAGTATAAATAATAATCTTGTCTACGGTATTGTCAACCTCTGGATGTATCTGGACCAGTCCCTCTACCACTTTATTAAATAATGAAATAGAAAAATAATGGCTGAATAACTGACCGGCCACACAAAAAAAAAAAACTAAATGGGCGGGACAGCGGCAATCCGATCTTCATTTGTTTTTTCGATTTGTAATTTTATAGTTTAGTTTATACTTCCGATTTGTGTTAAAACAAATTAAACAAATTCAGTTATGAGTTCAGCAGATTCAGATATGGATTTAATTCCCGATTTCATAAGAGAAGAGGCTAAGGCAGTAAGTAGTGGAAAACCTTTTACCTAAATTAGTACGACGATTCATATCTTTATTTTTAGTTCTCTTGTATTTTAATCAAAAGCACGTATTTAGACTTATTTAGTCCTTCGAATTATTGGTGCCCTCAAATCCCATTCAGGACTAAATAAGTTACTTTCACCTCTAGGGTAATAATGTACTATTACTATTTTACATTATTTTTTTTTAGTAAATATGATTTAGAACTATGTTAGTAACTTTTCACTCTTTGATTACATACATAATGTCTAAATGAAATAGCAATGCCTGTAAATGTCTCAAAAACAACAGATTATAGCAGTAAAATGATTGTATGCGCTATAAAACTGTGCCGAAATTACGAGTATAAAGGACGAATAAAAACTGCGACATCACCTAATATCATGTCACAAAAATCATACAAACATCGATATATCTATATGTACTAATACAAACAACTAAAAAGCGCATTTTTAATATATGTTTTTTTTTTCTCAAAATAATTCGCGCCAGGCCAGGCTATGTTCTTGTGGAGATATTGCTCGTGGTCTGGTGCACTGGATGTTGAAGATCCCAGCTCTATGCAGTAGCTCCGGAATTGCGGATCTAAATTTGCTTCTGGGTTTATCCCTTCTGACGGAGCAGCCATATCCACGAGGTTCACGAGGTATCATGTATCCTGTGGAGCATGGCCTGGGCCAACACTGGCTGGTCTTCTTCATATTGAAGGTTTGGCGGACCATTTTGTGGTCCGCAGAGCTCGATTCGATCATTGAGCGAGCGAATGGGTAAGATGATTAATATAACGCGTTTATCGCGTTTATTGCCTCACGGACAATAATTTGTAGTTAGTGTGCATATCTACTCAAGATTACACATATTTTCTACATCAATAATCATAGAACATGACCCATAATTAGCAGCTGTATGCAGCTAATTATGTTATCGCAATTGATTCGCAGTCAATCCCGATATAACTTTGAATACATAATTGATTTATTTATATTTCACTAACACTTCGTAACACATAAGTATCAACTATCCTACAATGTTTTCGTCGTCTGATGAATGTAACGGCCATCGTATTCGCCGCCGTTCTTTCTTCTTGTTCCCTAGTCTCGTTCTTGTATTTCTCCAATTTGTCTTGAGCACTACGTTTCGAAATTTTTATTAAGTGCGTGCGCTCGTTGCCTCGCACGAAAAAGGAATGACCGAATGAATAATATGACAACGGTAAAACACAGGAGCCGTACTGTGGGTATGGGTATATATATATTATATATAAACGAATGACTCTAAAATTGTGCGATGTTGCCAGTATTACTTATTCTGTGCCTGTAGGATAAAAGGACTACTTGGTATACACTATATCTGAAGAATGAAGCGACGAATATAAATAACTACTTATAAACATCTAAATTAATAAATATTATAAATTAATTAATAGGTATATATACAAACTAAAATATAGTATTTAGTATTTAAGAATAACTTGTATTTCTCATATTAAGTGAATTGTAATCTTTTTGAGAAATAAATGTCTTAAACTGTAAAAATAATAATATTTACAAACGGGTAGGAAAAGAACTTATTGGCCAAAAAATTAATTCACATCGATATCAATGGGAAAAGTGCCCGAACGCTGGGCTCTTTTTAACCGACTTCAAAAAGGAGGAGGTTATATGTTCGGTTGAATGTATGTTTTTTTATGTTTTAGGTATTGGATGAGCGATATTAGACTAGTTTTAACAAGTCACCTTAAACATCAATCATCGTGGTTTCGCTCACTCTCACACACACACACACACATAAACACACCATCACATACACATTTTCACACATACATATTCACTCATACACAATCAATCACATGAACATTTAAAACATTTAAAACACATTTAAAATAAAAAATCTTTAATTAATATTATAAATATATTGTGCTCCTCATATGATTACTTTACGTTATGAAATGTTCAAATGATAAGCGAGGACGCTGGCACCCTAAACACTAGTTAAATCTTACATTGGGTGCCATCGAAAACGTTTCTTATGTTACAAACCATAGTTGTTTTCATTACTGTTTTGTAAAAATAACTGGTACCCACACGATACTTATCTACTAAAATAGGGACACAGAAGCTTGTCGTGGGTCCGAGCAATCAAAGAAACTCTGTGGGATACAGAAACGAGACAAATGGCCCCCGCTAAGTGGCCATCACGACACCCGGCTGGCTAGGGTTCCGTGTTTAACGATTTAATACGGCACAATAAGGCTGTGCACTTATTGCAACATTTATAGTGGGCTACGTATTTAATAGCAGGTACTGTACGGTTTCCTGCACCGCGTTTAAGTTTATGTCTCATATTCGTGTAGGTATACTAACATTATGTAGGTAAATAAAAAATATAATATAAAAATATATAAATATAATTTTTGTATTCCAATTTATAATCACTCTCGCTATTCCAAATTAACAATATGACATCCTAACTTAAAACTTAGTGTCATTATTTTTTCTATATTAACAAAATCAAAACAGCACCACAACATCGATATCGTTGGTGTTGTATTTTATATTTATCTGTTTCACTTTGACAAACCAAGAAACAAGAACGGAGAACCAAGGTTGCCGACATAGCACGAAGAATCGCCAAACTTAAGTGGCAATGGGCAGGGCATATTGGTCGCAGAACAGATGGCCGTTGGGGCCGAAGATTAGACGCAGTTTTGGAAGACCCCCTACAAGGTGGCCCGATGACCTGGTGAAGGTTGCGGGAATCCGATGGATGCGAGACGCACAGGACTGTTCATTGTGGTGACCTTTAGGGGAGGCCTATGTCCAGCAGTGGACGTCTATCGGCTGAAATGATGATGATGATGACTTTGACAAAACCGGTTATCCACCAATTACATTCGTAAAAGAAGATAAATCACACGATTCACACACTCATCACTATTCATTACAACAGATATTTCAGTTTAGGTACTGAGTACCTGTAGCTTACGACTTGGAGTGACCGCCTATCAATTATGAACGAAGGTCAATGTTGGACGTTATGTATTATAGCGAACTCCTTCATTTAGAATTCAGTGCCTTGAAATGAGATCTCTGAATTAATAAGCGTCAGCCGGTTAAATGTACCAACTGTTGCTTACAATAATTATACTCACAAACAAAGGAGAACTAGCGCAAAGACACTGAACTAAATTAAGTTTTGGGTTGTCATACCATTAAATTCTAAATAACATAAAAGTACTAGCCACTACCAGCGGCTTCTTCAATAGACTTATCACCTGGGTATAAAATATAACCTCCGAGCTGGTTTTTAGTCAGTAAAAGTCTGACACTATCTCGCGCTCCGCCCAAGAGCGAGATTTGTCATAAGATGATTTTCCCACCTAAAAAAAAAAAATATACCAAATATAAGCAAAAACGTCACCCTGTTACGGACGAGTTCGATAATAAACACTGCGACATGAGATTCTTACTTAATAGACTAGCGGTTCAGACGTTGTTTTTCTACCAGAAAGCTGGCTTTTCAGCAAAAAAAAAAAAATTGAGATCCCTCAGCCATCGCAATCTCGGTCCAATTGTATTTTCAAAGCATCCAAGGATCGACTCAAATAGGTATACACACATCTTATAATACACATGTTAAAAAATAGCTAAACAATGATTAAACTATTGCATGCGAAGAGACGGCATCGTGCTTCGCTGTGAGGTTCGTATCCTTCCTGGGAATCAATCAAACTTGGCGAGTGGCTGCGCCAAGATCTATCAACTCAAAGTTGAACACAGCATGTGTTGTCAAACTGTAAGTACAAACCTCATGCACCAATAGTAATTTTATAATTTTTAGTGTTTTATTTTTGTAAACATATCTACTTATTATTTAGTTTTGGTACCTTATAACTAAAAATTGTGCAAGTTTTATGGTAAGGTACAGAAATGGAAAACGACGATACAATCTTAAACAAAAACAATACGTTTCACGGTATTTTTTTTCTTAATTAACACAGACTTCCGAAATTAAAGTTATTTTGATTCTTTTAGTGTTTTTTTTAGTGAAGTCGGTTATTATTTTTTTGTAAAAAGATTTTTGTTTCACACTTTTTAGTTGCGATACTTATAATAAAATAAGCAGTGTTATGTTGTTTTTAAGATATAGCTCATCTGATGATAGAGATGGAAGGGTGATCTGCATTTTGGAATAAATACGTAAATTTAAAACCATAGCTATTTTCTTTGATAACATTTCTATACTTAAGTCTGAAGGTAAATTTTGAACCTCACGCGTTTACTTTAAAAATAAAGGCTGTTATATAAAATCTACCGAGACACTTTCGCTGGTGGCACGTTCCCCTAAATGCCGTTACAAAGACTGTTTCAATTTTATGCTGTCAGCTGAAATGATTAATTATATTGAAAAAATATGATATTTAAAGAACAATGCTCAAATTAGTATGGAGCTCTACTCCAGCAATTCTTAAAATACAGATCTGTGTCATATGATAGTTTTTGAATTGCATTAACTTTTAACTTCATGTATTGAACCCGTAATTTACAGGTTCAGTATAGTTATTGCACGATATAAATGTATGCTTCCTACTGATATTTTTCATGTATTTTATAGTTTTCAAGCAACTTTGCAATTAGTTATTCACTAGGCATTTGTTTTTATTTTTAGGAAAATGTCTTTCCAATTTGAGTTGTGAACCTATTGAGTCGATTGCTATTGATGATGAGGAGAACAGGTAAATATCCAAATACGGTTATAGATTTCATCTGGACTATCAAAATGCTTTCCATTTGACAGTCGTGTTTCATGCCCGAGTCCTTTACTCGGGCATTAAACTGATCTGCATGGAAATAGTTAGTGTGTACCGTATAATTATGGACATGTTACCGTATAAAAATAATATAAGATATTCACAGATTGTAGATACACACGTAATCTTTTAGTTACTTTCTTTGATAATACAAAAATGTACGATACCTACGGTCGCTTCCTCTATGGAGAAGAAAAATAATCGGTCATTTTAATCATGATAATAATATGCGCTTGAAAGGAAACATAAAATAAAAACTCCCTTTACAGTAAAATGAAGTATCTGCTGAGAAAACACTGTTATTAACCATTGTATAATATCAAAATTGCAGAGGAATAATTAATAACAAGTAAAAATAATTATATTATGACTCAAAATAAACTCAAAAACCAAAAGTTCTATTTTTTTTTATCGTGTCTTTTATAAGATTTCAAATTAATTTCATAATTGTAATCATAATTATTTGTAATAATTTGATAGTTTACCTTTTCTGCTTACTTCTGGGGAAAAAACGGGCATGAGTCTTTAAAACATCCAAATTCGGGCCTCAGTTCATTCAAAAAGTGCATTTTTTCAGGAGAACCGTTTTTCTAATTGTTAATGATATAAGTATAATAATTTTGGAAACACTTTTATCGATTTTTTTGCATTATATTAAACAATAATCAGTTTAAGATCGATTTTTCATCATCCGATAGAACCATTCCAGTTTCATCTCTTATACATCTTACCTGGCAAACATCTCTCGCCTTTTTCTCTCTTATTCTAGTAAGCCGGTATAGCTTTTTTTGGCCTGCAGGACTGTCCAGTGTGTCATATAGTTTGTCCTGGGCTTTTGCCACGGTTTTCTTGGCTTTCTTCTTTAAAACGTCATACTCACTCTTTTTTTCAGTATTTAAACTAGCGTTTCCTGGCTCTACACGCTGCCATTCTCTTCTTTTCAATTTTCTCTTCTTTTCTTGCAATACATTCTGAACTTCTGTCGACCACCACTATGTATTCCTATCTATTATGCTCTTTCCTGTCGTCTCTCCCAAAATATCTTTCGCTGCATATCTAATACACCCAGCTATCTCATTCTAGCTTTCATTTATACTACGATCATTCATGTCTCCCATCTGTATCATTCTGTTTACTACTTGCTCCCTGAACTTCTTCGCACAATCATTCCTCTTTAACATATGCCTATGCCATTTTATTTTAGGGGGAGGACGCTCTTTGTTTTTGTAAGACAGTATTTTGACCACTGATGTCATTACTAGGAGTCTGTGTTGTGAGACTAGGTTTTCTCCTGGCAGTACTCTGCAGTCTTTGACGTGCTTTAAGTGGTTGCGCCGAACTAAAAACCAGGTCAAATGCAGTAGCGGATTGCAGCAGCGTCTCTCCTTCACTGTTCGTTCTACCGAATCCCCATCCCCCATGTACTCTTTCATAAACACCTTTCATTCTTCCCACATGTCCATTAAAATCCCCTCAATCTATCAATTCTTCATGAACAGCGATGTTCATTAAAGCTGTGTCAAAATCCTCCCAAAACTTTTCTTTCACCACATCTTACTTGTGGTGCATGCACACTAACTACATTCAACATCATATTCTCTAACATAACTTTCACAACTATAAATCTATCACTAATCCTTCGTACTTCCATCACGCTTTCTTTCAATTTACTGTCTAACACTATTCCTGCACCATTTCTTTTTCCATCACTTCCACAGTAGTAGAACTTTTATCCCTCATCCATTTCTCTCGCTTTTGTTCCTCTCCATTTAGTTTCCTGCAAGCATGCTATATTTATGCGTCTTCTTTTTAATACATCCGCTAACTTTCTGGCCCTTCCAGTCATAGTCCCAACATTCCAACTTGCATACCTCAATCTCATTTCCCGAGCTAGCTTCTTACGTTGAGCCGGGTGCTGCCCCTGCGCGTCGCCTGTGGGGTACGCCCTAACCCTATCGCGCATTCTATTAAGACCGAACATGTTACAAAAGGGGATTTGGCTACTTTTTTAAAGTCGGCCGCCAGCCTGACACCAGCCCTCCTTCGGAATTCTATTGTTGGTGGTTTACCCGCCACCGCGGGGAGCTTATCTCGCTCAATCGCATCCTTAATCCTTGCGGCATTAAAGAGGTGAAGGTCGCGTTTCATAGACTTCAAGATCTGTCTATTGAGCTGCCGATACATGCACGCATCGTCTGAAGACTGCAGAATCATCTCACGCCTCTTCTTCATTAGCGCGAGGGTTGGATCAGAGAGCCTCTTATTCTTATTTGTACGGTGAGGCTTGAAAAACTTAGACCCGACCGTATGAACAGTTTCCACGATCCCATCGTTATATTTACGAAGCTTCCAAGGCGCTCGAAACGATTGTAGAGTTCGAGCTGAAAGCCCTCGGGGTTTTGGATCTGGATCTGTGCTGTACGGAGCGTAGACTTCATCAATCGAGACCTTTCAAGCTTAATATTGATGTTCAATGTGCCTCTTACCATGCGGTGATCACTTCCAGTTTTTACCGCGTTGATCACAGAGACATCATCGAATATTTGCTTTTCGTCGACAGGATGAAGTCAATCTCATTTCTAGTTGCACCATCAGGTCTTTGTCAGGTTCACCTTCTATGCTCACGCTTTTTGAAGGAGTTCATCATGTAGAGGCCCTTCTTCTCCGTAAGACTAGCCAGTAGGTATCCCCGGTGATTCCGACGTCCAAATTCAAATTGCCCCACTCGTAGCTCGTCACCGTCTCGTTTGCCCAGTTTCGCGTTATAGTCCCCCATACCCACGGTGAAGTGAGTCTTATAACCATGCATGGCTCTGGATACATCCTCAGTATAGCAGTACTTTGATTATAAAGTCCCGCCCAAATTGGCTATTACCTGGAGCTTAGGGGTGGTCTCGCTCTAAAACATAACATTATTTCTTTATCAAAGAGATAGGCTACATAAAATCTAAATCGAAATGTCTAAAAACCGACCATTTTCTACTTCAAAACGTTTTACTTCTCAAGACGTTGTATTATGGTTACGTTGTTTACGACGTTTTTTTATGTCAGCAACATTTTCGTATACAAATCACGATCTATCTGTGGACTTTAAGAATAATTACGGTTGTTATTAGCTGTCCCGCGGCATTGTCTGTGCAAACAAAATTTCTTTTGAGCCCCTTAAAGGTCGAATTTAAAGATAAGTCCTATAAATTAGAATACTAATGGAAGCAAAGTTGTTTATCTGATGAATGGTTGTAACAGAGGTAATATTTCTTGTGGGTAACCGAGTTAATTAGGGCTGTTGTTTAATCAGTTCATTTATAAAAATGTTATAGCTTGCTAAAACGTATTGTTTAAAAAAAAAGTGGTCCACACTACGACTTAATCCTGTGTCGTGGGTGCATTCACAAATACATAAATTCACATACACAAGACACCACCCAGACCCGGAACACCTATCCGTAGGCTATTCAAATATTTGTTCCATGCGGGAATCGAACCAGTAACATGTAACGCAGAAGTCAATCGCTCAACCACTGTGCCAACCATTTTCTTTTATCACCGTTAATTCTCCTGTTATTTGAGACATTTCAAAGTGCCTTCAATTCAATTCAAAATGTTTTATTGCACATAGGCCTACATGGGCACTTACAAAACGTCTGAAACTAATGTACGGGTCTAATTGGTCGTTACTTATGGAGAAGAACTGACATAAAACTCACCAGTTACTCTTTAAAATATAATTAAATATACAAATATTTTTTTACAATATTTTCATATTACAATTTCGCTTTTTTTCTTACTCCTGTTTAGTTGAGAAACGGGCAAGTGCCAATATGAATTTTTCAATTCATATGTACTTTTCTAAGTTTGTCCAGGACATTACTGACACCCTGTGTCTTGGAAACCACGTTCAGCCGTTGGTCCCGGTTGTCATTCATAAATGTTTGACAGTCGTCAGTAGTCAGATGCCAGAAAGTCTGACCATCAGTCTGTAAAAGGAGTATCGTGTGGCGCAGTACCTGGTTGTGGAGGTCTGATAGGCCGTCGGGTATTCAGCCGCATCTGGTTAGACTGAATTCCGATCCCAAGCCCGTTGGGAAAAGACTACGGAGATGATGGTCTTTATTAACTGTCATTGTAGTCCTTAATCTTCATTTTCATCATCATTATTGGGATAATGGCCAGACGGCCATTATCCCAATTTAATATGACTCGGCGCAACATGTTTTCTTTTTGTTTTTTTCTTATAATATTATACGGCACGGTGCACGGAGTTGACTAACTGAGATGATTATATATAGTACTCGTAATCATCTCAGTTAGTCAACTCCGTTTCAGAGATATCTATTTTCAGACATTCCGTCCCTCCTTCGCTTTTAAGCTCTTTCCTTACTTTTAAGCTAGTATTATAATCTTTATTCCATTAATCGTAATCTACATGTACTTTCTTTAGAATAATTATTTACTTCCTTGCCGATTTCAGCTATCCTG
Organism: Mythimna impura; assembly: GCA_905147345.3. Taxonomy (NCBI): domain Eukaryota; kingdom Metazoa; phylum Arthropoda; class Insecta; order Lepidoptera; family Noctuidae; genus Mythimna; species Mythimna impura. Next base: position 36,802,220 of record LR990339.1, read on the forward strand.
TCTCGTTTTGTTATCAGTGTAACTACGGGTTGCGATCATGTGCTCTAAAGTGGCTAACATAACCTATATTTGCTGTAAAGATGCGTGCACAATGCGGACAGGTTAAAATACTGTTGTTGTACCTACAAGTATAGGACGTTGGAAAGCGGCTTATTTTTGATGTCACTCGCCTGACGTCGAGATCTGTCTTCCGCTGGTCTCGCTAACTCACTTCTATAATAATAATATTTATTTCATCAAACTGTCTTTAATTATAAAAAACTAGGCAAGTGCAAGTCGGACTCGCGCACTTTTTATTTCATGCAAGTTTTAATTGTAATCGGAGCTTATCATTAAAACTTTCAGCTCGCGATATAGTTTAAGTAGTTCGTAAATATGATCATGTTTCAGCGCATCGGTCGCTTCTAAAGTGGTTACCCATACGTCAGCGCATAGAGCAAAGGGCGCTCACTACCTTGTTTTCATTTCTTGATTCTCCTAATTCCCCTAGTTATTTAGCCCCTCACTTTCAATACATTTGCGCTAACCACAATAGAAATCTGCGCTCATCTCATAACCACCTACTTCAATGTCCCACTCATCGTACTGACTTTCTTCACTGTTCTTTCTTTGTTCAAGCTATTTCTTTGTGGAATGAGCTCCCCTAGGAGATAGGATGGCAACAAATCGATTAACATTCAAAACCAAAGTTCGCAAGCTAATTCGTAAGAAGTTGGCAGTAGTGTCATCACAGCGTTAATGTTTTCAAATTGTCGATTTGAACTAATTGTTTGACTTTATTAGTGTAGATATATACGTAGATAGTTTATAAATTTGTATATGTATTGTATAATTGTATGATATTTATGGTTTATTAGTATATCTTTTCTTATACCTATTCGCCTTTTCTCTCTCTTTTATTGCACCTACCACTATTTATCTCTGCATCACCCTAAGGTTGACTGGTATAAAATGCCTAAGGCATTAAGTCCGCCGCTGTACGTTTGTGCATAAAGTATTTAATTAATAAATAATAAATAAATAAATAGTTTTAGCATTACAGCGATGCGCTGAGAAGGCTCATCTCAGGTGTCATGCAGTAAATAATACATTCAATTTAGAAGGTAAAGAGATTTGGTTGGACTGGCCAAATTGTTTCAATTTCGTTGAAAAGTAAGGATAAAAGAATGAATTAGTTCACCTGCCATACAATAAAAACAAAATAAACTAAATAAACATTGAGTTCAGTACCATTTAGCGAGGACATGCCTACGGGTGGGTCCGTAGCTTCCACCTTAACTTAAATTATTTTTAAACCTTTTACAGTAAGTTCAGCGAAAACTTTCCAAGGATACATACTCGTAGCTGTCTAAGAATAACACTAATCGCTTAGCATACACATTCACAATACACAGATTATCTTAGCTATTTTGCATTGCTTTCAAAGCAAATATTCCATTTTCTCGAAGAAATCTCAACTGTAGTTCTTTGTTACTTTATTTAAGAGCGACCTGAGATACATTTCTATACAACCGCTCTTACGTGATTATGACGTTATTTTACATCTTTCTCTAGATATTTTGGAAACACAGTATCTTGTAGATGTTATCTAGGTTTCTACTAATCCAGGATATATCTCTGAAAGTCTGCTAATTTTAACTCCCGATGGAAAAGCTGAAATGGCTTTTTTTTTTGGGTGACGTAACTGAGATGGTTCTTAGGTACAATTTATACAGATATATCCAGGTGTTCAGTCATTAGCTCGTTTGTTAGCTGCGGTAGGAATTTTAAACACTAAATTTACTTACTACTATATACGTATTTACTTTACTTTCAAACATATGTCTGACTTAATATTTAAATTTAATAAAATACTCATGAATATGCTAGTGCCATTGAGCTGGTCTGATGATAGAGCTCGATGGTAAGAGACGTAACCTTGGATTGCCTATTAGTAAACCCATCCAGTTTTTGCTCATTTAGATTCATTTGAACTACCTAGTTCTGTTTATTTTTCATAATGACGAGAACCTGATGACGAGGACCTAATGCTAGAACTGGGAGGTGACTAATAAACCCATCAGTACCACCCAGCAGTATCGTCATAGCGCTTATTGGGTTTCTTATTATTTGTCTGCACTAATTGTTTTACTAGATTCGTGTATTCTCTTTTTACCTTCTTTGTAGTTTGAGTACATATATATATATATTATGTATATTGTATTTATAGTATTTAAGTAAGTATATATTTGTATAAAATAGAATGTATTAATAACAATATGTACCTAATGCTTAATATTGCACCTACCACCAGTTGTCTCTGCATCTCCCAAAGGTTGACTGGTAGAGAATGCCTTAAGGCATTAAGTCCGCCTCTGTACTTTTGTGTGCATAAAGAATTAATAAATAAAATAAAAACTGAATGGAGCTGATGAAACCCTGGGATGCCTTTTTGTATACCCATCGATTTTGGTTTCATTAGATTCATAAAAAAAAAAAAATGCATTTCTCATGATGACGAGAACTTGATGCTACAACTGGCAGGTGGCTGATGGAACCCTGGAATGCCTACTTGCATACCCATCGAGTTTGGGCTCATTTGATTCATCTTAATCAGTTCTATACATTTCTCATGATGACGAAGACCTGATGCCAGAAATGGGTGGTGGCTGCTGGAACCCTGTAATGCTAACTAGTAAACCCATCAAGTTTGGGCTCATTAGATTCGTCTTAATTAGTTCTGTTCAGTTCTTCTAATGACACGGACTTGATGCTGGAATTGAAAGATAGCTGATAAAACCTGGAATGCTTACTAGTAAATTCATCGAGTTTGGATCCAAAAACATTGGTCAATATATAAAAAAAAAAGTTTCTATGGGAAAGTTGTTTGTAATCATGAGTACAATCACGTGTTTAAGTATCAGTCACTAATAATTACCAGTCACCCTATATAATAACACGTTATCGTAGCACAAAATTACAGAAAAGAAAATGGGTTTATAGAAAATGTTGTAATAAAATAGGAGTACTATATGAAATGGATAATGAAGTATAGAAGTTCTATATCCTTTATTTATAATATCGGTTAACCTATCATAATGTAGTAGTTAATACCTAAACTGAAATAAAAGTATCTTGTGATTGTAAATGTCTTTTTTTGCATTTAGTCATTTCCTCGCTGAGGTGGGATGAAAAGTTACGTGTTGCACTCGAGTACAAAGATTTTTCACCTCGTGCTCTTTTGATTCTCTCGCTAACGCTCAGGATTCTAAATTTTAGAATCCTTCTCTTGCTCGGTCACTAAAATTGAGCACGCGTTTAAAGAGCTACTTTGCACTCTTGTATAACAAATAACTAACACTTGTAAGCTACGTTTTAGAATTAAAGCTGTATAAAGCCTGTATATTGCAGGTGCACTAAGTGTTATATTAGTATAACACGATACTTATCATAAATAAAGTATAACTACACTACTGAATATAACGCTATTATACAGCTATGAGCGTATATGAACGCTATAGTACAGCCTTAGGCTGTATTACCTACTAATGGAGTTGCTCATGGGACTCAAATACACCTAGAATACATGCCTATACAAAGTGATCTCTTCATGATGTTTTACATACCTTCCAATTAGACGCAAGTACAAAACATCAAAGCAATAAACATTTGCTTCAGTTTACACCATTTTAACAACATGTCAACAATCCCACGACAGCTTACATACGTAATTTCTTTTGTATTTAATTCCAGTTGGCCCATTTTCACATCGATTTGGCTTTACACTATAATGTGACTTTGAAACAAAGATTTTTGTATTATGTTATGAAGTTAGTTAGGTCTTTGTTAATGCTAAAATGATTACACTTCAAAGACAAAAAAAAAATGTATGACATGACAATATTTAATAATAAGGAGGTTATGCATTAATTTCCTAGGAATTTTCACAGGTGGCCTAGTTTTACATCGAATTAGCTCTACACTAGTAATAGTGTAATTTCCCATAACTTTGAAACAAAGGAAATTTCACAAAGGCTTTGTTTGTATTCAAACGAATACCACTTCAAAAGAGTTAATTAATTTATTAGTTTCAATTTATATGTGATGTTTGAACAAACACGTAGGTACACACATAACACAGCCTTTGTTTTATAACTTCAGTTACAGCAGACATCGTAAAGAGATAACGTTACACCGTAGGTACATACTAACTGTGTAGTTACCTTTAAAATACGGCACTAAATGTAAATAATAAGTTTCTATTACATTATACAGTTTTATATTAGGTCACCAATTATAGTTGAGGTTCCTTATTCCAATCACATCATTGACCGGCGGATTAAAATGAAATTCAGTATTATTATTGCACAGCTACAGCTGCAGCAACAAGAAAACATAATTATGGTCTTTTTTTTTGTTTTGAGGTTTACACAATTACAAAAAAGTTTTTTTTGTGACGCAACTACAAATTTACAGTTTTCAGATTTTTTCCTATACTTGTGCTATGACACCTTGCTTCATACCAAATTTCAGGATTCTAGGTCAACGGACCTTCAAGGGACCGCATACTTGAGTATATAGTTTTAATTTCAACTCGATACCTCTACGCGATCCCAAGAAAAAGTGTCTTGGCAGACTGACAGACAGATAGACAGATAGACAGACAGACAGACAGACCGACATACCGACAGACGGACAACAAAGTGATCCTATAAGGGTTCCGTTTTTTCCTTAGGTTTGAGGTACGGAACCCTAAAAAAGACCATATTGGTATATCGCAATAGTTTCCCACCAACCTTGTGTTGTCCTTGGGGACATAGCATAGCGCATAGCGCGGACAGGGATAATCATCTGTTGGTACAACGTTCCATGAAAAGTGTCTAGGGGGCCTCTAAGAGTTCTCTTCGGCCCCATTATATACTTTCTAAAGGTTCGGGACCTTAGGAACCTGAGATAAATAAATAGACGATAAAACCTGATTAATCTGGAACACTTTTTTCTTTTCTTGTCCTCAGCGCTTTGAATGGATGGTGATCCGCCCCATAGATCCCGGCGAGGTGGTGACCCTGCACCTGCTGACTCGTGTACGATGGGGTGCCCCTAGGGTCCTGGGGGTGTACCGCCTTGGCCTGCAGATCGTAGTCACAGATGGGCAACTTGCAGTCACTGATTCACTCGTCGATGACCGGAATAAGCCAGTTCCCGTAAGTACTTTTTTTTTGTTTTAGGTGCGATGCGTTCAAAAGACGCCTGGACATATGGGGAAAGGGCCAGGAAAACTAAAACCCTCCTGGTGATCACTATCAGGACATAGCAAGGGCTCAGTTACCTCTTTAAAGACCACTCAGAATCTCCTCTAGGCAACGCTATTTAAGGAACATCCCACTGGAGACAATGTTTGCCACTTTTGAAACTTTAGCGAAAATGATGGTTTCATTTAAAATTATAAAGGTGAAAGTTAGTATGTTTGTTATTCCTTCACGCGCAAATGGCTGAATGGATTTACATAATAATTTGTACTTGGATAGATCAAGTCATCATCATCTTTAAAGTGTTCCCTCATTGAATGCACACGCAATGCTGAGATAGATGCAGAAGCATCGCTAAACCCACAACCAAACTACCAGACGATCCATGACCACGACCACTCCGCCAGGAGTGTACGACTGAGAAGAATAGAAGAGACCAAGTCCTGGAATAGGACATGCATACTTTTAATTCCGGAAGTAGGTATGTTTTCTTGGGACAACTTTGTAGGTATTGTCACGCCGGTGTTGAAAGTGGCAGAAAGTACTACGATATATTCGGTACCTGTTCCGAAATACTAAATACTAGCTGCTGCCAGCGACTTCGCCCATGTGAAAAGAAAAGTAGAAAATTGTCCCAAGGCAACATACCCTCTACTGTGACAAATTTCGTCCAAATCCGTTCAACAATTCGAGCATAAAGAAGTTACAAACATTCACATACATACACAGACACTCACAAACATTCGCGTTTATAATATGGGTGTGACTGTCTAACTTTTTCTATCGCGCTCTCTTGTATGTACAGTCAGCACAACGAACATAAACTAAGCGCATATTGTGCTGTTTGTACAGAACTGAAGCGCATTCATTATGTTTCAGTCGCTATTTCCGTGCCCACACACACTAAAAACTCATGTGTTTTTCGAGGGTTTTATTTTTGCGCCAGGCTCACGAATAGTTATATCATTATAGAATCATTCAATAGGAATAAACGAACTAAGAGACTTGTATTGATTATTATAATTCCATAAATAAATGTGTGTTACGATCGCAAGTCTTAGTTAACATAATAACATACAACTGACTTGCAAAAAGACTTAAGAAAAATTGGAATTCACAACCTACCCTGGGGCGTCCCCTTAATAAGTTGCCATTCTTTGCTTATGATTTTTATTACTACAAAGAATATGAAACTCAAAATTGGTTTATGAATAAATCACTTTTGAAATTCAGAATCGACCATTCCATTTAGGCCGCCACCGAAGTTTTCCATTAATTTAAAGCAATCAGCGGCGATGTGACGTCACACGAATGTCCATTGGAATAGGTAAACTTGAATCAATCAAATTAATCAACAGTTCAGTATTTCCACGAAAGGTTTGGAAGCCATTTGGATGCCAACGTGACATTTCTAAACAGAATATAAACATAATCAGCCTTATATTGCCTAATAGTTCTGGGACTCAGGTCTCCCCTTAAAAAATCTAGTCTATTCGTTAAAGTTTCTAAGTTCTGGCCATTAGCTTCATTTGATAAAACTTAGTAAATTATTACGCCGGTATTATCATAGTGATATAATGTAGACACTTGATAATTTCATCAACTATTTCCTCACCGTTGTTATACGTGAAACTATTTAAAAAAAAAAATATTAGTGAAAAAAGAAAAAAAAAATTCATTCAATATTTTGAAATAACAGAAAATAGTTTATGTATTTATTATTTATTTATTTAATCTTCATGCAACAAAAGGTACAAAGGCGGACTTAATGCCTTAGGCATTCTCTACCAGTCAACCTAGGGTAGTGGAGAGACAATATGGCAGGAGCATAAAAAAAATATTATTTAGACAACAAGTATTACAAAATTATATATAAAACTAAAACTAAACATACATACATAATTAATAAAATATATACCTATACATACATACATAAAATTATATATATACACAGTAAAGGAGTTTTGAGATGATTCTGCTATTTGTGTAGAAAGTAATTCCGCAACTTTCGCTTAAATGCATACTTACTCGTGGCCGTCCTGATATCAAGAAGTAGCGAATTCCACAGAAGGATGGACTGTATATAGAAGGAGGAATGAATAAAATCAGAAGTATGAGAAAGACAAAGCAGCAGGAGATTGTTAGAAGAACGCAGATTCTTAGCGTGTGAAGAACAGAGATATTGTAAGTGAGATATAAGATAAGAAGGAGAGGTAGGAGAGTTGAGCAAAGAGAAAAGGATTGTCAAAGCTCGCAGACTTCTTCTCTGGCGAATAGGCGACCATTTGAGCTCCGATCTGAAGCTTGATACATGGTCATATTTCCTCAAGTTAAAAATAAACCTGATGCAGTTGTTACCACCACATCTTTTATTGAACCAGAAATCTCACGATTGCACATTCGCAGCATAGTTTGGCGGGACCCTCGTCTTTGAAACAGTTAGTATTAAACTGTTAGTTATAACTTGGTAACATTGCAAAACTATTTAGGAAAAGAAGAAAAATTGTTTATTTGCCTGAACTATGAAACAGTTTTACCGATGCCGCAGAATTTGTTTCATCTAAACACGTTATAAAATTAAAAATGGTATTTCAGTGATCTACAAATAACGTGATAACTTTTTAACCTAATTTACTGTTTGTTTTGTGCCATATATTGTGCTATTCATTAATTGTTTTGTGCTATATTTTTGTGTGCTTTTATGGATCTACTAACTGCTGCGAGTGGCTTCGCCCGCGTTATGGTAGAAAATTTTCTCAAAAATAAACATATTCCCGAGTTAAAAGTTATGTTATGAGCTATTCCAGGTCATGGTTTACCCGTGTACCATGTTTCATCGAAATCCGGTCAGCCGTTTGAGCGTAAAGAAATAAAAAAATATACACACACTTACAAACTTTCATCTTTATAAATTAGTGTGATATGGTTTGAAATAAAGGTGTTTTTTTAATATTTTTTTTTGTTATTTTATACATTTAGGTATTCACTTGTATTTATTTACTTCATTTTCAAGGTCTTAATTGCATTTTTTTTTAATTAATTATTATCCTAAAATACTGAAGTTATATTTTAATACAATAAGTTATTACAAAATAATTATCCAATAAATAAAAAGCAAAGAAAAAAGAACTGGTGAAACCAAGATTTTAATTTTTTTCATGTGGCAATATACGAGTACACGGATTATGATTCTGCTAAGAAATGAATTGAGTATGATTCAGCTAATATGTTTTTTGTTTTTTTAATTGTTTCAAAAGTAACTTTATTTAAAATCGCCAACAGAAAGATTTTTAAATCCGTTCAGTATTAAGTACCTTTTGAACCTGGTAGAAAGGGAAACATCCATTAGGTTGCGTGCGTACAAATGAGGTAGCGAGATCGTCCCACCGCGCCCCCACTCTCCCGCAAGCCAATATTTGAAATGCTAATTGCTGTTTCATTTAATAACGAATGCTGATGCAGATTTTAGAAAAAAGATTTATTATTATTTTGATTTGTCGATTAGTAAAAAATATAGAAAAAAAATAAGAACAGGCAAACATAATAATATAATATAATGTAATATAACATAACATAACATAATATAATATAATATAATATAATATAATATAATATAATATAATATAATATAATATAATATAATATAATATAATATAATATAATATAATATAATATAATATAATATAATATAATATAATATAATATAATATAATATAATATAATATAATATAATATAATATAATATAATATAATATAATATAATATAATATAATATAATATAATATAATATAATATAATATAATATAATATAATATAATATATATAATATAATATAATATAATATAATATAATATAATATAATATAATATAATATAATATAATATAATATAATATAATATAATATAATATAATATAATATAATATAATATAATATAATATAATATAATATAATATAATATAATATAATATAATATAATATAATATAATATAATATAATATAATATAATATAATACAATATAATATAATATAATATAATAACGCCATCTAGCCCCAAACTAAGCGGAGCTTGTGCTATGAGTACTAGACAACTGATAAACATACTTATATATTTCTAAATACATACATATTATAAATAAATTACGCCCAGACACGGAACTAATGATCGTGATCAACACACAACATTTGTCGTGGGTGGGAATCGAACCCACGACCTCCAGCGTAGCAGTCAGGGCCACTGACCACTAAACCAACAGGGCAGTCGTTAATATCCAATTTAGAACCGAATCCTAGCCTCGTTTGAGAAAAGAACTCAAAAACGTCCGGTTTTCTCGACATAATAATGTGTAGTTAAATACAGAAAATAATCACAGAACTTACTACATCAGATAAAGGAGCTCCGCTCATTACCGTGAGTACAATACGTACACACGTCATGGACTCTTTCATGAGAAGCGAACTTTGAAAAGCGGTAGAGAGAACAAAACGAAACTTGTAATATGTAGATTTATGCTGCGGACGATGATTTAAGTATGATAGCTTTGAATACATCCTGTGTTTTTCTAGAGGTCTATGAAGCTAACAAAAGTATCTACTGTATTTGAGACGCTACTGCAGTGTCAAGTTGGTAGTCCTATTGAATTTGTATAATAATTCTCTTGCCGTAATCCTAATTTATTCAGAGTCGGTGCAACATGTATAGTCCTCCCTAATTCTCGCCCTTCCATCCGTTACCCCTTAATTTTGTATTATTTGTCATCTCAGTGGTCACTCAACGTTGCTGACATAGGCTCGCTCACAAGCACTCAAAGACTTGGTTTAGGACTTGGTCTAAACTGAGCCATTCTTGGATGAATGAGCTTTTTTTATTGATAGTCTCACGATTGACTACTAACTGACCAACCCCTCTAGCCAAGTTACAACCGTTTCGTTTCGATTCTCTTTTCGTCGATCGCCTCGAGTCGGCCACGCCTCCGATTCCTTTGTTCTGACGTTATCTCAACGCTCAGTCACGTGGTCAGAACAAAAGAATAGGAGGCGTGGCCGACTCGAGGCGATCAACCAAAAGAGAATCGAAACGAAACGGTTATAACTTGGCTAGAGGGGCTGATGCTAAGCGATGATGTGGTCGACGATGTAACCTATTCACTCTTGATTTATAGATTCCTAGGTTTTACGCAACATATGAGTTCCCAAAACGTTCTGTAGGTACCTATGTATGGGTGGGATGTCCACCATGTACCGGTGGCGCAACACCGTACGTCAGTCGTAGGTACATTTACTGCAGTATAGGAAAATTATCAGATAAATGACTTGTTACCCGCAACATTCCACGATTTCTGAAGTTAAGTATACCAGATCGTTGAACAGTAATGACACTGTATGATCAACCACTTTTTACAAACTTAGTTTAGTTAGTTTAGAAATCTAGAAATATGTGTAATAAATAACGTCGTAATCACATAAAAGCGGTTGTATGAAAATGTATCTCGGTTTGGCCGCTCTTAATTCTCTAGTTGAAAAGCCCTGGCAGGATGCAACCAAGCTATCTGCTGCGTGAAGCAGACTATTGACATGTCTGAGTTAGCGACAAATAGGCTAAGTGGATGCTAATTGGAGTAAAATGTGGGCAGTGGTGGGTCTAAACTATATTTGTAATATGATTTTGGCTGCACTGTTTCTGTTTAAATGTTACTTGACAATGTAATATTTTCATGACAACGTAGTTTAGGTAACATTTAGGAATGACGGGACCTTTAACGATGAACTATTTTTTAAACGATTTGTAGAATTCTCAGGAAGGTTCGTATGAAAACGAAAATTAGGTTTTTTTTTATTTTAACTGATGGTAAGCAGTGATGCAATCATTGATGGTGAGGCGCACTTGTTTATTAAGAGCCCCTATTCACTCTAGCCTTGAAGATACCCAAATTATAATCGGATGGGAAGACCGCAGCAGGCAAATCGTTCAGACCTTCGATGTACGCGGTATAAACGACGAGGCGAAACGGACCGTCCGGACCGTAGAGGTTTCAACAACGTAACGGTGGATACTCGCCGTATGTCGGGTTGTCCGATGGGAGAATTGAGATGGTGGAATCAAATCATGCAGTTCCCGCGCACACTCACCAAAATGCATCCTGTAAAATACTGAAAGGCTAGCTATCCTACGCTTGTGCTCAAGGAGATTGGACTTAACCAAATCTGGATCACCAATTAGCCTCTTTGCACGCCTTTCCACCAAAGCTGCTAGGTGGCATTTTGCAGCACCGGCCCAGATGTGGCTGCAGTACTCCACACACGAACAGACCTGTGCTTTGTATAACATTAAAAGCTGTCCCGGTGTGAAATACCGCCGGACTTTTGCCAGAACGCCGAGTTTCCTAGCAGCTACCTTGGCTTTGGATTCAGTAAATCGCCCAAAATTAAGGTCTGAGGAGATTTCTGCTCCCAAGAGCTGCAGGCGGTCGGTGCACTCCAGGGATACATTCTGAAAAGGAGGAGCCAAGGTGAACGGGTTCCTTTTGGCGGTGAGCAGACACGCTTGTATTTTGGCGGCATTTAATCCTACCAGATTGGCTTCACCCCACTTGAAGACTGCCTGAAGTGAGACATTTGTATGCTCAACCATAGCCTCTCTTTCGGACCGGATTAGCTCCTTACTAGCCCGGCCACTTAACAGGTATCTCTCTACAACTGTGCTATCATCTGCATACCCATAGATACCAGGCATCAGCAGATCGTTGATATGCAGCAAGAAGAGAGTTGCAGAGAGAACTGACCCCTGAGGAACTCATTAATCGTCATTGTCATTATCAATTAGTCATGGGCTCTGATGAGCATCCGTCAACCAAAACTCGGAGAGACCGTTCACTCATTACCCAGTTAATCAGACCATGGGAATACCGTATAAAAGCCGTTGAAGCTTACTCAAAAGGCTAGCGTGCCTATGGCACGCTAGCTGTCGGATGGCCTTCAAGACGTCTAAGGAAACGGCAATTCCACTTCCCCATTTTTCTCGAGGGTCTCGCCTCCAGGAGTTCCAACGTAGAAACTATGCATTTCAAAGGGCAAGCAATATCAATGACCTATAACTACGAGTTTCTTCTAACAAAAGAACTTTGTGTTCTTGGTTTAATAGCTTTCGTTTTGGAAATTTTGTCTTGTGAGATAAAATTTCCCACGTGAAAGTATAATAATAATATAATAATATTCCACAACTATCACACAACGCCGCCTAGTCCCAAGCTAAGCAGAGCTTGTGTTATGGGTACTAGACAACTGATAAACATACTTATATATTTCTAAATACATACATATATAGATAAATTACACCCAGACACAGAACAAATGATCGTGCTCATCACACAAACATTTGTCCTGGGTGGGAATCGAACCCACGACCTCCGGCATAGCAGTCAGGGCCACTAACCACTAGACCAACAGGCCAGTCAAAAGTGATTGAAACAAAAATAGACATCCCATTCATTAGCAGTTTTAAGTACGTATACATCATCAATATTGCATACCGCTTAAGACACATAGTTTCCACGGTAGAACTCATATTACAAAAAAAGCGAGTATTCTTAGATTTCATACAAAAATGGTTATTAGTACTGCGATATTACAGAAAATACTAAACACAAAGGAACCAATAAATACATAATTTTAAAAAAAAATATCGTACCTTTAATATAAAGTTTAAAAGATATAACACTTCAAAGCTACCCGTGAATTTTCACACAAACCGGATCAAGACTTCAGTAACTATTACTGTTTCTTATGATTTACAACCACCTCGGAGAATAAGCGCTTTGAACTAGAGATGCTCCCCCCCTCTTTACGGCAGTATATCTGCCACCTGGACATGAACTGCGGTAGCCAATCTAGAAATCTCTGAATTAATAAGGAGTCAGGTTGTCCGCTGTAGAAACAATCTGGCCATATAGGCTACCTTAACCCATCCCAAACAAATTGTAAGTGTGGAGCTTCATAAGATAGGTACGCGTCGTCTTTTTCCTTGCTGTTTGTACCTTCCACGACTTAAACGAAGGCGACGACAGAGAGCTACTACCTCGGTGGCAATGTAGTCGTTGGATAAAATTTGAGTCGAACCGACACATTAAAGTAATTTAGATTTATAAGAAGTACCTAGCCTTTGTTTTTTTGATGAAAATACAAGTGTCATTATCTCACTAACCTTTTCCCAACTAGTTTAGGGTTGGTATTCAGTCTAACCGGATACGGCCGAATATCTGTTTTACATTTTCGACTGCTCGATACTTGCCCGGTTTCGAACCGCAACCTCATGCACGAGAGTCGGGTTCAAGTATTATATATTTTAATACTGTATACGAGAGCTGTATTATGATGATGGCGTTGTGTGAAAGTTGTGGAATATTAGTTATTTCCCGGAGCAAAGCTTTCAATAAAACTATCAATGTCTGTCCGTAACACTGAATTCCTTGAGATTCTGGATACCAACTTCGTGGATGTATGTCCAATGCGGAATAGCGTGATTGGTTTCCGTAACTAGTTTCAAGATATATGTACATATTGTGTATGCTATGTTGATTTCTCATCACAATTAATTCCGTTTGAACGCAACATCTCAAGCGGGTTGACCACATCATACGCGAGCGGAAATTACCCTGTCTGTGTTGTAATTACTGAACCATTCTATGTGTTTACAGCCCATTTCAGTGGTTAGAACACAACACACACACAGAACACAAGCCTTATATCCTTCTAAAAAGTATTACAAAGCTATATTTCAATCTAATATCAAAGAATAATATTTAAAAATAATATCTATATTTAATTAATTAATTTAATTTCGGCTTTTCAACTATAGTTATTTATTCCTGATGGAATATTACTTCCTCTACCACCCAAAATTCTTTTAAATAAACTAACATCCTGTCATAAAATGAAAGTACCTGTCGTAGCAACACAGGATTGCCTCACTTGTATAACTGGTAATTCCAGTGGGAGCCATCTGGTCAGGTCATGGCCACTGCAACATTTTGCATCATGCGTGAATATTGGAAAACGACTCTTCTGTGTCCCCTTAGAGGTTCATTAATTATTTTAATGCTTGCCTTTGTGTGTATGGCCAGCTATTGGTAAGATATTAGATCTGTTTTGTAATGTAAGCTATGATAGGTGACTGTAAGTTCAGTTATTGCTAATAAAGACTGCCCTATACTAATGCTTTCAAATTAGGGTACCTGTTGAAATAGGTTTTAAATAACAATTTTACACGTAAATTTTTTTCATTAATTTAAACACATACATAGATGAGGCCAGTGTTTCCTAGCTGACTTGACTACCCTGAGAAGAAACACTGAAAGAAATTCAGAGGTCAAAGTCTCTTTTAAAATCTATACAATAAACATATAACGGTCAAATAAAAAAACAAATTCATTATCTTCTTGCAGGAAAAATTAGGTTTTCTCTTTTTACTAAACATTGAATCAACGTTGTCTTTAAATTAAATAAGTAATTAAAGTGAAAATTTCGGTTATTAAGCGTTCTTCGTAGCCTTCGTAATAAAGGTATCTCTTCCTATTAACATCGCAATGCAGAAAATATTACGTATTTTGTGCAATCAATGGGGTTAATTAGTAGAGAGTATAAATCATTTATGGGGAAACCGCGTATACCTGCGAGCAAGTATTTGAATTACCAATCATCTATTTGTTTTATGTAGAAAACAAACAGATGCTACAAACAGAAAAGATATGTATTTAAAATACAGATTTAATTTTTAAGAGTCAAGAAATAATATATATATAGTATATTTTTTACTGCAACACGTCTGAGTATGAAATATTCATTTTAATTTCCTTCGCGTTAGTCATACCCGCTCGTCTTCCCCTGACAAAATTAGCTTTTTTATTTATTTCCCGTCTCATGTGGTACATTTATCTTCTTAACTTGTGCAGAAAATAACTGCAAAAATGCAATCTTTTTCATGAACCAACAGACTTTATCTCGACAGTGTTTGAAAATCGCCAGTGGTCTCGTTTATTATTATTATTATTATTAGGTATAGATAGGCTCACATTCGACGGCTATCTCAAATGATGGAAAGCGATGGTTGACTTGACGGCTTGCCTAGGAATATACTATTTACTTTTGACTTAAAGACAGGGGTCTTTAAGTCGCTAATGTAGAAATATGATTATATTCAAGCTACCGATCAACTTCCTAATAAATAATGACTACAAAAGAGATAGTGCTGAAAACTGATTTGCAACCGAACGCTCAAACTAAGGTTCAGTTGAAAACCAGCGTCCACGCAGTTGTTGCCATTTTTGGCACTTCTGTATGTCACACAATATTATTAGAATTGTTAATTTATTTATTTTAATATTGTACGAACGTAGTTTTAAGTTCCAGTCTCTAAAATAATATTGACATTGAAAAAAAAAACTCTGTAATAAATTAATGTAATCTAACCGTGTTTGGGATTATTATAATTATCAGTATTTAAGGTTGGCTAAGGGGTACTTTTTAGTGGTGGTACCATAACTAAAAAGTGTAAAATAAAAAACTTTTTACAAAAAAGAATATAACTGACTTCAATGTAAAAAAAAAAATGAAAAGTGCAAAATAACTTTAATATCGTTAAATAACGAAGACACAAAACTATTATAGGAACACCGACTTCCAAAATTATAGTTATTTTGCACTTTTCACTGTTTTTTTTTTACATTGAAGTTGGTTGTATTTACTTTTTGTAAAAAGATTTTTATTTAGTGCACTAAAAATAGACTGTTTAGACTGGTACAAATGCTGTGATTGTACGTTATAATTGGAGGAGTACTATCTATAATTAAACGTCACTTGTAGGTAAGATCGTTTGATTTCCTATAGATGTTATTATAGTATTATTTAGCATTTCATATTGCAAATCATAAATTCTGATGAAATTCTATCACATTGATATTTCACAACAAAATTTCAGCGCATTGAAGTTGGATCGTTGCGCGCAGCATCACTAATGAAGCCGGTTTCAGCTGAATCTAGTCGCGTCATGGTTTATTAATTCCCTCTGCAGTAACCAAAGGTCTGCTTTACAAACTGATGAATGGATTATGATTTGAAGTCCACTGGATTTAAAAAAAACAAATGGTCGAATGTTTTTGACTCACGAACTCCAACATAAGGGGAAAAGTGTTGTGTAGGTACGGACCCAGAGAAACTGTATGATGACAAGTCACGGTTCTCATATATTTTTTTAAATTTCGGTTTAAACTGATATGTTGTTTATTAAACCAGAAGCGAACGCCGGCGTTCGCTCTCTCATTGTCTTTATATTGTATCTCTAATTACGGTATTCGAAAGAATGAAAAGCTACGAGCCCGAGCGTGTTCAGGTTTTCACTAGATGGTGCTCAACTCAATATTTTTAGTTTGAGCTTCCAATGATGACGTTATATAGGTTTCTATTGAATTCAAAACTTAAATTTGCGTAAAACTAATCCAGTAAAGACTTCTGAAAATCTGATATTATATTATGCGTGAACTTTGTCCCTTCATAATGTAATCATAAATTAAAAAGTAAAAGAAATATGTATATAGAAACCTTGCACACTTAGAAATATGACAATGCTATATATTTTTTTACTTTCGATCTTCCGAGCCGTGTTCAAACTTCCAGGTTCAGGAACGCTTGGCAAGGTTGGTCTTTTGATTCGAGACCGAGTTTCTCATCCTCTGTGCCTTGAAAAGCCCGTCAAGTCATTAGCCCGAATTTTTAACTGAAGAACTTTGAATGATCGTTAAGGGCTATCAAAAACAAAAAGATATTTGACACTATTCTGTCCAAGGTGTATTTTTTTATATTGTGTTACACTGTGAGGATGAGGAGGTCACATAAGCAGTTATCATAACATATCATAATCAGCCTGTAGAAAGTTCGCACTGTTAGGATTCAGGCCTGCTCTCTAGGAAAGGGAATGGGCCGTAATCCACAAAGCAGGCCAAATGCGGATTGGTGGATATCAAATGTCTTCGAACTTTGGTTCTAGGACATGCTGGTTTACTCACGACGTTTTCCTTCAAAAACTACCTGGCTGGGTTTGACACCACAACCCGACTCGTAAGTCGGGACGTTCCACGAGTAGTGTGAAAGTGAAACCCGGAGCCCTGGGACGAAGGCAAAGAAGGAACAGGAGTGGGTTTTTAGTCAGTAAAAGTCTGACACAATTTTGCGCTCCGCCCAAGAGCGAGATTTGTCATAAGATGATTTTCCTACCTAAAAAAAAAAGTTGGGACCGTTACCAGTCTGCCATCACTACTGATAAGGAGTCACTCCATCTAATATATAAAATTCTCGTGTCACGGTGTTCGAACTTGAACTCCTCCGAAACGGCTCGACCGATTCTCATGAAATTTTGTGAGCATATTGAGTAGGTCTGAGAATCGGCCAACATCTATTTTTTTTTTTTTTTTTTTTTCTATTTATATGGCAGAACAACGTTTGCCGGCTCAGCTAGTACTATATATATACTGGTACTCAGTTACCTACATTTTTTAATTTATTATTATTGATAGGCTCGCGTTTGAACACTATCTCACCTGATGGTAAGCGATGATGTGGCCGACGATGGAGCACGCTTGCCTAGAAGTAACCTATTCACTCTACATCTTGTTATCTTATAGCCATGACCAACATAGTTAGGAAAAGGCTAGGTGTATTGATGACTTATGTTAGGAGAAGATACCACACTGTCAAAGCGTTTAATTGCTCTAGAACTATATTTTTTGCAGGTAAGCTATAATTTTATCATTTTTATGCACCAGCTTACATTAACGCTAGTTTTCTTTGGAAGTTGGTAAGAAGTTAGTCAAGCGCAAAACAGTACAGGTTGAAACTATTGGGCTGCGAGAATTAGCGGATACGTTATCGCGGCACTGAAACGCAACGACCAACTAAAGGAACAAAGGTGGGTTTTATTCATGAAAAGTCTGACCTCTATATCTGTGAGTCTGACACTCCTTATCGCTCTACCTGGAGTGACAGAAGTTATTTGATGATTTTTCAGTCTCATAAAGGTATAAAAAAAGTTTAAGGGTCACTATACACCGCCGCGAGAAGCTTGAAACGGCCACAAAGTTAGCTGAATCGAGCGACATTCACTTGTGGCCGGTAGTGGATGTTTTTTTTGTATGTGGGAAATTACCCAATGACTTCACCCACTCTATCGTGTCAGATTTTTATTGACTAACCCCACTCCTATGTTCCTTCTTTGCCTGGCATTCCAGGATTCTGGGTTTCCCTTTTGGAAGCGAACCCACGGCCATTAGGCTTCACCCTCCTGGGCCCTTACGGTTTGGCTGACATCTCTTTGAGGAGCGCTAGTGAAACACTACGCGCCGTCGACGACTTGGGCTCGGTCCGGACGGTTACCGGACGGCCGGACGGCGAGTTACCGATAGCTCGCCGTCCGCAAGCCCACGACTATGGTTGCCTAAAAAAACTACAGGAAATATGCCGGTGGTAGCGTTCTGTGGTTTTGCCCGGTGGCCAGTGCGCGGTGACCCTAAGTTATTACTTTAAGATCGTATGTCAATCTAATGACAGGTAAAATTACTCATAATGTTGTAAGCCTACACGTAACAACATTATTGACAAGGCTACAACCCATTTGACGTTTACAAATGAATTCCCGATATAACATATATTATATCCTTCACGTCAATCACAAAACCCACTACGAATCTAGCAAACGACCCAAGAGCTAGGTTGACCCGATACTATACCGAAGATATCCCGGATGTCAGCCTGTACGAGATTAGGATGGCTCTGAAGCAGCTTAATAACATCAAGGCACCAGGTGATGACGGAATTACAGCCGAACTCCTGAAGGCGGGTGGTAAACCGATCCTTAAGGCCCTTCAGAAGCTGTTTGATTCCGTCATATTCGAGGGAAAAACACCACAGGCATGGAGCGGAAGTGTGGTGGTACTCTTCTTTAAGAAGGGCGACAAGGCCCTGCTCAAGAATTATAGACCCATCTCACTTCTGAGCCATGTCTACAAGCTGTTTTCCAGAGTCATCACGAACCGTCTCGCGCGCAGGTTCGACGACTTCCAGCCTCCCGAACAAGCCGGATTCCGAAAAGGCTTTAGCACCATAGACCACATACACACGCTACGGCAGGTTATACAGAAGACCGAGGAGTATAATCTGCCTCTCTGCTTAGCGTTTGTGGATTACGAGAAAGCCTTTGATTCGATCGAGACTTGGGCTGTGCTGCAGTCTCTACAACGGTGCCAGATTGACTATCGGTACATCGAGGTGCTGAAGTGTTTGTACGAAAACGCCACTATGTCAGTCAGACTGCAGGACCAGACCTCGAAACCTATCCTCCTGCAGCGGGGTGTGAGGCAGGGAGACGTCATTTCTCCGAAACTGTTCACGGCCGCAATGGAAGATGTCTTCAAGGTTCTGGACTGGAGTGGATTGGGCATTAATGTCAATGGCGAGTACATCACTCATCTTCGGTTTGCCGACGACATAGCAGTCATGGCTGAGACTACGGAAGAGCTCAGCACAATGCTCAATGACCTCAGTAGAGCTTCCGAAAGAGTGGGTCTTAAAATGAACATGGACAAAACCAAAGTCATGGTAAATAACCATGTAGCCACCACTCCGATCAAGATCGGAGACTCTGCACTCGAAGTTGTAGACGATTACGTCTACCTTGGACAGACAGTCCAGTTGGGTAGATCTAATTTCGAGAAAGAGGTCAACCGTCGAATCCAACTCGGCTGGGCAGCGTTCGGGAAGCTGCGCGGTATCTTCTCATCCAATATACCACAGTGTCTCAAGACGAAAGTCTATGACCAGTGCGTGTTGCCAGTGATGACATATGCTTCCGAAACGTGGACGCTCACAATGGGCCTCATCAAAAGGCTCAAAGTCACCCAAAGGGCAATGGAAAGGGCTATGCTCGGAGTTTCCTTGCGTGATCGAATCAGAAATGAAGATATCCGCAGGAGAACCAAGGTTGCCGACATAGCGCGAAGAATCGCCTAACTAAAGTGGCAATGGGCAGAGCACATTGCTCGCAGAACGGATGGCCGTTGGGGCCGAAAGGTTCTGGAGTGGCAACCGCGTACCGGAAGACGCAGTGTCGGAAGGCCCCCTACAAGGTGGACCGATGACCTGGTGAAGGTTGCGGGAATCCGATGGATGCGAGACGCACAGGATCGTTCGTTGTGGCGACGTTTGGGGGAGGTCTATGTCCAGCAGTGGACGTCTATCGGCTGAAATGATGATGATGATGATGATATCCTTCACGCAGAATTAAACGCCAAACAGCCATCAAAGCCACGCAGTGGCACTAAATTGGGTGTCAATTTAGATTAACAAATTGACTAACGAAACCAGATATTTAGGCCAAAAAACCCAGTTTGATGCCTGACTAATGAAAATGTGACAGTTTTCACGAACCATTGAATGGACAGACAGTTATCCAACAGAACAAATGGAATAATGGATTCAAAGAGCCAAAATTACTCTAAGAGTTGCCATCTCGAAAATTGCATTATTTAAGTACATTAAATAAGACTGAATACACGTGTTCTGTGTAGATTTTTTTTTTTATTATTATTATTGGGCACGCCACAGTTATGGCGGTAAGTCCCCTGTTTGAGGCGTGATTGGAAAGACCTCACGGCGTCCTTGCCTTCCGCATGACGCAGGTTCTCACCGAACACTGTATGTTCGGGAAGTTCCTGCAACGGATTCGTGCGGAACTTCCCGAACTGGTGTGGCCCGGCCGGAGGACACGGTGGAGGTGTGCCCCGCTTGGGCAGAGCAACGCCGTGTCCTCGTGGGGGTGATCGGCGGTGGCGATCTCTCGCACCGAGCCTTGATATAGGCCATGATCCGGAGCAAGGAGGAGTGGTAGGCGGTCGCCTCCTTCTGCGAAGCAGTAATGCTAGCAAAGGAGGCGGCCGATCGCATGAGGCAACGGTCCTCACGCTCAACCGCCGCCGGGATTCAGATCCCGATTTCCGGCCACCAAAGGCGCGGACTTGCGGACGGCTAGCAATGGGTAACTCGCCGTACGATCGTCCGGTAACCGTCCGTATCGAGCCTAAGTCGTCGAGGGCGCGTACTATTCTATTCTATTTCTGTGTGGTTTCCGCACTTAGTCCTATGTGGACCATTGTAAGTGGGCCATGGCGGCTATAACCTTAGGTGGGCTTATTCCAACCAGCCCTCTCTCCAAAAACAGATAAGACCTCTTTGGATTTTCAGGACATCAATAAGGGAGTTCGGGGATCCTAAGGTTCGTGTGCGTATTTCAGTGACACCTGTGCAGTCTAGGAGCACATGTGCGATTGTCTCCTCCCCCTCCAAACATGCTCTGCACAGGGGACTGTCTGTGATGCCTATTGTGTGGAGGTGCTTATTCAGTGTGCAGTGTCCGGTGATGGTCCCCGTCACCAGGCGCAGGCCGCCTCTGTCCAGTCTTATGAGTTTTTTGGTGAGGGCTTTATTGAGATGTGGCAGGGCCTCCTTGGCCTGCCTGTATCCTGGTGTCGAGGTCCACCAGCGCTCTGCTTGAAGGCGCGTACTGTTCCACGCGCGCTTTAATGAGATGTCAGCAAATCGTAGGGGCCCAGCATGGTCGAAGCCTACTGGGGCCACGGGTAGTGTGAAAGTGAAACCCGGGGCCCTGGGACGAAGGCAAAGAAGGAACAGGAGTGGGTTTTTAGTCAGTAAAAGTCTGACACTATCTAACGCTCCGCCCAAGAGCGAGATTTGTCATTAGATGATTTTCACACCTAAAAAAAAACATCTAACAATATTTTCATCAAATATCAATTTATTTGTTGTTGATTCAACTTGTCCTTGTTTTCTTTATTTTTCTTTCCTTTTTGGCCATATCATTTTATCAGGAAAATCATTAAATGAGACCTCATATGCTCTCAATAGGGCGGAAGGGAGTGTCAGATTTTTACTGACTAAAAACCATTTTTATTCTCTCAGTTGCCCTTTGGGGTCCAGGAACATCTTTCGAACCACCCTGCAGTGGATATAATATTTATTAGTAGATTAATTTATGAAATTGCCGTTTTATTATAATAGGTACTTCGAATTGGCATAGCACCTTCATGGTTTGAGATTTTTAAGTGAAACTTTTTTCATATGGTACCTATTAAGTTCTTCTTTTAAAAAATGTGCAACATTCGATTGTCGACTTTCAGTTGTTTTTTTTTTTATTCAGCTTAAACAAGAAAGATTGATACTTCGAAAATACGAGTGATTTTTGAATACGAGTTCCGAAGCGGAACTAACGCGGCAGAAACAGCTCGTAATATCAGTGTTGCGTTTGGAGAGGGGATTGCTAATGAACGCACCGTGCGATTTTGGTTTAAACGCTTTTGTGATGTAAACTTTGATTTGAAGAACAAACCACGTGGAAGACCACACAGGTGAATAACTATGAACTGAAAGAGATGGTGGAAGCCGATCCGAGCCAAACTACCCTGGAATTAGCGGCATGGTTTAACATTACCTTACCAACAATATTGACTCATTTGCGTCAAATCAATAAAATAAAAAAAAAAATGAAAAATGGGTGCGCCATGATTTGACTGATCTGCAGAAAGAAACGCGTGTTGAAACTTGTGTTGCCTTGTTGAATCGATACAGAAATGAAGGAATATTGGATCGAATTGTGACATGAGATAGTGAAAAATGCAATGGCTCTGGTCTAACGCCACGGGTGTCACCGCTGTGTGGAACGCCCGGAGGACACGGTGGAGCACACGGTAGAGGTGTGCCCCGCTTAGGAAGAGCAACGCCGTGTCCTCGTAGGGGCGATCGGCGGCGGCGATCTCTCGCGCCGGGCCTTGGTACAGGCCATGGTCCGGAGCGAGGAGGAGAGGCAGGCGGTCGCCTCCTTCTGCGAAGCAGTAATGCTAGCAAAGGAGGCGGCCGATCGCGTGAGGCAACGATCCTCAAGCCCCAACCGCCGCCGGGATTCCGATCCCGATTTCCGGCCACCGTAGGTGCGGCCTTGCGGGCGGCGAGCAATGGGTAGCTCGCCGTCCGACCGTCCGGTAACCGTCCGGACCGAGCCCAAGTCGTCGACGGCGCGTAAGATGTCAGCAAATCGTAGGGGCCCAGCAGGGTCGAAGCCTACTGGGGCCACGGGTAGTGTGACAGTGAAACCCGGAGCTCTGGGACGAAGGCAAAGAAGGAACAGGAGTGGGTTTTTAGTCAGTAAAAGTCTGACACTATCTCTCGCTCCGCCCAAGAGCGCGATTTGTCATAAGATGATTTTCCCACCCAATAAAAAAAAGGTCTAACGCCACAACAGTGTCTTTAGGACACTGTTGTGGCGTTAGACCTTTACCAATAAAAAGGTAATGGTAACTGTTTGATGGTCTCAGCATGGTGTTATTCACTATAGATTTCTCCGATCCGGTCAAGCAATAACGGCAGATGTCTATTGTGCCGAACTCCGAACAATGATAGTGAAACAACCCCGACTCATGAATCGATCTTCACCATTATTGCTCCATGATAACGCGAGACCTCATACAGCACGAGAAACCATTTTAACTCTACAGCAACTGCAATTAAAAACCATTCGTCACCCTCCGTATTTGCCAGACCATGCTCCAACGGACTACTATTTTTTTCGTGATTTGGACAATTTTCTACGTGATTAAAAGTTTTCTTCTCAGGAGGCAGTACAAAATACTTTCACACAGTTTGTCGAATCTAGATCACCAGAGTTCTATCGCAAAGGCATAAATGATCTTCCTATTAGATGGCAGCAATGTATAGATAATCATGGTAATTATTTTGATTAAATAAATATGTTAAAGTAAAAAAAAAACTAATTTCAATTTTTCAGTACAAATCGGCAATTTCATACTTTAACCCTTAACATATCCATTATACTATAACATAATTATTCCATTCATCGTTTCTTTAGCTCCATCATGTAAACAATGTAAATTATAAATAACTGCAAATTAGCTATTGAATATGTGCACATAATAACGTCCAGTTTTCTTTTGTTTGAATGACTAACAGACAATATAATCACAAGCTATATGAACCAAATTTGCATTATACATTATTCAGGTAATGTTTCATGCAAGTCTCTAGTACCTACCCTTTTCACTTGAAGTTTTAATAAAAAAAGTTCTGAACTCAACATAAACATTCAACAATGTTTGATTAATAATGTGCCTATCTGAAACATGAAGCATTTCGATGAAATTCTACTTAATTAGGGCACTGTTGGCTGCCTGCAAAGTTTTTAGTTTATTGTTTTAGTAACGATGCTTGAAGCGATTGTGCTTATGTCTTCGAAATAATTTGAAAAGCTTTGCGTTTGTTGCGAATTTATGAAATTATAGAGAAGTTCTCAGAAACATGATTTTAAAAACCCCAGGAACATATTTTGTGTAAGTAAAATATTGTTAAAATCAAACCCAAACTTTGCAATAAACTTACAAAGAGTTGCATTGTCAGACTGGTAACTAACAAACTAGGTCAGAGGAGGCCTCTGAGGGGTAGGATTTTTCCGAGTGAAATTCTGTGTCAGTTTTAATTATTCGCAAAATTGCTATAGTTTTGTATCTCAAGTACACGGCTGGACAATATGTGAAATCATTGAAACAGGCGAGATTTCGGAACTGACAATGTTTTCGTAGTATCTTCTTCTACCTCAGCAAAGCTTGCCGAGAAGACTCGATACATTTTCGGTCAAATACTGCAAAAACATTATAAATGTTACTGCCACTTTCTAACGAAAAACAAAGTGGCTGTATACCGTGTCAAAAACATACTTTCTGAACTTGACAATGGCTAAAGGTACAGACAGAGCGGAGACATAAAAAGGGGTCTCCAGGCTTTATAGAATAGGGCCTCGAATAACCGAGAAAAATGGTAATTATATCGTGACTTATAAATGAGTGTCGTGCGCTATTTCCTCACTGTAATTAACGAGATTGGGTTGTTACTGCCTCCCACAAAATGAATTCCTTCATTATTTAGTCATTAATTTGAATTTCCAGAATTGTATAACGTCCTCTAGCATAAAATATGTACGTTGTTGTGTAATCTACCAATGAACGTAATTAATTTGTGTGCAGTAATTTAGTTGAGTTAGTTTGTAGCATTATTTTTTAATTTACTAACTGCATTTTTTTGTGATGTACAGATACTAACTGCTACATTCTTTTTTTTGAGATGAATAGATAAGTGAGATTGTAAACTATGTAATATTAAAAACTAGCTTTTGCCAGCGGCTTTGCCCGCGGAAGTTTTTTTTTCTCCAAACAAACTTCCAACCCCCGTTTTATCCCCTTACGGGTGGAGTTTTGTAAAATCTGTTCTTAGCGGATGTCTACACCCTTTAAGTAACCTACCTGATTTATTATATTATAGACGAAATTTTAGGTGTGTAGGTGTTATAGTTTCGGAGATTTCGTGATTAATCAGTGAGTAGCTTCTGACGTGAATTTTTTTTTGTTTTTTTTTGTGGTATTTCGCTTTTATATATATAGATATCGACGCATTTTAAAGATACTGCATGCTGTATGTACGATTGTATGTATACCAGCACTGCGTTATCTTTTATTTTAAATATTACAGCATATTGTGCCGAGTTAGACGCTTTTCTGGCCTCGCACAGATTATATTATTTTTTTAGGTTTTCTATTGATAGTGTGAGGCACAAATAAACATCTTTTATTTTTTTTCTGTTGAGATTCTAACGAAGCTGAAATGCGACTTCAAAACACAGTCTTCTGTCACATTCCAGCCAGCATTGTTACAAGCCAAATTGGAGAACTTTTCTCCTTGTTTCAACTTTCCAACTTCACACATTTGCCTGCACGCGTGCATGACTAGAATACAGACCAT
Source organism: Mythimna impura (assembly GCA_905147345.3). Taxonomy (NCBI): domain Eukaryota; kingdom Metazoa; phylum Arthropoda; class Insecta; order Lepidoptera; family Noctuidae; genus Mythimna; species Mythimna impura. Next base: position 36,828,362 of record LR990339.1, read on the forward strand.
CATTTCTAGAAGATCGCGTAAATGAAACCACACCTTTAAAGAGCATTCCTGTGCACCGGATCTACGAAATGAAAACAAGTGGAAAGCTAATTATAATAAAGTATGCATGTTAGGAGTTTCCAAGTTTTCCAACCGAAGTTAAGCGCAGGTTTTAAAGGGGCTCTTACATTAGTATACGAACTTTGCTCCAGAATTAAGAAATTATAAGTTACTGTGAATGTTTCTTTGTTTGAGTCAAGTGCTTTCAAGAATTTGGAGCCTTGTGCATTCGGTGTTTGTACAATTCGTGCTAGCCTGTTGGTTTTCTGTCTGTGGTAATCAACTCTTTTAAACGAGTTATTAACGCTGTGACGCTGAGAACTAATCACATTTTCTATAAAGTCCGTAGTTAATAACCGGTGGTGGAACCTGTAAGTTGTTTAACATAAAAATGCTTTCATTTTACTATAGAATACAGTGCCCTAAGAAAATGTGATTATCAACTTTGTTTTGTTTACTCGTTAGATCACACGACGCTTGCATACATTTAGACGCGATTACACTACACAAATGTATTCTCTCGCGCACCATCATGCGGACAAATGCTCTACATAAATAACTAAGTGACTATAGCTTTTTTTCTTGTCTGTTTCATTTTGATGTGAAATTTAATTATTTATCACGTTGTATATAAATTAATATAATTATAATAATATAAGACCGCCCATTGTACACTTATTTTTAATTATGTTTGTCCTTATTTTTGTTTATGTGGTGTACAATACAGAATATAATAAATAAATATATTTTGGAGAAAATCATTTCCGTCAGTCAAGTTGTCAGGTGGGCCACAGATTTATTATTAATTGTACCGCGAGGAAATATAACTTGAACATTGTAGGTAGGTAGGTACCATTATACGACGTTGAGAGCATTTTATTAAAATGATACATTACATTTTAAAACAAGTCTGCTCCAGAACAGTCCGGAACCTAATGTATCATTTTTATAAAGTGCTCTTTCAAGAAAGAAAATTGGTTTTTTATATTCCTATTTCAGTTAAGAGGGTAAACAGCGATGTTTAAATTAATTAACTTTACGATGCCAATCTACTTGAGAATATAAATATTAATAAAAGTGAATGAGTCTAAGTGGCACAACGGGTTTTTTTTGTGGTGTGAAATCATCTAATTATTTCTCTCGCTCTAAGGTGAAAACCACACCTATGTTCCTTCAGTTGCCTTTTGCGTTCTAGAACCTCGGGTTTACCTTTCAGAAGTCGACCCCTGGCCTCAGTAGGCTTCAGCCCTGTTGGGCACCTAAGGTTTAGTTGACATGTCTTTGAGACGCACGTGGAATACTACGCGCCGTCGACGACTTAAGCTCGGCCCTTACAGGACGAGCGGACGGCGACCACATTACGCGACCACGACTACCCATAGCTTGGCGTCCGCAAACCTGCGCCTGTGGTGGCCGGAGATCGCTCTGTGATTACTGACGGTACGACTAAGTTAACTAAGCATTCTCATTGCTGGAAGCTTGCTAAGTTAATTATATTAATGCGCCAGTTAATTAGGTATATAAGGACACGTTTATGGATATAAATCCTAATCCTTATGAAACAAGTGCCTATATAAAAAGGCACTCTTGTTTCATGAGTCAGTTCCACTTTTCAATAATACCATTAATTACCACAAACATTGACGCTAGCAATTTACATTCAAAGAAAAACGTTCGTTTTGTTTTTGAAAAGTTATAAGTAAAACTGCAAACAAATATTTTTCAAAGTACCTAGTAGTTGCCTGTAACCGAGAATGTTGAAAATAATAGATTCTAAATGAAGAAACAAATAATGATAAATAATTTCCTAACACTGGTCCAATATTTTAGTTACGTTCTTTGCATCCGACCTCATTTCGACCGAGCATTCGTTCCTCGATATTTCAGTATTCTAAATATCTCAATGTCAATACTTTATAAGGGTTTCGTACCCAAAGGGTAAAATGGGACCTTATTACTAAGACTTCGCTGTCCGTCCGTCTGCCTGTCTGTCACCAGGCTGTATCTCATAAACCATGATAATTGAAATTTTCACAGATGATGTAATTCTGTTGTTTTATAACAACAAATACAAAAAAAAACAGAACAAAATAAAAAAAGAACAACAAAATAAATATTTAACGTGTTGATATCTATAGGTATATATTATTATATAGGGTGACTGGCAATTAGTGTACGATACTTAAACACGTCATTGTGCTCATGATATCGCGAAAAAAATATCAGCTGTTCAGTACATTAGGCAAACATAAATGTACTGAACAGCTGATTTTTTTTTCGCAATTTCAGGATTGTTCCCATAGTAAAAGTTGTTGGTTATCATGAGCACAATCACGTGTTTAAGTATCGTACACTAATTACCAGTCACCCTATATAGTGTGGAAAAATAAGTGGGGCCCTGGACTAGGTACCTAAAATCCTTAAGTTGGCTCATTTTACTTAAAGGAGACATTCCTTTTATTTTTTTAAAGAAACAAAACTGCATTCAAAGATTTTCTAAAACTCGCTTGCCTTCCCCGGGACTCGAACCAACAAAAATTAAAAAAAAAAATGCTATTTTATTATACTAATCGATAGGATTATTATTCAGGATAAAATTTCTCTAACAAACATTTGGTCTTAAAAATAAAGATGATCGTAAAATCAACAACTATATAGATATAACAAGATAATAGAATATAATAGAACAAGAACGTAAATAATCTCTTATTTACGTTCTTGGATAAATACCCTATAAATAAAACACTCAATATTTTATAATCTATGTGGACGACGTTTAACCGAAAAGGCACGAAATCACGCTCGAACCAGCCCCCCTAGCCAAGTTGCAAACGATAAACGTGAACGCTTAGTAATCTCCATTAGATTTTCAACTTTATACCTAAGAGCATAAAGTTGAAAATCTATTAAAGACTACTGAGCGTTAGCGACCGGAACGAACGAAAACACTATGTAATCTTCAATAGATTTTCAACTTTATATCCAATGACATAAAGTTGAAAATCTATTAAAGACTACTGAGAGTTTACGTTTATCGTTTGTGACTTGGCTAGGGGGGCAGGTGTTCGCTTGGGGTTTGGGCTCCCATACCTACACAACAAACGCGATTGTTATACAGTTTTTTATAGTTAATGGTACGGAACCCTTCGCGCAAGAGTCCAACTTACACTTGGCCGGTTTATTTCGTAACTCATCATCTGCCCAGCTGAGCTTTTCGTAACTCATCATCTGCCCAGCTGAGCTTTTCGTAACTCATCATCTGCCCAGCTGAGCTTTTCGTAACTCATCATCTGCCCAGCTGAGCTTTTCGTAACTCATCATCTGCCCAGCTGAGCTTTTCGTAACTCATCATCTGCCCAGCTGAGCTTTTCGTAACTCATCATCTGCCCAGCTGAGCTTTTCGTAACTCATCATCTGCCCAGCTGAGCTTTTCCCCAACTGGTCGGTTCGACTTACAGTCTAATTACATACAGTTAAATACCAGTATTTTTGTACGATTTCAAAAAAACGACGAGGTATCAGTTTGGAAGCATTTATTTTTATAAGAAGTTATAGGCGTTACTTCTGAATTCCATTGTGAAGCGATTTGTTTTTTTTTTTTTTAATGAAATATTTCTGAAAATATTTATTTCTAAGGGAATTTTGGTATTCATCAATTCAATTTGACTTAAAATATTTTATTTTAAATATAGGCCTACATGGGCACTTTTAAAACGTCAAAAATAGTGCCTCAACAAGTTAAACCTTAGCATTCAAAAAGTAGGTACCACTTGATGAAGTGGAACTGATGAAGAAGACCACAGATGAGTAACGGAACTTCACAAACATACAGATTCCAGATCTTGATTAAGATAGTAAAGAGACTGTGGCAAAACTAATTTTAAACAAAATGTGCTGATGAAAATTGTACTATCGAACTGATCTGATGATGAAGCCGGGAAGTAAGCACGGGAACCGAGTCTATCATAAAAGTGTTTGGGATTATTAGAATTGTCATGAGATGCACTCTGGCTATTTATTACTATCGAAGACTTAATAATGACGCTGGAAGGCAGGCCAGAGAACTTCATAAGGAAATAATAATCCTAGCCGTAATAGGCTCATTGGAATTGTAATAAGATGCACCATGGTTAGAAATGGTTTTATGTATGGTATATATGGTTACAAGTAACTTACTATAGAATTTGTATACTATTAAGGTTTAGCTGTGAGGAAGATGCTACAAGAAAATAAAACCAACTTCAATATAAAAAACTAAAATGTGAAAACACGATATCCCTTGTTAGGAATGATCAGACATCGGATTTCTGACTACCTGTTACGACACTCGAAAAATGACAACCGATGCCAATAGATTTAACGAGATTACCGAGCCGCTCGTATTCCATGCGTACTTTTTGTCGTTCCTGTTAACAAAAGCTACACAAAACTACACTTTTTCTACAAATCAACTTTTTATGTGACTTAGTCTATAGATACGTGGGGCATACTGAAACTCTCTGGATCTGGTCACTTATAATAAAAGAATGAAAAAACAATGATATATTTCGAAAATGGAACTCTTTGCGAGTATGTTACTTTTTAATTTGCAAGACTGTCATTTATTTTTTCATTGTGACGGCCTTTCAAAGATGGTATGTCGCTATCATAATGAATTTAACTCGTGAACATTTTCAGTGATTTTTATGATTATCGTTGTGGTTAAAGTCAACAAGAGAGTTGCCAGAGACTTCAATTGGCATTTGGTGATGAAGCACCATTGAAGGTCGGCCGGCGACTGCGGTTACAGACTCGAATATTGACAGCGTACGATAACTTATTGAAACTGACCAAAAAATGCTTTGTTAGACATGGGAATAAGCCAAGTGCAAAACATTTTACATGTGTATTTAAACGTTCGGAAGCTTTGCATTCTATGGATACTACATGATTTAACCGAGGACCAGAAACGACTGCGTGTCCAGTGGTGCCGTAAAATGATAAAAAGTTTAATGGAGGACAGTCATTGGCTGTCTATAATATCGTGACAGGTGACGAAACCTTGGTGTACTGCTTTGAACCCGAAAGAAAAAGCCAGTCAGCAGAGAAGTTATTTCTAAGATTTGCCGATAAAAGTTAACAAAAGTCGAAGTGCTGGTAAAAAATGGTTGCTCCTTTTTTCGGAAAATCTTGCCGAAATCTTGGCTTGAAGATCAAAGGACAGTGACTGCTGATTAGCACATCAACACTTGCTTGCCCAGATTCTTAGAAAAAGTTCGCGAAAAGCATCCTCGAAGCAATGTACCTACTCCTTCACCACGATAACGCATCCTCACATTCCGCTAAGGTAACAGAAGCCTATTTTAAGGCTTCAAATGTGGAACTGAAGACGCATCCGCCTTACAGCCCGGACCTCGCAACCTTTTTTTTTTAGATAGGAAATCATCTGATGACATCTCCTGCCCTTGGGGAGGTGTGCGTGGCAGATTTTTACTGACTAAAACCCACCCCTGTTTCTTCTTTGCCTTCGTTCCAGGGACCCAGGGTTCTCTTTCGCACAACCCATGGCCCCAGTAGGCTTCGACCCTACTGAGCCCCTACGGTTTGCTGACATCTCCTTGAGGCGTGGAACACGACGCGCCGTCGACGACTTGGGATCGGTCCGGACGGTTACTGATAGGTCGGACGGCGAGCTACCCATTACTGGCCGTCCGCAAGCCAGCGCCTATGGTGGCCGGAAATCGGGATCCCGGTGACTGGGGTGGTAGGGTGGTGGGGTGGTAATATAATATAATATAATATAATATAATATTCCACAACTATCCCACAACGCCGTCGCAGAACAGATGGCCGTTGGGGCCGATAGGTTCTGGAATGGCGACCACGTACCGGAAGACGTAGCGTTGGAAGGCCTCCTGCAAGGTGGACCGATGACTTGGTAACGGTTGCGGGAGTCCGATGGATGCGAGACGCACAGGACCGTTCGCTGTGGCGACGCTTGGGGGAGGCCTTTGTCCAGCAGTGGACGTCTTTCGGCTGAAATGATGATGATGATGATGACACAACGCCGTATAGTCCCAAGCTAAGCAGAGCTTGTGTTATGAGTACTAAACGACTGATAAACATACTTATATATTTCTAAATACATACATATTATAGATAAACAGTGGTGACCCCCGAGCGTTTCTTCCGCATGAATCCGGTGCAGGAACCTCCCGAACTGACCATGTCCGGTGAAGACCTGCGTCATGCGGAAGGTAAAGACGACGTGTTGTCTTTCCAGCCACTCCTCAAAGAGGGGACTTACCGCCATAATTGTGGCGTGCCCTGCACTGGGTTGCGACAGTCGCTGTCGCCATTCCACCAGGAAATCCCGCCGGAACTCTGTACGCCATGCCGCGATTTGGCGCGGCAGCAGAGTATCGCCCCGGCATTGCATCTCCACGTGCAGATCGTGCATGCGTGCAAGGACTGTTAACTTCAAATCCCATGGTGGTAGGCCAGCAAGGAGGCTCGCCGCTTCGCGGGAAACCGTGCGGTATCCCCGAACCATCCGGATGACCATGGCGAGCAATGAGTAGCACGCCGTCCGGTCTGGCCCGGAGCCCAGGTCGTCGACGGCACGTAGTGTTTCACGCGCGCTTCAAGGAGATGTCAGCGAATCATAGGGGCCCAGCAGGGTCGAAGCCTACTGGGGCCATGGGTTAAGTGAAAATGAACTTTGCGTTCCAGGGCCCCGGAGGCCCAAACGAGTGGGTTTTATTCAATAAAAGTCTGACATGGCCTCTCGCCCCGCCCAAGAGCGGGAGACGTCATTGGATGATTTCCCACCTTAAAAAAGGTGGATAGACCTCATTAAATCATATTCAGGGTGTTCCCTTATCGAATGTATACGCAGTGCTACGAATAGCGATGGAGAAGTCTCGCAAAACCCGCTACCAACCATCAGGCTATCCATGAAAACGACCACTCTTGTGTGCTGAGGTACACTATTACTATATGTTTAATTTTTAAGTTCCTTACCTAAGTCGGTAAAAACAGAACCATTATAGGATCACTTTGTTTCACGTCTGTCCGTCGACAAGACTCTTTTTATCAGGAACGCTTGGAGGTATGAAGCCAAAATCAATATCAAATACTCAGATCTACTAATATTATCGTCTTTTGATGTTGATACCCATTATGTTCGCACTTTGTGTATAAGCCTTAGATCAAAAGCCCAACTATTATCATGCCGTTTCCAGAAAACTAAGAAGATTTAAGGGGATACATAAAAACACTTTCAGGAATAAATATTGTCTTACAAAACTAAAATATAACAATTCTTGGCTTCTTCCGTGTTACTTGGTTACTTCGTTGTGCTTACTTACCAGTGAGTGGTTTCATGAACAATTTTAAATATTTTTATACTAAGGAGTAGATTTCCCTGCCGGAGTCGGTGTTTCCTGATAGCTACAACATACCTGCTCTTTAATTCAATAGTGAATAGGTTATGGTACGGCGGAAAGAGCTCCGGTGGGATCTCATATTATTATGGAAACAGCGACTGTTGCAACCCAGCTTTGGGCACGCCACAATCGAGGCGATAAGACCCCTCTTTGAGCTGTGGTTGCAGAGGCGCCACGGCGTCCTCACTTTTCACCTGACGCAGTTCCCTGTTTCGGGAGGTTCCTGTGTCGGATACAGCGGGAAGATCGAATCGCTTGGATGTCAACATAGTGTGGATCGCCAGACACGGTGGAGCATACGGCGTAGGTGTGCTCCGTTTGGGCGAAGCACGGCCATGTCCTTGTGAAGGCAATCGGGGGCGGAACATCTCAAGTCCGGCCCTGGTTCTGACCATGACACGGAGTGAGGGATTGAGAGGTGGTTGTGTCTTTCTGCGTAGCAATAATGCAAGCAAAGGAGGTGGCTGAAACCAAGAGGCAAAGACAAACCTCACGCCCTGCCACCCACCGGAGTCAGAGGACGACTACCGGACACTGCAGGCACGGGGACGACAAGATAGCCATAGCTCCCCGTCTTTATTATTTAACGAAAGTCTGACAAAAAACCATTGCTTATACGTAAATAGTTCTCATATTTTGATAAGTGTACGTAATGGACCAAATATCTACTACTAACTATACAATACCGGTTCTATGAATCTGAACCGGTATAGTAGTGCATATTTGTCTCACTGCGTTAAACAAAATAAATCTTTGACAAAACACAATGAGACATCGGCTTTAGATTCTGTAGGTATCCATTGTATTTGTCTCTCTACACGAACATTTTCGAGTTCATCGAAAATGTTCGCGTTCGTACCGTGAATTCGGGTAAAATTTCGACGTCTTTAGTTTTATATTTACAGCAAAGAAATGTAAAACCTTTTCTGATAACTCTGGTCTACAAAGAATATGTAATTAATTTACATTTTTCGACAAAAAGTTTTCAGACATTGACGGATTTCGTGAGAGATGACTGTTCCCAATGGATGAGATATTGTTCAACACACTTCTCCAAGTACCGTGCACCACAAATGCAACCTTTATTTAATACTAGATGATGCTCCAGCAGTTTCACCTGCGTGTTAGTAGAAAATTATTCTAAAGATACACATACCCGGGACATGGTCTACCCATGTATCGAAATCCGTTCAGCCATTCAAGGATGAATAAGTAACAAACATAAACACACAAACTTTCGCCTTTATAATATATAATGTATTTAGTTACAAAACAAACAATGTAACGGATTCATTATATTATTATGTAACTATAAGTATTTGTTTTTGCTGAATACTCAACCAGCCAATTCAAGCAGTAAAGGTGTATCTCGGAATCATCCGTGATAGGTGGTACCCCGTTGGTCCCAATATGACGTATCCCCGGCATTTAATTTTCCTTATAACCTTCATTAATCATACGACTCAGCCTTTTTTGTAACATCCAAAAATATACTAAATTAATTTCGCAAAGATTGTTCAAATCCGTGCTCTTTAAACTACAGACACAATACGACACGGGATAACATTGTGTCTAATTTTGACTGTAAACTAAGGACACAGTGTAATTGTTGGAATGCATAGATGTGCGTGTTGGACTACAATGAATTAAAGTAATAGTCATTACACGTGAACACGTAACTAAGTGTTGCTAGAAAGATATCCGTTTCAAAACTGAGTTTTTTATAACATTTTTATTAAATGTATTCCTTTGAGCACATACAAAACCCATTTTGTCACGGAATTCGCAAAATACCCTTTTCTTTCATATCACTCCTCACAATCCATCCATCTCCGGAAAATGTTTGTTCAAAGAAAAAGTAGTAGATCTGTGTGATTTCAAAGCATTCAAATAATATAGAATATTATCTTGAATCGAGAAAAAAATCATTTAGTACAGATAAACTACAATCCATGATGAATATGTCAATAGCATAACTGCTTACTATCAGGTGGGATCGCAGTCAAGCACTAGTTTATATCAATTTAAAAAAAAATACTTCTGGTTACACAATAGCTTGCAACGCTTTTGTATTTCGGTGTTACTGTAGTTCAGAATTTAATTATACGAATATAATCGTATTTATTTATTTCTGATGTTGTTTAGTAAAAGTTAAGTAGTACTTATTTTAGGAATAAAATTGAAAAATTTTTATCTCCGTAAAATGCAGAAATTCCAAAAATATTGCTTCATGTCGTGTTAGAGCAAATGAATTGGTAAGCCCTAAGGCCATGGACGACATGACAAGCACACTGAAATTTTAATCAATTTTCGGCTTAATTTACGTAGGCAGATTCCATAGCTTTTGTTCGAATATTTGGCTGGCCAATGCTTTTGGATATTTTAATAAAACTGTTCACAATGTTGGACGATCGAAGACAGAGTATTAGTATACCTATTGTCAAACACATTTTTAACTTTATTATTAGCAAACTTTAATGCCCAATATGTTAAGCCATTGACAAAACTTTAATAAGTGATACCGAAGGACATAAAGCCAGAACTTATAAGATTTCGATTGAACCTAAACGAACAATGAAGGCAATATTAAGTCGAGAACCAGTTGGAACTCGTTCGGTATGAAAATGACAAAGCAAACAGTTCTGTAAGCCACAAGAGTATTGAGCTTAAAGACACTGCAGCAGAGAAGCAAAACGACCACAAACGAATGAATAGTCTGGTTCCACGGTTTGACAAAGGATTAGCAAAGTCCGCCTACAACGCCGGGCAGTCTAGAACTGTCACTAATGGAAGCACTATATTTATTATTATTTTTAAATCTACTCTACCTAGATTACTATCGTTATTGGCTATAGAAATATGTAGATAGGTAGAGTAGTCGTGGTCAGAGGATATATTGGGAATTAAAATATTGTTTTTACTAACTTTTTATTAACTTGTATTGTCAGTCAACACATAGGTTGCGTGACAAGTAAATACATTTGTGTTATAGTACATTGTGGTAATTTAAAAATATCGACTCACTATGTGCTGCCTTGCATGGCATACAAATATTGTATACCAAATGGTGAACTGAAAAAACTGTATTGGTACGGTTTATAATGTTGCTTGCTTAACTTTAGTTATATGTACAATATAAAACATCACAAAACAAAAAATAAAATTAATATAAAACAATAATAGGAACGTTGCTTTTATAACTAAATATTAAAAAAAAGCTTTTTACAAAACAAAACCGACTTCACTAAAAAAACTCTAAAAGGATCAAAATAACTTTAATTTCGGAAGTCCATGTTTCTCGGTTTGTTTTTTATTTAACAAAGACTTCCAAAATTAAAGTTATTTTGATCCTTTTAGTGTTTTTTTTTTAGTGAAGTCGGTTATTTTTTTTTTAAATAAATCTATGAATATGGTGTTAGGCACGGTTTGTCATTTGACTAATATGCTTCTTGTAGTAAGTATTTGTTATATATATTTGTTTAGAGTAAATCCTGCAAATGGATTTTGAAACAATTCCTCCTTACATTTACATCCTTACCGATTCAGTTGTAATTTGGTATGCTTATGTAACTTGGATGACATTGCATTAATATGGTACCATGGAGCTGGTCTGATATTGAGTCGGATCATAACAATAGGAACTACTGAGTGCAATAAGGTTACCCTATCTTGTTTGAGCTCTTTTGAATGGTCTTGATCAGTACTATGGTACGCGATAAAGGCTTGTTCTGAAAAATGTTTCTCATTGAAACTTTATTTAAGACTGTAGGTTGATCACTTATCATATTGGTAAAGATATAAATACACATGTAGGTAAAATAAAGAGTATAATGTTGTAAATATTTTACGGTTGGGTTTTAACTCCATTTTGAGTGTAAAATTCAGACAATAAACTGTAATATTAATACCCATGGACATAAAAACACTATTTGTGGCGAAGATTCATTAAACCCCAAGTGAACGCCGGCGTTCGCTCTCTCATTGCCTTTCTATTGTGTAGTAATTACGGTATTTGAAAGGTGAAATAGTTTGCATAAAACTTAGAAGAAAAATATTTCATTAACCAGACGAGACAGATTTCATCTCAGGTTAGAAACTAATTTCTAAAGCCAACAGTTCGTGCAAGTTGAAATTGAAATGTAAATTAACAAAATTAAATATGTACCTACGCGTGGCATTCAGTTTCAACGAACTTTTAATTGTAGGTGAAACATCGCATTACTTTTTATTGGATAGACAGACTGCGTTATGAATTAATGTGTTTTATTTTAAATATAATTTCTAAAATTTGCCACTCTTTATAGCGCAGATAACCACGTGCCCAGTTAAGGTGAAAGTAGCCCCAAAAATTCATTTTTTTTCTTATGTTTTTTTGCATTTTGCAAGTAATAAGTGTCTACTGACTTTTTCGTGAAATAGCTAATCAATAGGGTAAGACGAAGTGAGAACTCTCTTACTTCGTCGTGATGATTTTAATGATTATGATTCTGTAAATAGACAAGGAGTGCAGGTCGCTGGCTGTCCGTTGCAACGTGCTGGCCCGCAGGTTTGTACTGATTTTGTAAAGATAACACTTGTTTTACCTACACGTGCAGCCTGTAGATCAAGTATACCTAGTGGGCACACAGCGACCTGCGCGTACAGTACAATAACGGATTCAGGGTGCTTTTGTGGTTGCCGTGGCGATGTAGCGCTTCAGGGATGTTCACGGACGCATGTGTTGACGGGTTCGCCGCGATCATGCGGAAGTGATGCACTTTCATGATGGCGCGCCTGCGCTCCTCTTTCAATGGCAGTGAGATTCGCCCCTCTTGCAAAGGTAGATCAGTGTCCAGACACACTTATCCAAATATACTAATGAACCATTGAAATGTTCGTTCAATGGTTCATTACTTACTTTTTACACGACTGGCCCAAAAAGGAGTGTTATGTTTTCAGGGTTCATGTATGTATGTATGTATGTATGTGAGTTTCTTTATTCCACCATAACTTCTAAATGACTGAACTGATTTACATGTATGAGGTATCGTTAGAATCCTAGCATCGTCCCGAGTAACATAGGCTATTGAAAAAATATAGAAATGCAATGTGGTGGGTATGATAATTAAATGAACACCCACCCAATTTTTTTTTAATTTTTAATCTGTTAATGCATGTGATTATCATCTAGGATTTGACGAGTGGATTCCAAAAATATAAATATGTTACACTGTTAATCGAAACTATCGAGTACAAAAAAAAAACATTTTTGACATTTGGTTACGAAACCCCAACTAATATTATTAATTAATATAAGAAATCAGCCAAGTACAAGTTGGTCATGTGCGTGAAGGATTTTCGAACCATTGTACAATGAACAATAAGTACATGTAAACAAGAACCAACTTTGTCGATTAAAAAAAATTGATAACATAAACTATATACAATAATAGCCTACCGAGTCTTTGAAAGTTTAGTGAATCAATTGTACTTTATCTACTTAATAGAACATTAACTTTGGTCACGGCTTAGTAAATGGCGCTATCCCACAAAGGGAACAACCAGGTATTGTACACGGATGGGTCTAAAATGAACACCGGTACAGGAGCGGGGTACACAGCGACAACTGCAATCTTAGCCTAAGCATGGGCAAAATGGCGACGGTCTTCCAAGCAGAGACCTATGCTATAATCGGGTGCGCGCAGGAAATACTAGACAGTGGCACCGAAGGGGACACTGTCTACATTTTAGGCGATAGCCAAGTAACACTTAAGGCACTCACATCCAATAGAGTGGATTCTGGGCTGATACTAAACTGTATTAAATATTAAACCGGATACGAAGGCGCAACAAGGTCAGATTGATCTAGGTGCCAGGTTAAACAGGAGGTAATGAAAGAGCCGACACTCTGGCAAGGAAAGGATCCGAGACACCCCTATAGGGACCGAAACCCTTCATAGAACTTTCACCAAGGGTCATTAACCAAGGTTTGAAAAGGGCTGCGTTAGAGATACACAGCACACACTGGCGCAATACAACAGGCCATAAGCATGTAAAACTATTTCTCAATGACCTATGTCACTGAGAAATAGTTTTACGGGCTTATAAGGGCTGGACCCAAAAACTATGGAGGTACAGCAGATCACAGCTCCGAACAATCACAGGAGTCTTCACGGGGCACTATGCCACCAAAAAACAGCTCCACAACATGGGACTAGCAAGCGACCCGACTTGCAGGATCTGTGGAGATGCAGAGAAGACAATGCTACACTTGCTGTGCGACTGTGCAGCACTAGGCTCTAGAGAAGAGACTAGAGTATCTGGGCCAACCATTTCCAAGACCAAGACCAAGACAAGAGTAGTCTTGTCTTGGTCTTGGTCTTGGAAGGCTCAGCCCCATTAAGGCCATACTGGGACTCATGAAGAAGGTGCACGGAGGGCTAGGGGTTGAGTAGACGGGAGGGGCATACCACAAAAGATCCAGAAGGGTTGAAGTGCTCTGGCCTAGGGCCAGCCCGAAAACAAGATAAGATAAGATAAATGGCGCTATGGTGATCGTTCGAAAATTCGAATGGCCATTGCTACTCCGTGACCAACTAGAACCAGAAGAATTACCACAAACCGTCTTCGTAGAGTTCGACATCAAGCCAGTACGTGGCAACACTATTGGTATGGGTGTCAAAATTGAACAGTACAGTCGAATTTGACGGGCTAAGGAGTCATGGAAAAGTAGAGCGCCGCATGCTACCGCTTATATTATGTTGGGCCGTGACAGTCCACAAGTTACAAGGGACAACACTTGACAGAGCCTTCGAGAACCTAGGCCCAAAAATTTTTGCCAAAGGGCAAGCTTATGTTGCGCTTAGTCGCGTGAGGCAACTAGAAGGTTTGCCAACCAGCGTTTTGGATCCACGTAAAGTGATTCACGAGCCACACGACAGGACTTTTTATTTATATAAGAAATTATTCTACAGACTGGTCCCCCGACGGCGATGAAAAATTTTGTTTTGTAGATCAAGTAGTTTTCGAGACATCGTGTTTAGTCAGTGAGTGAATGAGTGACAATTTTCATTTTTATATATATAGTTTAACTAACATCTTGTTTTTTGCTTTTTAGTTCGTTTTTTTGACATGGCAGTCGTGTTTTTTAATTTTTTTAATTATTTATTTTTTTTACTTTGCTAGCGTTGTTTGTAAACGTTTACGTTACATGCGTTTCAAATCAATTCTATGTATTTGTTCTCTACTTCTCTCTCTTTTCTATGTATTTATTTTCCTTATAGACACTTTTGTGAGATAATAGTCAAAAGTACTTTAATAGTCAAAAGCGATGTAAAGCAGTCGGTTTTTTCTGGCAGTTTTCAATCACTAATTATAATAAAAAGTAAATGTGATATTGTTGAAAATGCTTTGCGAATATCTTGTTCCATAGATTGTAATATGTACAGCATTTCGCATATTCTCTTATTAATAATCGGAGAAAATAGATTGTATAGATTGTATCGGTAAAAAGCCGATAGGTTCTGTACCATATGATCATGTGAGTTGCCTTTTTAACCGACTTCATAAAAAAAGGGGAAGTTATCAATTCATCGGGTTTTTTTTTGTGTTTTTGTGTTTCGAAACATTGCGTAGTTATAAACGCCGTATCTAAGACGTGATTAAATAGATCCACCAGGAGCGTGACTATTTAAGCTCCACTATACTTTACAGCCTTGTTTGTGCTTTTCTCTGAGCTTGAGCTTAGATGTTAATCTCATCATAGCTTGAAGTATTTATACATCATCATTCGGTTGAATTTCGTCTTCGTCTTCTACGCTCCTCAACGATACATCCTGATTTTTTATCACTCCGGGAAAACCATGCATTTCGTTTAGTACTGTACAAGTCTCGTAAGAAATTTATTGCAATATGTTTTTGCATTAGTACGATGTTTTCCAAATGTTTTCAATTTACAATATTGGAATTTCTCAAATTATAACCTTAATTTATTGCAGGTATCTTACATAAAACTTAAATAATAACTAAACTATTTATACTAAAACCGAACTATGTACATACAAACTATAAATACTTTTACACTAAACCTAACTATGTACATATAATGTTTTAAACCCTTGATCCAGGTTTTGTTAGTTCTAAATTTCTTGATGGCTTTATTCAGGATCCCATCTTGATCGAGATGACTTTCATAGTTGTAGCCTTGTGGTTTTCATAGTCAAGTTTATTGTATCAGCTTATTAATTTAGAAAATTTGATTGTCTTTGTATAGTCAGCTTCGTACGATAATCATAATTTAATTTAATTCACTATAGCCAGAATTCGTTTAAACATTTCTGAGCCCACAAAGCTTTCATAAGGTATTCGAGTTTAAAGCAGTAATCTAAGTTAGGTACCTAATTCTCTAAATATTCTACGTTGCATCGTGTGGTGTCCTGGAGTTAGATGGAAAATTCGAGCATAACAATTCCAAAATGCCGGTTTAAATGGCTTAATTTCGACTACACTAGCTTACTCCCCCGGCCTATGTAGTACATACCTTTATGTACAATATTGCTGGAGATTAAAAGCCATCTGAAAGCTTTTCATTTCTTTGTTTTTGTTTTTATCCGGTTCTTTTATTGCATTTCAGTGTTGTGGAAAGCAATCATACCTTCCTTTAGAGAAATGTTTTCATTTAAAATAATAACTCGATATTCTTTTACGTTACTTACTTAATATTCTGAATTTCATTCCTCATTGGTATACAATATTTTTCTACAATTACAATTTACTTCTACTAAAGGTCACAGTGCCAAAGTAATTATATAGGTATGTTTTTATGATACGAGTAGCATGACGGGTGACAGGATAGAATGGAAGAAAACAACGTGTTGCGCCGACCCCAAATAAGACGGGACAAGGGCAGGAAGATGATGATAGGTATATTTTTGTGTCCATGATTTTTTTCTCGTAATGATTATACACTGGTGTTGAGTACCACCAGTGCATAGCAAAGATCAACTTTTCTTACAACAGAAAATCGTTATTTCTTTACTCTTGTTCCATTTATTTTAAGTTAAGCTCAGAGTAGGTATCAAAAGATAATATCGCTTCGTACGCCTATTGATTAATCATACTCTGTATACAAGTTAATAAATTAGGTAAACGCAATCTAAGCCCGGATATGTGAAGAAGAAACAAAGTGCAGAGACTAATAATAAATAGTTCCACGTTATATTGTGTTTGAAGCTTTGTAAACGTCATGTAACAAGTTCGCAATTTCGAGGGAAATACTGCTCGTCTATGTTTACCCCTGTTTTCGAAAGTTAAGCCGGTTGCAAACCTACAGTTCAAACTAAGTTAGTTTTGCTAATCTCGCATAACTGTGGTAGTTTTTGATACTATTTGGTTTACATCCTGCGGTCTGGTCTCTTGACACAAGTATACAAATTATCTCAGTTATGGGATTAAGCTCTCACGTCAAACAGTAGACCTAGGTTAGTATGGCCTAGTTACTGCAGTCCTCACAATAAAAGGCAACTGAAAAAACACTGGGTTTCAGTAAAAGTCTGACATTCTCTCCTACTCCACCCAAATCGGAAAATGTTATTTGAAGATTTCCCACGAAAAAAAGGTTAGAACAGACTTAGCTTATAACTAATAAGAGTCAGTGTGCATATCATCTCTACGCTGACGATTTGCAGCTGTACTGTGTACCTGAATGGTTAGGTACTTATTAACAACACAGCGGATGTAATCGAGGAGCTAAACCAGGATTTACTAGTGATTAAAAAGTGAGCAGATAGATTCGGGGTAGCAGTTAACCATACCAAGTGTCAAGCTATCATAGTTGGTAGCCCCCATAGTCTGAGGAAGCTGGATGGCCTCAAAAAATTCTTTCTCTAAAAATTTTATACAGATACCCATCTCAAAAACTGACGTCTTTTAATTTTGTACTTACCAAAAAGAAAACATTTGACATAGGTCTGCCACTTGTTCCCATCACAAGCATTCACTTTGAATATAACAAAACGGTATAAAAGGAGAGGAAAACTGAATAATGTATTTTATGTGGAGAATTGTCTCTTTTACATTCGTTTGATCGTAGTACTAGCTAGGTACTGTTCGTATTCCTGCGGCAATCAAAAGGCCGACGAAAGTGTTTGAGCGACTGACTGATCAAAACACAGGTAAAAATCTGTTTTTTTGAGGATTGAACTTCAAAAAAGTGAAAAGCTTTACGCGAAGGAAAATAGAATTTGCTTTTTGGAATTTTCCTGTTATTTCAGGACTAGCTGCTGCCAGCAGCTTCGCCCGCGTGGAAATAGAAAGTTGTCCTAAGGACTCGTACACCCGGGACAACAAGTATTCCAGGACATTTTACCCGTGTGCCAAATTTCTTCCAAATCCGTTCAATTGTACTCGAGCGTGAAGAAGTAACAAACATACACACGCGGTATACTCGCAAACTTTCACCTGAACAATATTACGGCATGTTCACGACTTCGGTCTTAGCAGTGCACGGCGCGGCGAGCGGGGCGGCATCGGTACACGGGCGCGCGGCGCTATGAGCGGCGTCTCGTGACGTGCTTTACCAATTTTCATACTTTTGATCTTACCGCTCGCCGCCCCGCGCTTAGCTACCGCTCACAGCGGCAAGGTCATGAACGGCCCGTTATTAGTGTGATTTGGCGCGACTTTGTGTAAACAAAAAGAACATCCGTCAGACCTTTAACAAAGTTATTCTGTTAAGAATTTCTGAATCACTTATCGTGTCCGTTCTATTGAACAACCATTATCGAACATTTTATGCTAGATTTCCCTCGGATACTGGACCGAAAATATTCTTTTAGTGGGCAAAACTTCGATCGTTCGCATCGCAGCTAAAACAATCGTTATCTTACTTTGGACTTGACTGTGTTGTCTCGTTAGTGTATAGGTCACGACCCTTTGGTGGGTGGCGAACTAATCTTGGGTGCAGTGCCGTAACTAGGGCGGCGCCGGCGGCCCTGAAGGGGCGCAGAAATTATCAAACCAGAACCAAGTTTTGAATCATGCTTGGTAGTTGGTAGCTTACACACAATACTATCAATTACATATTAATCGTGTACAAAATACTGTTGTAGACGCGCTCTACCAGAATTACTGATTCTGTAGATGCTCGTTCATTTTTGGCTTGTATTTTTTTTTTTACGAAAAACATTCGATTTGACACAAATGTCTTATTTACATACGGCAGCCCGTACGATTTCAGCAGCAACTATAAAAATCATAAAAAACTAAAAAAATCTCTAACAGATATACTATTTCATTAAAAAAAAAAAACAGTATTTCAGATAAAAACAATCCTAAAAGAAACAAATGAATTACGAAAATTGAAAAAAGAAAAACATGCCGTCGATGGTATTCCACATCAATCTAAATTATTACAGCTCAAAGTAAGCCATTTCATAAAACGGTAATTTCATATACCTAATAATTATTTATCTCAGCTTTTCAAGGCCACATATTCTTTCATGAAATTAATATATCGCATTTGCTTTTATTAATATTCAAGGTACGTCGGTACATAAAGTAATTAATGCAATCAACGTGCGTGATATTATGATGTTAGCTTTTGATTTGTAGGCACTTTTAGCATATAGGGAAGGTATCATTTGGAATTTGGCTATCTACTTACAATATTTTAAAGTAACGGATACCCGAAGTGAGCATTTTTTTATTTGTTGGATAAAATAAAATTTGCTTTTTTTTAATTGTCATCATAATTTCAGCCGAAAGACGTCCACTGTTGGACATAAGCCTCCCCCGGTGTCGTCTCAATGAACGATCATGTGGCTCGCGTATCCATTGGATTCCCATGACCAACACCAGGTCAACAATCCACCTTGTGGGATCTCTCCCAACGCTGTGTTTTCCGGTACGCGATCGCCACTCCAGAACCTTACAGCCTTAACGACCATGTTATTCTGCGAGCAATGTGCTCTGCCCACTGCCACCTAAGTTTGACGATTCTTCAGGCTATGTCGGTAACCTTGAATCTACGCAGATATCTTCATCCCTGATTCTATCACACCCTTTCCATTGCTATTGCTATTTAAGCCTTTTGATAAGGTCCATTCTGTGCGACCACATTACAAACCATATGTCATCATTGGTTCCCGATATCATACGCATTGGTCATAGACGTTCGTTTTGAGACACTGGTTTTTTGAACAAGAAAATACCTCTCTCCTGTAGCCGTTGGCAGTTTTTTTAATGCATTGATTTAATGATCTAAAACTATCTTCGCATTATTTCCCTTCTAATGTAAACGGGTTTGGGACATATTGGTTGGATGATTTCAAAGGCTATAATGAACATAGGTAGAAATAATATTTGTGCTTTATACAGGGTGTTTGGTGCATCGTATGCCAAATTGAAATGGTCGACGGGAGGGGTCATCTGCTATCTTTTCAGACCCCTAAACACTTCTCATGCCCTGTGGATTTTTTTTCATCGACTTTTTATTGTTTTAAGAAAATATGGCCCAAATTTTTCATTCAAATACAAATTTAAAAAAATATATAAGGCGTAGACTCTGAATTTTAATTTTATTTAGATGTGTATTGTATTAGAGTACTTTAAAATTTAAAATTAGTGACATTAACTATCTAGTTTTTTTTTAACCAAAAATGTTATCTCACTCTTATAAGGAAAATCTGTCTCGTATCTCTCTTTTCGTGGGTTTTACTAGAAAAAAAAATGCATTTTTAATATTTATTTCATAATTTTTACAAATCCTGCTCAAATTGTTGGCCTCTGTTGTAAATGCAGGCCCAACATCTGTTTCGTATTTCGACAGTTGTTGTAAGAAGTCGTATTTCACAAAGAGAGTGATACGAGACAGATTTTATCTTATAAGAGTGAGATAACAATGTTTAATAGGTTTTTCAGGTATCATCAAACATATTTTTTAAATCATAATTTTGAATATTAGTCTCATGTGACTCGATTCACAATTCTAGCGAATTCACAAAGTTATAAAAAGATTTTTGTGGCATGTGGCACATCACTAGCAAAAGGATAAACTAGAGAATTTTTGAGGAA
Source organism: Mythimna impura (assembly GCA_905147345.3). Taxonomy (NCBI): domain Eukaryota; kingdom Metazoa; phylum Arthropoda; class Insecta; order Lepidoptera; family Noctuidae; genus Mythimna; species Mythimna impura. The sequence continues at coordinate 36,848,878 of LR990339.1, forward strand.
GTTGGAAGAATCCGGTCGCTTTTGGTTTTTTTTAAATCGCCAAGTAAATAGCTGTAACATGGACAGCTTTAATTCAAGTCCAAAACTTTGCAAGTAAATTAAAAAAAAAACTAGATAGCTAATGTCACTAATTTAAAATTTAAAACTACTCTAATACAATACACATCTAAATAAAATTAAAATTCAGAGTCTACGCCTTATATATTTTTTTAAATTTGTATTTGAATGAAAAATTTGGGCCTTATTTTCATAAAACAATAAAAAGTCGATGAAAAAAAATCCACAGGGCATGAGAAGATTTTAGGGGTCTGAAAGGATAGCAGATGACCCCTCCCGTCGACCATTTCAATTTGGCACACGATGCACCAAACACCCTGTATAAAGCACAAATATTATTTCTACCTATGTCCATTATAGCCTTTGAAATCATCCAACCAATATGTCCCAAACCCGTTTACATTAGAAGGGCAAGGGCAAGTGAATAATCTTGACTTAAGTTTATCTAAGGCAGGATTTACACTGAAATGGAAGGAAGCAAGGATACTAAGTTGACTTTCCTAAAATCACACTTCGTATCCTTCATTCAAAATCACACTTAATATCGTTCATCTTTGACACTAGTAGAGGAAGTGTAGCATGTTTGGAATATCACTTTGATTTTCGGGAATAAGGCGAAGATAAATCGGGTTAGCCTATCAAAAAAAGGTTTCAATCATTAGACTATAATAATACAAACAATCAACAAAATTTTGCATAGTATATTATGTCCATAATACCTACGTACCTCCTTATAAATTTAAAAAATCAATAAAGGTATTTTTGAATGAACGACAAGATGTCATGTCATAATGTCGTGTTGTTTTATTTTATAAATCATTAGGTTGGATGACAGAAATATCTTAATGCCATGCTTTTTTCTGGTGATGTTTCTATACTCGAATTGCACTACAATGTCTTATGTGTCTTTATAACCACTACCTTCTAAGCACAAACAGTTATTTTTATTATCTAATGCGGAAATGTATTTCCTAACTATGTATTTAATATACTTAGGAAATACATTTCCGCAATACATAAAGCAAAGTATATTGAATTACTTAACCAAGATTTATATTAGTGGCAACATTAAAAGTTCAGTTTAGCCAAAAGTCATAATGTCAAGCCAGCAAAAAAAAAAAAACTAAACCATGATTATTTATTATCGTAAAAAATCTGTTCAATTCAGTTTCCAATTATGATATTTTTTTGGTAATCTTAGACTGGCTCTTAGTTTGATTTGATAAAACTTAGTAAATTATTTCGACAGGATATATTATCATGTTGTTATTTTTTCTCGAATGTTGGTCGCTACAGAAACCATTTTTACCTTCTCCTTTCTGTTTTTATTTTATTTTTACATATGAGGAATACTAATTATAAACAGAAAAATAATAAATGTTTTTTTTTGTATAGATACCAAATTATTTTCAGTCAGTATTCCAAATTAACAACATAATACCCTTACTGAAAACTCCATGACTTTATTAGTTAGAAATGTTAACAAAATCAAAACAAAAGCATACTTAAACTATAAAGGTAGGTACAAGTAACTTAATTCTTTCATGAATTTCTAAGAGTTTTTGCACAGCATGTGGATGATTTTTTAGGATCACATTACGACCACAAACCTTTTCAAAATTGAAATTTAGTTCTCAAGAATATATTACCAGAAATGTAATGTAGCAAATAATGCAATACTTTAAGTACTTATAGACATCTTGAGTGTTATTCTTATATTTATGATGAAAAAATACATAGTTATGCCTTTGACATTTATTGAGATATCTGAGTATTCCATATTACTTAAAATACTCGAAATAGCTTCCGTAATGACTAAAAAAAATTGCGAGGGATTCCTTTTAACGAAAATGATTTTATATATATCTCGTTCAAGGATTTTGTTTGTATTTCATCTATTAGACTTAGTGTGTAATAGCTACATTCAATAAATTGGATGAACCATTACACGATATAAAACGGTGCTATAATATGATATGACCTAATGGGTCACTACCTATTTCTAACTGCTACTGTACGTTAGTTTTAGTACCTATTTGAACTTCAAGTACCTAAAGAAATACATAATCATAAATAACCTTCTTATTTTTCCACTGCTGAGACTCAGGCCTTCTTTCTATGAGTGTGAATACGCCGTAATCTACCACGCGGACTCAGGGCAGACTCAGGGCGGATTCGTGGATGTCACATGTTTTCGAATTGATTCTAGGACATTGCAGTTTCCTCATGATGGTTTTTCTTTACTGTTTTTAGAGCAGTGAAAGCTTCTTCTGTGCTTTGTATACATAACAAAATAATAAAACAAAAATAATCTTGCAATAAGAATAGAGACAATTTGTGTGTAAGACAAATATTGTTTGTATGCGAAGTAGATAAAATATTATTGTAAAAAGAAAAGAGCGTGTGTGTAATGCTAGAAAACGTTCTAGCGTAGATATCTAACGAGATATCCATTAAAAAATTTCATTATAGATACATTTCGGGTTCGATTCCCACCCAGGACAAATGTTTGTGTAATGAGCACGATCATTTGTTCTGTGTCTGGGTGTAATTTATATATAATGTGTATGTATTTAGAAATATATAAGTATGTTTGTCAGTTGTCTAGTACCCATAACACAAGCTCTGCTTAGCTTGGGACTAGACGGCGTTGTGTGATAGTTGTGGAATATTATATTATTATGTTTTTTTTGGCAATTTTTCTCAGGCTAGTTCCTGGTATTCTTTTAGAATCTCACGGGTGTGAACCAAGGTGAGATCCTAATTATTGGTTTAAGATGGTAAAAAACTTTGTACTGAATTTAAATTATTATCTAAGTCCAGTTGTAAAAATTTTCTAACTATACGACAAGTGTTCAAAATAGCCGCTTTTTGTAGTGTTAGATATGTATATTTTGATAGATTGAGAACATTAAAACTATTGAATATTTGTTTTGGAATAACACCTGTTGTTGATATTACTATTGGGACTATTGTGACTCTATTCATTTTCCAAACTCTGGTGATTTCCTCTTGTAATTCTGTGTACTTCCTAATTTTTTCCGTGATAGTTTTTTGTATGTTATTAGTGTTTGGGACTGCTATATCAATTATGTATGCATGTTTGTTTTCTTTATCAACTAGTGTTATTTCGGGTCTGTTGTTATATATAGTGTGATCTGTAATTATAGTGCGGTCGTAATATATTTTTTAAAATTGATTTTCTAAAACCGCTTTTGGTGAATATTTATAATATGGTGTGTATGGGTCCTGCATGAGTTTAAGTTTAATTGCGAGTTTTTGGTGTATGATGTTAACAAGTTATTATTATTATTATATATATTATTTGAAATGACATCCTGAGCTAGACCGAGGATGTTCCACAGGAAGCTTATAAAATTTTCCATAGATTAACAAAAAATAAACAATACAATATAATACTTATCTACATCTACACTAATATCATAAAGAGGTAAAGTATGTTTTTTTTTGTTAGTAGGAGGTAATCTCTGAAAGTACTGGTCCGATTGCTAAAATTTTTTCACCGATAGTAAGCTACTTTTATTCCTGAGCGACATAGGCTATATTTTATGTACGAAACTGCGGGCAAAAGCTAGTAAGTAATATAGTATATATAGTTTCTAGGCAAGCGTGCTCCATCGTCGACCACATCATCGCTTACCATCAGGTGAGATGGTGGTCAAACGCGAGCCTATCATTAATAAAAAAAAAAAAAAAAAAAATTATAAAGCATTTTTTTACAATGTTCGAACTCAAATAAAGTTTACTCAAAACATCATTTAATATTAAAGAAGACCAAAACAGAAATCTGAGGCAAAGAATCTGTTTCTCCAGCCGTTAAATTATTACAAAGCACGTAAGCTTGAGCTGTGGAGCCGGAGTTCATTTCTGACGTAAAATGTTCCATAAGCAATGACCGTTGGAATATCACGGATAATGCGAAGTACAGCCAACTAGACGTCAGAAACAACATCAAACATTCTTTTATTTTTGTTTTGATACACTTACATTACACTAAAATCGTACTTTTAATGCAAAAATCAACTAAATGCACCAACATTTTTGTATTATTTCTTCGTTTAATCATTATTCTAACATATAAATTATATTTTTAAATATTTCAATAAAAAAATAATAAAAAAACATTTAAAAATATAAAAAACAGTGTCCCACCGGTATCGGGAACAAGGTCCAAGCTACCGGCGGTCAGGGCTGCAGAGAAAGGAACCTCCAGCTGCGGACAAAAGCTAGTAAGTAATAAATACAAAAATTATAACGCATTTTTTTTACAAAGTCAAATAAAGTCTGCTTAGGTTCTCGAGGGGGGGAGGGGGTCATATTGCTTATCACAAATCAAAATCAATTGTGTCTTAGTAGTCAAGGCTTGCGGAGTCAATGATGAGGTTTATGATAATAATATAATCTTTGTTTTGAAAAAAAAAACAATCCATAAAATAAAATTTAAACATAAATATAAAAAAAAATGAAATTTTTATGATTTTTTGGGGTAAAAGAAAATCAGAACTTTGTCGAGCTGCTGCTACAACAGCTGTTTTTATCTGGTACGATAAGGGCTTCCCCAAAATTTTGGGTATTTCTTTTAAAATGTCATTAACTTTGAACTATTTGATTAGCAGCTGAAATTCAAATATCCATAGCAAAAATTGTAGGTAACTGCTTCTACTAAAATCAGCGTTGTAAAAACTGTTGCCACGGACGTTTGGCTGTCTGTACCTACTATGTGTCATAAACGAGCCAACTGTTGCTCTTCCTGCAGAGTGGCTAATATAAATTGAATAGACCTGCCAGAAATAACAAAGGATATAGTTTATAGGTCATTCCAGTTTTTGTACATATTTCGTGAGGAATATCAAACAGGTCTACCAACTAGGTACATGTTTTTTAAGGTTCATACAAAGGTTCAAGGTTGGTTTTTAAGGTTCTTCCGCTCTAGGGGGCAGAATGGGAAGGCGTGTCAGACTTTTACTGACTAAAACTACACCTATGTTCCTTCTTTGCCTAGCGTTCTATATTACAGTAGTTTGAGACTGCCCTACCTGATAAGATAGCACGACGGAGCCCCGTTCCGCGGGGCTCTTGCTTCTGGGTGGTTATGAAAAAATAACCACGAAGGCTAAAATGGGAGCTTCACTACTCTCCGCTTCGCTCCCGCCTTAGCCTTCTAACCTAACCTGTCCGTGTCGGGGTAACCAAAAATATGTTAATTCTGCATTTCGCATTAGCTAGAGTAACGTCGAGCTTCAGTGTTTCGCACAAGCGTACATTCGAACTGTAGTGACTCTCAGTACAGTTTTGTCGCATAATCGTTAATCGAACATCCATTTGTCGAGCTCACGGAGTATCCTTGTTACAGAGAGTGTAGTTTTGCCGATGTGCGTGTGGTGGATTATACGTATTATGCTAATAGCATAGCATGGCATAGTCAACCTTATAATGTCCCCGCAGCCGGGACTCAGGCCTCCTTTCTAGAAGAGGGAATGAGCCGTAATCCACCATTGAATTGGCGAAAGTCACATTCTGGTTCTAAGACATGGTGGTTTCTTCACGATAGTTATCCTTCACCGTATTGAGAACAGTCATGTTGATGAAATAAATTACACAAAGTAATTCGCCTAGAACCAAAAATTCGAAGACATGTGACATCCACCAACCCGCACTGGGCCCGCGTGGTGGATTACGGCCCATTCCCTCTCCTAGAGAGGAGGCCTGAGTCCCAACAGTGGGAACATTATAAGGCCGACTATGCTATTCTATGCTATGCTTAATGTAATTTATTTATAATCTGAACATTTCCTGTTAACATCACCCATAAGTATGTATATTTTTATAGGTATTTATTTATTGTATATATTATATTTATGTTTAGTGTGCTGTACACATATCTGTTTAGTATATTTTTAGTATATAAGTTAGATTTTTTGTTGTACATCTATTTATCCAAAGAAAACCCAGTTGTGCGTTAAGCTCGCCTATGTACATCAACTGTCCTATTTTTATTGTCCGTTTAAAATTGTGTGAAAAAAGACCTGATGAGCTATTAAGCGCTTTGTCACTGTAATTTGCACTCTGTACTTCATTGTACTCCTTATATAATGTATTCGAGATTTGCACTCTGTACTTCATTGTACTCCTTATATAATGTATTCGAGATTTGCACTCTGTACTTCATTGTACTCCTTATATAATGTATTCGAGATTTGCACTCTGTACTTCATTGTACTCCTTATATAATGTATTCGAGATTTGCACTCTGTACTTCATTGTACTCCTTATATAATGTATTCGAGATTTGCACTCTGTACTTCATTGTACTCCTTATATAATGTATTCGAGATTTGCACTCTGTACTTCATTGTACTCCTTATATAATGTATTCGAGATTTGCACTCTGTACTTCATTGTACTCCTTATATAATGTATTCGAGATTTCACTTAGGTATGCCTATACTAAGTGAAACCGGTGCTGTGGGTCTCCTAACCACTATATTGTGGGGCTGTGGGTGTGCTGTCTCTCAACTTCAAAGTTGTTTTGTTTACTAATTATACAAATGTTATCAGTTGTGAGAGAAATAAATAAATTTTATTAATATTATATAAAATGATAAGATACAATGAAAGAAAAGGGAATAAATGATAGCGTGACTGTTGATGGGGGTCAGAAGAGGATGAAAGAAGATAATGTATTGCGCCTTCCCCAAGTAATATACGACAAGGGTAGAAATAGATACGGTAGTTACGCACAAAAGGTTTTGGGAACATTTTCATCTTGCGCACAGCTAAGAAGTGAAATTCTCTACTGGAATCTGTGCTTCTTGATAGCTACAACCTACCTTTAATAGTCAATAGGTTACTCTTAAGTAGGCGTGCTCCGTCGTTGAACACATCATCACTTACCGAGTGAAATACTGAACAAAGTCGAGCCTATCAAAATAAATTGTTGCAGTAAAATGAGATTATTTATAAATGCTTTCTTTTCAGGTGTTTGTCGACATGGAGGTGTACTACAATCCACCATGTGGAGATCTACGTGGGGACCCATTCTTCAAAGCGGAGATGAGTTCCTTCAAGGGTTCATCGTACAACTTACCAGCAGTCCATGGCACAGGGCCTGTACCTATCCATGGAACTCACGCATCAACCAGCTTTCAAGCAGCGCAGAGTTCTCAGGGGGCACACAGTTCTCAGGGGGCGCACAGTTCTCAGGGAGCGCACAGTTCTTATGGGGCGCACAGTTCTCAGGGGGCGCAAGCACATGGATCCCAAGCTCAAGCCTATGCCTCAGGCTGTGCTTCAACACCAGGGTCCTCCCGCAGTTCCATGGCAGGGACCTCTCCTAAGGATTCAGATGATAACGTCTTGGAAGATGTTGAACGTAATATTGCTACTCTTGAGCAGTCAATCCGTGATAGAGAGGTGTGCATAGATATGGAGTTCCCCCAGGAGGAGACGCGCACTCATAAGCTGAAGACAGCTGGCAAGCGTTTGCTCAGGTAAGAGTCTAAGAATGATATTTTTAGGGTTCCGTACCTCAAAAGGAAAAAATGGAACCCTTATAGGATCACTTTGTTGTCCGTCTGTCTGTCTGTCTGTCTGTCAAGACCCTTTATCTTAGGACCGCGTGAAGGTATATAGTAGAAATTAAAACCATGTACTTAGGTCTGCCGTCCCTTGTCGCTGTGAAAAATTCAAACTTATGAGTTATAGGCTACTTCCCGTTGATCTAGAATCCTAAAATTAGGCTTCATGCCTCATTCGCAAGGTCTCGTAGCACAAGTATAGGGAAAATCTGAAAACTATAAATTTGTAGTTATGACACAAAACAAAAACCTTCTTTGCTATTCAGAAAAATCTTCGTTAGGTACTCAATTTGGTAATTGAACTGTTTTCATGGGTAAGTGAAGTCAAGTCAAAAGTTTTTATTTCACATAGGCCTACATGGGCACTTATAAAACGTCAGAAGCTAGTGTACGGTTCCAAATTGCTCGTTTCCTATGGATAAGAACCGGCAAGAAACTCCATGGCTGCTCTTTTAAAAAAAAATGTTGTTCTTACAATATTTCCATATTACAGTTTATGTAGATATTATGTAAGGACAGTGCCAGTAGACCGGTCAATATTGTACTAAAAAGTACAATAAAAATAATCATAGTAAAAAGTGAGTCGTTGCAATTTAGCTTCACTTTTTTTTTGACTGACCGACATTTTCACAATTCAAAAGTGCCTGTAATTGCTTTATTTGATATAAACGTTTCTAATTTCTGATTTCTGAGTCGTAAGAGGAAGTAACAACCCGCACTGGGCCCGCGTGGTGGATTACGGCCCATTCCCTCTCCTGGAGAGAGGAGGCCTGAGTCCCAGCAGTGGGAACATTAAAAGGCTGATTATGCATATGCTTATGCTAAGAGGAAGTGACCTAAGAATTCGCGGAATCTACAGCGTTCTCACATTCACATTATAAAAAAGAGGCTATATAAAAAAGCAAGAAAAATAAATAATTACAATTATCAAAAAATGAGATGATAACAAGATAAATTACTAACGAGTTAATGTTGAATAAATAAAAAAATAAATGGTGTTTGTATAAAAAATATTGCAAAAGCAATGTGTTAGAAAAAATAAAATATATATTACAACAAATGTGGAGCAGTTACTAAATACATTTACACAATAAATAGAGTTACCAGGGGGCCACATGTGCAGAAGCAGTCATTGCTAAACAAGAACCTTAGGACACGCTTAATATGGGTATTGAACATTCCCTCGCTAAGTTCAGTCACTGCCTTTGGCAGCTTGTTATAAAAGCGTATGCTGTTTACTAAAAATGACTTGCTGGTATTAGCTAATCTCCATTTGGGTAATATAATTTCGTGTTTAAATCACTTCTAATTTTGAAGAGTACCTACTGACTAAGTTTGTGCGGAACCCTCAGTGCACGAGTCCGACTCGCACTTGCCCGGTTCTTTTTTACTCTCCTTCTATTAACAATCGTTCGTCAGACAATAAGCAAATTAGTTTTAAAACAAATGACGTTGTGATGGAGCGACAAGTGCTGCTTCTCCCACATCTAAAATATGGTATCTCTTCAGCCTTTTTACCACCACAGTCAGGTTTAACCGTTCAGTAACTAGTGGGTACGGATGCAAGGTCAGGCGTTGCTTGTGGTGTGTTTTGTATCGCTCAATTTCTAAATAGATAGTCATGGATTTCATCGTTCCTAGCTTGCTCATAAGATGCTATTTTGAATTCTTTGTAGGCATAGTATATTGGATTTACTGACTACACAACCCAAAGCTGGACCCCTGACTCTTATATGTCCATTTATGATTGAAACTTGGGAATGATATAAGGTTGAAACTTTTAAATTATTGTCCATGAATTTTACAAGCGTGATTATCAACTAACGAAAAAATATTTTAACTAGGTATATCTATTAGACCTGATAGTCTAATCAAAAAGTAACGTGTGGTTACTGGAGGAATCCAAAAATATTTATTATTTCAACTAAGTACCTATATCTGAAATTCAATTTCTCTATCAGTTTACTTAGGAAATCTTGTAGTAGGTACTTAGTTTTTTAAAAGCACACATAGTTCAAGTACCTACTTAACACAAATAAAAAAATACAAAATGTTTTATTTTTAGTGCCAAATATTTTAACAATAGTTTAAAGGCTGACAAAATGACAAGCATTATTTGCCTATACGGAGGAGACTCCGGTCTTCCATATCTTATCAATATTTCAATAGTTCTTTTTCACAATTTATAGTTTATAATTATATATTCAAAAAATGTATGTGTGGGTGTGTGTGAGGTAATAATGTTAATAATAATAATGTATTTGTCTCAGATACAGCAGATTCATATTTTTGTCACTTGTTATAATTAAACATTTTGCTAGTAACCTAAAATTAAATACGCACATTACTTCTCGACATGCATCTGTATACAATGCCACAATATTGGGCAGTCTGAAAATTAATGAAAGCTATTTTCATACCCAATTGCCACCTACTTATAAAAAGTCTAAATACCAACATCGCACATACAAGTCTGTGTATGTGCGAGTCCCCAGCAGAATCTTTCACCTATGGACATTTTGTCGACAGGAACTTTCATCTCCGACAATTTCGCCGACAGGCCTTTTCAGCTACCAAATGTTTGACCGACACTACGATAAGACTATAACTCTTTTAACTACAGACCTTTCCATCTACGGAGAATCTATCTTCAATCTTTGGAGTGCGGGATTAACCACGTAGCAAGAGTAGCAAATGATAGGGGCCCTGTTCATTAGAATTAGAAACCCCTTGGTAAAATTTACTACAGGCCCTACGCCGGCTTAATCCGGCACTGAACACATGCAATGTAAACTAGTTAAAAATAAACACTTATGAGTAAAGAATAGCGCAATCTGCGTCCGCAAACACACAATTCATTTGATAAAACGCTCTTTGAATATTTAACTACAATATAAATATCCGATGTATTCGAAAAATGGTATAATTTTTACATGTTTATATTTGTGACAGCATTAGTTTTTAAACTTACAAACTGGATTTTTCAATAAATTTATTAGTAGCCCTGAGTAGTAACTCTACAATACTGACAAATGCTTGCACTGACTAGCCAGGTCCACTTTTTCCTCAAAATACCATCTCAGACATTATGATTTGACCATTACATGTTTGCAAGTTTTGACCTCCAAGTCAGTTTTGGTATTTTCTCAGGACAGTCAGCTAGAAAACAACGGCCTCATTTATTTTGCATTGATGAAAAAAATAACTTTTAAAAGTTAAAAGTTCAAAATAAATGTTAGATGTATCATAAAACATCCTTTGTTAGTTTTTAGCCTGTCATATACCAGTCTTCTGAAGTGGTGGCATCATGTCATTACTTAGGGCATACTGAAAGTTTCTCGATTCTGATAAATAAGACTAGATATAAGACTACATTTATTGTTTTTCAAAGTATATTCCTGAGACCAGTCTTCTTTAGAGAACTATTCAATGGCTTTACAGAACGCATTTACCGCCGATTCAGGGCTCGTAAAATGTGTGCCTCTAAGTTTGTCTTTAATTTTTGGAAACAAATAGAAGTCACAGGGTGCGAAGTCCGGGCTGTAAGGCGGATGCATCATCAGTTGCACATCTGAAGCCTTCAAATAGGCTTCTGTTATCTTAGCGGAATGTGAGGATGCGTTATCATGGTAGAGGAGTACATTGTTTCAAGGACGCTTTTCGCGAACTTTTCTAAGACTCTGGGCAAGCAAGTGTTGACGTCACTGTCCTTTGATCTTCTAGCGATACTGTAGTGTAATGTTCACACAAATGTAATATATGTGTGTGTATGTGTGTGTGTGTGTGTGTGTGTGTGTGTGTGTGGTGTGTGTGTCATGTGACCTACTCTGGCTTTTTCTTTTTCTTTTGAGTTCAAAGAAATATACCCATGTTTCGTCACCTATCACGATATATAATATCGCCAATGACTGTCCTCCATTAAACTTTTTATAATTTTACGGCACCATGTGTTTGCAGGCAAGTAATTTTTTTGTCAGTTTCAATAAGTTGTCGTTCGGTGTCAATATTCGAGTCTGTAACCGCAGTCGCCGACCGACCTTCAATGGTGCTTTATCACCAAATGCCAATTGAAATCTTTGGCAACTCTCTTGTTGACTTTAGCTACAACGAAAATCATAAAAAATCATTGAACGAAAATGTTCACGAATTAAATTCATTTTAGACCAAGATCCCAGAAGCTGTCTGACACACAAAAATTAAATAAACTTTAATTACTTTTACATGTCTGATTTTTAAATATGTTATTAAGGTAACTATTACAAAGTTATATTTCATTAGTCAGACAAATTGTAGTGACCAATCAATTTGCCTGCTGCGGTCTTCCCGTCCTACTATAATTTAGGTGTCTTCAAGGCTAGAGTGAATAGGCTCTTAATAAACTAGTGCGCCTCACCATCAACGATTGCATCGCTGCTTACCATCAGGCGGGATCGCAGTCAAGCATTGGTTTATATGAATTTAAAAAAAAAATGTAAAAATAAGTAAGGTTCATTTATTTTTTTTGAGCTTTAAAGTGTCTGACAGAAGTTTTGGTCCATGGAAAGTGTCTGAAACTTATGATACTACTTTAGAATAATATACTACAAAACATCTATAAAAATCAGCCATAAAAATTTAAGTTACTCTTATAATTAGTTCCCTTTCTCACCTGGTACCTGCCCAGGGGCTCCAAGGAGGAGCTCCACAAGCACACAGATATTCAAAGCACATGAGACGCTACTGAGAGCCTCAGGTCACCATGTGAAAATAAGTTATGTCTGGGATCTTAGTATATTTTGATAGCGAAACACAATCTTCGAAAGGACGCCACAATTAAAAAAGAAATGACTGTCTCGCAAATTAAAAAGTAACATGCTCGCAAAGAGATCCATTTTCGAATTCTATAATTGTTTTTTCATTATTTTATTGTAAGTTGCCAGATCCAGAGATTTTTGCCCAACGTATATAGTATGTTATTCATAGTACTATCCCGATTATTTTATAAAGTTTTCTGATATAATATGCGAAGGTTATCAAAATACAAGAAAAATTGGGTTGAGTAAAGACAAACTTCCTAGTGCCGGGCACAGACTAAGCGAAAGAGTGAAAATTGACAATGGACACCGAAAATTCGTTCATACACTCATTCTCGTTCGTTAGCTAGCGTTCGTTTGCCTTCGTTTGCTTGGTAATTTGGTATTTACTGCTACACCACTACTTCCCAATCTTTGCAGTTTGTTCGCTTGATCTGTACCCGGATTTCCTTTTTTTGAGATCATCATTCCCTCGAGCTAACGTGAAACTATAATAATCTTTCATATCTAGACGTGGCTGGACCCTGGGTGGAGATAAGGTGATACGTGAGATGCCTGAGCGCAAACGCCCATCAACCCTGAAGACAGTCAAGACATTCATGCGCATTGGCAAGGTTCGTCCTTTGCGTGGAAGCAGTGATGAAGAACAGGGCCTGCTAGACACTCCTGGACCTTCGTCGGAACTAGACCGCCCAACCAGTCAGACTTCAATGTCATCTGACGAAATACTGGTTGATGTTCATTCGCCTACAAATCCGAGGAAGATAAAGAAGACGTGAGTATACTTTAATATTTTCACAACTTATGTCTGGTTTCTGAATTTCGAGTGTTAGACCCTGCTATGCTATTTGAAAAATACAAGACTTGTACTTAATTTCGCGAGAACTTGGCCACGCTTGAGCCTGTAATTTTCACCTTAACTTTAAAAATTTATTGTGGGATGATCTCAATGAGATAAACGTTTGCATTTTTTATCCTAGACGTACGGTCATCGAGACTGGAATCCCATCAGCTCTGAAGGCAGCTGACTTCCAAGTCTGTGTGACCGTGATCGAGGCTCGTCAGCTGGCCGGCCTGAATATGGATCCCGTGGTCTGCGTGCAGATCGGAGAGGTTCGCAAGTACACCAGTGTCAAGGAGAGCACTAACTGCCCCTATTATAATGAGGTAAGGGTCAGTTTAGATCTTAATGTTTTGAATTTAAACCATTTTGTTTTTGGTTGTCTGGCTCTCAATGACAGAAGACAGATGGTGGAAATAGGAGGACGAGATCATTTATAGATATATTTTAGATAAGAATGATTTACTGAACCAAACTATATTGTTACCTTTGTCTAGTATTGACTCCACTCAGTCACTTTCTTGTAGTTATACCTACTGTAAGACGAAAAAATGTTTGCGTTGAATTCACTCACACATGAATGTATACACGCTGCTATGCACGCGAATGCGATGATTATCGTGCTAATGGACTTTTGTCCCTAGACTGTTCTTGTTTATTTTAGGTACACATAGATTAAAAGCATTTTATTTCAAATAAACCACTTACAAAGCACTTTTGAAATGTCATGAAGTCAGTCAGTTAGAAAAATGATGCTAATTGCACATTCCAAAGCATAGATCTCTATGGGGAAGAATGTGCCAGGAACTCCATGGACACTCTTTTCATCATCCTCCCATCTACGACGTTGTCGGGGGCACCACTCTGTTACATCCCTAAACCACTTATCCTTTTTACTCCTAATCATATGTCCTGCCCACCTCCATTTTAGTGTTTTAATACAGTAAGTTATATTGGTAATTCTTGTTTGTTTCCTTATAACACTTAGTTTATTTTATCTTTTAGTTTGATTTAGAGTATATACTCCGTTCCATTCTATGTTGGCAAGTTTCCAATTTGTGTATATTATTGTTAGTTAGGCTTGATTTGCATCCATAGTCATGACAGGTAAAATACATGAATGACATGATACCTACTATGAAAATAACTAAAATAGACTAGTCTATCGGTATCAACATCCGTAAATTGACGGATTTTTCTAACAGCATAATATGCAGCTGAGCTATAAGCCGTCATGCAAGAGATGTTAAATGAGGACCCCATTGTAGCAATGAGTCAAGTGTAATCCCTAGGAAATCCATTTTATCAACAAATTCTAGTTTCTCTTTTGACATTCGGTAAGAAAAAAATTATACATTTAGTTTTTTTCCCCATTTAGAACTAGATTATTAGCAGTGAACCAGTTTTGGAATCAGAACCATAATGTGTAGTGGCACCTTGGTTATAGTTAATCTCGTGTCGAGTGGGACTTAAAATGAACATGGACAAAACCAAAGTCATGGTAAACAACCATGTAGCACCCACTCCTTTCAAAATCGGGGACTCTGAACTCGAAGTTGTGGACGACTAAATTTACCTGGGACGGACGGTCCGGTTGGGTAGGTCAAACTTCGAGAAAGAGATCAATCGTCGAATCCGACTCGGCTGGGTGTTCGGGAAGCTGCGCGGTATCTTCTCGTCCAATCTATGTATAATACCATAGTGTCTCAAGAAGAAAGTCTATGACCAGTGCGTGTTGCCAATGATACATATGGCTCCGAAACCTATTCGCTTACAATGGGCCTCATCCGAAAACTTAAAGTCACCCAAAGGGCAATGGAAAGGGCATCGCCGAACTTAAGTGGCAATGGGCAGGGCACATTGCTCGCAGAACGGATGGCCGTTGGGGCCGAAAGGTTCTGGAGTGGCAACCACGAACCGGAAGACGTAGTGTTGGAAGGCCTCCTACAAGGTGAACCGATAACCTGGTAAGGGTTGTGGGAATCCGATGGATGCGAGACGCACAGGACCGTTCATTGTGGCGACACTTGGGGGAGGCCTATGTCCACGTCTTTCGGCTGAAATGATGACGATGATGATGATGATCATAGTTAATAACAAAATAACAGCTAAATCTTTATTAATGTCTATAGATACCAATATTATGAAGAGGTAAAGTTTGTATGTAGCGGGTAATCACTGACACTACTGGATCGGTTCTGAATAGGTTTTCTCCACTAGGATGCTACTTTTACACTGAGTGATATCTTAGGCTAGTAATATATTTTTTTCCTTTCACGCGGGTGAAACCACTGGCAGAATAATAGTTAGTTGAAAACATAAACCACGCAACACTCATTTCTCAAAACAATTAACAAATCAGGAACTTAAAGTGGCTGTTACTTGTTTAACTTTGAACAAATCCTGAAACACGTCACGCCATGAAACAACAAGCCAACGAAGAACATCAGTTTAAAGTACCAACCTAACTACGGTGAGGTACACTCAAGACCTCCTTTATTGTGAAGACAACAATGTGTGTTTCATATTTAAAGTTATGATCCACATATTGTGGCGTATACTTGGCACGTTTTAGATTAACAACATGTTGGCATAACATAATGTTATATTATCCCAATTTCTGGCACCAGACCAAAATAACTTGAGCTTAAATTGAGTCGAAGATTATGAGAGCATAATGGGTTGATCCAGTTGATGATAGCGGTAATTAATACGTTCTACGTACTTGAAAACGTTTGTGTCTACAACTTGGCACTAGACAATGAGATAATTTATCAGTGAACTGAGTGGTCATAATTATGATATCTGGAATGTTTGGGATTGACTACGAATCTCTTTACTGTTGCTTGTTATTTAAAATTGGTACATTTAGGATTTTTCCACAATTGTTTTCGCTAATATAATATGACTAGACCCTAACTTCTGTATTAGTCAATTTTTTTTTTTTTGTAAGTTGTAGCTACGCCTCTGCAAAATGTCAACTATTCTCGACATTTTTAATAATACGAACTATTTTTGTCCACAGTACTTCGTGTTTGATTTTCACATGCCGCCAATAATGCTGTTTGACAAGATTATAACACTTTCGGTAAGTCGATTTTTATTGATATTTTCTCTTTAATGCGACTGATTTATTTGACGCAACGCGAATATACTGTCCGTTTTGTTTGGCTTGCGTTTAATATGAATATAAAAAGTGACAGCGCGGTGAATTAACAAATTGGTTTCTATTTGAGTGCGATCTCGTTTTTATACGGTAGGCAGTGCTATGAAATGGTTACAATGCAGCAATGGAGCGTCGTTTAGTCCCGTAGCACTTGGTGTATATACATGACGAGGTCAGTTTGAAAATCACATTGGTGTTTACAAGTTACAACATTTCTTTTAACTTGATCGAAAAGTTTTTTTAAAGTTAAATATCCCTCGCTAATAAAGAATAAACTCAAGGTTCGTTTTACTCAAGCTAATGTTTTCTGTTTACAAAACATTTTATTTGAAAGTGTCGTAAAATATTAATAGCGGACGCCTGTAGGCGTAAATCAAAGGAAATGTGTATAATTTCAGTAAATAGCACTTAAGTATTTACATCATAATAATTCAGAATTGTACTGAAAATGAATCCAAATTTCAACAGTGAAAATGAATCAAATATGTAATAAAAAAAAACTGTACCATAACTATTATGTAATGTCGTTTTTCTGATTTTGTAACTTCAATTTTAAACCCCGACTTCCAAAATTTAAGTTACTTTGCATTATGTTTTGTGTTTTTACTTGGAAGCTTTTCTTAAAAGTCATATTTTTTTAAATGGTTTTTAATTTTCTCTTTTTTCTTGTTAAAACTTAATACGTATTGCTAATAGTAGTTAGTTATACAGTGTGAGTCTTTATAATGTGCACATATCGAAATGAGGGAATCTATGCTTAATTTTATCGACGGAAAAAATATTTAAAAAAATCTAAATAATTATTTATATTTGTTATGTTTTTTTTTAATTTATTGCTTTTGTGACCCTAGTGTATACAAAGCTGTGTAACTTTTAAACTGAACGATCTATCATGATGAAACAAACTCCATATTGATCGGAAGTAATTAAGCATTGTCATAAAATGAAAATTGTAGAAAAAAAATAGCCTCAATTAAAAATAAACATTTTTTTTTGGCAAAAATCTGATTCGACCTAACGGTAAAAATTGCATGTTTTTAACAGTTGAGTTAAAAACATGCAATTTTTACCGTTAGGTTCCTAATACAATGAAGAATAACTTAAAGTAATAAAAAAGGTAGGTGATGGGGGCGTGTTATTAAGAAATTTTACAATTATTGTAAAAATGAATGAAAAAAAATCAGATTTTTGCCAAAAAAAATGTTTATTTTTAATTGAGGCTATTTTTTTCTACAATTTTCATTTTATGACAATGCTTAATTACTTCCGATCAATATGGAGTTTGTTTCATCATGATAGAACGTTTAGTTTAAAAGTTACAGAGCTTTGTATACACTAGGGTCACAAAAGCAAACAAATTTTTTAAAAAATCCATAGTAAATATAAATAAATATTTAGATTTTTTTAAATATTTTTTCCGTCGATATAATTAAGCATAGATTCCTTCATTTTGATATGTGCACATTATAAAGACTCGCACTGTATAGTAAGCTACATTAAGAATTGGTATGTTGATGAACAAGAAAAACACCAGATTTAAACGTATGTTACAAACACGGGTTCGATAGCACGTAGGTTGTAATATTCATTACCACCCTATATCTGTATAATATTAAAATCAAGTTAGTTAAGTCAATTATTGTTTTTTTTTTTTATATAACTTTACAAACGACAAACCTGATAAGTGAACCTAAACAAGTACCTAACATATTCAATAACTTTTTCGCATCCATTGGAAAAAACACCACCTAAACACCCGGCTAACGTACCTACTTACCTAGTGAAATATTGGTGATTGCGTATCAAGAGAAACATGGTATTTTTAACGAGGTTTCATTTATTAACAATAAATTGTATTTAAATTACTTTATATATGTTAGTCTGTAAGGTGAGCCTGCATGAGCTAAGATGCCTGAAAATAAATGATTTATTATTATTATCAAAATTATCACGTCTTTTACCCCAGGTGGTCATCAAACACCACAGCCTACAAGAAATCCCACCAACTTTTTTTAGTCACTGCAGTGACGAACTTAACGTTATTCAAATTAATTAATCAATCTTTCGAACACTTTCCCCATTCAACTAAAAAAGCTTTAATAACACCTATTCATAGTAAGGATTCTAAAAAAGACCCAAGTAATTATAGACCAATTATCCTTTTTTGTACCACACCTAAAGATAGATGGTCCCTCTACTTAAAATACTCACAAACTTAGTGTTTGTCCTAAAAAAGTCTTGTGTCTTTGGCCTAAAAACAAACAACACACTGCCTCGATTGTTTTTTGCGTAAATTCTTGAATTTCATGAAATAATTCGCAACATCCCGTCGAACTAACTGATGTGTCACGGTTGTACAGAGTAGACTTCTTGAATTGCCGTCGATTCGGACAAAATATATTCGGACATAGTATCCGAATTGACACATTTTTATTTAAATATTTTTTTCCAGTGACGATTCAATTATAATATATTTCTAAATACATACATATATCATAGGTAAATTACACCCAGACACAAAACTATTATCGTGCATATGATCACACAAACATTTGTCTTGGGTGGAAATCGAAACCACGACCTCCAGTATAACAGTCAGGGCCACTAACCAAGGCCAGTCAACAAAATTTTTTTTCAAATTCTGAATTCATATTTTGGAGGTAGGCGGAACAGAGTGTAAAGTTCCGCAAACCTCCGTTGAAAAGGGAGGAACCTGGGTGTTATGTCTGGTGTGCAAATGCCCGATAGATGATTTCGGGCAATTCTATAATATGTTCCAATCGCGCGGAGAACTTTAATTGCGCGATGCAGGATTAGTTCTTATGTGACGCCATAGATGTCGCTACAATTTTATTATTATATAGGTTTTTATTTCTATTGACAGTGTCTTGAGTAGGTATTTCTTAATTAAACCTTTTATAATATACCATTTTTTATTACCCGACTGCAAGAAGGGTTATGTTTGTTTTATGTATGTAATATTCTTTTTACCTCATATCTTCCAAACCACAATTAAGATATCGTTAGATTTGTCTTAATAACCGAAGTGTTCTTAGTTAGCTGACGTTAAAAAAAATACCAACATAACGACTGTGAGATGCTATAGTTAAGAGCAAAAAAATATATTTTTTTATTACTGCAATCTGGGTGTCAAATTAAAGGGCTCATTATGAGGATTTAAAATGGTATATCATGACCATATTAAAAAAAAATACAATAGGAAATATTATGTTATTTATTGTCTACTAGCTGTTACTCGCGACTTAGTTACTCCCCTTTTTTGAGGCAATCGTGTAAAAAAATGTTATCCAGTTCAGAGATATATTCTCCCCCGGGAACTAAGTCCTGTTCCCGCGGTAAAATCAAAAGAAGCCTAAGTTAATCCTTGTAACATCAGTTATCACTCAGTGAAAGTCCCTCAAAGTCAGTCCGGCCGTTTCGAAGAGGTGGTATCCCCGGATATTAAGATAACCTCCCGCCCTCGAGAATTAAGTCCCGTCCCGCGGAAATTTAAAAAGTAGATTAAGTTACTCATTATCATTTGCTACAACCCACAATGAAAGTTACGTCAAATTTTGTTTAACTGTTTGGAAGACTTATCCCATATTAAGAAATCAAAAGTAGCCTAAGAAGAAATGAAAAGTAGCCTAAGTAACTGCTTGTAATATTTGCTTTCCGTCAGTGAATACCCCATCAAAGTCTAGCCGTTTTGGATCTTAGTCGGAACAAACCGACAGATAACCAAAACTTTCAAAATTTTCATTTTTGTTTTATGTATAAAAATAATCTAGACTAAAATCATCCTATCTGATATGGGTCCCGACTGTTGCAGTCTGTATGTTCCGTATTAGAATTTATTACATATTTGTTTTATGTTATGTAATTAAATTAATGCAATTAAATTGGTTTTTACGCTACTGGACTTAACTTGTTTTTTTTCTTTTCAGTTTTTATTTAAAGTTATTTTTTACACAGTTGGGTTTTTTTTAAATAAAACTAAAGTCAGTCCAGCCGTTTCGAAGAGGTGGTATCCCCGGATATTAAGATAACCTCCCGCCCTCGAGAATTAAGTCCCGTCCCGCGGAAATTTAAAAAGTAGATTAAGTTACTCATTATCATTTGCTACAACCCACAATGAAAGTTACGTCAAATTTTGTTTAACTGTTTGGAAGACTTATCCCATATTAAGAAATCAAAAGTAGCCTAAGAAGAAATGAAAAGTAGCCTAAGTAACTGCTTGTAATATTTGCTTTCCGTCAGTGAATACCCCATCAAAGTCTAGCCGTTTTGGATCTTAGTCGGAACAAACCGACAGATAACCAAAACTTTCAAAATTTTCATTTTTGTTTTATGTATAAAAATAATCTAGACTAAAATCATCCTATCTGATATGGGTCCCGACTGTTGCAGTCTGTATGTTCCGTATTAGAATTTATTACATATTTGTTTTATGTTATGTAATTAAATTAATGCAATTAAATTGGTTTTTACGCTACTGGACTTAACTTGTTTTTTTTCTTTTCAGTTTTTATTTAAAGTTATTTTTTACACAGTTGGGTTTTTTTTAAATAAAACTAAACGCTGGTTCTTAGCGTGTTAAAAAATTATGTAGTTTATTATAATTAAGCCTATCGTGCACAGTTTCTTGTCATCAATCATTGTTACATAATTCAGTTTATACATTCTTAATAATTACAACATGCAGAACCTACTCGTACATTGTTGGGCACGCCACAATCGCGGCAGTAAGTCTCCTTTTGAGGAGTGGCTGGAGAAGCGCTACGTCGTCTTCACCTCCCGCATGACGCAGGTCCTCACGAAGAAACGCCTGGGTGTCATCAGTATACGGACCGCCCGGAAGACACGGTGGAAAATACGGTGAAGGTGTGCCCCGCTTGGGCGGAGCACCGCCAAATCCTCGTGGATATAACTGGCGATGGTGACGTCTTGCACAGGGCCCCTTTTTTAAGAGTGGAAAACATCCAATGACTTCTGTCGCTCTGAGCAGTGCGAGAGGGCGTGTCAGACTTTTACTGACTAAAACCACACCTTTATCCTTCAGTTGCCCTTTGAGTTCTAGGACTACGGGTTTCCTTTTAAGAAATTCCGCGCGTTTCTAGCTAGCGGGCATCGGCCCTGCTGGCCCATACGGTTTGCTGACATCTCTTTGAGGAGCCCGTGGATCACTACGCGCTATTGACGACTGGACTCGGTCCGATCAATTACCGGACGGCCGGACGGCGAGTTAACCATTGTTCGACGTCCGCAAGCTCGCGTCTATCGTGGCTGGTAGTCAGGGTCAGAATCTCCGCGACTGGGGCGTGAGGATATTCGTTCCCTCACGCGTGCGGCCTCCTCCTTCGCTAGCATTATTGGATTCACAGAAGGAAGCCACCGCCTGCCATTCCTCCTCGCTTCGGACCATTGTCCGAAACAGGGCCCGACGCGAGAGGTCACTGCCGCCGATTGCCTCCACGAGGACACGACGGTGGACGTACTAAAATAAAGTGTGTGTAAAACATTAAATAATCACAGTAAATCAATAGTGTCGTTCAGGCAAACCGGTAGTTAGATTCCCTCACTAAACTAAAGTACTTAATTCGCTAAACCTTTGAAATGTCTAAGTCAAACATTCATTGACGACAGTGTGTGCCAGCCTAGTTCTATCACGGAGAGCATTAATAATGCGTCGTACGGCGAAATGAAGCCATTTTATATTCAAATACAACCTTAAAGGGTAGTATATTTTTTGTGTTACTGGTCCCTTCATTCATCATTATTTGATGTATTACAACAGTGAAGTAACGGTTTTCCGGAATAAAATTATATTATTTCGGTTTTTGTTTCAATTTTCGGGGTGATATCAGGTATGCGTTTTGTTGGTGGTCTGACATCTCCGTGGACCGAGTTGCAGGGCGGATTACACTATATATTTACTACTCAAATTGAAGCTGGTTCGAAATACTAAAAAAAAATTATCCTGCACTAAACAATCGACAAAATTGTCATTTACCATAGTGTTCAAATTCAGCTGCACTAATTTCATACCAGCCTTTTTTTTGAAGGGGAAAGTCATCAGAAAGGTGGGAAATCTTCTCCCGCTCTGGGCGAAGCAAGAGGGCGTGTCAGGCATTTACTGACTAAAACCTATCCGTGTTCCTTCAGTTGCCATATACGTTCCAGGGCCACGGTAACTCTTTCGAACATTCTCGCAACCCTAGCAGGTATCGACAGTTTTACCGACGTCTCTTCGAGGCGCGCGTGGAACACAACCCGCCGTCGACGCGGCCTTCGTCCTTATAGAACTGCCTCCCTAGCCAAGTTACAATCGTATCGTTCGCGACGAACGCCTCGAGTAGGCCACGCCTCCGATTCCTTTGTTCTGACCACGTGACTGAGCGTTGAGATGACGTTGGCGTTGAGTTGAAAGGGAATCGTTTGTCTTGGTATGGTCATGTGAAGAGGAGAGATGAAACGCATGTTACTAAAAGAGTTATGAATTTACATGTGGATGGATGGAGAGGGAGAGGGAGACCAAAGAAAAGATGGATGGATTGTGTGAAGAGTGATATGAAAGAAAAGGAAGTTAGTGATAGTATGACGAGTGACAGGGCAGAATGGAAGAAAAAAACGTGTTGCGCCGACCCCAAATAACACGGGACAAGGGCAGGAAGATGATGATGATGATGTCTAAGTAAATGGTACATAGCCTAGACCGACCTAGACCCAGATTTGGGCAAAGATCGATTAAATGCGATCTACTTAAGTCGGCGACTTAATTTCATGCGATTCAATCTAAAACACCTGCTTACTTACTTATATGTTTAATTTGGGGGATTAGCACAAAAGATCCAGAAGGGTCGAAGTGCTCTGGCTTAGGGCCAGTCCCACTATAAGATAAGATATATGTTTAATTACGAGAGAAAGGTAATTTTTAGTCTATAACTAATACTTCTAGCATTTCATTGACATCGGTAATTTTAATAGAGTTATCAGTGATTTCCTCCACTTTGATCAATCATTTTTTTTAATGCTTTGCAAATTGCATCTATTAGGTACGTGCCTATTGCGCTTTGCTTCAGTATGTAAATTGCTTGGAGGATTGGATGACTCTATAAAAATAATGATAACAGTCGTGTAGACAATCCAACACACGCGATAGTGCTTTTCTGACTTCAGTGTACATGACTTCTTTGGATATCAAGTCTCTCTTGAACCAGTGGTTTTTCAGTATATATTTGAAACACGTGTTTTTTCAGAGCGATCCTAAAAACGGATATTATATTTACGCATTCGAAACTTAAGTATAATTATTCATATATTTTTGAATTAATAGTTGGTTCGTGTGGTAAGCGAAATAACCTTTAGTTTAAAAAAAAAGTATCTTGCTTTCTCGACGGTTGGTATTTTGTCAAGTTTTTGTTAAATTCTCATTAAAATGTATTTATTATTTATCCCAATTTACAAGGGGCCGACGGTCATGTTAACCGATAAGAATCTAAATCTCTTCTAAATCTTAATCTTAAATTAATTATTTATTAAAAATCAAAAATAATTCATCTTTAAAACCCGATACACCGCGTTCAGTTAAAAGCTATTTTAATAGACTAATTTCTAGCTCAACATTATAGTTAGCAATTAGTCATTTTATATAGTTAGCAATTAGACTTTTCACAGCTAGGAACAGTTTTAATATATTAAAGATATATGTGCTTTTACAAATAATTAAAAGTTCATCTAAATTGTTCGCAACACATTTTAACCAAACATTTTTATTTACGCAGAAGAAGATACTCGTAGATAGAAATTATACGTATCTAAGCACTAAACAACACCGGCTGTTCTAACGTGGTAGGTTACAATAAATATCCTAAATTAATATTTAAAGGAAATAAAAAGGCTGTTAAAAGTTAATTAGTGGGACCCTGTCATGGAACTTTTTCCTGTAAGTTCTTTGAAGTCAATGTTTCCACAGTTTCTTCCTAGAATGGTAATGAACTTCAAACAATAAAAAGTTGAAGACGGTTCGCATAATAATACAATGTTAATTACAACGTTAATACTCAAAAAACGTAGTGAAAATTTTTCATTTTGAAGGTTCAGCTTATTGCTAGATCAAGTGATTAGATACTTATATATTTGTTAAACAAGAGTGCAAAGTTGCTTTTTAGCCGCGTGCTCAATTTTGGTGACAGAGCAAGCGAAGGATTCTAAAATTGAATCAAGAGCGCAGCGAGTGATTCAAAAATTAGAATCGTGAGAGAATCAAAAGAGCACGAGGTGAAAAATCTTTGCACTCGAGTGCAACACGTAACTTTTGATTCCACCTCAGCGAGGAAAGGCCTACCTGTTGGACAGGTACATTATCTACCCTGGTCACCTGGGAGAGTGGAAACGGCGAGAGATGTGCGGTGTTCCGCAGGGATCGGTACTAGGACCACCCTTGTGGAACATCGGGTACGACTACGTGCTGCGCGGCGATCTCCCCGACGGAGTCAGCGTGGTCTGCTACGCAGATGATACGCTGGTCCTGGCGCGGGGAGAGTCGTACCAGGCGGCGGTCAAACTAGTGACACGCGGGGTTGCGACAGTCGTGGAGAGGATCCAAGAGTTGGGACTCGAGGTGGCATTGCACAAGTCCGAGGCCATGTGCTTCCACGGCCCTCGGAACGCGCCACCATCGGGTTCCCAACTAATGGTAGGAGGCGTCCACATCGGCGTCGAGTCGACGATGAAGTATCTTGGACTTGTCCTCGACAGCCGATGGAATTTTGAGGAGCATTTCCGTCTGGCTCCCAAACTGGATCGTACTTGGGCTGCCCTCAAGCGGCTCCTGCCCAACCTAGGAGGTCCAGACGCCTCCTGCCGGAGGCTCTATGCAGGAATCGTTCGGTCCATGGCCCTTAATGGGGCGCCGGTATGGGCGCCGTCGCCTCGAAAGCGACCGGCGGCCAAGCTGAACGCAAGCCAGAGGGTCCTGAAGGAAAATGACTAAAAAAGAAATGTAAAAAAGAACATTTACAATCACAAGATACTTTTAATTCAGTTTAGGTATTAACTACTACATATTACAGAATAATCTGTAAATTATAACAAATAATACTTAGGTATAATCAAGAAAAATTGTAAGTAACGTTGCTACAGTTACATAAGTTGAGTTTAATATTTTTGTTAGGTACTGTAATGTTGGTGTTAGTGACTTGTGTACTGTTTTTTGGTAAACCAGCTGTCATACTTAATAACTAGTTGTACCGATTCAGTGGATTCCCTTGGCGTAAATGTTGGCGAGGGAGGGCGATGGTTAGGTGTTTCACAACGGCTCATTTTTGATGTAGAAGGGCCAGTCCAAGGATCTGACTGAGGCTCTTTCAGTGTAATGGCTCCTACGATGCTTATTTATTTATTTATTTATTTTATAATTTATGTACACACATATATACGAGAGAAGAAACATAATTGTAAAAATTGTACAAAGGTACTGCTTATTTCTAAAAGAAATTTCTTCCAGCAGACCTGCGAAAGGAGAAATAGGAAGAAATGTAGACAATAGTGTGTAGAAGTAATAAAAGAAGAGAATGTGAAATCTTAAGTTAAAATAATAAATACTTAGATACATATATATATTATACTAAAAATAAATACATAATGTAAATACATAAATAATTATCACACTAGAGAGGAAAGATAGTGCTCTTTTACTCTAGATTTGAAGAGGGAAATCGTTGCTTGAATCGTTGCGATGCTTATACATATTTTAGATTTATTTTGGATGGAATCCTCTTATCCCTCAACAACCGCATTATACTTCCAGCCCCCATGGTATTTAAGAGACAGGAGATCAGATCCTGAATCAAAGAAAAGTGTGGCTACTGTTTGTCGGAAACAATGACCCGTGTACAACGGGGGTTCTGGAAGTTTAACAAAATGTTGCTATTTCTCGTGGGATACTGCCGATTTTGTTAGCACTCATAGGCTGTTTGACACACTTTCCGTTGCGATATTGTAGAAAATAACGATTGATTAGAGTGTTAGGCGGGCGTAAGGCTTGATATTTTTCAACAATTGTTACGTACCTACTCCTTGCGAATTTGTATTAGGTAAATTAATTATAGTAAGCCTTCTAAATGTTTTTTACATTAAGTTGTGTTAGTTCATTAGTTCGATATGCTCCGTTTATACCAATAATAAGAGCAACCTGTAACGTAAAGAGTAGATAACTTAATAAAATTGATATGCATGCATAATTATGGCTATCAACATCTACTAAGTACTTATTAGATTATGTTAAGTAGTTGATTAATATACTTAAGCAGATACCTACTGAATGTGCAACTGACTTACTTTTGTAACCAAATATACGGAATCAGGTGCTTCGTTAAGAAACTTTTCAATTTCAGATACTGTGAAAACCTTCGATTTTTTTGGATGATGACCAGATGAGGTTCTTTTTAAAAATGCCACTAATTTAGGATAGGTGTCGATATATTATGTCTTTTTTATCTTTATTGTTGCTTTTAGCATTGAATACGTACTCCATAGAGTGCTTGATTTCTTGGTCTCGGATAATTCAATCAAATATGTCAGCAAAACGTTTTCTGTCAATTTTTTGGCTCCATTAGCTAGTTGCCATGTGTTAAACATATCGTACTGTGTCAAATACTTCTCGCGTGATTATTGAGGAAGAAAGCTCATTTACGCATTATTAACATTCAGTCAATTCTGTTGGCGTCTAATAAATTTGTTCATCGCTAGAATCACTTATTTCAGATTTTTCACTTGTTTCAAGTTTCTGGTTTTCAACCTAAGGTTATAACAATATAAAATTTTAAAAAAGTAGGTACACCAAGGATCTTCCGAGTCTCAAAATTAAAAAAAGTTGTATGATAAATTTGGCACTATGGAGGTAGAAGTAAATAGGTTTAATGATATTTTGAATTCACAAACTTGGTGCACACGATATTCTAAATTCAATTTAGTTTATCCTTTAGCGGATAAAAATGGCATTTGCACTCAGATACCGAAGAGCAAAAATACTCTTTCGAGATGGGGGGATGAAAAAGTCATCTATGATAGTTTCGATTGAAGAATAAACGAAGGAAAATATTGTTAGGCTTGCACTTGACCACTATTTTTATTCATTTACATAAAATGATGAATTAATGATATTTATTCTGCAAATAGGTTTATAAAACACTTTTACACGTCAATATTTTTTTGTCATTTTATCTAGATGAGACCGGTGTTTCCTAGCTGACTACCCTGAGAAGAAACACCGAAACAAACTCAGGGGTGATATAAACAAAGTCAAAAGTTAACGTCAGAAGCTAGTGCACGGTTCCAAATTCGTCGTTTCCTATGGAGAAGAACTGGCAAGTAACTCCATGGTTACTCTTTTAAAAAAGTGGTTGATTACAATATTTTATTTATTTATTATTTAATATATTACAGTATATTATTTAAGAACAGTGTAGACCAGTCAATATTGTACCCAAAAGCACAATAAAAATTATCATATTAAAAAAAAGTGAGTCGTAATAGGAAGTAACTTAGGAATTCGCGGAGTCTACAGTGTTCTCACATTCACATTATAAAAAAGAAGCTATATATGTATAAGAAAAGCAAGAAAAATAATTACAATTATCAATAAATGACATGTCAACAAAATGAATTACTAACGAATTTATAGTGATTGGCGTCTAATAATATAAAAAATATTGCAAAAGCAATGTGTTACAAGAAAAAAAAATTATATATTACAACAAATGTGGAGCAGTTAATAGATACATTTAAACAATATTATGAGTTACCAGGGGGCCACATGTGCAGAAGCAGTCATTGCCAAACAAGCGTGTCTTCGACATAGTCTTTAACCTTGTAATACGCTTTTTTAGTTAGGACTCGCTTAATATGGGTTTTGAACTTTCCCTCGCTAAGTTCAGTCACCGCCTTTGGCAGCTTGTTATAAACGCGTATGCTGTTTACTAAAAATTACTTGCTGGTCTTAGCTAATCTCCATTTGGGTAATACAATTTCATGTTTACTACGCGTATTTATGTTATGAAAATCGCTTCTAATTTTGAAGAGTCCTAGGTTTTTACGAACATACAAAATACTTTCTAAGATATAAAGAGAAGGTAGAGTCAGTATATCGATTTCTTTTAATTTATTTCTGAGGGACTCGCGAGGACCCATTTTATAAATAGCCCGGATTGCTCTCTTTTGCAATATGAAAATTGAGTCTACATCAGCTGCAGATCCCCACAGTAAAATGCCATAAGACATAATACTGTGGAAATAAGCATAGTAAACTAACCTAGCCGTGGCTACATCTGTCAATTGCCTTATTTTTCTTATTGCATATGCGGCTGAGCTTAATCTACCTGAAAGAGTTTTAATATGAGCGCCCCACTGCAGTTTAGAATCGATAGTTATACCTAAGAACACAGTTTCCGTAATAAAATCAAGTTTGTTGCCGTCAAGAATTAGATTGACGCCAACTTGAGGGACATTCGGTAATGAAAATTTTATAGATTTAGTTTTATTCGCATTTAATAAGAGATTATTAGCTGCGAACCATTTCGAAAGAACAGCCAGACTTTCATTGACATGCAAGACATCCCCATCCCTTCTATCTACTTTAAAAATAAGAGAAGTGTCATCAGCAAACAGAATTATATCGGATAAATTAGCCATCACGTAAGGAAGGTCATTAATATAAACTAGAAAAAGGAAAGGGCCAAGAATTGAACCCTGAGGCACGCCCATCTTTACTAAAGACCCCGAGGACGTCGCCCCATTAATGCATACTTTTTGCTGCCTGTAAGATAAATAGGAAAAAACAAGCAGCTCGTCCACGAATTCCGTAATGATGTAATTTACGGATCAGAGTATTATGGTCAACACAGTCAAATGCTTTTGAGAGGTCACAGAATATGCCAATAGCATCCTGGGACTTCTCCCAGGATTCCAAGATGTGACTTATGAGTTTCACTCCTGCATCCGTCGTTGACCTTCCTTTCGTGAAGCCAAACTGATGACTATGCAAAGTCCTATTTGAATTAAAATGAGACAACATCTGGTCGAGCATGATTTTTTCATAGATTTTACTCATAGATAAACACGCTCGATTTATATCAATACATTAATTTTTATTTTATTTTATTTATTTTATGAAATCTTACAGCTAATATATTAGAGTTAAAAACGTTATATGTAGAAGAAGGCCAATTGCCTACATGTTTCCATTTATATAAAGTAATAAATAAAATTAACAAACAGTGTGAGAGTTAAATACAGAAATATCAGAAGAAAACAAACAAAAATAAGAGTATGATACATTACAAAACAAAATCAAGTATCAATTAAATTAAGATTTTGGACACCCATCATTTCAGCCGAAATACGTCCATTGTTGGACATAGGCCTCCCCCAAGTGTCGCCACAACGACTGGTCCTGTGCGTCTCACATCCATGTGATTCTCGCGACCCTCTCCAGGTCATCGGTCCACCTTGTGGGAGGCCTTCCAACGTTACGTCTTCCGGTACGTGGTCGCCACTCCAGAACCTTTCGTCCCCATCGACCATCTGTTCTGCGTGCAATGTACACTGCCCATTGTCCTACTCACTGCGGCTACTGAAAGAGCTATGGCGTGAGTTGCCCGCGCTGATTTCCGCGCTCACATGCTCAGTATGGACACTCCAAAGAAGTTTGCAGTCTGGCTGAACACTAAAAATCGCTTTTGTAAGCTTTCAAGGCGTTTAATATATTTAAGGGAATGCAACTCGACATACATTTTCACTGTTTGTCATCCAATCGCTCGTACGATTATGACTTTATTACACATTTTTCATTAGATATTTTGGAAACACAGTATCTTGTGGATATTATCTAGGCTTCTATTCAAATCAATTTATAAATTTGTGTCAAACTAATCCAGTAAAGATCTCTGAAAATCTGCTATTTGGCATGAACTTTGACACTTTATAATTTACTCAAAAATTAAAAATAGTCAAAAAAGTATAACAATAGAAGCCTTGCAAATTTAATCAAGATTCTAAACGACAACAATTTTTTTCAAAAACTTTTAAAGGTTTAAAAAAAAAACACGTATTTCCTGAACAAGTTTTGTAAAATATTCGAGTAAATTACGGAATTACCGAATACTAACAGAGTTTTCAGGCGTTATCTCTCTTTTTTCGCGTTGCCTTTTCGTCAAACATCGCGTTGGATTGCGCTAGATGAAGTAACAAGCTTTTAAACTATGCTCAAAGTTGACGATAATAAACATTGTAATGTCCTGCAAAGCATATTCAAGATGGCTGCGGACAAAAGCACAGTAGAGGATTTTAACCAGCTATAACTGTCTATTTGGTGATTTGAGGCGGGGTCGAATAATTTGAGGACATTCCACACTCAAAACAAAATTAAGGCTTACTCTAATAAATTCTTATTGAAAAACGCAATACGTCTTTTACCGATCCGGAAGTCGAACCCAGGAGCTCCTTTTTCAGCGTTTGTGAACACTGGACTAAAAATGAACTGGATACAAAGAAAAGATAAGCTACTTAGCTACGTATTTATAAGTTAACTGAAGTCCGAGTCCGAGCGATCTTTGAACGCCAATCCCAAGAAACAGAGGCTTGACGCAGTGGTAAGGAAAACTTTGTTAATCAGTTATTTTAATTAAAAGGATGGGTTTTGCGCGGCCACGATGGTATGTGAACATCGTTACATGTTGTAAAACAAATCTGTATTTTAACAATAAACTCAAAAACTATTAAACGGATTTTCATGCGGTCTCTACCACGACTGCTAAGCGGGGGGCGAGGGGAGTAGTACCTACATCTACATACAGTACTGGTACCTACTTTCTGCCAACATTTCAGGCGTATACAAGCCAATAGCATTATAAGGTTAAGAGTAGGTAGTATCCTCCACCTGCCTGTAAAGTAGGTACCAATTTTTTTCAAGTAGCAACTGCAACTTCTGAGATAAGAACTTACGAGCCAGAAAATAACAGTGGCACACTAGACCCGTGGACATAAGTTCTAACGTATTCCTACTTATGAAAGTCTATTTCGTGCGCCCTAAGGTTTATGTACAGCAGTTTACTATCTAATTAATATAAATGAGCGCCGGGAAATAAGCCCATAGTTTCTCGCCGCAAGCCTTTACCCGTGTTGCTTTACACCGAAAATTTGAGACGAGACTGTAAAAACGTGATGTTTCTAGCAATAGTTCAGTATAGTATTTTGATTGTTTAAATCTAAATAGTAAGTACGCTGGCGCAGAGACCGCTTCGCTTATTGCCTTATTCTTATCTCTTTTTGTGCCAACCACAACAAAAAATTACAGACGTCGCATTTATATATGTATATCTTTGTCGTAAATAGGAAAAAAAAAATAGGTAAAGTGTTTAATATTTGATATTAGCTTTTGCCCGTGGCTTCGCTCCCGTCATCTGACCACCTACAGTTCTTTTATCTTACGAGCGCGGGTGAGCCATAGTTGTAGTTGAAGCGCGTATAGACACGAGGGCTTGTGTGCGTAACTACAAGTAGCGTTAGCAGGCTCATTCATTGTTTATGAACAAAATAATAAAGGTATTATATAATGTGGTTTTAAATTACTTCTTGATACTAAATCTGGCTAAACTACCTCCTACCCTACCTACCTATCTACCTAACTACCTACCTACTTACCCTTCCTACCCTTCCTACCTATCTACACCACCTACCTTTCTCTCTACAAACCTATCTACCCACCCTACCCTACCTACCTACCCACCTTACCTTACCCTACCTATCTACCTACCTACCCACCCTAACCTACGTACCTAATTTTTTTTCTTTTATGCCTTCCCTGTATGCTGGTGAACATAACTAAAAAAGAATGATTAAAATCGGTCCACCCGTTCTCGAATTTTAGCGAGAATAACGAACAGCAATTTTTTGATTCTAATATAATTATTAAGCTAGATCTGCTGCCACCCGCAATTTTGGTTCCGTGAAGTAAGTATTAATCGGAGAGGTGATTCCCACAAAAAAACTGGGCAAGTTCTAGTCGGACTCGCGCACTGAGGGTTCCGTACAAACTTACCAATATTAGCTCAATACGCTTGCGGTTCGGAAAAATCTTCACGTCCCCCGTGAAGATTTTTCCGAACCGCAAATGATTTTTGTTTTGTGACGTCACAACAAATTTACTGTTTTCAGATTTATTCCTATACCTGTGCTATAAGACCTTGCTTTATGCAAAATTTCAGGATTCTGGGACAACGGAAAGTACCCTATGAAAAGAAGAAAGAAAGAAAAACTGTTTATTCGCGCGAAATGACGCAATCTTAAAACTAGCTAACAAACATTATCAATTGAATAGGGAAGATATGCGTCACATCCGCGCAAAACGGCCGAACGCTCAGCATAAAGCTGCGGCCTCACGCATTATGCGATGAGCTCACAGCGCTGTTTTTCAGCTTGGGCCGGTGGCGGTGTTGACATAAAGACGCCCGAACGGTGCAGCGTACAACGAGATTTCGATAGAAAAAGGAAATAAAAATACATATGAATTACAAATTAAAAGGAAAAGTAAATTAAATTAAATTAAAAAAAAAATATATATATATAACGTGACAAGTACATTAATATAAATTGGCAACACCACGACGAATGAACCTAACCTAAAATGAATGACCTATGAATGTTGATTCCCTTGAGTGTCAAAATATACGATTTTTCTATCTTTCTTTATCTTTTGTTTTCGTTAACTTACGAGTTTGAGTATATGGTTTTAATTTCAACTTGATACTTCCACGCGTTCCGCACAGACGGACAACAAAGTGATCCTATAAGGATTCCGTTTTTTCCTTTGGAGGTACGGAATCCTAAAAAATACCAATTTAACTGTTTTAAGCTGTCTTTGTCTTGGGTGGCTTGAACTCCTCACTTCACTCAGGTTTCTATATTAACACCCTCTTAGTGCTCTGGAGTTAATTATATTATTAACACTTAGAAACATGCTGCCCGCGACTTTATGACACTGTTTTATTCCCGTCACATAATCTACTATTAGGTCAAGCGGTTTTTGAGCGTTAGCAAGATTAACGAACAGTAATTGATCATATATTATCTCGTATAGACTGCACCTATGACAGTATATCTCTGTGTTACCCAAAGGTTGACTGGTAGAAAATGCCTAAGCATCAATCACTAATAAGATCGATATGCCTAAGGCATTCCGCCTCTGTACTTTTGTGTGTATAAAGAAACAAATAAAATAATAAATGTAGGTACCTCAGGAATTCTAGAAAAATAGGCACCTACACTAAGCAACAAAAATAACGGGTCACATAAAAATTCCAAAGTTGTGTACGATCCATTGATCTTATTAATAATATAATATTATAAGCAGATTATATTTACGCTTAATATAAAACACAAAAGGTTTCATTTGAGCAAGTGACCGCTATAATATTGAGCAGAATACTAGTAGCACGTACGATAGTGTATGCACTCTAATACATGATGACATTTTTTTCTTTCCAATAAAGTTTACAAAATTCATTTTATTATTAAAATCTATTTTTATTCTTAATTGTCGATATAATAACGCCATATTTTTAGAAAGAAACGTCAGCCTCACTCCAGAGATACACCCACAAGAATGATTAAATATTGTTATAAGGACGGAACCCTAGTTGTGGTTTCCCAAGATGCCGTATTATGGAAAGGACGCGTAGATCAAGTCTCAAATTTAGAATGGCAAATACAAGATAAGATGTGGGTTTCGCCACAGATGTTGTGTAACTAAAAGGCGCCATATGGATGGTTCTAAGAATTAATATTATAAGATGTATAATGAAAACTCGTTCAATGTTGTTTTTATGCCTATTAGCTCCCATGTATGAACAAGCTGGTTTAAAATCGAAATGTAGATGAAAATTACAGTTACACAATCGGTTTTTTAGGGGGTTCAGTCATCCAATGCGTTCTCCCGCTGTAAGGTGGAGCGACATAGTATTTCAGACTTTTACTGACTCAAACCCACCTACGTCCTTCAGTTTCCTTTTGCGTTCCAGGATCACGGTAATTCTTCCAAAAAATCCAATAATTCTAGCGAGCATCGCCCCTTCTGGATCCCAACCTACAGAAGTCAGTACATCTCTTTGAGGCACGTGTGGAAAACTACAAGTCAAGGACGACTCGGGTTCGGTCTTTACCGTCTGGACGGTCATTGCTTTTCAATCACAAGCCCACGCTTAGTTGGTAGCCGAGGATCGCCCTGCAAATCCCCACGCGGACTCGGCGTCTCCTGTGACGGTGGTGTGGACGGGGGGACGGGGCGTGTGGTTGTCCGTTCCCTTAAGGTTGCGGACCTCTCCTTCGCTAGTATTACCGCTTCGCAGTAAGAAGCGACCGCTTCGCAGTAGGAAGCGACCGCGAACCAAGGTTGGGTGCGAGAGGTCACCGACACCGTTCACCTCTACCTCCGCAAGACGTGATGGTACTCCGCTTAAGTAGCGCACACCCCCACCATGTTCTTTGGGCGATCAGCACAATGGTGATACCCAGGCGTGTCTTCACGCCAAAAGTTACAAGATCCTTACATTCTAGTTTCGGGTCAGGGGTACATCACAGCGCACAGTCGGTTTCTTCCGTTCTTTCTTTTAATTGATATAAACTAGTGCTTGACTGCAATCCTACCTGATGGTAAGCAGTGATGCAATCGTTGATGGTGAGGCGCACTAGTTTATTAAGAGCCTATTCACTTTAGCCTTGAAGATACCTAAATCATAATCGGACGGGAAGACCACAGCAGGCAAATCATTCCAGTCCTTCGATGTGCGCGGTATAAACAACGAGGCAAAACGCTTAGTCAGTTCATTTGAAAAGTATTTGAAACGGTACTAGAACCAATGTAAATACAAATAAAACGTGCCCCTTGATACAACAAGCGCGGTTACGCTTGATGTATCAAGCTCTTAAGACAACGTTCTTATCTTGGATCAGGTACAAAACACACAGGTTTCCATTGATACGGAGCTAGGCGGATGTATCTGTGGAAACAGCTTAAGTGGATCGGAGTGGAGCTGAGCGGACTTTCAAATAAAACATATGAACACGCGGCCCCAAGCCGGACAGAATGGAGTCGAGCAGGCTGTGGTCTACTCCTTGCCGCTCCATTTCAATGGAAACACTTGCCACTTTTCACTGCTCTTCTCCGCTCCACTCCACCTATATCCGCTGCTCAAGGATATGTCAGCAACCGTAGAGGCCCAGCAGGGTCGAAGCCTACTAGGGCCATGGCTGATGCGAAAGAGATCAGGAGTGGGTTTTTAGTCAGTAAAAGTCTAACACTATCTCCCGTTCCGCTCAAGAACGGGGGATGTCATTAGATGATTTTCTCACCCGAAAAAAAAATCCCATATCCGCTGCAATAGAAATACACCCGAAGTATCTATAAAGAAAATTACTTCCACTCAAATTAACTCAGTAGCCATTACAACGAAAACAAAACCATTGATGAACATTTTCGTAGTTTTTTTTTTTTTAATTTTGTTTTCGTTTTTTTTTTGTAACTCCCATAGCATTAATCTTTAACTAGTGATCAATGGATAATATATAGTGTAAGTTTATGTTTCTACGTTGTATACAACATGACATTGTTTTACAGATTTTTATCCCTAACTAGCTGACCCGGCAAACTTCGTACAGCCTAATAGTCAATGAATATTGTGATACCTTATCTAAACTGTCAAAGGATAACGCCATCTTCTGGCATTACCAGAACCAGCTTAATTCGTTTTAAAATGACAATTTTAATTAAAGGACTATCACGAATATTTCAAGATCAAAATTAGCCAAATCGGTCCAGCCGTTTTTGAGTTTCAGCGAGACTAACGAACAGCTATTCATTTTTATATAAATAGATAGAAGATAGATGGAACCATAATCATCAGATCACTTCGATGATTCCATTTTTAACATAACTATTCAGAACCATTTATTTATTAGGGGTTAAAGTATGAAATTACCGATTCGTAGTGAAAAATTGAAATTCGTTTTTTTTTAAAATTTAGCTTATTTATTTAATCAAAATAATTATCATTATTATCTATACATTGCTGCCATCTGATAGGAAGGACATTTATGCCTTTGCGATAGAACTCTAATGACCTAGATGCGAGAAACTGTGTGAAAGCATTTTGTACTGCCTCCTGAAAAGAAAACTTTTTATCACGTAGAAAATTGTCCAAATCACGAAAAAAAATGGTAGTCCGTTGGAGCAAGGTCTGGCGACTACGCAGGGTGACGAATGGTTTCTAATTGAAGTTCCTGTAGAGTTAAAACGGTTTCTCGTGATGTATGAGGTATCGCGTTATCATAGAACAATAATGGTGAAGATCGATTCATGAGTCGGGGCTGTTTCATTGCTAGTTTTTCTATCATTGTTCGGAGTTCGACACAGTAGACATCTGCCGTTATTGCTTGACCAGATCGGAGAAAGCTATAGTGAATAACACCATACTGAGACCACCAAACAGTTACCATTACCTTTTTATTGGTACGCTTTGCTTTAGAACACTGTTGCAGCGTTTGACTTGGGGTCAGCCATTGCATTTTTCACTTACGGTTATCGTAAAGAATCCACTTTTCATCACATGTCACAATTCGATCCAATATTCCTTCATTTCTGTATCGATTCAACAAGGCAACAAGTTTCAACACGCGTTTCTTTTTGCAGATCAGTCAAATCATGAGGCATCCATTTTTCATATTTTTTCTACTTTATTGATTTGACGCAAATGAGTCAATATTCTTGTTAAGGTAACGTTAAACCATGCCGCTAATTCCTGGGTAGTTTGGTTCGGATCGGCTTCCACCATCTCTTTCAATTCATTGTTATTCACTTGTGTGGGCGGTCTTCCACGTTGTTCGTTCTTCAAATCAAAGTTTCAATCTCGAAAGCGTTTAACCAAAATCGCACGGTGCGGTCATTAGCAGTCCCCTCTCCAAACGCAACATTGATATTGTGAGCTGTTTCTGCCGCGTTAGTTCCGCGTCGGAAATCGTATTTCTAAAATCACTCGAATTTTCAGTTTCCATCTTTCTTGTCCAAGCTGAATAAAAAAAACAACTGAAAGAGAAGAAGAAGTCGATAATCGAATGTTGGACATTTTTGAAAAGAAGAACTTCATAGGTACCATGTGAAAAAAGTGTCACTCAGAAATCTCAAACCATGAAGGTTCTATGTCAATTCGAAGTACCTATTACAATAAAAGGGCAATTTCATACTTTAACCCTAATTATTTGTTTTGCCGTAGTTGCTTAACTAATCTTCATTGTGATATCTATGTGAGTGTGGAGTTCCGTTCGCCATTTCTGATCTTCTTCTCCAGTTCCACTTCATCAAATGTTACTTTTTGACTGTAATTGCTTGAGTTCTCGAAGAAAATATCATAATCATTATATGGTTGTCTATAATACTTGAGGAGTTCCCTCGATCCCATAAGAATCCCACCATAAAAATTGTATTTTGAAAATAAAAAAGCATAGCGGTCCAAAAACAATGGAGTTCCGAAGTAACAACATAAAAATAAATAAAAAATAAAACAAAACAAAAATAAAAAATACACCCGAATTGATAAACTTCCTCCTCTTTTTTTTTGAAGTCGGTTAAAAGGAAATCATTATAATTAAGTAATTTTTAATATCGACGCCTGATTTATAAAAAAATTATATGTTTGCAAGTAAGGATCACGATAATAGCTGGTTATTGTTTTATTATTTACTCTGGTCCCCAAGTCACAGGCTTTTAACCTAGTTTGGGGACCAGGAGATAATTCTTCATGCAAACTTTATTATATCCCATTACTGAACCTTTGTGAGCAATTTATTGAAATAAACTTATTATTATAATTATTTTATTACTTATTATTATTGATAATTTGAAATTCCGTTTCGGCCGGAGCTAAGTTTTTTTTTAAGCAGTCACTTTTATGTTTTGATTTCTATAGAAGCCTAGATAATATAACACACAGCCACAAGATAACTGTGTACCCAAAATGATTAGAGAAATTTGTGTGATAACATCATAATTACGTAAGAGCGGTTGTATGGAAATGTACCTCGAGTTGGCCGCTCTTAATAGTCTAAGTTCGGCCTTAAGACAACAATATGCAAAAATATACTAAAATACAGTTGAATAATTCAATATCAAAGTGGTTCAACAGTAGAATTGTGTTAGTCTCAAAGCAGACCCTCCTCACCACAATAGAAAATTCTCGTTGTAAAAAATCCTTTTGTTCATGATATTTCGTCGCATCTCGTGTAATATTTCAAAGGTAAAGTACGAAATAACAATATAGGATTATGTAATAAACTGATATGTGAACCACGTGTACTTTATTTATTCCATAAAGTTAAAAAATGAACGTTAAATTGTAGAAAAGTTTGTCATGTGTAACGGTAATCTGTGTATTTGCTAACCATTGTAAGATTATGACTAGATAACTATTCCAGGAGATAGTTTGCCCATGTACCAAATTTCATCAAAATCCGTTCAGCCGTTCGAGCGTGAAGAAGTAACAAATATACACTCATAAACTTTCACCTTTATACTATTAGTGTTATGAGAATTGGGGCCATGGGTTGATTTCTGAAAGAGAAACCCCTGGTCCTAGAACACAAAGGGTAACTGAAGGAAAATAGGTGTGAATTTACATACGCCCTCTCGCTCGGCATTAGAGTGGGAGAAGACATTAGATGATTTCCCACCTTAAAAAAAAAAGTGGTATATGCTAGTTCACGAAGAGACATCAGGAACATCAACAACCCACCCCCCAAAATAAATATAAGCGCACCACTTTAGTTATAAGAGTTTGAAGGTTGAACTACATTGCGCCCACGTGGGATTGCCGATCTGGGCGCGTCAGTCTCCATACATTTTATATGGCAACTAGACTTGTAGAGCTACATTAGACCCACGCCACGCGACGCGAGTCTACGTACGGCTCAAGTGTCGCCCACGTGTGCGTCGGTCAAATGTTGTTCCTGCTTTACAGATTGATGATGTAGGTTCAGTGTGGCCATAGAAAAACTGTCCATAGGTCCTATATTTATGTATATTATAAGTCAAAGCTACAAAAATCCTAATAGAAAAACTTTTATAATGTTAAAGCCATATTAATTTTATTTTGAAGTAGGTAGTTTTTTCTTTTTCTCAACAAACCCTTTTAATTGATACCTACCCATATAATGGAGGCGCATAAATAATAACTAGTCCGCCATCTTCAGAAGTCCGCCATATAGGATTTAGAATGACGTCACAAAATTACAGCTACTCCAAATTGGCACAAACAACTAGTGCCATACAACAAAAACGCAGCTCAATCAGTTCAGGATAACTGTTTTAAAATTAGAATTTATTTGGAAGAGTTGACCTAAATAACGGACTAACATTAAAAAAATAACTTGTAATAATTACCTAACCTGGGCCCCACATTAGGCAGCACCATCAGTCACGCTAGCTACTACTAGACCAGTAGTACTAATTTATCCCCACAATATGAAGAACCTTGGCCAGCCGACTATCCCCTGAATAATTCACACGGATCCCCGGGGTATCTCAACTTACACACGAAGTACAGGGGCGTCAGTGGCAACTAGAGTCGGTATTGAACCAATTTTACAAACCTCGGTTTCTGTTCTGTTTTTAGAGTGGTGGTGATCGTTAGCTCATACAAAATGGCGGCCAGTGACACTTCTGAATACGGCATGCCGAAACTTGTGCTTAATGCATATTATGCGGGCACGAATATTATTAGTAAACAGTGACATCTCTTCTCAATTCCACGCTATACCTATACGACTGCGACTTATTTATTTTTTATAACGATAGCCAACATTACAGGCACTGAGAATTTACAGGTACATTTTTAAAAACACTATTCAAGTGCTACAACACTTAGAGACAATCACTACATTAACATAAAATATTGGATTTTAACACATAAGGTTAGTTAATTGAATTTTTTGGTTAAGAGTCAAAAAAATATAATCGGAATTATGTCAGCAATAATAATACAAAAAACACAGTAGAAAGAAATAAAAATGATAATCGATAACATTACATTACAAATACATTAAAATGATATTAATTAAATTAAAATTAATAGACTTATAAAGATTGTAATTTGTAATGGATTACAATATCTTCACAATATTCGACTTTTATATAGCATATACCTACTACTAAGACTTATTTAACTATTATTTAACACATAAGGTTAGTTAATTGAATTTTACCTATTGGATAAGAGTCAAAAGAAAAAATATAATCAGAATTATGTCAGTAATAATAACACAAAAACACAGTAGAAAGAAATAAAAATGATAATCGATAACATTACATTACAAATACATTAAAATAATATTAATTAAATTTAAATTAATAGACTTTTATAGATTGTAATTTGTAATGGATTACAATATCTTCACAATATTCGACTTCCATATATTACATACTACTACGGCTTATTTAACTATTATCACAGTGTTACTAAAGAGGTAAGTCGCATCTTTGATCTTTCACGTAGATATTTCAGTTTGTAGTAACCACAGCTTACCCAGGTTTAGTGATTTGTAGTTCAGGGAGTTTAACGACGACACGTTGTGAATCTGAATTAATTATTATAAATTCAAGATATTCTGAATCCGTCGCCCTTTAATTTCATCTTGGACTAGGTGTACTATTAGAATTAATCCGAAGCATTTTTATGTTCAGTGTTTGGAAATTTGGAGAGAAAGGTCAAAGAAAGATTAGTTCCTGTCAAAATTTAACCTAATTATGATAGGACACTAACATAATGATATCAATTCAGAAAAGGGTGGTAATCATTCTAATGTAGTCAGCATACACATTCATTTGAAATATATGTCGGTCCTACCATCAAAGAATTAAAATCACTATCACTACGTAGTATACGACGGTTGGTGCGATATTTTTTAATACATCGGGAAAGGTTTATACGTCGGGCATACTGAAAATCTCTGGATCTAGCCACTTACAATAAAATAATGAAAAAACCATTATAGAATTCGAAAATGGAACTCTTTGTAAGCATGTCACTTTTTAATTTGCGAGTTTGTCATTTGTTTTTTATTGTGGCGTCTTTTCGAAGATTGTGTGTCCTCACCTCAGATTATAAAAAAAAGGTTTTGTTTTATAATCTGAGTGTGTCGCTATCAAAATGAATTTAACTCGTGAAAATTTTCGTTCAATGATTTTCGTTGTGGCTTAAGTCAACAAGAGAGTTGCCAGAGATTTCAATTGGCATTTGGTGTGAAGCATCATGATGCAGTTCTGTGTATTCGTGGTTTGGAGATTTAGACGTGGACGT
The DNA here is from genome assembly GCA_905147345.3 of Mythimna impura. Lineage (NCBI taxonomy): Eukaryota > Metazoa > Arthropoda > Insecta > Lepidoptera > Noctuidae > Mythimna > Mythimna impura. The sequence goes on from LR990339.1 coordinate 36,890,733, forward strand.
GATCATCTCTATGTCTAGGTACGTCACGGTCAGCTGGCGACTGCGGTTACAGACTCGAATATTGACACCGTACGACAACTTATTGAAACTGACAAAAAAATTACTAGGCAGCAAATTCGTGCTTTGTTAGGCATTGGAATGTGCCAAGTGAAAAACATTTTACATGTGCATCTGAGGTTTCGGAAGCTTTGCACTCGATGGTGATATCCCCACATGATTTAACTGGCCTGTTGGTCTAGTGGTTAGTGGCCCTGACTGCTATGCCGGAGGTCGTGGGTTCGATTCCCACCCAGGACCAAATGTTTGTGTGATGAGCACGGTCATTTGTTCTGTGTCTGGGTGTAATTTATCTATATATGTATGTATTTAGAAATATATAAGTATGTTTATCAGTTGTCTAGTACCCATAACACAAGCTCTGCTTAGCTTGGGACTAGACGGCGTTGTGTGATAGTTGTGGAATATTATTATATTATTATTATCTTTATTTCATTTACATAAACATATTAGTTACATTTTTAAATATTTCAAAAATAAAATATAAAACATTTAAAAATATAAAAAACAGTATCCCACCGGTATCGGGAACAGGGTCCAAGCTACCGGCGGTCAGGGCTCCAGAGAAAGGAACCTCCTAACAATGCGAGCCGTGTCCAGGAGTACCGCTTTCTGAATCAAGCCCTTGATCCAGTCGCCTAACGCGAGCCTCCTAAGGTGTTGGTCGAGGCTCTTGGCTATTAAGCCATTGCCCGACACGACTATCGGTACAATGATCGCCGAGTCCACATCCCACATGTCGACAACCTCGCGAGCCAAGTCAATATACTTGATTTGTTTATCTTTCTCGGCTTTCACGAGGTTCTCGTCATGCGGAACGGATATGTCAACAATCATTGCATGCCTCTCGCTTCGGTCCACCACCACTATATCAGGCTTATTGGCTACAATAGTCCTGTCAGTGATGATGGACCGATCCCAGTACAAAGTGATATGACCATTATCAAGAACTGGATCGGGCTCGTACCTATAGTACGGCACTTCCGATTCCACAAGAGAGTATTTCAGAGCAAGTTGCTGATGGATAATCCTGGCTACAAGGTTGTGTCTATGCAAGTACTCTCCGTTAGCTAGACGAGAACAACCAGAGATAATGTGACGAATTGATTCTCCCGGACGGTGACATGCCCGACATATGTCAACCGTGCCGTCCTTCACAATAAATCTCCGGTAGTTATTCGTCATGATAACTTCGGCTTCTATCGGGCCCGTGAAGGGCCCGGAAGAAGCGTCCGTGAAGTTCCTTGCTCTGCCATACTTCCCTGCGATCGTTAGTGTCAAGCACTACCGGTTTGCGCCAGTTCTCATTAGCCAGGGATAGCGGGGTAAGTCCCTTGTCCACTGTCACTACATCTCGATGCATACCCACGTCGGCAGCTAGGAAATATTCCCTGAGACTGCATACCTCGCGGTTGTGTAGGGTCTTAGCATTTAAAAAACCTCGACCCCCACACTTCCGCGGGATATACAATCTCATCACCGACGATCGTGGGTGATGCATTCGATATGCAGTCAGCAGTGTGCGGACTTTCCTATCCAGGGCGTCAAGTTCCGTTTGAGTCCATTTGAGTACGCCGAAAGAGTACATCAATACCGGCATGACCCAACCGTTGAAGGCGCGCACCTTGTTTCCGCCTGAAAGAAGGCTATTGAATACCTTCTTCAGGCGTCCAAAGAAACGCTCCTTCAACGATTGCTTCATGTCAGTGATATTGATGCCTAGAGCTTCCGACATACCCAAATACTTATAGGTTTCGGTTGGAGAGCGGGATCTCAGGTTTATGAAATCCGTGAGTTGAGTGCCCACGGATTCCACAACCTCCCCTCGCTTTACATGCATGACCGCACATTTGTCCACACCAAACTCCATCCTGATGGCACTACTGAAGGTTTCAGTTACCTTCAGTAGCTCCATCAGTTGCAGATTGTTGGGGGCAAAAAGTTTCAGGTCATCCATGTAAAGTAGGTGAGATATTACCTGACCACCTCTCTTCAACCGATAGCCTAGCCCTGAATTCTCCAGCAGTGTGCTTAGAGGATTCAAGGCTAGGCAAAACCAAAGTGGACTCAAACTATCTCCCTGGAATATACCTCGCTCGATCCTTACAGGTTCGCTATTCCTCTGGGTATGTCGACATCCTGGATAGCGGAGGACCGTACTCCATTGCCTCATACACGACATCAGGAAGGTGCGTAGTGTTGTATCAATTTTATACAATTCCAGCACCCTCATGAGCCATGTATGAGGAACAGAGTCATAGGCCTTCTTATAATCTATCCAACATGTCGACAGATCCTTTCGGGAACGTCGAACCTGTTGGCTAATGGTCATATCAATGAGGAGCAGCTCCTTAGTACCGCGGGACCCGTTCCTACATCCATTCTGAGAAGGTGACATGATTAAATTTTTGTCAATATGACTATTAATTTTGCTTCTCAGTTTGGATGTAAGAACTTTATAGACCGTCGGCAAACACGTGATCGGTCTATAATTTTTAGGTTCCGCAGTACTACCTGACTTATGGAGCAGGTGGGTTATTCCTGTTGTTAGGAACTGGGGTAGCGACCCTGACTCTAAGGCAGACTGGAACTGATATGCCAAGCGAGCGTGCGATCTTGTAAACCACTTAATCCAGAAATTGTGCAGCGCATCTGGCCCTGGAGATTTCCAGTTTGGCAACGGACGGACTGCACGAGCTACATCTTGGGGGCTGATGTCAATTGCCCCCATTTGTGGTATTGGATCGCACGCACGCTCGACCTCTCGAGTCCAGTCACCCTCGGTGTGACTGACAGGCACCGACCAGATGCTGCGCCAGAATGAACTCATGGCGTCATCATCCGGGAGGCACGCATCAGTCACACCTTGGTCCGGTCTCTCCCAAGCCCTATAAACCCACCTTTCATTACTCCGGAATGTGCGATTCTGGGTGTATCGGTCCACTCGCCGCTTATACCTGCGGATACGGTTTGCCCATGCATACACCTTCTGCTTCAGGAAGTCGATGCGCTCCGTGACACGGGACATATAGTCTCGAGGGCTGATGTCAGTCCCCGAAAACGCCCGTCTCACAAAGCGCATCACTCTTGGGCGAGTGTTGCCCTCCCTGAAGCAGATTAGTTTGCCGATGAGTGCTCTGGCCCCACCAATACGACGCTCGATCCTGCACGGCTGGTTTCGGTCGTGTAGCTACGTCACAGTTTGGAAACTTGACGTGAGCTAAACGACATGCCGCAACAGCTGCGCAGTACATTATCGAGTGTGTATCAGTGAGATCTTTGCAGTCGTCAAAATAGTTTGACAACTGCAAATCCAGAGCAGCCACCAGCGCCTTATTCTTATTATGCATGTTCAAACGAGGTAAGCGCGGCCTAAGTTCGAGCGGCATGTTGCGATACTCCCGAATAGCACACTCCAAAGCACTCCTCAATTCATTGTTGCACTGGGTACTTACATGTGTAACCATGTCAGTAATCTCTTCGTCAACATGGCCGGAAAGATGGTAGGACGGTGGTACCATCACTGGTACCAGACTGCGACGAAGGAGCAATGGCATGGTTACTCATTTCTGTTCGGAGGCGATCAAGTACAGTATCGTCCAACATATGATTACGCTGGATAACCCGCATCTGATCCGACAGTCGTTGGGCCGAAACGTTGACGGCTGGCTCAAGCACCTGAAACAAAGAGAGCATCCGAACACGGTACGCGGTCAGGTTGTTTCCTCCCTCTGTAGCCCCATAGTATGCGCGCATGACATTCTCATTGATGAATTGCGTCCATCGCATGCGCTGCACACTTCCGCCGGGAGCTGGGACCCTATCAGAGGCCGGTGGGCCTCGAGGTCCTAAGCCACTCGGCGGCCGGCGTCCTCTCCGTCGACGCGCAGGTGGTGGTGACGTGGGCGGAGAAAAGTACTCGTCGCTGGAGCTCGACGCAACTGCCACAGCCGGTGTCACAGCACTCACGGTGGGGCTGGGTTCCGGCGGCGGCGAGGCGGAGCTGAGCGACGAGGCCGGAGGTGGTTGGCGTGCACGGCGAGCTGCGGCTCTTGTCAACATTGTCCGACTTTTCGGCTTCAATTTTCCATATTTTCTATTGTTATTTTGTCATTATGGTTGCATTATGTATAGATTGTATATGATATAATTGTTATTTCTTGCGTTTTCTTTTCATTATTTCGGATCTTTTGGAATTTATTTGATTATTTATTGAAAAATGTGAAGAGAAAATTTTTTTCTTGTCACTTGGTTGACAGCCGAGCCACAGATATTATTATTATTTTTATATATTTTATTTATCTCAGGACCCTGAGGTCCTGGACCTTTGGGAGGCGTACGAGGAGCCAAAGCCAACTCGCAGAGGCCCTTTAGACAATTATAATGGAACATGATACCAACCGACGATTATCCCTGTACGCGCTATGCTAGTGCACCCAAGGACAACCCCCGGTTATTGAAAAACTGTTACGACATATGGAGAACAAAGATAATAGGGCTATGGTTTTTGGAGTTTTAAGTGGACTGGTAACATGGAACTATGTCAAGACTATGGCCCCTGCCTGAACAACGTTATTAATATGCATCGAAAAAAGGCAGGGGGTGACTTGCACACTCAATAAATGGGCCCCCAAAAACGGCCGCTAGCACGAAGTGACGTAGCAACAAGAGGGCAACATATCCTGAGGTGCTTAAGGAGTGGAGAGGTATACCACGGCTATCAGGACAATCCCGGAAGTACGGTCAAGATCCCTACCAGCACCTTACTGGATTATACATCCTTCTCCCGAGCACGTTTGCTCTTGCGAATCTCCACTCAAGCCAGCCAATAAAGGCAAGAGAGAGGGTGGAGCTCAGTTCCTCGTCAGTGTTCACTACGGCCGGCCAATAAAGGCAAGCCGGAGATGAAGAACAAGAATTCTCCCGGGAGATCGGGTCCGTGGGGTCGCTAATGCCCAACAGTTCGCCACAAAACTGCACTGCGGATTGTATCTCTCTTAGTCTGGCCCCTCACCCTAGGCAGATTACAGCAAAGCAAACTTTACCGATACAGACCTAGGGTATATTGGAGCACGCAAGCCCCACCACGACGTCAACGTAGAGATACGGCGATGGGGTTATTATTATTATTATTATGGTTTTTAGGCAATTTTTCTCAGGCTAGTACCTGGTGTTCTTTTAGAATCTCACGGGTGTTAACCAAGGTGAGATCCTAATTATTGGTTTAAGATGGTAAAAGACTTTGTACTGAATTTAAATTATTATCTAAGTCCAGTTGTAAAAATTTTCTTATTATTATTATTATTATTTAACGGAACACCAGAAACGATTGCGTGTCTAGTGATACCGTAAAATGATAAAAAAGTTTAATGGAGAACAGTCATCGGCTGTCTACAATATGGTGAAAGGTGACGAAACCTGGTTGTATTGCTTTAAACCGGAAAGAAAAAGCCAGTCGGCAGACTGGGTCTTCCCTTTTGAAGATTTACCGACGAAAGTTAAGAAAACTCGCAGTGTTGGTAAAAATATGATTGCTTCTTTTTTTCGGCAAATCAGTACGTACACTACAGTAGGTATCGCTTGACAGTGAAAAGGACAGTGACTGCAGATTGGTACGTCAGCACTTGCTTGCCCAGAGTCTTAAAAAAAGTTCGGGAAAAGCGTCCTCGAAGCAATGTACTCCTCCAACACGATATCGCATCCTCACTTTCCGCTAAGGTAACAGAAGCCTATTTGAAGGCTTCAAATGTAGAACTGATGACGCATTCGCCTTACAGCCCAGACCTCGCACCCTGCGATTTCTATTTGTTTCCAAAAATTAAAGATAAACTTACAGGCACACGTTGCATGGCGGACAGAGCTGCGGCGGGGTCTCATGGCGGAATGGCGACAGCGACTATCGCAACCCAGTGCTGGGCACGCCATAATTATGGCGGTAAGTCCCCTCTTTGAGGAGTGGCTGGAAAGGCAACACGGCGTCATTACCTTCCGCATGACGCAGGTCCTCACCGGACATGGTAAGTTCGGGAGGTTCCTGCACCGGATTCGTGCGGAAGAAACGCCCGGGTGTCACCATTGTGTGGACCACCCGGAGGACACGGTGGAGCACACGGTGGAGGTCTGTCCCGCTTGGGCAGAGCAACGCCGTGTCCTCGTGAGGGCGATCGGCGGCGGCGATCTCTCGCGCCGGGCCTTGGTACAGGCCATGGTCCGGAGCGAGGAGGAGTGGCAGGCGGTCGCCTCCTTCTGGGAAGCAGTAATGCTAGCAAAGGAGGCGGCCGATCGCGTGAGGCAACGGTCCTCACGCCCCAATCGCCGCCGGGATTCCGATCCCGATTTCCGGCCATCGTAAGCGCAGGCTTGCGGACGGCGAGCAATGGGTGGCTCGCCGTCCGACCGTCCGGTAACCGTCCGGACCGAGCCCAAGTCATCGACGGCGCGGGGCCTAGCAGGGTCGAAGCCTACTGGGGCCAAGGGTCTGATTCTGAAAGGAAGACTCGGCCCTGGTACGAAAGGCAACGAAGGAACAGGAGTGGGTTTTTAGTCAGTAAAAGTCTGACACTATCTCCCGCCCCGCCCAAGGGAAGATGATTTTCCCACCGAAAAAAAAAAAAAAACAGGCACACGTTTTACGAGCCCTGAATCGGCGGTAAATGCGTTCCGTAAAGCCATTGAAGAGGTTCCTAAAGAAGACTGATCCAACTGCTTTGTACAGTGGTTTCAGCGAATGTAAAAGTGCATTTATTGCGGCAATATACAATATAATTACGATACATTTATTGAAAAACAATAAATGTATCGTAAGTCTTATATCTAATCTTATTTATTAGAATCCAGAAACTTTCAGTATACCTTAAGAATGTATAATACATGCATAATCTAGTAGAGAAACACTTATAATTTTAGAGATTTCTAATGTGGTGTCGTAAATAAACGACTAATAAACGGCTGGCTGAATCCTACGAGATAGAAAAAAATAATTACCTTAGTATTGTACAACTTAAAAATGTCTACAAAAAAATCCGCGATGGTATATGTCTACCTCTTAGGGATAAGCCGCAGTAACTATTTTTTAACCCTTTACTTTTTAAGAGAAATAATGGCTTATTTACGAAGCGATTTTAAGCAATTCTAGCATTAATACCTATCCAATTATAAAAAGTACCTGAAATACATTGTGCATTTAATACAGATCAATACAGCGTTTAATTTAAATAAATATTTTTGAAGATATTACAGATTTAAAATGCAGGGTAAATAACTTGATTCTTTCAAAGATTGATGCGCTGACGCAAATAATATACTATTCGGTCGATACTATTCTCGATTTGGAAAAATCTGTTAATTTTTTTTACAGAATTTCTTAATTCAAAGCATCGGTTATTTTATTATGAAACCTGAATCCACCTAAACTCTGCAATGGTACTCGTTTGCTAGTACAATCACTAAAAACTTTCATAATAGAGTGCACATTACTCACCGTATGTGGTACCGGAGAAGATGTATTGATTCCTCGAGTTCCTCTAATACCATCGATTTTACCGTTCCAATTATCAGACAGACTACCCCTTTTTTATATTAAGTTCTTACAGACAGTCCATTCTAAGGTTGTCTGGTAGATATCGCTGTTAGCGATAAGACCGCCATTGTACCCAAAGGAAGTTAGTTTAAAAGTTTTCTTGCTATTTACGTGTAAAGTTTTATTCTATTCTACAATTTCCGGTATTTTGCAGTAACCATTAATAAATTGCAGAGTCAAACTTTCAATGTTGCAGGTTTAGATTTGAGCGTTGAGTGTTTTTCACATGGCCAATTATATATCGCTCTTTCAAGAGTAACCTCAAAAGAAAACATGTTTGTATTGTCTAATGACAAAAAACTTTGAACGTTGTATATAAAGATATTCTGTAGTATATTTAGTATTATAGACCCGCCCTGGCTTCGCACGGGTGCAATGCTGATCAAAACCGCATCGAAATCCATTGTAGTTTTAAAGATCTAAGCGTACATAAGGACAGACAGCGGGAAGTGACTATGTATTAGTGATCAGCATTCCACCCGTGCGAAGCCGGAGCGGATCGCCAGTTGAATATAAAAACCATGTTATGACTTGTTGAATAGACGACTAAAATAGAAAGTCAAGTTGTCGCAAGCGCTATCATCACGGAGCGATAAAGATTTCATTCAACTTTGTTACTTTTGAAGCGCCAATAAAGAGAAAAATGTAAAAAGTTTGCGATTCCTTAACTTTGTTACATCATGTCGGGCGGAAAAAAGCGGAAAAGTTTATTTTGAAGCTTCAAAAGAATGCTTGTAAAAGTGTTTTCATCAAAATTGTAACATAAATGAAAACCGCATCAAAAATTTTTAGAATAATTTATATTCTAGAAACTAATAGAATTTCCTTAAAAAAAAATCTGTAATGAACATCTCGTATATTATATAAATCATAACATACCTAAAAATATAATGGAGACTTGGCCTCATTTTATGAAAAGTATCGAAGGGGCCTCTACGAGATCGTTTCGGCCACTCGTACGCTTTCCTGAAGATAAAAAAATTAAGTAAGTAACATTTTGTGTTACAAACGCCTATTAGTTCTACCTTTAATTAAACTTAAAACCTTATTACTGACCGCTAGTTTGACGTAAAAATTCTAACTAAAAAAAACTTGTTCAAAGGAACGAAGAACTTCGAAGTCTAAAGTTTTAAAAAACATCGCAGCTTTTGAAACGCAGACGGTACATTATATTACGAAGGTACGTTTATATTACACAACTATCACACAACGCCGTCTAGTTCCAAGCTAAGCAGGGCTTGTGTTATGAGTACTAGACAACTGATTAACATACTTATATATTTCTAAATACATTCATAATATATATAAATTACACCCAGAAACAGAACAAATGATCGTGCTCATCACACAAACATTTGTCCTGGGTGGGAATCGAACCAACGACCTCCGGCATAGCAGTCCGGGCCACTAACCACTAGACCAACAGGCCAGTCAGTTAAGTATTCCATTCCTGTTCCGAAAACAAAATGTCAGCTTTCAACGTTATTTTTCTTACGTCACAATCCATTATTGGAATTGCCCCGACCAGATGCGGAAAAATTACATTATCAGAATGAGAAAATAACGGTACCTAACCGGTTTTCATTCAAACAAACCCTTATCAAATCTTCATTTGAATTTCGTTGGGACAGATTTGCAAATATCGGGTCACACTATTTTCGGAGTACAACTCCATTATAATATTTGAGCAGTCATGCATGTAAAGCGAGGGGGGAGATTATGGAATCCATGAGAACCTAGGTACCTAACATTCGGATTCCATACACCTTAGGTGAGGGACCTAAGGTGTACTCAACTGAAACCAACAAATATTTAGGTATATCGGAAGCGTTAGGCATCTATGCTGCTAACGTGAAACAATCGAAGGAGGAGCACTTCCCTGGCTGCCGGAAGAAAGTAGGTACTTAAATATTTTTTTGTCAGGTGGTAACCAGGCGCATTCAACGGTTGGGTCATGCCGATTTTTTCTTTCGGCACTATCTTGCCGTGGCTTCTTAAATATTTCTTTTGGCCATTGAGAGGGCCCGATGGTCATTTTCGAAGGGGCTCGGGCGTCCCCGTAGTCTTCAGACTATTACCCCAATGTGGCCGTCCTGCCAGTGCGCGACTGAAGGTTAGCAGCATGGGACTCCATTTCACTTTCTTCTCCTCTCCTAACTTCACTCTCAATATGCCAAGGTTGAAAAAGAGAAATGTTAAACAGCGCCTGCATTCCCTCTCACTTAAACTTCAGCAATTTTCGAGGTCTGCAGTCCAGATGGGTTTGGCAATATAGGTCGATGGCTGCTTCTCCTGATGGTTGCGAGACGAGTATGTAGGATATTCGCATCCATCAGAAAGAGGGCCGTAGGGTGCTGCGTAACTTTGACCGTGAATAAGGTTAGTGGTCCAGACAGGATTCTGGCAATTGTTAATTGTTTTAGAACGTGTTCGCCTGAACTCTCTCCGATCTTGACACGCCTATTTCGAATTTCATTTGAAGCTGTAAAATGCTGCCGATTACATGGAAGCAAGCTGATGTACAACCCGTGCCCAAGAAGAGTAGTCGGGCTGACCCAGCTAACTATAGACCAATCTCAGTAACGTCCATTATCTGTAAGAGTATGGAACGTATACTCAATACTAAGCTCCTGGGCCTCCTGGCATACCTAGAAGCTAATGACATCCTATTTTGCCAAAATCGGTCACCTGTGGAGACCATCTACCGTATACCATCCATATCTGGAATGAGGCCATCAAGACCTCTTGATGGCCTCAAGGGAAGCGTTTGCAGATGGCAAACGCTTCCCTGTACCTCTTGATGGCCCTCCCCTTGACATTTCGAAGGCTTTTGATAGAATCCGACACGAAAACCTTATTAGTAAGCTTTTTTCTTTCGGTTTACCTGCTGATTTGTGTGCTTGAATCGCAGACTTCCTGAGTGACTGGTCCATTCGAGTGGTCATCGATGGCTGCTCGTCCGGTCAAATGGCCATTAATGCCGGGGTCCCTCAGGGGTCAGTGTTCTCGGCAACATTGTTCTTGTTGCACATAAAAGATCTGCTTAAGCCCGATACCTTTGAGTATGCAGACGACAGCACTGTTGCTGAGAGTTACATGTCCTGTGTACGAACTAGTGGGTCACAGATCCAGTCTCTCCGAGAGATTATGATTGAGCGCTTGAGCTCGTCCTTGGAGGCAGTCTCAGAATGGGGTGATGCCAATTTGGTCAGGTTCAATGCTGCTAAAATCCAGGCGTGTCTATTTTCTGCTAAAAGGAGTCATTCAGCCCTGCTCCGACTTTCCGGGTGTAACCGTGCCGATAATTCATCACCATCTTGATTTTTTTGGTGTTACATTGACATCAACTCTCAACTTTGGGCCATACAACGAAGCAAAGGCTCAACTGACTGCAAAAAAAGCTGGGAATCCTCGCATAGGCCAGACTTCACGCTTCACGCCGGAACAGCTGCTTAAACTTTATCAAACGCAAGTGCGATCGTGTATGGAAAACTGCGCTCATCTTTGCGACGGATCTGCCAGATTCCAGCTTGATGATACACTTGAGTCAATTGAGAGGCGAGCCAAGACGATTATTGGAAATGATGCACTCGTCGAGTCAAGGCTTCAAAGTCTTGAGTATCGACGCCGAGTTGCTGGCCTATCGGTTTTCTACCGGTTGCATTTCGGGGAGTGTGCGTCAGAATTGCATGACCTAATTCCGCCAAGCCCGTTCCATCATCAGACCACCAGGCGTACGGCGATGCGCCACCGGTGGACCATCGCCTGTGCGTATAGGTGGGATACCTATACGCACAAATCGTTTTGGGAATACATTCATTATGTGTACAGCTAAGGACTGGAATTCTCTGCCGGAGTCTGTGTTTCCTGATGGCTACAATCTGAGAATCATCAAATCAAGAATGAATAGATTACTCCTAGGTAAGTGCGTTCCATCATCGACCGCATCATCACTTTTATCAGGTGAGATAGCGGTCAAGCGCGAACCTATCAACAATTAAAAAAGAAATGGTTGCGTTGAACAAGGACCTCACCCAAGTTCTCGTTGTCTAATGAGAATTGTTACAAATCTGTAGTATTAGGTACTTATTATCGCTGGGAAGAATAGCAGAGCAATGAGTTCGGCTCACGAGGTTGTCGACATATTTTTCCTACATATGTAGTCGACATGTCTAAAAATAACACTAAGTAGGTAGATACTTACTACAACTCATGTCAGGTTTATACCCATAAGTAGCACAACATACATTTTTCTTAAAACGAAAACTCAAAGGGTTTTAAACATACATAAATAAAATACTCATTAAATATACATGAATTCGACTTCCCTATATGCTTTTGTTACGAGAGTAAAAATGCTTTGCTTCGGCCTCACGAAAACAGCTAGCGGAGTTTTCATACCCATTTCGTTTATACAATATTTTAACGAAATATCCATCCAAAGTTGTTTTTATATGGTGAATTGTTATGGTTCGTAGATGAAAGATGATTTATGCTGATCAATTGACCTTTTATTTTAAGTTACGCTGAATAGCGCAAGTTTCAAAATGGTCTCAGACGTCAGGAATAGCACCGTCGCATCACTTCTTATGGATGTCGTAAGAGCCATTTAAGAGGCTTAACATAAAATGAACACCAGCATTAGCTGTTCATTTTTCAATTCACAACCACATTGTTATCACCAACCCACCAGGCAAGCGTGGCGATCATGACACGCCCTTCATACGAAACGCACAGCGAAATAAAAGGCCCCAGTGCCGAGGCGGCAGCCGGTCTGCCCTTGACTTCAACTCAACACTCCGGACTGACGAAAAGATTACAGAAGTAAAAGAAAAATTTAGCAGATTACGATGGACTATTACAGGACTATCTGAAGTCCGAAAAGAGGGAGAGAACACAATGATTCTCAGTTCCGGGAGGGTAGTTCCAGAGTGGTATTTATCGTCCACAAGTCTCTTGTGAACATTGCATTGAAGATTGAGTTTGTGTCGACGCGGGTGGTACACCGTATACTCAGAATAGAATCAAGCTATTCGCTGAAGTTCGTTCAGTTTACACTCCGACCTCAAAACACCCCAACAATGAAGTAGAGAGTCTGTAAAGGACATATTCAGGGCCACGCGTGGTTACAAAACTCACTTCACCGTAGTCAAGGGAGATTTTAACGCGAAACTGGGCAATCAAGACTGTGACGAGATGCGACTGGGCAATTTAGGTATAATTGCACTACCACCTGGTAGGTGGTAGTGATACTTACTGGTCACTTTTATGGAGAAGCAAGTCCTCTATATGGTGAACCACTTCTTTAGAAAGCGTGAGCACAGGAAGTGGACCTAGCAGAATCCCGATGATGCAACTAAAAACAAAGATTCTCTTCATCATGACGACGAAGAAACAAATTTTCAATAAAACTGAAAGTGATCACCGCATGGTTAAAAGCACATTGTATATTATTATCAAGCTGGGTTTCGCCGGGGCCGACCAGGCTCTAGCTCTGCCTAGCACGGCAACCACGACGACGTCGCCCCGGCTTTTCGGAGCCCGGTCAAGTCTGCTCGATGCTTCTCGTTCTTCTTTCGAAGTATCTCCATAGCGGCTATCAAGCGGGCGTTCTCTGCCCGAATTTCTTTCAATGCATCACCAGCCGATGAACGTGGGTTAATCAGCAAAGCTTAGCTGTTGTGACTTGACAGATTAACAAAGACACCATCCAAACATATTGACAAATATTAGCATATCTACAGTACCATTTACGTTTACTAGTCTTACTTATTTTCTATTTTATTTTATTGTTGATAGGCTCGCGTTTGACCACGATCTCATCTGATGGAATGCGATTATGTTGTCTACGATGAAGCACGCTTGCCTAGAAGTAACCTATTCACTCTTGACTTAAAGACCCCTAGGTTGTAGTTAACTGGAAACCATTATATATCATTATATAGTATCATTGTTCTATTGTTCTGAGTGTAATAAGAAGTGCCTTATTACACTCAGAACAATAGACCAATGATACTGCAAAAACTTCTAGCAAGTTCTAGGCAACTAGAATACTATATAATGCTATGAATAACATAACAAGTCTCAAACTGCAAGTAATAGTGCTACACCGCTACGACTTGTGCTACGAAGAAGTCTACGAGATCTCGTAGCAAACGCTACACAGTTGTGCAGTTAGATCAAAAACTCATTAAAACTTGTCATTTTATGCCTTACAAGTTTAATTTATAAAGTTAAATGTGCTTTTAACTTCAGATTAGTTTGTAATAGGTGGTCGATCACAAACTAATCTGAAGATTTTTCATAAAGTTTATTTCTTATTTATTTATTTTAGCACTCGTACCTCCTTTTTTCTTCTTTTTGTCCTTATCCTATATTACTTGGGGTCGGCGCAACACGTTTTTTTCTTCCATTCTGTCCTGTCACCCGTCACACTATCACTAACTCCCTTTTCTTTCATATCACTCCTCACACAGTCCATCCATATTTTCTTTGGCCTCCCTCTCCCTATCCATCCATCTACATGTATACTCAGAACTCTTTTAGTAACATGCGTTTCATCCCTCCTCTTCACATGACCATACCAAGACAAACGATTTCCTTTCAACTTTTCAGTCACTGGCGCCATTTTCAAACTGCCTCAAATATACTCATTTCTCACATTATCCTTTCTCATCACACCACACATCCATTTCAACATTCTCATCTCCTCTACATGCAATCTTTTTTCATCCATCTTTTTCACAGCCCATTCTGACCCATACAGTATGACAGGTCATAACACGGACTTGTAAATTTTACCCTTCAACTTGAGGGGCATTCGTGGGTCGCTAGTTGTTCCCGTGACCTGTCGCCATTTCATCCATCCTGCGTTGATCCGATGTTTTATGTCTCGGCCTACCTCACCATCCCCTTGAACGAGCGACCCAAGGTACTAAAAATCGAAACAGTTCGTTATGGGCGTTCCGGCGAGAGCTAAGGGCACAGGATTGGAGAGACCGCCGAAATCGCAGAACAAGTACTCAGTTTTGGTTCTACTCAATTTCAGGCCAACACTCTACAGTCTGTGCTACCACACACCTGTGTGTTTTTGTTACTATTTTGGTGTACAATAAAGTTTTATTCTATTCTATTCTCCAATCTGTTCTGGATTTCTAGACTTTCGGCAACCAGCACAATTTCATCGGCAAACAACATACACCAGGGAGCCTCTTCCTGAATGTCCGACGTCAGAGCGTCTATTATCATCAGCAAGAGGTAAGGGCTGAGAGCCGACCCTTGATGTAAGCCGACAGCTACATTGAAGCTTTCAGTGGTGCCCACTGTAGACTGGACTTGGGTACTGCATCGGCTGTACATCGCTCGGATCAACTGCACATACTTCTCAGGCACCCCTTTCTTCTTAAGGACCCACCTCAGAACCTCACGAGGTACCCGGTCGTATGCCTTTTCGAGGTCAACGAATACCATGTGCAAGTTTTTATGCGCACCTCTGTATTTCTCGTACAGCTGGCGTATAGCAAAAATGGCATCCGTTGTAACCCGACTAGGCATAAAACCGAATTGGTTCTGGGAAAATTTCAGTCTCTTCTCTCAACTGCCTCTCAATAACTTTCTCCCAGGCTTTCATAGTATGTGACATTAGCTTTGTTCCTCTTTAATTATTGCACTTAAGCACATCACCTTTGTTTTTAAAGATGCCACCAAAGAACTGTTGCACCAATCATCAGGTGTGGCTTCTTCCTGCCACAACTTATTGAAGAACAAAGTTAACTACGTCTATCCATCCACCCGCAATAACTGCCACACTTCAACTGGTATTCCATCTGGACCAATGGCTTTACTATTCTTCATTCCATTTACTGCTATTCTGACTTCATCTATACTAACCATTCTCACGAACTCTACATTCACTGGTTTACTCTCTAAAATCCCACTCCAATTTTTTTTTGTCATTCATCAGTCTTTCAAAATAGTCCTTCCACCTCTCTTTGATTTTTTCACCATCCGATAGGATCATTCCAGCTTCATTCCTTACACATCTTACCTGACAAATATCCCTCGTCTATCTCTCTCTTCTAGCAAGCTGCTACAGCTCTTTTTGGCCTGCAGGACTATCCAGTGTGTCGTACAGTTTGTCCTGGGCTTTTGCTAATGCTACGGCTTTTTTAGCTCGTACCTAGAAGTCGTACCTAAAAGTAACTAATTCAATTTTGACATAAAGACCTCAGGTTTAATCTACCAGGAAATGTAATACGGCCCTTTATTTTGCGAATCGAATATACATCTTCTATTTGGCTATTTTATCCGATTGAAACATAGTACGACCTACAAAAGTGGTGTTTATATTACAATACAAATGAAGTGCCTACTCAATTACCCTCCTCAAAAGTTTACACAGCAAACTTGTTGGTAATTTGAATAATGTCGTTTTGAACTTTCATGGTAATCTGACATCTAAGATCCTCTGACGGTTTTTTAAATAAAAATTTAAGTATTTTCTTGAAAAGGCAGTTTTTCTTGTCGAGCTCTTTTGTCCAAATACTTCAAAGTCAAAGTCAAAAGTTTATTATTTCACATAGGCCTACATGGGCACTTATAAAACATCAGAAGCTAGTGCACGGTTCCAAATTGGTCGTTTACTATGGAGAAGAACCGGCAAGAAACTCCATGAACTCTTTTAAAAAAAAATGTTGTTCTTACAATACTTCCATATTACAGTATAAGTAGATATTATGTAAGCACAGTGAAAACCGGTCAATATTGTACCAAAAAGTACGTTAACAATAATCATTATAAAAAGTGAGTCGTAACAGGAAGTAACTTAAGAATTCGCGGAGTCTACTATGTTCTCACATTCACATTATAAAAAAGAGGCTATATAAAAAAAGCATGAAAAATAAATAATTACAATTATCAATAAATGAGACGTTAACAAGATAAATTACTAACGAATTTATAGTGGTTGGGTCTAATAATATAAAAAATATTGCAAAAGCAATGTGTTAGTAAAAAAAATAAAAAAGTATATATTACAACAAATGTGGAGCAGTTAATAGATACATTTACACAATATTATGAGTTACCAGGGGGCCACATGTGCAGAAGCAGACATTGCCAAACAAGCGTGTCTTCGACATAGTCATTAACCTTGTAATACGCTTTTTTAGTTAGGACACGCTTAATATGGGTTTTGAACTTTCCCTCGCTAAGTTCAGTCACTGCCTTTGGCAGCTTGTTATAAAAGCGTATACTGTTTACTAAAAATGACTTGCTGGTCTTAGCTAATGCTAACTCGTGTGTAGTATCTAATTATTTTGGACGAGGAAATTTTTTTTTTTTTCAATCTTGAATCTGCAATCGGTTATCTAGTCATAATTAGATGTGTTCCACTATTCTTCGCTTTGTAAGCGATATTCCAATGAATGGCACCATATAAAATATATTATTGTTGTCATGTTCTTTGGTCCAGGTCCAGTATGTGCCATCTTTTTAAGCGCTTGATATTTTGAGGAAATATATGGAACTCAAAAACAGTAGATCGGTATCTGATATCATCAACTATTATTGAATCATTTGGGTTAGGTTACGTTAGAACAGTGACCATTACAGCGCGAAGGCGAGTGAGCGAAGCGAGTGTGCCGCGTATACGTATTTATATATACGACGCATCACAAGCCTGCGACATATACAATCAGTACGCCTTGCCGAGTTCTTTTTTCTATGCTAATTTAAGGAAGGGTATTTTTTACACGATACAATTTTAACATATTTACTGTTATATCGTGACATTAAAAAATAACAAAACAATGGTGTTCTATACACAGATAGTTTTTGTGTTCTTTTTGAAATTACGACGTCAATACAATACGCCCGTGCAAATTATGTTAGCACACACACATGATACCAGAAACTCTTTGAGGAGCGGTTATAGAGGCGGCGGCGTCCTCACTTTCCGTCTGACGCGGGTCCTCATCGGACACGGAAAGGGCACGGGTAGCAGTCACCTCCTTCTGGAAGCAGTAATGTTATCAAAGGAGCTGGCGGAAAGCGTGAGGGAGAGATAATCCTCACTGTTTTCATATTCGCAAATTAATATAGTAATGGGTGTAGTTTTGTATCTCAAGCAAGCGTCTACACAACTGGACAATCGTTGCTATATCGATAAAATGAAACTAAGAATTTTGCTACGAGATGAAAAGTGTCTATGTGCTATTCCAGGATATGGTCTATCCGTGTGACAAATTTCATCTAAATCCGTTCAGCTATTTAAGCGTGAAGGAGTAACAAACTTTTGGAGGTAGGCGGAACAGAGAGTAAAGTCCCGCAAACCTCCGTTGAAAAGGAAGGATCCTCCGTCCAGACGAGTGTTATGTCTGGTGGGCAACTGCCCGTTAGATGATTTCGGGCTGTCGTATATATTCAAATCGCGCGGAGAACTTTGATTGCGCGATGCAGGATTAGTTCTTATGAGACGCCATAGATGTCGCTACAAACTTACACACATTATCACGGAACTTTACCGAAAAGGCTGATTCGACTCATTTTCTGCCAAATACTGCAAAACCATTCTAATGTTTTGTTACATCCGCACTGTTATGGAAAACAATGTAACTGAATTCTGTATCAAAAACTAAATACTTTTTAAACTTGACACAGGCTAAATGGATACGTGGGATCTTTGATTGATTGCGAAGCAAACCGAAAAATAAAACAGTACATTCATTCTCAAACCGAGTGTCACGCTCGTTCGCAATTAATTACGTTTGTAAAATTAACGTTACTCCAATGTAATACGAACTCCTAGCTCTAAAACTTCGAACTTTGAACTCAAGACCTTTGTAGTGTGGAACTGGGGCTTTGAAATACGTACTATCTTTCTGATGAAACTTTGCCTAAGTTTATTTCACAAGGTGAAGTATGAACTTGATAAAACTATAGTCTGCGTTATTTTACATCTGCAAAGGACAATTATTTATTACTAGCTTCTTCCAGTGGCTTCGCCCGCATAAAAGTCGGTTTCGCCATACAAACTTAGGATCCCCGTTTCATCCTCTTAGGGAGTGAATTTTGGAAAATCCTTTCTTAGTGCTCGCCTACGTCATAAAAGGAAACTTCGTGCAAAATTTCAAGCTCCTAGTCCCAGTAGTTTTGGCTATGCGTTGATATGTCAGTCCGTTTCTCCTTTTATATATATAGATTATTTATTTAACCTTCATGCAACACGAAGTGCAAAAGCAGACTTAATGCCTTAGGCATTCTCTACCAGTCAACTTGGGGTGGTGAAGAGACAATATGGTAGGTGCATAAAAAAGAAAATGTTATTTAGAAAACAAGAGTAAACGAGTATACATAGTTAAAAACGACAATGTATAATAATTAAAAAAATAATTGTATTTCATCATAACTGTATACACTTTATTGTACATATAACATAGATTGACAAATAAACAGATACAAAACAAAAGAATCAAGGAGATGTCAGCAAACCGCAGGGGCCCAGCAGGGTCGAAGCCTACTGGGATATGGATGATGCGAAAGAGAACTCCGGGGCCCTGGAACGAGGGCAAAGAAGGAACAGGAGTGGGTTTTAGTCAGTAAAAGTCTGACACGCCCTCTCGCCCCGCTTAAGGGCGGGAGATGTCATTGGATGATTTCCCACCTAAAAAAAAAACAAAAGAATCAAGGAGATGTCAGCAAACCGCAGGGGCCCAGCAGGGTCGAAGCCTACTGGGATATGGATGATGCGAAAGAGAACCCCGGGGCCCTGGAACGAGGGCAAAGAAGGAACAGGAGTGGGTTTTAGTCAGTAAAAGTCTGACACGCCCTCTCGCCCCGCTCAAGGGCGGGAGATGTCATTGGATGATTTCCCACCTAAAAAAAAACAAAAGAATCAAGGAGATGTCAGCAAACCGCAGGGGCCCAGCAGGGTCGAAGCCTACTGGGACATGGATGATGCGAAAGAGAACCCCGGGGCCCTGGAACGAGGGCAAAGAAGGAACAGGAGTGGGTTTTAGTCAGTAAAAGTCTGACACGCCCTCTCGCCCCGCTCAAGGGCGGGAGATGTCATTGGATGATTTCCCACCTAAAAAAAAAACAAAAGAATCCAGGAGATGTCAGCAAACCGCAGGGGCCCAGCAGGGTCGAAGCCTACTGGGATATGGATGATGCGAAAGAGAACCCCGGGGCCCTGGAACGAGGGCAAAGAAGGAACAGGAGTGGGTTTTAGTCAGTAAAAGTCTGACACGCCCTCTCGCCCCGCTCAAGGGCGGGAGATGTCATTGGATGATTTCCCACCTAAAAAAAAAACAAAAGAATCAAGGAGATGTCAGCAAACCGCAGGGGCCCAGCAGGGTCGAAGCCTACTGGGATATGGATGATGCGAAAGAGAACCCCGGGGCCCTGGAACGAGGGCAAAGAAGGAACAGGAGTGGGTTTTAGTCAGTAAAAGTCTGACACGCCCTCTCGCCCCGCTCAAGGGCGGGAGATGTCATTGGATGATTTAAAAAAAAAACAAAAGAATAAAAGTAACTTACCTACCGTATGTGTATTATCCAACTCCATCATCAGACCAGCTCCATGTTACTTGTAATGAGCCTATGCTAAGACAATAATTTATTGGACTAAAAACATTTTAAACAAGCAAACAATTATAGCATAATCAGCCTTATAATATTTCCATTGCTGGGACTCAGACCTCCTCTGCAAGAGAGGGAATGGGCAGTAATCCACCTCGCAGGCCCAGTGCAGTTTGGTGGATGTCACATGTCTTCGAATTTTTGGGTCTAGGACATTCCGGTTTCCTCATGATGTTTTCTTTAACATAATGAAAACTCAGATATCTACACAAAGTAATGCGTCTGGCTGGGTTTAAACTTTGCATTTCAACTGGGCCATCACCACTCTCAAACATTTACAAACAACACAAAGAATAAATTTAAATTACAGGACAACAACATAGTGTCAATAGTATTTGTAGTGAATTCTGATACCCAATAAAATATATATCACACGCTAGTCTTACATATCCTAAGATACATCAAGTAGAAAAGTAATCAGACAAAACCATGAAAATGAAAATCCGTTCAGGAGATTTTGTATTTATCGCGTTCAAACAGACGCTGCGGGGACTTTGTTTTGTGTTATGTAAGAACTTCCCTAAAAATTAAAAACACTTTGATTTTCTTTTACTTTTTATTTATAATCAGATTCTGATGGATTGACTTTGTTCGAAAGGTAGCTAAAAGCTACCTTTCGAACAAAGTCAATACATAGAGAAATTGTAGAATGTTTGTTCAGATTTTGATGTGGTTTGTACAGAAGTCCCGAGGGAGACCCGCTTTCCAACCGTGGCGCTTTGATCCGCTTTTTATATTTTTTGAATGGAATAATATTAATTTCGTTCGACGGAAAACGCATTTTTATTTTTTTTCCTTTAGTCCGCAACAAGTTTATATGTATACTTTTCAATAGAGATAGACCGACGAGTCGGAACTATCTAGTGATAATTATAGTCGATATTTAATGAGTTCCCAGGAAGTATGAATTAAATTACCAGTACTTACAAAAACACAAGTAGGTAAATGCACCAAATATCAAACTACACAGTTATCTATAACTAGGTTCTAATATTGTATAGAGGAAAGATTTGAAGTTTTTGTTTGCAATGAAACTCAAAAACTATTGCACCGATTTTAAAAATTATTTCTTTTCTTAATTTATTATTGTATTGCAACTGTATCACTGAGTAACATAGGATATATATTTTCAATTTTCACGCGGGCGAAACCGTTGGCAGAAGCTAGTAAATTATAATTTGGTAAATGAATCTAAACGCTTTTAATTTGGTAAATGAATCTTAAGCGCTTTTAGTTTGGTAAATGAATCTTGCACTTTAAAACTAAAAACAAAAATAGTTATTTATACAACTGACACTGGCTAGTCTAGAGTCAGTTGATTGGTCGATCATTTGGGCACCGACCAGTTTTATAGTAGGTTATCATTATCATCATCATCATCATCATCATCATCATTTCAGCCGAAAGACGTCCACTGTTGGACATAGGCCTCCCCCAAGTTTCGCCTTATCGAACGGTTCTGTGCGTTACATAAGATACCGTTCCTTACAATATGAATTTATGTCTATTATTTATAACCTGAAGCGTAACAAGAGTAGGTACCCACCTCCACATTAACCCACCCTAAAGGCAATGTTATTAACAAAACACGGAAGGTTGTTAGCCCGCTCCCTGCGGTAGGAAATTGTTATTAAATAAGGGCAAAATACATTTATTTTGGACTTGCACAGTTCATCCTTATTCTTCTACATGCTATTTATCAGAAAACCTTCTTATTTGTGACTTATCATGACTCTGTAATTAACTCAAGACCGAAGTATCATACAGCGGTGGTTTTGTCTTAAAACTAGTGAATTTTCGTTATAATTGCATTATACGGTCACTTAAACAATTCCTTAATAATATTATCATCATTCAACGAATGCAAAAATATTAAAATTACAAACATGCTGTACACATTTTCATTACTAAGACTAGTTCGCGCTTTTCCGATAGATGGCGTTGTCCCTTCCCTCGTCGAATCCTGAATCGCGCTATGGTTTCGTTCCCTGGACTTGTATAATACCTGCCGTTGAATTGAGCGTTGTAAGGCTTTAGCTTCATTTTTAAACCGAACGACGGTTGTTTGTTAAATCAAATTTTTGAATAGCTAGTCTAATTAAGTTTAGGCAAGCTTTATAATGAATACAATGAAAATATACAAGAATTACCTACTGTCGTGTGGGGTGAGGCTACACTTACCTACACAATAAGAAACTTGTATGAAACTCTTTTATAGTCTAATTCCTTTGTTTCGCTGTCTAGTTTATTTTTATCGATTAATATTGGAAAAATATATACAATAATTATAAATATAAAATTATTCATTTCAATCTATACAACATATATAAATTATATTGAAATAAATAATTTTATGATTTTATATTTACGCTCATCTGCCATTTTACTCTATAATAAGTTAGTATATTACGTAAGCTGTGACAAGTTTCGATAGCTTTTATTTTAAATTCTTAAAGAAAATATTTTGTAGAAACTACAGTCATATTTTGATTGGTAGTTTAGTTCTACGTCGAACAATATGACTATGTGGACACCTAAATTGTTTTGATTTATACAAACAAGAGAGATAATGCGATGTCATAAATACCTACTCGCTGGCTAAAAATTTTAATTATGTGTTATGGTCTTAGTACGCAATCTTAGCTGGCACGTTTTACATTTAGAAAAACATACATAGGTCACAAAGTGTGCTTGTCTTGCATTGAAATGGCAAGTTGGGAAACTCAAAGTGCACAAGTTTGAAGATCTAGCAATTTCTCTCAACATACTTGTAACTGCAGTGGAGAACTAATGTCCTAAATATTTATTTGTATGTTCTATCTGAAAATAACGGCATTATTAGTATTTTTTTACATGTTTTTTTGTTCATTTTTGTTTGAACTTCGACTATATTATTTAAGCATTATTCTATCCTATAGTTGGTTTTCAACATCACTTAATTATCTCGAGTTAAGCTCAAATACATAGTAAAGCTCAAATTGCAATCAACTTCAATAGTTCGTCCTCTCGACACAAGATGGCGTTGTACCGTCTGAACGGATTCCTGAATCGCGGTATGGTTTCGTTCGCAAGTTTGGTATACATCAGCCGGGAATATTTTGTTGGCTATACGCTCACCGTACGACCTTCACCCTCTAGGTAGGTGCTGGTCAATATAATAATATTTTTGGGAAGCTCGTCTAAGTAGAATCTAATTGTAATTAGGCGAGCTTTAAAATACAAAACAATGAATAGATGCAATGTTATACATTAATACGATGCCATGCATAGTTTAATGTATACAATATGATACATTGTAATACTTATCTATGTATTAGTTATTCAATAGTTTAGTTTAGTTTCAGTAATTTAGGTAGGTAGTCATTATTTCAGTAGTTTCTTACTAAGTCAAATACTATGCGGCCAATCAAAATTATTTTTACTCAACCAACGACCGTGATTTAGTTAACAATAAAATCAACTGGTACTTGTTTTAACAAGGGCTATCGTGTTACTGGGTTGTAGAGTTCAAACAAGCTGTGGTTTCTTGTAAAATGCTGGTATTCAGCAGCATCCTGTAAGACTGGAAACCAAACCCAACATACTATAGATGCAAATAGTAATAAGATCGACTTAGTGCCATGTTGTGACGTCATTGCCGTCAAATTGAATGGGTTTCTAGGGAAAGCAAAACAAGATATTTTTTTTAAATCTATTAGATCCCAGAGCGATAAGACATAACTTATATTCACATGGTTGAAACCTTATGTTCTCAGTAGCGTCTCATGTGCTTTAAATACCTGAGTGCTTGTGGAGCTCCCCCTTGGGGCAGGGCAGGTACCAGGTGAGAAAGGGAACTAAAACTAAGAGTTACGTACCTTATTTTTTATGGCTGATTTTTACATAATATATGTTTTGTAGAATCTTATTCTAAAGTAGTATCCATAATTAGTGTCAGACACTTTCCATGGGCCAAAACTTTTGTTAGACGCTTTAAAGTCCCACAAAAAAATAATTTAACTTTACTTATTTTTATATGGCTGATTTTTAAATATGTTATTAAGGTAACTATTACAATGTTATATTTCATTAGTCAGACAAATTGTAGGGACCAAACATCCCCAAACACAAAAATTATTCAGCCGAGAGTATAAGCGCGACAGCACTACGCATGCGTTTCACAGCGAGTGAGACGTCCATAGTAACTCGTTTCCTCTTACTTTAACGCAGAATCTGTTTCAGTCTAATGTGTATGTGCCCTTTACGTAAACGTGCAAGCGCGTCTGTTACGGGTCTGTTAGAGCACATGTTTTTGTTGTTTACAATACGGCCGACGTAACTTGACGAGTCTGAACATAGACTTTTTTATTCGTTAACTTACAAGTTTGATTTTTCACAGCTTCAAGGGACCGCAGACCTGAGTATATGGTTTTAATTTCAACTCGATACCTCCACGCGTTCTCGAGATAAAGGGTCTTGACAGACAGCACTTAGTCCTATGCGGACCATTGTACGTAGGCCATGGCGGCCATAACCTTTGGTGGGCTTATTCCAACCAGCCCACCTCTCTCCAAAAACAGATTAAGGCCTCTCAGGTTTTTTTTTTTCTAGATTTACCTATATAATATGTGTGTCGTGCTCATGCATGTTTAAGATTTTGCAAGAACATGGATGAAAGATAAGGCAACCATTGTATTATTTAGATTTAGAGGTAATCTGGACAAGAAAATAAACGCATTACTCTACATTTTTTTTCCTCGGACCACACTATCGGTAATTCACACCGATTCATGCTTATAGGTCAGCTCAGTTAGGTGCCGCGCTAACTTTTCCATCTAAAGTTGGTCGGAAAATAAAAATTGGACTACAAAATTGGTCCTCTAAAAAGATTTTTGTTAACCAAACTACAAGTAAATATAAACATTGATAACAAATGCAGAAATGTTCCGCAGAAAAGCTACGTTTTGACTAAAGTGGGTCAGACAGCCCGGCGCGCTCTGGCCATATGATCATTAAAATTCCATGAGTACCTAGGTACTCCGCCTAACTGCGACGCCGTCATACGCCTTATTTACCCATTGCCACAGATTTCAGAATCACATTTTTATTTATTACGTTTGTACCACGTACATGACACAATTCGCCTGCTGCAATCTTCTCGTCCAAATATAATTTAGGTGTCTTCAAGGCTAGAATGAATAAGTTCTAAATAAACACTCGGACCCCACGGCCCAAGAGTTTTTTTTTTTAATTTGATGTAAACTAGTTCTTGACTGCGATTCCACCTGATGGTAAGCAGTGATGCAATCGTTGATGGTGAGGCGCACTAGTTTATTAAGAGCCTATTCACTCTAGCGTTGAAGACACCCAAATTATAATCGGATGGGCAGACCTCAGCAGGCAAATTGTTCCAGTCCTTCGATGTACGCGTTATAAACGACGAGGCGAAACGCTTAGTCCGGACCGTAGAGGTTTCACCAACGTAAGTTTCAACCCCAAACGGCTCAAAAATATAACTGCCGGCGAGGTTGTTATATTTCCGCCGTTTGAGGTTCTCCGTAGCCGCAGCGGCAGCACCAGCACAGCACGAAGAGTTAGGAAGATGGGATGGCGCAAGAGTGTCGACACAGGTAGCGTCCCACACTAAAGGCCTACCCATCTTCCACGGAAATAAAGACATACCGTCCGGTCTCTTACCATCGTCGCGTGCCAGGCCATGCGGTTCTAAAACAGCCGGAACGCCGACGGCGACAAGGGCTCGTCGGATGATGTCGTTAATATTAGAATAGAATAGAAAATGTTTTATTCGCGTGCCATGCTATCCGTCCCGCGCTTCGACTGCATGACAGGCCGTGGTGACCGATACTGTTGACAACTTCGCCACAGTGGCAGCCATGAGGAGAACAGCAAGGAAAGCCTAGGCGTAGGGCAACAGCTAGGTGGAAAGTAGTAACGTCGAACAAGGTGCCAATATTCGACGACGGCAGTGCGTGAAGTCAAAGACCTGACTCGCAATTTCCCACAGCCAGGAGGCGCGTACGCTCCGCAGTAGTAGCAGGTGTAAGGATTAGGTTTTCCTGGACTACTTTGCAGAGCAACTCTTTCCACCGTTTCTGGGAGGTTGGGTTGTCAGGCGGATTTGTATTCGGGCAAGCGAGTCTCCAGGCATCCATAGTCTCGGTGAAGCACTGCACTTCAAAAGGAATCAATGTGGAAGTTAGAATGTTCCTGATTAATACATCAGTGCTGTGAACCGAAGATATGAATGCCGGTAAACTAATACTGGTAATTTTGCGGACGCCGAGGCGTCCCATACGGATGGGAAGAGTAACTTGATCCTAAGCTCGATTGTCCAAGGTCATATTTAAAATTAAGGACATTTTTTTTTGGACCTAAACAACAATAACGAATTAGGGTAATGACCGAATGCATGTTAATTTGGAGCAATCTTTCCGAAACGTCATTGAAATTTTGTATTTTTTCCTCCACAAAACTGGGAAAGGAATCTTCAAAGATTGGGGACCCAAGGAGACGAAGAGAACTTTTATCGATAATTTTGATTGCAGGGGCTAGAATAGAATTTTGGAAGAGTCAGATATCTGTCATTACTGTCAGATAGAAATAATTCACATTTAGATAAGTTGAAATCTAGTCCTATAGAAAAGAGTTGTTTTTTTTTTTAATTTAAAATCATTTAAAACGGTGTCTACATCGCCTCCCAAGGTTCCATCATCGAGGTACCATCACACATTAAATTTGGAATTTAGTTTTCAAATGTTAGCTATACACCCAGTATAGCTAAGCTAAAGATCACTGGCCCGAGGGGGGTCACCTTGTTGGCAGCAACAGCGGATTCCAAAAGGTTGTTCCGAAAGAGTAATTTAGATGGTTGTCTATAACATTGCCAAAGAGAACTATAGATTTGAGGTATTTATTTTTTAGTTTCTGCCAGCAAGGTGTCCCTATTAACAGAATTAAATGCATTTTTTTTGTCAACCTTAAGGATAGCCTCTCCTTTGCCAGAATTTAGGTAGGTCGACAACGCGTGTACGGCAGCCTCACAGCCTCCTTTGGCGCCGGAAAGAACAAACGGCTGTGAACACTTCTCGACCTGTAATGGTAAGGGTGTGAAGGGTGTGGGATCAGGGGGGTCGGAAAAAAAAAGGCCATCCGCTGGGGCAGGATGTTTTGTCTCCAGATCTGCGAAAGTATCTGGAGGCCACGGAGTCACCACATCACTACTAAAAAGAATCCTGGCTCCTCCGCTGATGTCACCTTCCCCCAACTTTGTTTCTACCAGATGGGATATACCTTTTGAAGAGGTAAACCTCTGTATCGGTAATTTTGAATCTAAATGACAGGCCGAAACATTACAGTTTCTTTAATTTGTACAGTTAAAGTATTTTTTGTTGCCAAATTCTTTTAGACGTATCAATTCTGTAGGGGAAGGTGAGCAGGTGTTCCCAAGCACTTTGCGAGTTCTCCCGTACGGCAAGGCGAACACACCCTGCTAGTTTTCGCGCCACAAGAGGTCTAGCTCTGCGGGGAACTCGCTTTAAAACTGGGAAAGAGTTTTTGAATTTTGAAAGAATTTTCCAAAACGGATCTAAAGATGATGTAGTAGGTGTGGGAAATGGTGTACTTACAGGGTTCGAAGTGGGTGCATTTTGGGGTTTATATACCTTCCCAATATGCACACTCAGACCCCACTTACCTTTATCGTGCCTGGGTGCACAGAGGGCACCTCTCCAGGATTTTTAAAGGTTGACTGTACGAGCCGGCTGCCTGTCAAAGCTTTCTTGTGCTTATCTTCCTTTATTTTCGATGTAAAACTAGTATAGTTTTGTATCCCAAACGTCAACGCAACTGGACAATAGGTGCGATCTCGGTAAAATAATAAACTAGTGCGTCTCACCATCAACGATTGCATCACTACTTACCATCAGGTTGGATCGCAGTCAAGCACTAGTAGTTTATAACAATTAAAAAAACAATGGAACTGAGCTATAATTCGATTTATCTTTATCTCCCTCGTAATAGGCGGAAGCGTTCATTATCAATATTTAACAATTACATTTTATTCCTTGTTACAAAACGACAGCAGATTTCTCTCTTCAGCTCTTTTTGGTTATTTTAGGAGAAACTGACTGACTGAAATATCAACGCACAGCCGAAACAACCGAAATAACAAAATATTAGTTGGCATAAGTAAACATTAACAATTTTTTATCTCTCTGTTACCAATTATTCGAAGCCTACAGTAATAATATGTTATTATAATAAGGTTTTGTTACCACCACTGAGATTGGGAGGTTGCTGCCTTAGACTGTATTTTCACAGTAAACTCTGACAGAGTTTCTTGGTTTACCCAGGTACGTCGGGATTAATCAGGGTTAATAATAATATTAAGTATTTTGTTATGACACAAACAAAAATATTTTTATGATCTGCAAGTAGTTGTTCTGGGTCTGGGTGTTTGCGTTTGTGAGTTTCTATGTTTATAAACGCACCCACGATACAGGAAGAAATTCCCTAGTGTCGCGCAACGTTTTTTTTTTAATAAATAGAAATCCTGCTTGTAGGTATATCACTAACGGTAGGAGTGGGTAACACGCAAATCGATCGATCAACAGAAAAATAAACTTTGTTTGAATTGCGACCGTTTTTATATTAACACCCTTTTCAAGCTCTGAGCTCTTTTAGTGGTTTGAAACACGATCTCTCAAATATATGTAAATTTTTTACGAGTGATCCATTTGTAGTTCTAAATCCAAAATAAACCGAGTTTAGTTGTCTAGTTTTAATACTTAATCAGGCTCCTATATTTGGAGCTACTTATAAAGAAAAAAAACCAGGCAAGTGCGAGTCGGTCTCGCGCACTGAGGGTTCCAAACTTACCTTATGAAAACAGTTCAATTCCCGAATTGAGTTACGAAGATTTTATAGAATCGCAAAAAAGTTTTTTTTTTTTGTCAGACGTAACTACAAATGTACAGTTTTAAGATTTTTTCCTATATTTGTGCTATGAGACCTTGCTTCATGCCAAATTTCCGGAATCTATGTCAACGGGAAGTACCTACCCTATGAATTTTTATTCCCTTGAGAGTGTCGATATATTGATATGTCGCTAAAAACATGTATTTGTTTTTAGCGACATAAACGGCCGTATCTTTTTTTTCGTTAACTCAAAGATTTGTTTTTTTTTTAGACCTAAGTATATGGTTTTAATTTCAACTCGATACCTCCACGCGTTACCGAGATAAAGGGTCTTGACAGACAGACAGACGGACAACAAAGTGATCCTA
This sequence comes from Mythimna impura, assembly GCA_905147345.3. Lineage (NCBI taxonomy): Eukaryota > Metazoa > Arthropoda > Insecta > Lepidoptera > Noctuidae > Mythimna > Mythimna impura. Next base: position 36,920,291 of record LR990339.1, read on the forward strand.
TAAGGGTTCCGTTTTTTCCTTTTGAGGTACGGAACCCTAAAAAGGCAAAATTAAAACATACATACTTATTACTTAATTTTTATGTATTTCCGTTGTGGTGATATTAGCGTTGCTATTTTCTAAAGCCATGACTAGTGGTTCGTATCTGGTACCGAGACCTCCAAGCAAATCGAAGCAATCGAACAATCGTCCATCACATTGCCAATATCAGCTTAATCATTGATATAGGTTTCGATATTTTCAAATTGATCTAAGGTCATTCTATAGGCAAGAGGTAGTTTCGCATGCGGAACTATGTACTTTAACCTTCCCTATTAGTTAAAACAAAGTTCGGGATGGACGAAGAAACTGCGCCTCTATATGTCGAAGTTGATCCTTCTCCGTGGTCGTTAGGCATTTTTCGCAACACTTACCCCAACAAAATACTTCGAAACAACAATTTCAACAACCCCAATATTTTCAAATTATTTCCTATTAGAGCATTCTTGCTGATAACGTGTTGTAATGTTGTAATTAGCTTTTAAAGGAGGACATGTAAAAATATTAAAAATATGTCAGTTTGTTAATTTTATTGATGAAGTAAAGCACCATGGCAACGTCAGAATTTAGACTAAAAATAAAACGCTTATTTAAATAGTTCGCATATTACAATATATATGTATGTATATAGGCACGAAGATGATGATGCCTGCCTGTGTGCCTAGCCTTTTCTAGTCAAGCTGGATGCAGCAGGATATCAGTATCATATCAGTATTTTACATAGAGCGTCTACATAATTATAGTAATTGTTGTAGTTGAATAGCTAGAACCACTGTGTTACTGATTTAGGTAACAAGATACCCCTTGGCAAGCCTAGTGTCAGATTTCCTGGCTTCTGACTATAGTCGTTACGTATAGTGACAAGTGACAGTCGGGACTAACGGATCAACCTACTTTCCAAGGCACATAAAATTCTCAATATGATAAGATAGTCAGGTGGCCATCTTATCATATTGAGACATATTGATATAGATTACTTGCGAGGTCAGAATGTGGATAGGTATCCACAGTCTGACCTCGTAAGTGTTGCTTTACCTTGGAAATTAATCCGTGTAGCTGTTATTACTTGAGCCAGGAGCTGCTCAGTAAGATGATGATTCAGAGATACATTTCTGACATAGGTCGTCTATATATAAAAGGAGAAACTGACAGACTGACCTACCAATGCACAGCCAAAACTACTGGGTTAGGAGCGTTAAATTTTGTACAAGGTTTCTTTTTGTGACATAGGCGAACTCTAAGAGAAGTTCCAAAATACACCCCCTAAAGGGATGTCCAACACCGCTATGTCCTCGTGAAGCAATCGATGGCAACGACCTTACGCGTTGGGCCCTGATACAGGCCATGGTCCGGAGCGAGGAGGAATGGCAGGTGGTCGCCTCCTGCGAAGCAGTAATGCTAGCAAAGGAGGCGGCTGCATGCGCTGGGAACGGCCCGCACGCCCTAGTCGCCGGGATTCCGACCCCGTTTTGCAGCCACCATAGGCGTGGACTTGCGGACGGCGAGCAATGGGTAGCTCGCCCTCCGGCCGTCCGGTATCTGTCTGGACCGAGCCCAAGTCGTCGACGGCGCTTAGTGTTCCACACGCGTCTCTAGGAGATATCAGAAAATCGTAGACACACAGCAGGGTCGAAGCCTACTAGGGGATGGGTTTTGTGAAAGTGAGCACCGGAGCCCTGGAATGAAGGCAAAGAAGGAACAAGAGTGGGTTTTAGTTAGTAAAAGTCTGACACGCCCTCGCGCTCCGCCCAAGAGCGAGAGAAGTCATTGGATGATTTCCCACCATAAAAAAGGGATGTATGGAGAAACCTACTTTCAAGTGGACGAAGCCGCTGGCGGAAGTTAGTCATGTATCTTTTCTTAAGACTAATGGAAGATAAGGTCACAGTTACAAATTTTATCAATGTCCTTTTTATTCTTAAATCCTTTTTGAACTTTACCGGCTCGGTTACGGTTTTTCCGACAACTTTTTCTTTTATTTACATAACTTATAAGCCTGTAACTTTTTACGGAGAAAATTAATAGACATTCTATAAATTGCGGTCCTTTAGTGATACAAATTACTTTCTAGGACCGAATACACTTTATTAAAGTTATACAACTTTGAAAATTAATTATGTGGTTTAATTTAGGCTTGGCTCCCTTTTATTTTCTTTTGTGATATTTATTTTGTGGTAAATAACTTGAGTAACAATCTTCAAAAATAACGAATTCTATTATTGTCACAAGCGTTACCAAAATTTTACACTGACAATCCCTTATGTTCAAAATTCTACCTATCGGTATTTCTGAAAGAATTTAAGAAAGATAGAAAGTAAAGGGAGAGAATCAATTTATTTATAGGTAATGACGTAATCTGGCTTGACTACAAGAGTGACGTCATGGCCAGGTCCACCCGGCCAAAGAAAAAGAGGAAGGCCAATAACTCGATGGGTCGATGATATCGCTAAAGTCGCCGGCACTCATTGGATGTATACAGCCAAAGATAGAGACCGATGGTCATCTCTGGAGGAGGCCTTCACTTTCTACTAAGAGGGGTTCTTGCTATTATATATACATTTCAAACTTATTACGTAATATAAATAATATGAATATTTAGGTGAATTATTTTTAAATTGAGTTTTTGTTATAAAATTAATTATATTAATTTTCAATGTTATGGATATGAATTAATTAAATATTAAATTTACGATTGCATGCAATTATCTTATCTAAACTATTATTTTGTAATTATTGTTATTATTTATTATTTGGCAAGAAATAAAAGTGAAATGCACACTGATCGACCGACAAATAATAAATGTCCTTCTTACATACTGTGTACTTATAATGTGTAATAATAATAAATTGAGACAACATCACATACATTGTCCTGGTCCCAAACTAAAGTTTTCCCTTGTACTATAGAAATCAGAAACAGCGAAGGTACCACAAACACCCTGACCCAACACAAATATCTGTTACATCAAGAAACATTTGTGTTGATGCGGGAATCGAACCCGCGACTCATGCGTTCAACCGGCGCGGGTAATGAAAAAAACGCCCATCCCTAAAAGGCGATTACTGATCTGTTTCTTGATGTCTATTCTCAGGGGTGCTCGGCACCCATTGTTTATTTCTCATGGGTGCTCGAGCCCCCGAGCACCCATGGAGACGGCGCCCGACGGCGGTGGACTAGCTTAGAAAATTTGCATTGTTGAATTTCACTTTATCTACAGCCCAAAGGTTTATAAGTAATAGTTATAAAAAGGTGTGTAGTTTATTAACAATACACTACACCACTTAACTATATTACTTTATATTGAACCCCGATGGGGATCCGTTTATCTTTTCGAATGTCTATAGCGCGGTTAGTGTAAGTCAGTGGTAATGTGTCAGTTATACTCGCAGATGAAATGTTGTTTATATGGGAAGCAAGCCGATATCCTCATAATATCTACACAATATTAATAATCTGTTATAGGATTATAACTCGAAAGAAAAGCAACTGCCTCTCTGTAAAAAAAAAATAGTTTTAGAATTTTTCTATATGACAATATTATTTGCAGGGGAGAACAGTGTAGACCAGTCAACATAATTAAACGTCTAGCAAACGACCCAAGAGCTAGGTTGACCCGACACTATACCGAAGATATCCCGGACGTCAGCCTGTACGAGATTAGGATGGCTCTGAAGCAGCTTAATAACAACAAGGCACCGGGTGATGACGGAATTACAGCCGAACTCCTGAAGGCGGGTGGGAAACCGATCCTTAAGGCCCTTTAGAAGCTGTTTGATTCCGTCATATTCGAGGGAAAACACCACAGGCATGGAGCGGAAGTGTGGTGGTACTCTTCTTTAAGAAGGGCGACAAGGCCCTGCTCAAAAATTATAGGCCCATCTCATTTCTGAGCCATGTCTACAAGCTGTTTTCCAGAGTCATCACGAACAGTCTCGCGCGCAGGTTCGACGACTTCCAGCCTCCCGAACAAGCCGGATTCCGAAAAGGCTTTAGCACCATAGACCACATACACACGCTACGGCAGGTTATACAGAAGACCGAGGAGTATAATCTGCCTCTGTGCTTAGCGTTTGTGGATTACGAGAAAGCCTTTGATTCGATCGAGACTTGGGCTGTGCTGCAGTCTCTCCAACGGTGCCAGATTGACTATCGGTACATCGAGGTGCTGAAGTGTTTGTACGAAAACGCCACTATGTCAGTCAGACTGCAGTACCAAACCTCGAAACCTATCCTCCTGCAGCGGGGTGTAAGGCAGGGAGACGTCATTTCTCTGAAACTGTTCACGGCCGCAATGGAGGATGTCTTCAAGGTTCTGGACTGGAGTGGATTGGGCATTAATGTCAATAGCGAGTACATCACTCATCTTCGGTTTGCCGACGACATAGTAGTCATGGCTGAGACTACAGAAGAGCTCAGCACAATGCTCAATGACCTCAGTAGAGCTTTCGAAAGAGTGGGTCTTAAAATGAACATGGACAAAACCAAAGTCATGGTAAATAACCATGTAGCACCCACTCCGATCAAGATCGGAGACTCTACACTCGAAGTTGTAGACGATTACGTCTACCTTGGACAGACAGTCCAGTTACCCAACTGATCTAATTTCGAGAAAGAGGTCAACCGTCGAATCCGACTCGGCTGGGCAGCGTTCGGGAAGCTACGCGGTATCTTCTCGTCCAATATACCACAGTGTCTCAAGACAGAGAAAGTCTATGACCAGTGCGTGTTGCCAGTGATGACATATGGTTCCGAAACGTGGACGCTCACAATAGGCCTCATCAGAAGGCTCAAAGTCACCCAATGGGCAATGGAAAGGGCTATGCTCGGAGTTTCCTTGCGTGATCGAATCAGAAATGAAGATATCCGCAGGAGAACCAAGGTTGCCAACATAGCACGAAGAATCGCCAAACTAAAGTGGAAATGGGCAGGGCACATTGCTCGCAGAATGGATGGCCGTTGGGGGCGAAAGGTTCTGGAGTGGCGACCGCGTACCGGAAGACGCAGTGTTGGAAGGCCCCCTACAAGGTGGACCCATGACCTGGTGAAGGTTGCGGGAATCCGATGGCTGCGAGACGCACAGGATCGTTCGTTGTGGCGACATTTGGGGGAGGCCTATGTCCAGCAGTGAACGTCTATCGGCTGAAATGATGATGATGATGATGAGTCAACATAATTATATCAAATAAGTAAATTATAAAAAAGTGTGTCAATAGAAAATTATCTACGGGTCTGTGGAATTTACCATATCCTTCATTCACTTCATTCACATTATAAAAAGAAGCTATAAAAAGTATATTAACAAATTGCATTATTATTTATTAAATTCAATATTAAATTACTAATAAAGTTAGTGGTATAAATACAGCAGAAACATTGCAACAAAAATTAAAACGCTTTTTACAAAAAATGTCCAACGGACTACAATGTAAAAAGAAACACTAAAAAGTGCAATAGTAGATTATGTGACTAGGGGATAAAGCAGTGTCTTTAAGTCGCGGACGGCATGTTGAATTCCGACGAAACGAAGGTTGCCAATTTTAATCCCGAACGTCAGTGAGGGATTTATATATTTTACTCCCGAGCACTGCGAGGAAGTTAATAAAGAAACCTGAGTGAAGTGAGGAATTCAAGCCGCCCAAGACAAAGACAGCTTTATCCCCGTGTTGGATACTCTACTTTTTACACCATCTGTGAGATAATTAAAAGACAATTTATATATATTATAATAGATAGATAAATAAAAGACAATTAATATATATCAAGAATATTACACATGGCTAGGATAAATTATTTTATTACGGAGTTTTCCGGAAGGAACCTAGGCACACCTTCCATCATCGGATAAGATGGTGGTACCTTATAGCCAAAGTGCATCTCATGACAATTCTAATAATCCCAAACATGGTTAAGTTACATAGATTTATTACAGAGGTCCGGTGCCTACCTTCCGGCTTCATCATCAGATCAGTTCGATATATCTCCTCTCCCCTTTTTTTCAGACAGTTATCGACTACACGTTTAAACAAAGCCATTTTACTTGTTACGACAGTTCTGCAATGATCCTATGAGGAGTTCCGTTCCATATGTTCGAAGATCCTCATCAGATCTTGTCAATATTTCTATGAGACCAACTCAAAAGCATAACCTTTCACAAAAATAATTTTCAAAATCGGTTCACAATTGACTGAGAAATCGGTGAACATTTATATAAAAAATATATATATACAGCCGTATACATAACTTCTTTTTGAAGTCGGTTAAAAAATAGAGCTAATTTAATGCAGTTAATGAACTACCTGTGAAGCGACGTACATGCAGAAGCAGTCAGTGCCTAACTATCGTATCTTCAACGTAGTCTTTAATTTTGTAATAGACTTTCTTCATAGCGACACGCTTGATGTGGCTTTTGAACTTTCTCTCGCTAAGTCCTGTAACCAACTTTGACAACTTGTTGTTAAACTTAGATTTGTTTATGAGGAATGACTTATTTGTCTTTTGAATTAATCTCCATTTGAGTATTACAATTCCATGTTTACTTTTCGTATTTATATTATGATAATTGCTTCAAATTTTGAAAAGTACCTACTAAATTTTTGTGAACATACAAAATACTTTCTAAGATATAAAGTAAAGCCAGAGTCAGGTAGGTAGGTATATCAATGACTTTGAATATATATTTTTGGGTATGATGTGGAACAGGGTGTGAAGTCCCACATACCTTCGTTGAAAAGGTAGGATCCTCCGACCAGACGGATATTAAGTCTGGTCCGGACAATTCTGCTTAATAGTTGATTTCGTGCTATATGAAAACCTATTTATTAGTTCCCAACAGTGAGTCCACTCATATGGTAAATAAATCACACGGAATTTAAAAATAAAAACATTTCTGAAAATCAAGTTAAAGTTATGGATAATAATCATGTCCTTGACATGAGTGCTAAACGGTGAAATTGTGCAGGGAGCTACGAGAGACTGTGGAAAAACGTTAATACTACCTTGCTTGGGTAAAAAAATGTAATGTTACCAAAACCTTTGCGTGACATGTTTTAAAGATAGTCATAATTAAATAAAAAACTTTTCTTTTTTATTCTGTCTGTCTGTCTGTCCCATCACTACTAAAAATACTTTCTAGTGCGGTTCAGGTCGATATCGGCCTGCCACTTTCCCTGGTTTATTTCTCTTTTTCTGTTGAATAGATCCCGTGGCGAATCGAACTTAAGGAAGTTGGGTTTATGGTTATTCTAACAGTACAAAAAAAATGTATACATCATGTTTTCGCAAAATTATAACATTTTAATTTACCCTAGTGCTTAGTGGGTCGAGAAAGATCTGCCACTCACCGGTGGAAATATCGTTGGGGGCGCATTTCGACCCGCCGCCGCACCAGATGAAGGTTTATGATTTTAATTGCCGTAGCCAAGGTGTTAACATCTCAGGCACTATGGTTAGTTTATATCTGGCTATAGACAAAACTTTTTTGAGTTAAATGTTTTATAGATTTTATAATAATGTTTTCATATCCTTAATCCTTGGAATAAACCCAGAAAAACTGAAATATCGGGCAATTTCACGCAATTTAAAACAAACGGCTGTAATTATTTCCATGGCTGGGCACGTGTCTGTCTATAAATGTCAGATAGCTATAAGCTTGAGTGGTCTTCTTAATAAATTTATAGATAGTACAAAAGTCTTTTTCCGCTCTGTTTTTATTATCTTTAGATATATAATTCTTCTGTACATTTTTTGTCACCTAACTCTTCCTAAACGACTTAGATTTGGATAAAACATTGTGTGTGTATTTGAGTAGATCCGTGTCCGGTTTGAAAATACAATTGGAATCGGTAGATGGAATTGCAATCGGGTTCTCAAAGTATGGCGTCAAAAAATCCGCCACATCGCTGTCGATTGGTAATGTACGTAAAATACTGGTAACATTGTCATGCTGTATGGCAATGCTTATCCTCTGTCCAAGGTAAAAGCCAGCCCTTAGATCACGCGAAGTGTCAACAAGGCATTTGAAAAGGTCTTTAAACCATTTGTTAGTCAAAAGCTTTTAACCAGTTGAATGCTCATTATACTGTAAAGTCATTACCAATGATGAATATTTTCGGTTTATTTTTGCACTATAAAATTAAACGGAGGCACAATGCTTATCTTCAAAAATAAACAAAGTCAATCAAGTATAACATGCACTCTTGACGAAACGGGATGCGTAAACATGCCTTATCTCGTTTCAGCACAAGATAATATGTCGACAAAATTTTTGTCGAGTGCTCCTTTTAGCTTACGGGTGTGTTTTTAGTAATTCATTCAATTACTGGTCTTTCTTTTTTATTAAATGCTAATGAATGAACATACGTATTCAGCTTCAAACTCCAGCAGAACTCAATGGTCCATAGAAGTAGGAGATATGGTTTTCGTCCATTCTACGTCCAGGCTTTAAGTCTGTATCAGTACTTAAGAGTTCTTGTTCAATTCATGTGTACCTACGTTTAAATTATGTCACCGCTAATGTGCGTAAATCAGTTAGAGTGCAGATTAATTTGTTAATCTGCAAACTAATGATCAAGCATACGGTAAAGTTATAAAACAGGTTCTAATTTCTTCTTTTATTTACATTTAAAAATACTAACTATAATGACAATAAAATAAAATAAATAATAATAAAAACCCTAATCTAATTACAACTAACTAAAACTAAAATATGGCGTCAAAAAACTCTTCCATATCGCTGTCGACTGGTAATGTGCCCAAAAGACTGGCGGCATTGCCACGCTGTAAGGCAATGCTTAACCTCTGTCCGAGGTAAAAGCCAGCCCTTGGGTCACGCGAAGTGTCAACTAGACGTTTTGACAGATATTTATACAACTTGTGAGCACTCGGACCCCACGAACCGAGAGTTTCAACCGCAAACGGTTCGAAAATATAACTTCCAACAAGGTTATTATATTTTCGCCGCTTGAGGTTCTCCGCAGCCGCAGCGGCAGCACCAGCACAACACGACGAACTAGGAAGATGGGAAGGCGCAAGAGTATCGACACAAGTAGCGTCCCTTACTAAAGGCCTACCCATCTTCCATGGGAATAACGACATGCCGGCTCCGGTCTTAAAACAGGTTCTTGAATAAAAACTATGTAAAATGTTTATTAATTGTATACAAAGTTTTTTAACAATAAACTATTAAAAAACATTCGCACACATAAAATACTAATAATTTGATGACATTTTACGAATGAAGAATTAACATATTTATATATATAAAAAGATAAACTGACTGATTGACATATCAACGCACAGTCAAAACGACTGGAACTAGAAACCTGTAATTTTGTACAAGGCTTCCTCTTATGACGTAGGCGAGCACTAAGAGAGGATTTTCCAAAATTCACCTCCCAAAGGGATGAAACGGGGGTCCAAAGTTTGTATGGAGAAACCTAGTATCACGCGGGCGAAGCCGCTGGGAGAAGCTAGTTATAGAATATAAAGCATCCGATACAGATAGGTTAGAAGCCGCTGGGAGAAGCTAGTTATAGAATATAAAGCATCCTATACAGATAGGTTAGAAGCCGCTGGGAGAAGCTAATTATAGAATATAAAGCATCCGATACAGATAGGTTAGAAGCCGCTGGGAGAAGCTAGTTATAGAATATAAAGCATCCGATACAGATAGGTTAGGTTAGAAGCCGCTGGGAGAAGCTAGTTATAGAATATAAAGCATCCGATACAGATAGGTTAGAAGCCGCTGGGAGAAGCTAGTTATAGAATATAAAGCATCCGATACAGATAGGTTAGAAGCCGCTGGGAGAAGATAGTTATAGAATATAAAGCATCCGATACAGATAGGTTAGGTTAGAAGCCGCTGGGAGAAGCTAGTTATAGAATATAAAGCATCCGATACAGATAGGTTAGAAGCCGCTGGGAGAAGCTAGTTATAGAATATAAAGCATCCGATACAGATAGGTTAGAAGCCGCTGGGAGAAGCTAGTTATAGAATATAAAGCATCCGATACAGATAGGTTAGAAGCCGCTGGGAGAAGCTAGTTATAGAATATAAAGCATCCGATACAGATAGGTTAGAAGCCGCTGGGAGAAGCTAGTTATAGAATATAAAGCATCCGATACAGATAGGTTAGAAGTCGCTGGGAGAAGCTAGTTATAGAATATAAAGCATCCGATACAGATAGGTTAGGTTAGAAGGCTTAGCCTTCGTGGTTATTTTTTTGTAATCAACCAGAACGAGTCGAGCTATCTTGATAGTTAGGTAAAGTAACTAGGTAAAGTGGAGATATCTGCTACCACACTAAAAAACAACCAACCAACCTACCACGGTAATTTGCAGATTACCTAGTTAATATAATACGCATATATATTAACGTATTCCGCATATTTCAACGTTATATATATATACATATATGACGGCGAAAGATCAGGAATTTTGTTTTCGGGCAAGCCTTCCTCCTCGTACATCTTCAAAAAACAGGAAATAATACCACGAACAGATAGCGTTGATCTTCTTTTAATTATTTTACAAACTTTTAAATGAAAATATTCACGAATATCCGAGATGGAAAAAGATGAAGGTTGTGAGGTCATTCGCTCACGCGCACGTTCTTTCGCAGAATGAATGTCACAATACCCACGCCACTCACACTTGTCACACAATGACACTTTTGATAATGACATAACTTGACAGTGACAACCGACAGACAGATGGAATGACCTCACTACCGCTATGTTTTAACAAATGTTAGAAGTTTCTTAATCTACGGCCTCCTGCTGCGACATATATTATATATGTATACATATATCAAAGTTTATCGAAAATAAACCTGGACTTTTTTTCTTTTTTCGGTAGGTAAAACATCCAATGACATCCCCCGTTCTTGGACGGAGCGGGAGATAGAGTCAGACTTTTACTGACTAAAAACTCACTCCTGTTCTTTCGTTGTCTTTCATACCAGGGCCCAGTCTTCCTTTCAGAATCAGACCCTTGGCCCCTGTAGGCTACAACCCTGCTGGACCCCTAGGGTTGCTGACATCTCCTTGAGGCGCACGTGGAACACTACATGCCGTCGAAGACTTGGGCTCGGTCTGAACGGTTACCGGACGGTCGGAAGGCGAGCTACCCATTGCTTGCCGGCCGCAAGCCCGCGCCTGCGGTGGCCGGAAATCGGGATCGGAATCGCGTCGGCTGGGGCGCGGAGGCCATTGCCTTGCGCGTGCACGTGTGGCCTCCTCCTTTGCTAGCATTACTGCTTCGCAGAAGGAAGCGACCGCCTGCCACTCCTCCTCGCTCCGGACCATGGCCTGTACCAAGGCCTGGCGCGAGAGATCGCTGCCACCGATCGCCCCCGCAAGGACACGGCGGTGCTCCTAGGCGGGGCACACTACCGTATGCTTCACCGTGTCCTCTAGGTGGTTCGCACAATGGTGACACCCGGGCGTTTCTTTCGCACGAATTAGGTGCAGATACCTCCCGAATTTATACCATGTCTGGTGAGGACCTGAAACACTCGGAAGGTGAGGACACTGTTAATATCATTAAAAACACTGGCGCACCTTATCATAGCAAAGCTCACTGCAACTTTTAACTGACCGAACTCATATATTGAGATACATTTTTAAGATTGGCAAAGATATACACTTATTTTCCTTAACTTTATTGGTACCAACGTACATCATATACATATGTTTTTAGTCACATATCTCTCTTTCCACTGTCTCGTAAATCTTCAATACACTCAACGATTTTAGTTTCTTACAATGCTCTCGAAATAGATTCCCGTACACTGGACGACACATATGGTTTTCCGATAACTTCAATGACATTGTCTCCAATTTCGCTGCGACCTCATATACCACGCTCGTTATTATAGACAGGTATTTGATACCTAGTTACTTTTACAGTACGATTCTGTACCTACTCGATAGGTATTTGATACTCCTACGATTCAATATGATACGATCTAGCAAAAGCCGTGAGTCCGCTGAAGTTTTATTTTATCCTAGAAAATGCAAATTAAATTTAGATTCTGAAAGATTCTACATTTTTTGCTTGCAAGTTTTTAGATTAATTTAAATTGACTGCCGCATTGGTATTACCTACTTACCAAATTACATCATGAGATTTTTTTTTATTATTATTGATTGGCTCACGTTTGACCACCATCTCACCTGATGGTAAGCGATGATGTGGCCGTCGATGGAGCACACTTGCCTAGAGGTAACCTATTCACTCTTGACTTAAAGACCCCTAGGTTGTAGCTATCAGGGAACACAGACTCCGACAGGGAATTCCACTCCTTAGCTGTAGGTACGCATTATGAATGTGTTCCCAAAACGCTTTGTACGTATGGGTGGGATGTCCACCATGTACCGTGTACACTCCGTGTCCACATGTACCTTGTTTAATTCATTGGGTGATCTTCTCCAAGGGGTAAAAGAACTCATAAATATATGGACAATATATTTACTAATATTTGGTCAAATTAAGTGAATTCTCGACTTTACTTATTTTTTTATTTTTGTTTGAGGAATTGGTACGATTGCAAATGTTGTTCAATTTATAAATGCTTTAAGACTTGAAATACTGCTAAAAAATTGAAAGCGACCCTGTAGATACCCAGTCCCATAGTGACTCAAAAACCACAAACTTTAGGTTTTCTCCGAGGTTTGAGTAGGTGTTTACTTTTCTCGGAAAGTTCTCCATTCCAAGGCGTGGTTAGGGTGTATATAAAGGGTTAGGGTGTATATACCCTTTATAAATACCTCTAGGTCCCGAAATGCCTACAAAACGTAGAAAATTCTGTGTAAACCCGAACAGTTGGTAATCCCATGGCTCGGATTTACTTTTGTTGTCTAAACTTCTTAGCAATATTTAATTAGATAATGAAGTATAATTTGGAATACGGTTTAAAATGCTTTATATATATTTTTTTAAGATTAAAAACAAATACAAATACCGAAAACAAATAAGTATTAAAAACATTTTTAACCGTCTACTTTACGAATTACACTTCTGGACACATCTATTGGCCCACCTTAGAGTTTAGGTTTCGATGGCCCCTACCGAAATATGATTGCTAGATTGAACAAAAACTGTTGATGCAGCTTTAAACCTGATACATTTTACCATCTTTTTCGATCGTATTGTTTTAAATTTGAATTCAGAATACCATACGACATGGAGCTACGCCTAACAAGTCGGATATGCGCCTTGTTAAAGGCAATTGATTTTTGAATAAAAAACATGTTTTATCAAATAAAGGTTTAATTTAATAACGCGTGTTGCCTCCATGGGCATCTATCACAGCTCTCATACGATTAGGCATAGAGTTTATCAACCGCTCTATGAAATTTTGAGGGATCATCTCCCATTCCTCTTCTATGGCAGTTTTCAACTCCTGCATCGTCTGGGCAACTGGCTGACGAGCCCTGACACGTCTTTTTAGCTCGTCCCACATGTGCTCAATGGGGTTCATGTCTGGGCTTCTGGCTGGCCAGTCCACAACAAAGTCAACTGTGATGTTCACATCCCGAAGACATTCCCTGACGATGCCGGCCGCATGGGCTCTTGCATTATCATGCATAAAAAGGAAATTTGGGCCCACATAGTCCGCGTACGGTATCACGTGAGGTTTTAAGCACTCACGAATGTACCTTTCAGCATTTAATGTTGGCAGCCGTGGTCCTGTAACAACCTCAAGTTGAGTTTTGCCACTCGCGGATATACCGCCCCAGACAGTCCATGAGCCACCGCCATAAGCAACCCTCTCTTCAAAGCAGCATTGTGCGAAACGCTCTCCCTTACGTCGGTGGACCTTCTTCCTTCCATCATTGCCATGTAACACAATTTTAGACTCATCAGAAAAGAGTACACGGCTCCAATCTTGCTGTGTCCAATTTAAATGACTGCGTGCGAAATGAAGGCGCGCTGTTCGGTGGGCTCGCGTTAGTTTGGGCCCATTAGCTGGCTTGTGTGGTACCATATCGCGTTCTTTTAACCTTCTCCGAACAGTTCGAGCGCTCACAGATACTCCGTGGAAGTCGCGAAGTTGGTTTTGTATCTCAATGGAGGTAAGGTGACGATTTCTCAAGCTGGTCGTCACGATGAATCGATCCTGCCTTTCAGTTGTGACCCGAGATCGTGGCCTTCCTTGGCGACGAACAAAGCCGCCAGTCTCTAGGTACCTCCGATAAACATTTCGGACCGCAGATCGACTTAAATTAAGTTGAGCACTCACGTTTCTTTGGCTGTGTCCGGCCTGAATAAGTGCCACAGCTTGCGCGGCGACTTCAGGTGAAGTATCCATAGATTATTGATAGAACCTCACCTTAATGTTAAGAATAAGTAATGTTTGTTGCAAAACCAAAGATATCAATCACTTTTTCAAGAATTAAATCCAAGTAAATCAATAAAACCAAGTTTTCTTAGTATTCGATTGTTTGATATCAACAAACAGGCTCCAAATTGTCTTTTGTTTCTTTAAATTCTGTGTTCGAAATTCAAAAAAAGACTATTGAATGAAATTGTGAATGTGCCAGGTTCAAAACTGCATAAAAACTTTTTGCTCGACCTAATATAAAATTTTAGCTAGGACCAAACGAAACTGAAAATACAAGGTGGGCCAATAGATGTGTCCAGAAGTGTATTTTAAATCGATTTAATAAAACTGAAGGGGCCCAGTAGCACCGATGCTCACTAGGGCTGCAGGAACGCTTAAAAGAGTTACCGTGGTCCTGGAACGCAAAGGGCAACTGAAGGACACAGGTGGGATTTAGTCAGTAAAAGCCCGACACACCCTTTTGCTAGAGCGAGTGAAGTTTTTTACAACAATTTGTTTAAGAAAACAAAATAGTGGTTTCAATTAACTTTACTGACGATACTACAGTCAAATTGCAAACAATTTAATAGGTACTGCAGTTTGACGAATTCTAATTTCCAAAATCCAAGTCATGTGATTAATATCTGAAACATTTCCAATTTCGCAATCAATTTCAAAATTGTTCTGAAGCAATGCTTTAAGTAATCTACAGCGCTTATCTACGTATCCAATAGTTGTGAGCACACAACTATTGGATAAATATGGACTCAGCTGCAGAGAGCTGTTTTATTATCATAACTTATACAAGGTGGCCCAAAAGTAATCATACAATTTGGTTTTTGTAAAACTTTTGTTACTAAATTTTAAAAAAACTGGGCAAGAGTGAGTCGAACTCGCGCATTGAGGGTTCCGTACAAACTTACCTATGAAAACAGTTCAATTCCCCAATTGAGTTACGAAGATTTTTCCGAATCGCAAAAAAAGATTTTTTTTTGTAACGTAACTATAAATTTACAGTTTTCCGTTTTTTTCCTATGTAACTTGTGTTATGAGACCTTGCTTCATGCCAAATTTCAGGATTCTAGACGAATGGAAAGTACCCTATGAATTTTGATTCCCTTGAGAGTGTCGAAATACACGTTTTTTCTGACATAAACGACCGTATCTTTTTTTGCCGTTTAACTCAGATGTTTGATTTTTTCACAGCTTCAATGGACCGTAAACCTGAGTATATGGTTTTAATTTCAACACGATACCTTCACGCGTTCCCGAGATAAAGGTTCTTGACAGACAGACAGGCAGACGGACAACAAAGTGATCCTATAAGGGTTCCGGTTTTTCCTTTTGAGGTACGGAACCCTAAAAAATATTTTGAGTGATGGAAATCTTTATTAGGACCCGTAAATTTTTTTCTGTTAAATAAAAAAGATGATATCCGTCAAGTGGCTGCTGCCAGTGTTCATACACATTTTGTGCCCGTTTTATCGCATTGTCCATGACTTTCCGCAAGATTTCCGGTAATAACTGTTCACATTCCTGTCGAAAATTCTCTTTAAGGGCTGCTATTGTCTGAGGTTTGTTGTAGCATAAACCTGCGACTTCAAGTAGCCTCGAAGAAAGAAGTCCGGGGTGGTTAAATCGGACGATCTTGCTGGCCATGCCAAATCACCAAAAAGGGAGATTACGCAACCAGGCAATGAATCCTTCACAATATCTATAGTGGCTCGTGCTGTGTGTGCGGTTGTACCGTTTTGTTAAAACGCCGGGTTCACCAAGCCCCTCTCCTCCAATTTTAGCAGTAAAAAGTCGAAGTCTTTCACTAAAATTCGCTGTATGGTCTGTCTGGAGATGCCCAATTGCGTGACCTGTCGTCTGGTTGATGTTTTATTTGTTCTCAACGACATCGGCCATGGCGTCGATATTTTCAGCAGAACGACCAGTCCGGTGGCGGCCATACCCTGCAGGATCTCTTATGGTTCCAATCTGCTTGAGTCCAGCAACTCAGCGGTGGAATGTTTGCCCAGTTGGTGCGACATGATTAGGGAATCGACGTCACAATGCACGCTGCGCTAACACCACCGACACATTTATTGGTCAAAAGAATCGACACAATTATTCCACACTCTTGCGGAGTATAGCGTTCCATTGCTTATCTGTTACACTCTGCAGCTGTCTAGTTCACAAATTAATACCAAATATGATTGACGTACGACGCCATTTGCAATAATTATAACAGCTTCTGATAGAGTGATTAATTTTGCGCCACATTGTATTATAAAGAAGTGAATTGTTTGGTTATATGTTTTGAAAGGTAATTCCTGGAAGCACCAATCTACTGATTGACTATCTAGCTATACCTACTTACCTTATACTACTACTTATTGCCATGTTGTAGACTACATATAGACCAAAAAAATTACACGGTTCCATTCTGAAAACTGTGATAACTCACAGGAATCGTACCTTTAAATTATGAAATATAGAATACAATCATTTCAGTTAAAAAAAATAACATTCACTAATCTCTTTTTTTTTGTTCATGTTTTTGGCTTGGATACTAAGTCCTTTAAGCATGTCTTCGTATGAATAGTTCATTACCGTTAGAATGCGGGTGAAACACATTCTAATGTTTTTGTAGTACCTATTCGGCAGTAAATGTATCAAGTCAGCATTCTCAGCAAACTTCGCTGAGGTTAGCCAAAACTAAAATAAAATTTTCAGCTCCATTTTACCGAGATCGCGCATGTTTCAATAATTCCACATATTCTCCATTTGCGTAGACACTTGAAATACAAAACTACACCAATTTTACATCACAGTATCGATTAGGAATCAATTTGCTAATAATTAAACCAGCCACTTCACTCGAAGACATCCCGCCAAAAACTCCCTTCACTAACCTCTTTTTTTTGTTAATGTTTTTGGTCTGAATACTAAGTCCTTTGAACCATGTTTTCGTATGAATAGATAATTGGTTTACCATTAGAATATGGATGTACACATTCTAATGTTTTTTGTAGTATTTGGCAACAAAGGTAGCCAAAACTACAATAAAATTCTTAGCTCCTTTTTACCGAGATCGCGCCTGTTTCATTCATTCTACATATTGTCCAGTTCCGCAGACACTTGAGATTCAAAACTATACCAATTTTACATCACAATATCCACTAGCAATCAATTTGAGAATAATTAAAACAGACAATGAACTCGAAGAAATCCCGCCAAAAACTCCTTCACTAACATCCTTGCTTTTTAAGCCGACAGACAAAACTGGCCATCAACCAGAACAAGAAAATCGAATTTGCCTTTTGAAATTTAAAAAAAAATTGTGTTCCATTTTGTTATTGTTTTGTTTTTTTTTTTTGTCGAGATATGAAGAAATGGACGATTTATTTTGTTTTAATTATAAATGATAAGTAATTAAAATTATTAATCTTGTTGTTGAGATAATGCATTCGTGCTCAGATAATGTGTGAAGACAAAGCAGGTATCTTTTTTACCAACCTATTGTCTACCTACATCTAATTCTAGTGAGAAAATAGTATTTTTAATTCGTCTCTAGACGCGAGGTTGCAATTCAAAAATGCAATCTCGCAGTGTAGAGATTGAAATCTACAAAGTAAATAAAATTGTTATTAATTAGTGTCTTATTTAGTGATAACAGATATAAAACCCTCTCGAAAGTTACGTTCAAACTGAAACCACTACGACCTACACTATTACCTACTTGAGAGGGTCCTTTTCCACTCGCCTATCGTCAACATCGAGCATAGTTTAAAATCTTGTTACTTCATATAACGCAATCCAACGCGATGTTTGACGAAAAGGCAACGAGAAAAAACAGAGATAACGCCTGAAAACTCTGTTAGTATTCGATAATTCCGTGATTTACTCGAATATTTTACAAAACTAGTTCCAGTAAATATGTGTTTTTTTAAACCCTCAAAAGTTTTTGAAAAAAATTGTCGTCATGTAGAATTTTGATTAAATTTGCAAGGCTTCTATTGTTATATTTTTTTTACTTTTTAATTTTTTAGCAAATTATTAAGTGTTCAAGTTCATGCAAAATAGCAGATTTTCAGAGGTCTTTACTAGATTAGTTTTACACAAATTTATAAATTGATTTCAATAGAAGCCTAGATAATATCCACAAGATACTGTGTTTCCAAAATATCTTATGAAAAATGTGTAATAACGTCATAATCGCGTAAGAACGCTTGTATGTTGTTATTGCACCCCCTTAAGCCTGATTTACGTATCGACGTTTTCGCAATATGTTAATTTTAACCGCGCTGTCATTTCTATACTAAAATGTTAACGACACTATTTACTACCTACGCGAATGTATGTGCAGCCGAATATTCAAAAATTCAGAAGTGCTAACATAAAAATAAATCAAATTTTTATCCTTATTGCGTAATAAACGGGTTATGTCATGTGGTAATGTTGGTAGTAAAGGGAGGTCTACTAAGAAGTTTATATTGTAGGTTATTTGCGAATGCCATGCAATGTGAGATTTGTTACAGGTTCTGCAGTCGCGGAACATTCTGCGAGCCAACAAGCTGTTGGGCAACTTCAAACTTGACGTAGCTACGGTCTGGAGCCAGCCTGGTACGTAACTTTTACAAATTTTAAGGCTGGATTATAATGAGTCAATTTGTGACTGTGGTGATAACATTGATATGGTTTATAATGGTTTATAACATGATCAGATCGTCACACTACCTTTGCCGCAGTCGATCTCGACGACGTCCATAAGATCTTTGCCCATCTGTCCGGGTGCATTCGTGAGACGTAGCTAGTTCACTCCCACTTTAGCGTGGCGGTTTTTTGTCTAACATGTACTATAATTTTTATTAATACACAAAAAACGGCATGCTAGACACATACAGTCTTATGCATTCCACCGTCACTCAAGCCTGTTCACGCAGGGTCTTAATGACAGCGTCAGCAGACGGCGTTGCCTTTGGCCGAATACTAGACCAGTCAAGGAATTTAACTTTAAAAAAATTAGTTTTGCCATCGATACACTAAGAAGAAGATCGTCACTTAGGGATTTCAGACATGCTACTTGCACGTAGCTGTACCTCATAAATTAGAACTAAATTAGCTGTTTGCCAGAAAACTATGAAAAGAAGCAAATCTATATTATATATACAAAAGAAAGTCGTGTTAGTTACACTATTTATAACTCAAGAACGGCTGAACCGATTTGGCTGAAAGTTGGTGGGGAGGTAGCTTAAAACTAGGAGACGGACATAGGATACTTTTTTTTTTGAGTAGGGTAGAGTAGAGTAGAGTAGGGTAGAGTAGGGTAGAGTAGGGTAGAGTAGGGTAGAGTAGGGTAGAGTAGGGTAGAGTAGGGTAGAGTAGAGTAGAGTAGGGTAGAGTAGGGTAGAGTAGGGTAGAGTAGGGTAGAGTAGGGTAGAGTAGGGTAGAGTAGGGTAGAGTAGGGTAGAGTAGGGTAGAGTAGGGTAGAGTAGGGTAGAGTAGGGTAGAGTAGGGTAGAGTAGGGTAGAGTAGGGTAGAGTAGGGTAGAGTAGGGTAGAGTAGGGTAGAGTAGGGTAGAGTAAGGTAGAGTAGGGTAGAGTAGGGTAGAGTAGGGTAAAGTAAGGTAGAGTAGGATATAGTAGTCAGTTGACGGGAGCGAAGCCGCGGGCAAAAGCTAGTCTATGTATAAAAGAAAGTCGTGTTAGTTACACTCTAGCGACATCTATGGCGTCACATAAGAACTAATCCTGCATCGCGATTAGAATATATACGACAGCCTGAAATCATCTACCCGTCTGGTCGGAGGATCCTCCCTTTTCAACGGAGGCATGTGCCATACAGCCAGCACCCACGGCTTTAAAGGGTATCCTGACCACCAGCATGCCTACCTGGTCATACCTGGTCATCACCCTCAGCCTCATCAGCGACCTTGGCGAAGCACACTGCACCTTCGGCCAGTCACATGAAGAGCCACGAAGAACCTCTCCTAGTCGGCGCAAGCAGTCAAGCCACTACGTCGCACAGCACCGCTCCGACTCACTGGAGCCAGCAGCACTACTCCGACTCACTGGAGCCTGCAGCATCATGCCGACTCACTGGGACAGCACCACCCCGACTCACTGGGGCATCACCGCAGACAGTTCCGACTCACCGAGAACTATGCGGCATTCGGTTCCGACCCACTGGAACCAACCTACCACTGGCCTGGCACGCATCAAGAAGCATCAAGAACCATCGATCTCCGATCTCCGGAGGGGAGTGATGTAGCGACATCTATGGCGTCACATAAGAACTAATCCTGCATCGCGCAATCAAAGTTCTCCGCGCGATTAGAATATATACGACAGCCTGAAATCATCTATCGGGCAGTAGCCCACCAGACATAACACCCGTCTGGTTGGAGGATCCTCCCTTTTCAACGGAGGCATGTGGGACTTTACTCTCTGTTCCACATACCCCTAAAACACTATTTATAACTCAAGAACGGCTAAACACAAAACGTGGTAACATGGAATAACAAAACGCAACTGACAGCTAAACGTAATGTTATTTGTCTATGGTTAAGCCATATTACATATAGAAGCTTACCGGTTGACGTGTTTATTGGTATATTAATATACTGTAGAGTAGGGTAAAGTAGGGTAGGGTAGGTAAAGTAGAATATAGTAGTCAGTAAGTCTAGTTAATAATAATAATAAAGGAATTTAGAAGCGAAAACATAAGACCGAAAGCAAGACTAACTGATGCTTATCAGAATACTCTCAAACTCAAGTGGAAATGGGTCGGACCCTTAATCCGTTATACCAGCAAGAAATAGACCACAGAAGCGACCGGGTAAGCAGAACCCAGCAGCAAGAGATGAAAAAAGAGGCCTAAGAAACGCTGTTATAGAAAAAAACTGGAATAAGAGGGGTTCCTGTCTTTAATAAAAACCATAAGGGTTATTATTTAAAGTGTTAACTTAAGATTTAAAATTTAAATATACATGTACTGTTTATCAAGGATAACAATCAAAAGGCTTTATTATTATAAATCTTCCAAAAAAATATTATAATATAAATAGTATTACATCGGTGTCGGGAGCAGGGTTCAACTACTAATGAGTTACTGAGACAGGAACTTCCTCACAAGGAGAAGTGCTAAAGGGATACTCATGGTACAAGAACGCAAAAGGCAACTGAAAGAACATAGATGTGGTTTTAGTCAGTCAAAGTCTGACACGCCCTCTCTAGAGCGCGAAAAGTCATTAGATGATTTTTCACTTTAAAAAAATGGACAAATACTGCCTTCTGTATCAGGTCCGTGATTCAATGGGTGGATGGCGTGCTTGACGGGCAACTGCTTTTATTATCATTGTCAAGTTATTTACATTCCTCGTAAATTATTATTTATTAATTATGAGTGCCATGTGTATGCCGGTTTGTCCGATCTAGACGCATTTTTTCACTTTAATTTATCATTTCGCTTTTTTAAAAACAATATTACCTATGTATTGGTTTGTAGGAAGCGGTTACCTACTGAAGAAATCGGGCCAAATATAGTCATCAATAAATTTAAATTGTGCGGACGAACATACAACTTGTGATGACATCGAGAGTTTTCAGGTTATTATTATAATACTTGCTATCAAAAAGAAAGACTTTATAATCTCACGTAGGTTATTTAAGTTTAATATTTGCAAATAATAACCTAGTGACATAATGATCACAAAAAAACTCGTTGAATTTTCAGTTATTCCACCATTCCAATAGGCAAGGAGTTAACTAGTTTTGCCATCGATACGCTAAGAAGAATAAGAAGTTATTCCACGTCTTCTTTTTATGGGTAACAGACTATGGTTAGTGACGATGGAGCACGCTTTCCTAGACTCTTGAATTAAAGGCCTCCAGGTTATTCTACATATAGATAGTAGTGGTCTTGTTACATAGCACGGTGTGTCTTCTCGTACTTTTTTTTATATATAATATCTTTTTAGCATCTTTCTACGAACCAAACCATGTTTTACGATCGACATTTCACGTTTACGGCCGCCCTTTGCGGGACGGCTTTATAAACCTACGGATAAGCTTATTGTTTTCTATTTGATATAGTAAGACGTTACTTTAGGTATATGTGTGATTTGGTTGAAGAAAAAGTTTATAAAAAAATATGTTTTCGTGAACCTATTTTTTTTTTAAATTGGTTTTAAACAACAAACTAGCGATGACCTTAAATTTAGTTCTGAAACAGGTCCTCCCAGATTCTTATTAATACCTGCTTCATACCCTACTTCTCCAAATTTCATCCCTCCGGCAGAACATCTGCCACCGGGACACGAACTACAGTAGCCAATCTGGAAATCTCTGAACCAGGCAGGCTCAGGTTGGCTGCTGCAGAGATATTTTAGCCAAATTGGGTTTCCTTGACCCATCGCAAACACAGTGCCAGTGTGGAGCCCCTTCAACAGTATATGCGTCACCCCCTTTCCTGCCCAGCATGCACAACTACCTGCACCTTCCACGACTTATCTCAGTCAACGACAGAGCTGTCCAAGTGGTTAAATTTTGGTCGGACAAAATTTGAGTCAGATCGACACGAGAAGAAAGAAAGAAATAAAAACCATTAATCATTAATCTCACTTCAATCAATGTTCACTTTCAATTAAAGTTTTTTTCTCTATAGCAATAACTTGTTAATAAAAACAAACAAACATTTTTCCAGCACGTTTCTCGCTCCAAATCAAAACAATATTTACAAATGGTCCAATATTTATTCAACAGAAACGGACGGAAAGCATTCAAATAAATTCTCTAAATATTTCCATCAAAAACATACGAAAAATTCATACATTTTTTGAGTACCATCCAAACAAATAGATTTGGTTCTATGTTATTGCGTCTATGTTGGGAGTTCAAGGCTATTTATTCCCTCGAGGGTTTTAAACAACCGAATGATTTGAGAGCACAAGGTAATGGGCTCTTGCAACACCTACCCGTTCGAGTAAGTTACATAGAATTTATGTTCTACGCAACCACTGGAGAACCGTAGCTATAGGTACATCGATAAGTATAAACCAAGGCTGTGTAATTATTACTCTTGAATTATTCTTGGATTCTAGGCAGAAAATTCTTTTAAACATCTTATTTATAGAAAAAGAAGAAAGCGAAGCGGCGAGCCTCCTTGCTGGCCTACTACCGTGGGATCTGGAGGCAACAGTCCTTGCACACATGCACGATTCGCGCGTGGAGATGCAACGCCGGGGCAAAACTCCGCTACCGCAACAAGTCGCGGTGTGGCGGACAGAGTTCCAGCGGGATCTCATGGTGGAATGGCGACAGCGACTGTCGCAAAGCTGGACACGCCACTATTATGGCACTATTATTATCGGCCTCTTCGAGGAGAGGCTGGAAAGACAATACGGCATCCTTACCTTGCGCATGACGCAGGTTCTCACCGGACATGGCAAGTTCTGGATGTACCTGCACCGGATCCGTGCGGAAGAAACGCCCGAGTGTCAGCATTGTGTGGACCACCCGGAGGACCCGGTGGAGCACACGGTAGAGGTGTGCCCCGCCTGGGCAGGGCACCGCCGTGCCCTCGTGGGGGCGATCGGTGGCAGTGATCTCTCGCGCCCGGCCTTGGCACAGACCATGGTCCGGAGCGAGGAGGGGTGGTAGGCGGTCATTAATGCTTCGCTGAAGGAAGCGACCGCCTACCACTCCTCCTAGCAAAGGAGGATTTCGGATTTCGGAAGAAGGAACAGGATTGGATTTTAGTCAGTAAAAGTCTGACACGCCCTCCCGCACAGCCCAAGGGCCGGAGATGTCATTAGATGATTTCCACCCAAAAAAAAAACCCTATACTCTGTCATTTCCTCCCCTAAAATTATCCAAATTGACAGTTACAACATTGTTATTTATTGACATTAACCGAGAGGTTTTTTCCGTCCTTGAAGCTACTAAGTCGTGAGAATACGGGAAGTTTCCTTTGAGAGATAGCTCTATTTGAGAGATTGATTTGCTCGTGTAACTTTAGACTTCGCAACTAGTTTCTCACGTCAAGTCTAGGAGATAGTATGAAGGTAAGGTGCGCGCACGTAGCGATGCGACAGCTGGGAGACTTTTTGTCCTCGGGTTTAACAGGCCTGCGATGTAAATGAAACCCCGTCGATTGGATGCAAATTTTTACGAAAAAGTCGCGTCGCTGTAAATACCGTGTCTCTATCTTCCAAATTTCGAGGAAAGGATGGTGACAGAGACAGAAAAAGTTGCTGGGCAACAAAGTTGCTCGTAGGCGCTGTCCCCAAAAGAAATTAGAAGATATACCTCAGAACATATTCCACGTGAGTTCTGATATAATTCATTTCACTGGACACATTCGTTATGACTACGGAAAAATATTACAAATCTTATAATATCAATTTCATGACACAAAGTGGAGTTGTGCTGTACATGACTTCAAATATAGGAGTTAGAACAGAATCTAGAGTTACATTAGAGACCATTAATTAAAAAAAAAAAACTTATAATTATAAAGATAAATTTAATTTTCAAAAAACTACTATAATTTTGAAATCATACATAAGTAGTTTATTTTTTATATTAAAATTACCTAGTTAAATAATGAGGGAATGCACTTATTTATCATGTAACGTACGTAAATCTTTTTCTGAGTTCGGTTATCTTTATAAATCGAGTTAAATTCTAAATTCCGAATAAAACCGAGAAGATACGACGGTAACATAATGGTCTGGAAAGTAATTCGACTCATTACATTGTAAATTAAGGTATTCAGACAGCGCCAAAATTTTCCATTACCAAAACCAAATAAAACCAGAATTTGCGGGAAAAGGTACATGAATAAAAGTATTGCAAGCAGAAACAAACCTAGTACCTGGCACTCTCTCTAGTCTAGTCTGGTAGTCTCTCTAGTCTCTGGCTCAGGTGGCCTGGTTATTATTTTTGCCACGTTATAAAAAGTAATTTAGAGCTTTAATATTTAAAAAACAAAATAAGAATTTTCAAAATAATATATCAATCGATGAAATGAAAAATGTTTATTTAGCAAATCCATACTAATAAGAAAGTAACTCTCTCTATCTGTTACGCTCTCACGGTTAAACTACTATAACTGATTTTGATGTTTGAAGTAAGCTAACCCCAAGAAACGACATGGGTTTGATGTTTTATCTGATTTCGATATTCATACAGACGAAGCCGCTGGCAGAAGTTAGTTGGTTCTATGTAACAATTTTTTACGTCAATTTAAATCGGATAAGACCGGTGTTGCTTACCTCGGCAAACTCTTTTAAAGTCCATACAATAAATATGTAATAGTCAAATCACATGAAAACCATTAGATTAATGTCTAAGTTGTCTTTTGAGGAAAGGATTACACAGATTTGAGTGGACCTGTTCAGACAATGCAAGCATTTGTCTGATATCGTGCATCTCAATTTAGAGCTCAAAGAGCTCCATGATTTGATGAACAAATACCTAGGTAAGGACAATACTGCTAAAAAAACATTGATATGTGTAAAATATATACAAATATGAAAAAACCGGGCAAGTGAGAGTCGGACTTGCGCACTGAGGGTTCCGTACAAACTTACCTATGAAAATAGTTCAATTCCCGATTTGAGTTACGAAGATTTTTCCGAATCACAGAAAAAGTTTTTTTACACAAACTACAAATTTACAGTTTTCAGATTTTTTCCTATACTTGTGCTATGAGACCTTGCTTCCTGCCAAATTTCAGGATTCTAGGTTGTTTGCTTTTGATTTCGTTGAGAGTATCGAAATATATATTATAGGTGTGGAATATTATATACGTTTGTTGCGATTTAAACAGCTGTATCTTTTTTTTTTTGTTAACTTTTTTTTCACAGTTTCAAGGGACCGCTGACCTGAGTATATGGTTTTAATTTCAACTCGATACCTCCAGGCGTTTCCGAGATAAAAGGTCTTGACAGACAGGAAGATAGGCAGACAGACAGACAGACAGACAGACGGACGGACAACAAAGTGATCCTATAAGGGTTTCGATTTTTTCTTTTGAGGTACGGAACCCTAAAAAAATCAGATATTCACTTAATTAACGTTTGTATAACTTGATCAAATACTGAAGATTTTTCTTTTCATTGCTGTCAGCGATAAGAGCGCCATTGTACCAATAGATTTATGTTTTAGTAAAATTATGTTACTATTTTGGTGTACAATAAAGTTTATTATATTCTATTCGGTCTTCTTTGATTAGTGGTAGGTAAGCATATCTCGGAGTCAGTTTTATTCTACTGTAGAACTAATCACGATTCGTAGCCTACTTTAACCTCATACCAGTTAATTAAAATAGTGCTCCACTACTCAACTTGAGAAAAACAACACAAAAGAAAACACAATTTCAACAACAGAACATTAATAAATACACCTCGTATAAACCACAAATAACAAACAGTTTCCAAACTTAGCTGCAAGCAAACAATCTCGGCTTCTTATGCAAACCATTGGTACACCTAACCAACAGGTAGGTATTATTACAACTTGGTACACATAACATAAGCCAGATAATTAAACCCCGCTAGTTGGGTCTAAGCTCGGCTTGGGCCAATATTTAAATATTTATGAATTATGGCTAACAACACACCTTTATTATTTATGAGCTACGAAGTGGTGCTTTAAGTAGATTTTACTATAGTGAAGTGGTATACGTTGTTTCTATCATCCACCAATCCAATCCGCATGGGGCCCGCGTGGTGGATTACGGCCCATTCTCTTTGTGCTAATGGGCCACATGTACCTAATGTTCCCACTACTGGTAGTGGGAACGTTAGGTATAAGGTTGAATATGCTGATGCTTACACGTTACATATTATCTATTTGATGTTTATTCATCACAGACTAGACGTAGGTAGTTTCAATAGATACAAATTCCAGTAACGTAGGCACTTGTACAAATCTTTGACTAGGGCCCGTCTGGGAGCTCTTAACTCGTGTTTTACATTCTCTCAACAAGAATTTACGATGTGTGCTACAAAAGTATGAAGTTCAGTTCAGGTGTTAAGTTTTTATATTTTGCGTGATGCCAGTTTTTGTTATGTTTTTTCGGTAGGAAAATCATCCAATGACATCCCCCGGTCTTGGGTGGGGCGGGAGGGCGTGTCAGACTTTTACTGACTAAAAACCCACTCCTGTTCCTTCGTTGCCTTTCATACCAGGGCCGAGTCTTCCTTTCAGAATCAGACCCTTGGCCCCAGTAGGCTTCGACACTGATGGGCCCCTACGGTTACTGACATCTCCTCGAGGCGCGCGTGCAACACTACGTGCCATCAACGACTTGGACTCGGTCCAAACGGTTACCGGACGTTCGGACGGCGACCTACCCATTGCTCGCCGTCCGCAAGTGCGCGCCAACGGTGGCCGGAAACCCGGATCGGAATCACGGCGGCTGGGGTGCGAGGGCCATTGCCTCGCGCGTGCACGTGCAGCCTCCTCCTTTGCTAGCATTACTGCTTCGTAGAAAGAGGCGACCGCCTGCCACTCCTTCTCGCTCCGGACCATGACCTATACCAAGGCTCGGCTTGAGAGATTGCTGCCGCCGATATCCCCCACGAGGACACGGCGATGCTCTGCCCAGGCGGGGCACAACTCTACCGTGTGCTCCACCGGGTCCTCCGGGCGGTCCACACAATGCTGACACTCGGGCGTTTCTTCCGCACGAATCCAGTGCAGGAACCTCCCGGACTTACCATGTCCGATGAGAACCTGCGTCATGCGAGAGAAGCCACTCCTCAAAGAGAGGACTCACCACCATAATTATGGCGTGCCCAGCACTGGGTTGCGATAGTCGCTGTCGCCATTCCACCATGAGAATCCGCCGGAACTCTGACGACCATGCCGCGACTTGTCGCGGGAGCGGAGTTTCGCCTCGGCGTTGCATCTCCACGCGCACATCGTGCATGCGTGAAGGACGGTTGCCTTCAGATCCTATGTGGCAGGCCGGCAAAGAGGCTCGCGGCTTCGCGGGAGACCGTGCCCGAACCATCCGTATGGCCATGACCCTCTGGCACGCGTTCAGCTGTGCCGCCGATCGCTTTCGCAGCGACGGCGCCAACACCGGCGCCCCTAAAGGACCATGGACCGAACGATGCTTGCGTAGAGCCTCCGGCAGGAGGCGTCTGGATTTGGACCCCCTAGGTTGGGCAGGAGCCACTTGAGGGCAGCCCCAGTCCGATTCAGTTTGTGAGCCAGACGTCGGAAGTGCTTCTCGAAATTCCTCCGGCTATCGAGGACGAGTCCCAAGTACTTCATCGTCGACCCGACGCTGATGTGAACTCCTCCTACCGTTAATTGGGAACGCCGAGGCGGCGCGCTCCGAGAGCTGTGAAAACACATGGCCTCTGATTTGTGCAGCGACACCTTGAATCCCAACTGTCCTATCAACGACTATCGCAACCCCACGTGTCGCTAATTCGACTGCCACCCGGTACGACTCTTCCTGCGTCTGTACCAGTGTGTCGTCTGCGTAGCAGATCATGCGTGATACTAGTTAGTAATAAGCGATTACAGCGAAATGGAATAGTACTGGTTTAAAAATTGTCTTTTTTCCTGTACAAGATGGTTTAGAGCAAAAAGAAAATAATAGCTAAGATAGTGGAACTGCATATTTTAATTATTTCGTAGGACCCCGTTACTACTGCATGCGAAGATCTCTAAGATCGCCTTACAGTGTTTAAAACTGAGAAAGCGTTCCGTATCATTCTCACAAAGACTCAAACCAGTATTGTTGGATTCTTGGTGAAATAAAATCCAGGGAGAACGCGCATTTTACTCCGAGTTTCAACCAGACAATAGATCAACACGTTCACGTGAGTAACGTCTTAAAACATCGTGTTTTCTTAAGTAATTTTGGCAATTTTCATTCTGCTTTTTATGCAGCAAGAATTGTAATTCAAATAGCCTGAAAACTGGAGTTATTTCTTGCAGGTGTGTCAATATGACGGCCTCTAAATTATTATCATAATTTATTTGGACGGAACGTTTTTGGACGTCTATTTTATGTATGTTTTTTTTATATGAAAATTCCTATGGTGTATCTACATAGCGCGGCAACCCAAAAATAGTGCACCGCAGTACAAATAAACAGAGTTTAGGTTGTTTGCGTGAACGTTTAATAATGGAAGCTGACTTTTTTTGTAGTTAAATTTAAATAATACTCGTATCATCAATTATTCACAGATAGAGTGATTTGTTTTTCTAGTGGTTGCATTAGCTGGTGGGTGAGTGATCATGAAGTCCTGTTTAGCAGGTTGGGTAGTTTTTTTTTTAGTTTTTTCATCTGTTAGTCTGTGGGGGTGAACTTATAGTCATATATAAGTTCTCCCCCAATCACAATAGGATGTTGAAAACCTTTTGAGGAATAAAAGCGTATGTAAAAAAAACTTTTAAAGATCCACCAATACATTTTAAAATTGCAATGCACGCTCCGGATCAGATGTTATAGATATAAAGAATCTACACAAGCGCGATGCAATAATGCAGAGAGTATGTCCCTTGTACGTGTATAAGGACGTATTGGAAATGCAAGAGTCGGAATAACTGCATACCACGTACCATAACTGGAGGTAGCGATGCATTCCGACACGATTTTGATCTTTAATTTATAACATAATTTTCCGTCTGTCAAGAAATTGAAGAGAGTAAAATTGTTAAGAAAAATATCAAGAAAAATATTCGTAAAAGTTGTACATTAATGTGATGTGTTCTTGTAGTAAGCTACATAACAGTAGGTACATAGCGGTGTCTTATCGAAGGCTCCTTCGGTGTCGATGAAGACTGCTAGCGAGGAGCCTTTGTGATTTATTGCGCATTCGATCTTTACGATCATGCTATGCAGTGCTGATTCTGTAGATTAAGGTACCTGTGGAGTAGGCATGTTGCTGCTTATGGAGCGGTCTCTCTAAGAGAGGTCCGTCTCGGATGTATCTGTCACAGAACCTCTCCAGGGTTTTCAGTAAGAATGATGTCAGGCCTGGCCTGACCTGGCTGTCTGGGCCTGTATGCCTTGGATTGTGTGTAGTCAGTTTTTCCAGATTTCGGGATGAAAATAACTTTCACGTCGCGCCATGCAAGCGTTACATGTGTGTTATTATATAGGAACGGTATATTAGCAGCAGCCACGGTACAAGGGAATTTTCTTTCCACTGCAGTAGCGCAGGAAAGACACCGTCCAGTCCTGCTTATTTGTACGGTTGGAAGGTCCTGGTGGCCCATTTTATTCGGTCTTCTGTCACTTATGTTATGGGCTCTGGACCAATCGAGATCAGTTGGGGTTTGTATGCGATACGCTCGTACACGTCTTGTCCTTAAGCAGGTTGCAGTCCTTACTGGTCTCATGGTCGGTTAGTATGAAGCTTTTGTCTGGTTTCTTCAGCGCACCAAGGGTACGGTACGGTATTTGATTCAATGTTATCACAGAAGTTGCGCCATGCGGAATTTGGCTTTCTTATAGCTGTATTTAGTTTCTTTGTATAGCTCCCAGTCCTCTGGGAATCTTGAGTTTTTGGCAATGTTAAATTGTTTGCGTAATGTGTTTATGAGTTTATCAAGCTCTGCATTTCACCAGGGGTTACCTTTTCTTTTGATGTGTGGAGGGCTTAGTTTACAGTTTATGTGGTATGCTGTGATTATGTCGTTTGTGAGTTTTGTCACGGTGTTATTCAGTTCTACGGAATCAGTTATTTGGATTACGTGTCTTTGTTCCCTGGTTAGTAGGGAGAGTAAGTGGTGTTTATATTTGGATTGCGCCGTGGTTCTGGGCTGATGGCTGCCAAAGTGAAACATATTCTTCTGTGGTCAGAGCAAGAAAGTTCATTTGATACGCGCCAGTTGGAGATTAGGTTTGTCACGTTTTTTGTAGCTAATGTCAGGTCTATGATCGTAGGTCCGCGGACCGTGACCCAAGTGGATTCCGTGCCCCGATTCTCGATGTTGAGGTTAATGAAGAATAAGTTTGTGGATAGTGACTCACCTCTGGTGTTCGATACATCACTTCCCAATTGTGGGTGATACGCGTTTGACTCGGTGCAGATGATCAGGTCCAGGTTGGCGTTTTCGCAGTGTTGAAACCAGATCAGTCAATTCCTTTGGTGGGCAGTTTTTGTCGTCGTCTGGCATGTATGACGAGGCTAGTACCAGGTTCAGGGCATCATTACCAATCTGGAGCATGAGCGCTGTCAGGTCTCTTGAGGGGGGAGGGAAGTAGATCGCTACGGCAAGCCTCGCCGGAATATCCGTCGTGGCGCGCATGTATGTTGCTCCTCTTGAGCAGCCAAGGTTCTCACCCGTTTCGGGTCCCCCTGCAGCGCGCTCGACGAGAACGAGTCGTCCGGACGGTCTCTCTTCGCCGCTCCTGAGCCGCTTGGCCCAGGTTGTGGCTTAGAAGCGCTCAGCACAGTGCGCCCAGCTGGCCAGCAGGACGAAGCCTGCGCGGATCTTGCACATGCGGCTACCCGGCTCCCTCACCCTAATAAGGATTTTTTCGCGCTTTGAAGAAAGCAGGCGTAATTCGTCCGCTGGTATCGGGGTGGACCCACCTGAGCCATCAACTGTCCCCGAACCTAGTTTCTGGGTCAGCGTCTCTCACACTAGCCTCAGTCTTCGCGCATTGTCGTGCTAATGCACGCAGTTCGTCACCGAGACTGCTCCAGACTGGTGACCAGTCTCCCCGAAATAACCCCTTATTCGTCACGCTGTTCCAAACTATGCTCTGTTGTCAGGCACTCGTGGACGGTAAGCTCCGTGTCGGTCTGGGTGGCGCTTGTACACCAGACATGTCAGCGCGCGCTTAATAACACATACACGGACTGTCGTCCTTCGGTCCTCGCCGCCGAGGCCCGTCACGACACTCCCGTCAATGTCCGCCCCGTGCGGACGTACCTTGCTCGAGTAGCGATAGGCTAACTCGCAGTTACGACAACTCGAATTAATCGAATTAGAATGATGGCTTATTCGAATTGCAATTCAAATCAGCTCGACTCGGTGGAAAAATCCTAGCTTGGTCGGCCGAGTCAACTCGGTTTGCCAAATTAACTCGTTCCGCCGAATCAACTCGGTCCGCTAACTCAACTCGTTCCGCCGAGTTAATTCGGTCCGCCGACTCAACTCGTTCCGTCGAGTCAACTCGGTCCGCAGCCTTAACTCGTTCGCCGAATTAACTCGGTCCACCGAGTCAAGTAACCTTTTTAATGCGTAAGAATACCAAGTGAAATTTCTGTTTTCAGTCGTTTTATGTTAAACTAGCACTTTGCTGTATTCATGTCAAGTTTATAAACACAAGGAATAAGATTATTTTATAAAAACTTAACTTTCCCTAAATCATTTGGCGTCGTGATTCGCGTCGAATCAACTCGAGTTCTACCTACTGATTTAAACGTGCGGTGCGTCGCAACTCGCGTCGGGTCGGCGTTGTGGGTCTTGTTGCGAGTCAATTCGAATTGAAGGATAAAGCAACTCGAATTACCTCGTTTGTGGTTTGACTCGAATAACTTTATTCGCCCATCGCTGTGCTCGAGTGAGCCCGCGCCTCTGAGCCTTGTAGTCTAAAATAATCCCCTTTAATAATAATTTATCTTTTGTTCGATTCTGCCTGTTTCTTGCTGCCCTCCCCCAGCGATGCCCTAAGCCGAGGTCCGTACCCCACAGGGCGCCTCCTTAGCGTGTAGTTGCATAGTTTTTAGGTTAGTCAAGTAAGCCCTGGCTGGAGGCTTTGATTTTCGAATTAAGGCGCCTACACGCAAGTCCGGTTAAGCAGTCCTGCGAGATGCCACACAAAAAAAAGCGCGCGCTTAGTGACCGATGTGTAAACTCCGCGCGCGGTTGTTTTATGCTGCTTCGCTTTTAAAATCGAAATTCATTAGTTTCCAACATAACCGTGTCTTATTTAGAAAAAAAAAAAAATTACAATTTCTCGCATTATTTTACAATCATACGGCGTGTACTATTTTCCATTGACAAATAAATCCTATACTTTACAATAAGTCTCCATTTCTTCTTGTAACCATCTACATTCATAATAAGAACTTTGCTCACGCCATTTTCCGTATTCTCCACATCACATAACATGATAACCGATTTCTATACAATTTTTCAGTCAGCGGTGTCTTTTTTGCAGATTACCTCATACTTTTCTTTACACATAGGTACATTACATATATCAACTATCATTCCAGGTCTATTTAACCAAGGCTTTTTGAAAAAAAAAAAAAAACGTTTATGTTTACAGAATGAATTTATGAACATTTATAGTTGCACTGTGTTTCATATTGAAATATTTCTCCTTCGGCAAACGTGAATATTAAATTGTTGGGAAGATCTAATTCCTCATCCAGTAGTTACATTCTGTATCTCGCTTGTCAATATCACGAATACCGGACAGTAAAATGATATTAGACGGAAATACAAAATTGAAATTCAATTGGGATTTCCTGCTTGCATTAGTACGATGTGTATCGTGTACATAGCAACACTAAATTGGATCTTAGGTACCTACAATTTTGCAACGTTATTTACATATATAGGTAGGCACAATAACCCTACAAAAACATCGTTTTTAGGGTTCCGTACCTCAAAAGGAAAAATCGGAACCCTTATAGGATCACTTAGTTGTCTGTCTGTCTGTCTGTCGGACAAGACCCTATAACTCGGAAACGCGTGAAGATATCAAGTTGAAATTAAAACCATATAGTCAAGTCTGCAACCCTTGAAACTGTAAAAAAATCAAACTTGTAAGTTATCGAAAAAAACGTATATTTCGACACTCTCAAGGGAATCAAAATTCATAGGGTACTTCCCGTTTTCCTAGCATCCTGGAATTTGGCACGAAGCAAGTCCCATAGCATAAGTATAGGAAAAAATCTGAAAACCTTAAATTTGTAGTTACATCACAAAAAAGAACTTTTTGCGTTTCGTAAAAACCTTTGAGACTCGATTCTGAAATTGAACTGTTTTCATAGATAAGTGTGTACGGAACCCTCAGTGCACTAGGCCGACTCGCACTTGCCTAGTTTTTTTGTACTTTGACTTATTATGCTCGTTACTTGTTAATAGGTGTGTGTTTGTTATTGTAATGGATTTTCTCCACTCTTACCCAATAACTTTGACTGGCCTGTTGGTCTAGTGGTTAGTGGCCCTGACTGCTATACCGGAGGTCGTGGGTTCGATTCCCACCCAGGAAAAATGTTGTGTTTGTTCTGTCTGGGTGTAATTTATCTATAATATGTATGTATTTAGAAATATATAAGTATTTTTATCAGTTGCCTAGTACTCATAACACAAGCTCAGCTTATCTTGGGACTAGACGGCGTTGTGTGATAGTTGTGGAATATTATTATTATTTCGTTATGAGTTATTATATCTCAGAACCCTGGGGTCCTGGACCTTTGGAAAGCGTACGAAGAGTCGCAACCAACTCGCAGAGGCCCCTTATACCTACGCTTTTAATGGAACGTGGTACCAACCGGCGATTATCTCTGTATGCTATGCTAGTGCATCCAAGGACAACCCCCGGTTAATGGGAAACTATTGCGATATATGGAAAACTAAGATATAGGGCTATGGTTTTTGTAGTCGTAAGTGGACTGGATACCAGGAACTATGTTAAGACTATGGCCCCTGCCTGAACAATGTTATTAATTTCCATCAATAAAAAGACAGGGGATGACTTGCACACTCAATAAATGGGCCCCCAAAAACGGTCGCTAGCACGAAGTGACGTAGCAACAAGAAGGCAACATATCCTGAGGTGCTTGAGGAGCGGAGAGGTATACCACAGCTATCAGGACAATCCCGGAAGTACGGTCAAGATCCCTACCAGCATCTTACTGGATTATACATCCTTCTCCTGAGCACATTTGCTCTTGCGAATCTCCACTCAAGCCAGCCAATAAAGGCAAGAGAGAGGTGGGAGCTCCGTTCCTCGTCAGTGTTCACTACAGCCGGCCAACAAAGGCAAGCCGGAGATGAGGAACAAGATTTCTCCCGGGAGATCGGGTCCGTGGGGTCGCTAATGCCCACCAGTTCGCCACAAAACTGCCCTGCGGATTGTATCTCTCTTAGTCTGGCCCCTGACCCTAGGTATGTTACGGCAAAGCAAACTTCACCGATACAGACCTAGGGTATATTGGAGCACGCAAGCCCCACCACGACGTCAACGTAGAGATACGGCGATGGAGTTATTATTATTATTATTATACGATTATAATTTGGGTGTCTTCAACGCTAGAGTGAATAGGCTCTACGTCAACGTAGAGATACGGCGATGGGATGGGTGATTAATAGTATTATTATTATTTATATTAACTTTACCCTAGTTAATTGAGGCCTATGCCTAGAAGTGCACCGAATTACGAATCATATCACAATGTTTGTTATCGAACTCCTCCGAAACGGCTTGACCGATATTTATGACACTTTTTGTGTACATTTGGTAGGTTTTTTTTTATTCTTGATAAGTTCGCGCTTGACCACTATCTCACCTGATGGAAAGCGACGATGCGGTCGACGATGGAGCGCGCTTGCTTAGAAATAACCTATTCTATTTATTATTCTATTTATTTTTAATGAATTATGTTTTTGTCTTGCAAAAAGTTTGCAATATGTTACGAGGCATGCCTTTTAAGTTTTGTCGTTTGAAGAAAAAAACACAACTAGAACCTTATAGTACTTTATACTGTTTTTCAAAGTATTCACCACGTAGCTTAATACACTTTTCCATTCGCTCAAACCAGTTATTATAACATTTATTCCTACATACTCTAAAGTGGGGGTGTTCAAAATGGCTGACTTGAAAGCGTCGACTGCTTCTTCACCGGACTGAACCTTTGACCACGACGACTTTTCTAAATTTTAGGAAAAGTAAAGAAATCGTTAGGGCGTAGGTCAGGATTGTATGGAGGATGGTCAAGAATTTCTACTTTTTCCTGCTTCAAATACTCAATCGTTTGACGAGCGCTGTGTGAGCTTGAGTTGTCGTGGTGCAGGATGATGCGTCACTTTGAGTTAGACTTTCAAAGTTCGGCGATGACTTGTGGTAAACAAACTGTGGTATAACACTCTGCGTTAACCGTTCTACGATCTTCAAGTACAATAATTGCAACATGGCCGGTTTTTCCAACGAACGTGGCCACTATCTTCTTTGAAGTGCTTCGAGAACGAACAACTTTAGTCGGCTTTGGCTCGTCTTGAAAGACCCAGATTGTAGATTGTTGTTTGGAATCAGGATCGTAGGCATAGATCCAAGATTCGTCACTACTGATGATGTCGTAGACGTGATTTGACTCTCCTCGGTTGAACCTTTGCAGAGTTTTCTTACACCATCTGACGCGGACCGCCTTGTGATCGTCGGAAAGCAGATGCGGTATCTAACGGCTTAGCGCGGTAGCTTTCTCACACCAAGCGCTTCATGCAAGATCTTCTGAATGGTTGTCCCTGAGATGTCAAATAAGGCCTCTATCTCTCGATACATCACATGACGATCTTCGAGAATTAGTTGTCTCACAGCAATGATGTTATCTTCAGTGAAGGCGGATTTTGGGCGTCCTTCGCGAGATTTGTCACTAACACTAGTATGTCCACGTTGGAATTATAAATACCAGTGTTCGACAGTCCGCAGACATGGGGCTTCATCACTGAACACAGATGTCAGCTCTTCAAAACACTGAAGCCGTGTCAGGCCTCTTTTAAAGTTGTAGAAAATTATTGCACGAACATTTTCCTTAGAAAGATTCATTTTCGTACGTAACCTGACAGATTCCAATCGACGCTGTGACTAAACAATAGCATTAATCCTAATACTTTCAACTGTTTTGAGATTCAAAATTTAAACACATTCGAATATAGAACAGTTCCAAATTCAAAATTGCCGGGAAATATGGAAACGACAGAACTTAAAAGGCATGCCTAGTTTATAAGTTTGCGCCTTTTCTGGCAAATAAAATGTTTTTCTTTCTTTCTTTCTTTCTATTCACTCTCGACTTAAAGATTCCCGGGTTGTAGCCATCAGGAAACACAGATTCCGGCAAGGAATTCCACTCCTTAGCTGTCTAAAAATAAAAATCAAAAATAGTAGTCGTAGTCAGCCCGATGTTTTTCTTTAATAATTTATATGGCAGAACAACGTTAGCTGGGTCCATCTACATATTGTTTATGAAGGTAATTTACCTTCTTCCATGACTTTGTCTTAACTCGACAACATTACCTACTAGAGGATACCTCGTAAATATCTTATAAAAAAAATTAACACTCGCAAAGAATAATTTGTAATATACATATTGCAGTCATAATATTCTTCTCAACTATATTAGTCTTCCAGCCCTTCAAAGAAAAGATTGACTAAATCGTTT
Source organism: Mythimna impura (assembly GCA_905147345.3). Lineage (NCBI taxonomy): Eukaryota > Metazoa > Arthropoda > Insecta > Lepidoptera > Noctuidae > Mythimna > Mythimna impura. The sequence continues at coordinate 36,958,020 of LR990339.1, forward strand.
AACATGGTACTACCGAGAATTCTAAATCCTAAATATTACAACTAATTTGTGGAAAGGTTGGGTTATGTTTACCCAGTTTCATGAACTTAAACGAAAAACGACTTTTATTTTCAAGTAAAATATTAAACTAAATGCTAAAAATGTTGTGAAAGTTAAGTTTAGTGCCGCTTTACATACTCTTACGTATAGTTCGTCCTCAAATGATACTTTTAAAATACGGAGAAGACCATTAGCTAGAACAATATACGCTTGACAAACTTATTTTACATATATGTAGGTATAATAAGAAGATGAATTTATTCTGCGAGAAGGAACGTCTAATTAGTACCTACTACGTATATTTATACACGTCGTGTGCTTTGAAGACCGAGTCGAGAGACAATGTATATACATTGTCTCTCGACTCGGTCTTCAAAGCAATTTCAGTAATACCCCCTAGGTACTTGTCGAGTTTTCGTATCTTACTTCTGAAAATCTCTCATTTATTTCCTACATCTTCCACAACTTTTAATGGACAACGCGTTTTAATGAAAGTATTTACATGCACATCCATCAATCAACAGAGAGCGGTGACGCATTTCATAATTCTGAACGAGCTTGTTTTAAATAAAATACTTTTTCAACCTCCATTTTCAGTTGACGTGCCCTACTCTTCTATGTTGTCTTGAAATCATGGTAATTCCAGTGTGAGATAAAGACAGAACTAAAGAGGCCGTACTTAAGCACTATCCCTGTCTCACACCGGATTCCTGACGATTTCAAGACGACACGGTACCCAGCTCTCCCTATTTTTAACCAATTTCAAAAGTTGCTATAGTAGTTCAGTCAACCCCTGTTAAGTGGATGCAACTTGACATACATTTTCGCTGTTTTTAATACAACCGCTTTTACGCGATTATGACATTAATATACATTTTTCATTTGATATTTTGGAAACATTTTTTGATAGGTATCTTGTGGATATTATATAAGCTTCTATTGAAATCAATTTATAAATTTGTGTAAAACTAATCTTCTATTTTGCATGAACTTTGAAACTTCATAATTTACTCAAAAATTCAAAAAGCCAAAAATGTATAAAAATTGAAGCCTTGCAAATTTAATTAAGATTCTAAATTAAGTCATTTCTTTTTTAAACGCGTTTGATTGCCTTAGTAGAAGTAACAAGCTTTTGAACAATGCTCGTTGTTGACGATAGGCGAATGAAAAAGGACCCTCTATTTTATAGTTACAGTGCCACAGATACAAACACATAGCGTAAATAAAGAAAATAAAAACGATAATTTGTTGTATGCTGCTATTGTATTGTAAAAGTTTCAGCTGTTTATTCTATCCTTGTTTTTCTAACTGCACTTGTCTGCCTCGAGGCGTGCGTGTGAACTTTGCTACTTTGCTGTGAAAATAAACAATGGATCTATGTTCACTAAACATGCAACTAAGTGCATGTAATGCATTGTTACAAATGTTTGTCAGACATATATTTGACTGGTTAAGTGCTGTGAAACGGCATGATAATTACAGCCGAAAGAAGTTCACTATTGGACATAGACCATCGGATTCCCACGACCCTCACCAAGTCATTGGTCTGCTTTGTAGGATGCATTAAAACTGAAAAACAGAAACAGAATAAAAAATCGAAGCCGTGGATCAATGTCTGTGGCTTTGGAGTTAAAAAATTCAATTAATATTTAAATTATTCAAAGCACATAGAGATGTCTCTCTCTCTCTAGATATATTTCACGTATCTACAGTTGTGAATTTCTTTTAGTACAATTTACATCTCGTCTAAATTATTCCACTAGCTGCTGCCAGCGGCTTTGCCCGCATAATAGTAGAAAATAATCCCAAGGCATACTACCGGGATAAAAGTATCCTGTGCTATTTCAGGAAATGGACTACCCGTGTATCAAATTTCATTGAAATCCATTCAGCTGTTCGAGAGCGAAGAAGTAACAAACAAACATACACTCGCACACCATCACTCACAGACATTTACTTTTATAATATTAGTGTGATTAGTGGTTTTTTTTTAAGCTGGGAAATCATCTAATAACTTCTCTTGCTCTAGGGTGAAGTGGAAGGGCGTGTCAGACTGTTATTGACTGACAACTACACCTATGGTCCTCCTTGGCCCTTGCGTTACAGGACTACGAGTTTGCCTTTCGGAAATCAACCTATGGCCCCAAGTCAACCCATGGCCCCATGTCAATCCATAGGCCCAAGTCAATAAGTACCATCCATAGCATAGCATAGTCGGCCTTATAATGTTCCCACTGCTGGGTCTCAGGCCTCCTCTCTAGGAGAGGGAAGTCCCATGTGATCTGCGGAACAGTTCAAAAGAGTCACCATGACCCTCGGACGCAGAGGGCAACTAAAGGAACATGGTTGGGTTTAAGTCAGTAAAAGTCTGGACACTTCCTATTTAATAATTTAAAAAATGGCTTATAACCATGCACTAGGCAGAAATCCAGACTATAGTGAGAATTTCCTAATGAAAAAACAACAATTTGTCTGACGTGGGTCGCGTGGGTGACGTTGATCCAAACTAGGACCTTCTGCTTACTTTGTATCTCTTCGACCAACTATGAATTTAACGAGTTAACAATTACATAATAAACTGCTTCAACTTGTTCAATATTCCAACATTTTGTTCTATTGATTTATTTGTTAGCAAAGCCGGTAGAGTATAAATTATTTATTCAGGATTGAACTGTTGTTATGGTTTCATATGAATATGAAATGGTGGAGTAAAGCCTAAGTGTAGTTAACAAGTTAGTGCGATCAATACGCTATGAATAATTTAAAGAATGTATTTTTTGTGCAATATGTTGTTGTTGTTGTTGTTGTTTGTTGTTGTTGTTTTTGTTGTTTTGTATATGTTATGTTTTGTGTGTTTGTTGTTGTGTGTACGTTTATTGTTATAGTAGCCACACACGTTATAGTATACTTGCGCAAGTAAAGACTTGCACAATGTGACCACAGACTGCTCAAATACGTTTGTGCAAATATCATTTCTGACAAAGTGAGTTGTGTTGTTTTGAGGGATGGATGACGCTTTGGCATTAGTTGACTTTATTTAAGCGACAAAAAGTTTTAAAACGCACAACAGAAAGCGAACTATATGGACTAAATACTGCTTAAGAAAAAGAGAGCATTTCTCACACATCAATTTATTAAATTAATTGAAAGAACCCAAAGACTGGCATAACTATCTGCGTATGGATGAATAAACTTATTTGAAACTTTTGTCGATGGTAACGCCATTTATAAGAAAACAAGATACTGTTATGCGGCAAGCTAAGTACTCGTATATCTCCACGCGAATGATTAACAGCCACTTTAAGGTTTCCCGCAACTGGGAGGAGTTACGAAGATCTGAAATTAACAATAATAGGTAATGTCACCTCAGGCCTTGGATGTTATTATCCCAGAAACATGTGACGCGTTATACAGAGTACTGTATTAGTTTAGTTTACTGTAGGTTGTTGTGTAGGTTTAAGTTTGTTTCTTTAATTCCTAAGTTAGTTTTGGAGCTTTCTGTCTCAAAGTATTTTAATATTTATTTTATATATGCTTGGTCCTTGTATTATTAAATTTGTATTCGTCTTTTGGTATAAAAAAATAAATGTCCATAACAGTTTTTTTTTTACGAGTGTACATGCGCTAAAGTTCGCAGAACCTATGTTCAGTCTCGTCCAGTTACGTCGGCCGTATTGTAGGCGTAGCCAATTAAAACTTGTACAACACTGTCACACACGTATACGTAAACTTGCGCAAACGCATGTTTGCACAAATTGGGAATCGAAATTTGGAACTTGTTTTTTAAAATTGTACAAGTCACTTGCGCAAGTATCTTCCAACACACCACCACCACCACCACCATACCAGCATTAGAAGCACTTAATTTATTACCAGACCACTCAGAAAGTTTTGCGAAAAAACGTTTTTATATTTACGGCACTGACTACTTGTAATTATTTTAAATACTTTGGTTATTTAAAAGTAAAAATACCATTGTTTGAGTTTTGAATTTCCCTCCATATTTTTACAAGAGCCAAATCAAATTATCTTGTCTCATTTAAAATGGAGGCTGGTAGAGAATTCTTTGAAAAGATATAATAAAAATATTTTATCCATACAAGTTAGTTTTTTAGTTTCTCAAAACTTTCTAAGTGTCCCACGTATTTTATTAAAACATTATTTCCACCTAGCGGCTTGACAGCTGACCTAACTTCTCTGACATTAAAAACAATCCCTTATTTTCCTCTAAAATTTTAGAGTAAAAAAAGGGATTGTTTCTGTATATATAAAAGGAGAAACTGACTGACATATCAACGCACAGCCGAAAGTACTGGAACTAGGACCGTGAAATTTTGCAGAAAGTTTTTTTTATGACGCAAGCGAGCACTAAGAAAGGATTTTTCAAAATTCACTTCCTAAAGGGATGAAATGGGGGTCCAAAAAAAAACGTCATTTCTCCGAAACTGTTCACGGCCGCAATGGAGGATGTCTTCAAGGTTCTGGACTGGAGTGGATTGGGCATTAATGTCAATGGCGAGTAAGTACATCACTTATCTTCAATTTGCCGACGACATAGTAAGCACAATGCTCAATGACCTCAGTAGAGTTTCCGAAAGAGTGGGTCTTAAAATGAACATGGACAAAACTAAAGTCATGATAAACAACCATGTAGCACCCACTCCTATCAAGATTGGAGACTCTATACTCGAAGTTGTGGACGATTACGTTTACCTTGGACAGACAGTCCAGTTGGGTAGATCTAATTTCGAGAAAGAGGTCAACCGTCGAATCCGACTCGGCTGGGCAGCGTTCGGGAGGCTGCGCGGTATCTTCTCATCCAATATACCACAGTGTCTCAAGACGAAAGTCTATGACCAGTGCGTGTTGCCAGTGATGACATATGGTTCCGAAACGTGGTCGCTCACAATGGGCCTCATCAGAAGGCTCAAAGTCACCCAAAGGGCAATGGAAAGGGCTATGCTCGGAGTTTCCTTGCGTGATCGAATCAGAAATCAAGATATCCGCAGGAGTACCAAGGTTGCCGACATAGCACGAGGAATCGCCAAACTTAAGTGGCAATGGGCAGGGCACATTGCTCGCAGAACGGATGGCCGTTGCGGCTGAAAGGTTCTGGTGTGCCGACCGCGTACCGGAAGACGCAGTGTTGGAAGGCCCCCTACAAGGTGGACCGATGACCTGGTGAAGGTTGCGGGAATCCGATGGATGCGAGACGCACAGGACCGTTCGTTGTGGCGACATTTAGGGGAGGCCTATGTCCAGCAGTGGACATCTATCGGCTGAAATGATGATGATGATGATGAAGGATGTAATATATTAATATGGCCATGTCTTATTTTACTTATTATAACACTCTTCTATATATACTTGTTAATATTAATACATAGTAACATGTGTTTGCAATATTGTTTTTTTTTTAAATAGAACATTTGTAATGTATTCAGTAAACTTTTTTTTTTCAATTACTGAAGCCCAAAAAGAGGGTTACTTTTGTATCAATTACTATCGTAAATACGTTTAGTTAGTTATAACTAGACTACACACTTTTCAAAATTATCATTAGAAAACCCTGAAAAATGATCATGAAGAAATAAAAGGTTTTGATCACTTCATCATTATTCTAACTACCTATTTAAAATCGAGTATGACCTCATTTTTTAAATATCGACTGTGAACTGGCAACCGGTACTATCTCAATTTTGACAACTTTACAGGATGAAGAAAAAACATGTTTGCATCATTTATACAGCATCTCGTATGTTAAATAAAAATACGTAGTTTTTAAATATTTTTATTGCACATGTAATTAAAAACAAAAGTAACATTATATGCTTCCTTCCAATATAAAATCGAGATAGGACAATATAAATCAACACAAGAACAAACATAGGACTTTTTACTTGGAACAATATGGGATATCTTCAAAATCAAAATAAAACAATAACGATAGAACATTATCAACACAATATTCTTTATAATAAAATTAACTTATTAATAATAAAAGAACATTTTTAGGTAGGAAATTTCATCAAATTCCATTTCTAGGTGGTTCAGTCAAGGACAATGTTATTTTAATATTCTCAATTTTAGAGGGCATAATTTCTTAGAACCTATTTATCAACAAAAGCTTTAGATCACAAATCTTATTTTATAATAAAAAAAAAAACAATAATTACCAAAATTAGGGAATCTGCAAAAAGTTACAAAATAATGTTTCTTTTATGCTACTTTTGTCTACTGTCCTACACCAACAATAACGATGGGTTCGTGGAAACTGTCCATACGGTCGGGTCTAAGTTTTTCAAGACTCACCGTACAAATAAGAACAAGAAGCTCTCCGATCCGACCCTCGAGCTAATGAAGAAGAGGCGTGAGATGATTCTGTAGTCTTCAGACGATGCGTGCATATACCGGCAGCTCAATAGACAAATCTCGAAGTCTCTGAAACGCGACCTTCGCCGCTTTAATACCGCAAGTTAAAACTAATAAGCTAAAAAACAACAAGGCGTCGGGTGAGGACGGAATTACGGCTGAACTCCTGAAGGCGGGTGGAAAACCAGTCCTTAAGGCCCTTCAGAAACTATTTGATTCCGTCATACTCGAGGGAAAAACGCCACAGGCGTGGAGCAGAGGCGTGGTGGTACTCTTCTTTAAGAAGGGCGATAATGCCGTGCTTAAGAATTACAGGCCCATCTCGCTTCTGAGCCATGTCTACAAGCTGTTTTCCAGAGTCATCACAAACCGTCTCGCGCGCAGGTTCGTTGACTTCCAGCCTCCCGAACAAGCCGGATTTTGAAAAGGCTTCAGCACCGTGGACCACATACATACGCTGCGGCAGGTTATACAGAAGACTAAGGAGTATAATCAGCCTCTCTGCTTAGCGTTTGTGGACTACGAGAAAGCCTTTGATTCGATTGAGACTTGGGCTGTACTGCAGTCTCTCCAACGGTGCCAAATTGACTATTGGTACATCGAAGTGCTGAAGTGTTTGTACAAAAACGACACCATGTCAGTCCGAATACAAGACCAGACCTCGAAACCTATCCTCTTGCAGCGGAGCGTGAGGCAGGGAGACGTTATTTCTCCGGAACTGTTCATGGCAGCAATGGAGGATGTCTTCAAGGTTCTGGAATGGAGAGGGCTAGGCATTAATTTCAATGGCAAGTACATCACTCACCTTCGGTTTGCCGACGACATAGTAGTCATGGCTGAGACTACGGAGGAGCTCAGTACAATGCTCGGTGACCTCAGTAGAGCTTCCGAAAGAGTGGGACTTAAAATGAACATTTTTTTTTTTTTTTAATTGATATAAACCAGCGCTTGACTGCGATCCCACCTGATGGTAAGCAGTGATGCAATCATTGATGGTGAGGCGCACTAGTTTATCAAGAGCCTATTCACTCTAGCCTTGAAGACACCTAAATTATAGTTGAACGGGAAGATCGCAGCAGGCAAATTGTTCCAGTCCTTCGATGTACGCGGTATAAACGACGAAGCGAAACGCTTAGTCCGGACCGTTGAAGTTTCAACAACGTAAGGGTGGATACTCGCCGTACGTCGGGTTGTCCGATGGTAGAAAGAAGATGGCGGAATCAAGTCATGCAATTCCCGCGCACACTCTCCAAAATGCAATTAATTATCGTGTATTCCGATACTCTATATTGCGCAGGGCCATTTTGGACATTTGCCTTTACAAATGAACGAATATTTTATTTATTTTTTATTTTAAACTACTATAGGTACTTTCAAAATGCGATTCAAATAAGAATAGAAACGTCAATGACCTCTATCTATCAAATGTAACTTGGAAAAGTACGGTTTGCAAAGAAAACTAAAACAAAACTAAATAATAATAAATAATCTTATTGATAAGCTATTTCCGTTTTTTTTTAGTTTGTTTATCTGAGTCTTAGTTAAATCTAAGTTAATTAAAAAAGTTACTGGTTAATCTAAACTTGCTAAATACATTATTCATAAAAAAACTGTTTTCTTTCTTATTTTCATTGTTGGCCTTCATTCACCTTCTTCCATTCGCCAGTACTTAGACTTTGAATAATGAACATTAGAATTGAAAAAAAAAATAGTATCCCACCGGTATTTGGAACAGACTCCATCTAGCGGTCAGGACTCCAGAGAAAGAAATCTTCTAATAATACGCACCGTTTCCACAAGCACCACTTCTTGATCCAACCACCTGAAGAGAGCCTCCTGAGATGTTGGTCAAGCCTCGTGCCGATTGTACCTTTGGCTGACACGATATCAGTACAATGATCGCTGAGTCCACATCCCTTTTATGGACAACCTCGCGAGCCAAGTATACTTGATTTTTTTATGATATGGACCGATCCCTGGTGATGTGACCATTATTGAGAACTGAGACGAATACATACCTGTAGGACGGGACTTCCTATTCCACAAGAGAGTATTTCAGAGCAAATTGCTGATGAATAATTCTGGTTACTTATATTGTGTCTATGCAAGTACTTTCCGTTATCTAGGTGAGAACAACCAAAAAAATAAGGTGAATTCATTCTCCCAGTCAGTCGGAAAAATTATGCTAATTGCACATTCCAAAGCGTAGATCTCTGTGACGCTAAAAGATCTACATTGGGCCCATGAAGGGCTCAGAAAAAGCGTCCATGAAGTTATTTACTCTGTGCCATACCTACCTACGATCGCTACACTTGCGACGTCGGTTAGGAAATATTTCGCGAGACAGCATACCTCGTGGTTTTCAAAGAATTAGCATTTCTAAAGCTACGAGACCCACCAGTCTCATCAATGATGTATCCGATGTGCAGTCGACCCGCCTATACTATACATGGCGTCAAGTTCTGTTTGAATACGCCGTAATACAAACAAGTTACGGCGTATTCAAACGGAACTTAACGCCTCAACAACATCAATACTGGCATGACCCAACCGTTAACAAAACCTTATATCTACTACGTTTGTTCATTTATAATTTTTTTAATACATGTAACTTGTTCTTATGTGATTGTGTTTTTATCTTGTCACATCTTTCTGCATGTGATCTCTATCTGTGTTCTACTTTGTGCACCTGTTATGAACTACTTCACACTATTTCAGAACTACCAGGGGAAATCTGCCCCCGACGACCCCGCGTGCCACCGTTACTGTGATGAGTATACTTTCTGCAAAGCTTCTGGTGATGTGACTTACGCCATTTTGTAATTTTAGCTGTAGATTTATCGTAGATTTAGTGTATATTTTTGCTTGCATTTGGCATAGCCAAACATAGTTTCAGCGGCTCCAGTCAGTTGATGCTAAATTTTGAGGTCTACGCTAGAGGAGTCGAGCACGAGCCGAGCTCAAATTCGTGTAGTGTTGCTCGTGCTTCGCTTCTCTAGAGTCGGTCCACACTACACGAATTTAAATTCGGCCATTCACCTTTAAACTCTCATTCAAAGGTATTCAAATTTTTTACTGAAAATTGGTATTCTGAATAGAATTTATGATATATCGTACGAGAGTCAAAGCAATTATTTTAATTAAACCATTTATAGGACATTTGGAGGTAAGCGGAACAGAGAGTAAAGTCCCACAAACCTCCGTTGAAAAGGGACAATCCTCCGGCCAGACAGGTGTTATGTCTGGCGGGCTACTGTCCAATAGATGATTTCGGGCTGTTCTATATGTTCAAATCGCGCAGAGAACTTTAATTGCGCGATGCAGGATTAGTTCTTATGTGACGCCATAGATGTGGCTACAGACCTTTGAACTGTTCATGTAGGTATTATAATATTTACCCGGTAAATGTGTGGATTGCTACCCGAGATAGGGATTTCTCCTTATATATTCAGAAAATATATTAGAAATTAACATTTTTGTAATGTAAACTGATCCAGTTTAGTAGAAACGTTTCCTGAATTTGGTATCTAATCTTTCTTTGGATTTATTTTATATAATATAAACTATGTATATAGTAGTAGGTATTATAGTCGATTATACTTAAGAACTAGATAAGTATTTATTTAGTCATTTAAATTTGACATTTTTGAACTTAAGTAATTATAGTTTTGGTAGATCTTATAGAAGTTTTGTCATTTAGGTCAACATCGAAGTTTTAGAAGTTATAACAAACAGTAGCCTGCCTGCTCACTTGTAGGAATCTTCATTATATGTTCATCTCCGCCGCTGTATGATTTCATAATAGGTACATTAGACCGAGATAATAGTTCCGCAAACTTTAGAGCACTTTAGCATAATTAGCTTAAAGCTAAGCTTTTTACATAATTAATAAGATTAAATTCAGAACACGAGTTTCAACTCCACATATAGAGCGAACTGAGAATAATATTGAAATAGTTGTGTTGGAAGGATAGATTTCCTTTCTAGCTTTTCCAGGATTTCATTCAATCATCCACATATACATACATTACATAGCTTCCTATAGAATAGAATAGAATATAATAAACTTTATTGTACACCATAAAAATAACACAACTTATACATAAACTTAAATCTATGGGTACAATGGCGGTCTTATATCATAAATAAACGTTCATCATCGGCTCTTTTACATAACTAGGTTAAACAAAATCACTTTCTGCGTCTGCCTGTTAATCTACTGACCTGTTTATCCGCTAATTCGTCCTCAGCCATGCAACGAATTTTTTTATACTAAATAAAGAAGGAAATAAAAATACTTCCTTTGGCACACATTACACTAAAAACCGGCCAAATGCGAGTCAGACTCGCGCACGTAGGGTTTCGTACCGTCCCGCGTCCGTAACAAAAAATGCAAATTCTACCGGTTGCATTTCGGAGAGTGTGCGTCGGAATAAAATTGCATGACCTAATTCCGCCTCGCCCATTTCATCATCGGACCACCAGACGTACGGCGATATCAAAAAAATAAAATAAATAAAAAGGCATAAAAACACGTTTGTTGTATAGGGGCCCCACTTAAATATTTATTTTATTCTATTTTTAGTATTTGTTGTTATAGCGCGCGGCAATACAAATACATCATCTGTGAAAATTTCAACTGTCTAGCTATCACGGTTCATGAGATACTGCCTGGTGACAGACGGACTGACAAACAGGTGGACAGCGGAGTCTTATTAATAGAGTACTGTTTTATTATTATTGTAATGCAATTGAATCATTCGTTTTTTTTATTATTTTACTGTTTGTGTTCCTAGTTGTTAAGTTTTAATATTCAATGTTAATTGTTCTTTGAATAAATCAATCAATCAATACCTTTTGGGTGCGGAACCCTAAAAAATAACACTGGCACATTGTGTGTCTCGTGGTGTTCAGCAAAAATGCCAGACAATTACGGAGTGGGCAGCTGTGAGTGGATGCGAATCAGTTTATTTATTAGTATTTGATGTAAGGTTAATAAATATATATCATATATATTAATGTGAGGTAAATGCGGAAACACATTCTCTCATTCCAAGTGCAAGTCTCAAATAATCGAGGGCTGCACTCCAATCCCGATGCGGTCCACAACCATCTTGAGATTGACAAACCACACTTGCTTTTCTTAACGGAGACCCAGTTTTTATGTCCGTCAGATACGGCGTATCTCGACTATACGGGATACTCATTGGAACACCATTTCCTGCAGCGTGCCGGGGTCTGTGTGTACGTCCGAAATTATATCTGTTGCCAGCGTTTCAGGACCCTAACTTCTCATCTTTATGGCTGTTGGTGGAGATCGATGTGGACAAAATTGTCTATACCTGTGTCTACTGATCGCACAGCGGTAACCAGGAGGCAACTTGACTGTTTGGCTTCCTCAGTGAGACCGCCGATAAGGACATGCATCGACACCGTAATGCACAGTTTGTCGCTCTGAGGGCCTTTAACGCTTGTCACGTTAAATAATAACAAGACCTTTTCTAATAAGCCCTTAAAGTATATGTACTAATTAAAAATTAATGGTGTATATAGACCTATTATTTCACTATTTGACTTTGGCGTGGCTCAAAAGACTGCTCAGCTTAACTGGGCTGGACATGATTGCAGTATACTGATCAAGCGGTGGGCAACTGGGCACGTATAACACAAAATTTGTGCTTTGAAATCGCGAACTGGCCAGTGGTCGCCGGCAGACGATGAAGGAGATGGCGGGATGACTTAAATGTTTAGTTAGGAATTGGCAAAAGGTGGCCCAAAAACGAGAACAAATGGAGAGAGGCCTTTTACCCAGCAGTGCGACAGTAGAGACTGATATAATATATTATTTTATTAATTTATCTTAAGTTATGGCTGAAAACCGACATCCTCAGCATGTCAAAGTATCCATTGCTGCAACATTGTCTTGAAAAGTAAGGGGATGATTTTAGAAATATCTTTTACTGTACTTTGCTCTTCGTAGATAAATATGATGTATTCGTCTAAAACGCTGGTTTTCAATCTCTGATTTGATTAAGAATTTCTGAATTAGAAGGTTCTTAGATTTCTTTATATTTCTATGAAATGCATAACTGATCAAAATCTTAGTGCTTGTTTACGGAGACGTAGTAGGGCGTCGCGCATCGCGTGCATCCTCAGCATGGCATCTCACGACACATCGGGCGTTTTTACGGTTACAGAGAAGCGGCGCGTGCTGCGGCCCGCGTCATCGCACGCGTAATCAAACATTATGGCATTGTACGATTTTGTTTATGGAGACGCGGGGCGTTCAGATCTCGTATTAGGGCGGGCCCCCTCGCTGGTGTGGCTATGTTTTACTCTGAACGGAGAAAGCCGCCTATGCCGCCGCGTGCGCCGCCTATATTTTAAGCAAACGCGTGTAAAAACGCTTCTCTGTAAACACTCTCATACAACGTCATATGTTTGAATTTAGTGCGGACCACGCCACCCAACGCCCTGTCTCCGTAAACAAGCACTAAAACGTGTCTAAGAATCATTCCCCGAATTCAAAACCCAGAACAAGGCAAGACTTTTGAATACACAGTAAGATTGACTTGGCTAATGTTGGTTTCTTGGTCTTTAAACTTCAATTTTGAACTCATTTAGCACTAACAAATAAAAAGATTTGTTTTAGAACAACGTTTGTAAACGCACTTGTACTTAAATACAATCAAGACATCACTTTCATTTGGTGTTGCTTCCACTTATCTAAAATTTAGAATAATAGTTTCGTAGTGTGACTTTTTCGCATTCATAAGATGGTGAGTTTTAAGAGAAGAGAGAGTTATATATTGGCTGCTACGCTGCATGTCGAGGGTTCGAATCCCGCACGAAACAAATGTTCATTGGCCTACAAATAGTTTTGGGACCATCGCCATCGTGAGCACAAACACGCGTGCGTTCACAAACCTATGTAAGTGAACGCCGCACCCACGATACAGAAGTATAACCTAGTACGGGACAAGGTTTATTTTTAATTAAGAAAAAAGTTTTTATTTTCAATCCAATTATCTATAACTGAACATTAAAATAGAAGAAAAGACAAGAGCTCCAAAAAAAGATTTTTTAACTTTAACAGACTTTCAAAATTCGTTTCGAATTAATCTCATGACGTTAGGTCAATAAAGCGATAATACGACTCAAAATAATAATTGTTTCATGTAAAGTACGAATAATGACCGGTTCTTTCGATAATGCCCTTTTATAAGTATGTCACAAAACCATCTCGTAAAGCAAGTCATTCTGTCCCTATGGATTTAATGTAATATGGGCGTTCACTTTGGAATGAGATTTGGAACGTCAAAAACAATTTTTTGAAAAAAAAATCACATTATTCGAATTAAAACGTACACGGCATCAAATAAGTAAATTCAAAAATCAAGCTGGCCACTAACAAAAAACGAATAAAACATAGAATTACTGACAAGTCTCTAAGCTAAAATAAAGTAATAAAAAAGCGAGAGCGTTATTGAAAATTAAAGCAATAAATAGGTAGTGAATTTTGTTTGTTTCAAATTTCAAAACATTTGTGATAATTAACATTAACTGATTAAATTTCTCTATATTTTGTTTCTGTATATTATCTTTTAATTATCTCACAGATGGTATTAAAATTACAGTATCCTGTGGCGGCTTGAATTCCTCAGTTCACTCAGGTTTATATATTAACTCGTGGCGTTCGAGATTAAAACTTAGGTAGTACTCTTCCACCCGTGACACTGACAGACACTGCTTTATCCTCTAGTCACATACATACTTAAACATATACATGTTACCCTTGACTACAAAAAACAAACCTCGAAACGCACACGTTGTTCTCGAACATTAGTTTTTTAAATGCGAAACATTGTTCCCAATATTACGCTGAGCGAAATGTAAATATTAATATTGCTTACATTAATACAAATAAGACGTGTGACACTAATTTATTCATTGGAATCGCTGGTGAATATTGTTTGCGATGCTTTGCAATGCGATGTATTGTCCCACTTGCATTAAAAATGATATATGTAATTTTAAATCTGTTGCATTACTGAAAATGGATTTTAATGATTTAACTAGAAAATTGCACCTCTTTACTTCAATAATTGGTCAGAAATACTTTTAAGCAACCTTAAAATTACTAACATTTGCTCCAAAACTTGTTCGGTTGAACTTTTTGTTATGGCTTTTTGTAATTTCTGTAATAATTAACTTAATTACTTTTACGCTTTTACGCGATTTGAATGGAATTGGCGCACGAGTAAACCAGATCCTGGAATAGCATATAGGATAGTTTTTATCCTGGAATTATGTTCCCTTGGAATAATTTTCTACTTTCACGCAAGCGAGAGCCACTGGCAGAAGCTAGTTTTTCATAAAAACTGGTTCCATTTTCTTTACGCTTATTCGAACAATGTATAATTTCCTTAATTTGTATTTCAGTCTCAACAAGTAACTGGACCAGTTTTAGTAGTTTGAAGTCATGCTTCATCGTTTGAACCGAATTTTGCGTAGTGATTTGATTCTGGCTGCATGTGGTTTGGTTCTTGTTTTATTCATCATCTTGACATTCAATGCGTACTTGTTAGGCTTAGGCCGCCCGGCCGGACTGATTTTCAGGTGAATAATTCCCGTATTTACCGTGCTCCACGTCACCATCTCCCGCCTTTATCCTATTTTTTTTTTTTTGATGTTGTTGCAACCCGTTTTTTCCTTACATTTTACCCTGATATCTAGTGATAACAGGATAAAATTAAAAGTGAAAAGGAAGTCAGTGATATCAGTAAAGTTACTTGATATCACTGGCTAACTTTTTCCTTTCATGTCACTACTCATATAATCCAATCTTTCCTAGTTGGACTCGTCATTATCATGGCGGTAAGACCCCTCTTTGAGGAGTGACTGGAGAGGCGTCAGCGTCATGGCGTCCTCACCTTCCGCACGATCGGATTCAGGCGGAAGAAACGACTGGGTGTCACCATTTTGGGAACCGCACGGAGGACATGGTGGAGCATACAGTGGGGGTGTGCCCATTTAGGCCGAACACACCCGTGTCCTCGTGGAGTTGACCATTCCGTGACCGACCGAGGCAGCGACCTCTTGAGCCGGGCCCTGGTTCAGACCATGGTCCGGAGCGAAGAACGGACATCATTATGACCCAGCCGCCGCGACCCCGACCCCGACTCCAACGTCATAGTAGGATTGGATTTGCGGACGACGAGCAGTAGGTAGCTTGCCGGCAGGCCGTTCGGTAATCGTCTGGACCGAGCCAAAGTCGACAAGATATCAGCAAACCGTAGGGGCCCAGCAGGGTCAATGCCCGCTCCGATCTCGGGTATTTTCTGAAAAGGAAACCCGTGGTCTTACAACGCAAAGGGCAACTGAAGGACACAGGTGTGGTTTTAGTCAAGTCTGACACGCCCTCCCGCATCACCCAGAATGGGAGAGTCATTGGATTGGATTCGACCGTAAAAACTGAGTAACAGTATTTACGTGGCCTCTACACCCCAGTAACAGGATAACATGACACTCCTGACAAGATTAGTGTCAGATTCTATGGCTTCTAACTACCCATGACGACTGTTAAAGATCTTTAAATGACAGCCGGGACAGCCGGGGTGTGCTTTTCGGTGTACAGAGGGATCTCGATATGTTAAGATGAGCATCCATCCACAGACTGACGTTGGCAAACATTGTTAAACTTTGATAATCGGCCCGTGTGTCTGTTATTGTTTAGCATAGCATAGCATAGTCGGCCTTATAATGTTCCCACTGTTGGGACTCAGGCCTCCTCTCTAGGAGGGGAGTTTGTTTACTATGACTAAATAATAATAATAATAATAACCCCATCGCCGTATCTCTACGTTGACGTCGTGGTGGGGCTTGCGTGCTCCAATCTACCCTAGGTCTGTATCGGTAAAGTTTGCTTTGCCGTAATATGCCTAGGGTGAGGGGCCAGACTAAGAGAGATACAATCCGCAGTGCAGTTTTGTGGCGAACTGTTGGGCATTAGCGACCCCACGGACCCGATCTCCCGGGAGAATTCTTGTTCTTCATCTCCGACTTGCCTTTATTGGCCGGCCGTAGTGAACACTGACGAGGAACTGAGCTCCGACCTCTCTCTTGCCTTTACTGGCTGGCTTGAGTGGAGATTCGCAAGAGCAAACGTGCTCGGGAGAAGGATGTATAATCCAGTAAGGTGCTGGTAGGGATCTTGACCGTACTTCCGGGATTGTCCTGATAGCCGTGGTATACCTCTCCACTCCTCAAGCACCTCAGGATATGTTGCCCTCTTGTTGCTACGTCACTTCGTGCTAGCGGCCGTTTTTGGGGGCCCATTTATTGAGTGTGCAAGTCACCCCCTGCCTTTTTTCGATGCATATTAATAACGTTGTTCAGGCAGGGGCCATAGTCTTGACATAGTTCCATGTTACCAGTCCACTTAAGACTCCAAAAACCATAGCCCTATTATCTTTGTTCTCCATATGTCGCAACAGTTTTTCAATAACCGGGGGTTGTCCTTGGGTGCACTAGCATAGCGCGTACAGGGATAATCGTCGGTTGGTATCATGTTCCATTATAATTATTTAAAGGGCCTCTGCGAGTTGGCTTCGGCTCCTCGTACGCCTCCCAAAGGTCCAGGACCTCAGGGTCCTGAGATAAATAAAATATATAAAAATAATAATAATAACACCCCATCGCCGTATCTCTACGTTGACGTCGTGGTGGGGCTTGCGTGCTCCAATATACCCTAGGTCTGTATCGGTAAAGTTTGCTCTGCCGTAATATGCCTAGGGTGAGGGGCCAGACTAAGAGAGATACAATCCGCAGTGCAGTTTTGTGGCGAACTGTTGGGCATTAGCGACCCCACGGACCCGATCTCCCGGGAGAATTCTTGTTCTTCATCTCCGGCTTGCCTTTATTGGCCGGCCGTAGTGAACACTGACGAGGAACTGAGCTCCCACCTCTCTCTTGCCTTTATTGGCTGGCTTGAGTGGAGATTCGCAAGAGCAAACGTGCTCGGGAGAAGGATGTATAATCCAGTAAGGTGCTGGTAGGGATCTTGACCGTACTTCCGGGATTGTCCTGATAGCCGTGGTATACCTCTCCACTCCTTAAGCACCTCAGGATATGTTGCCCTCTTGTTGCTACGTCACTTCGTGCTAGCGGCCGTTTTTGGGGGCCCATTTATTGAGTGTGCAAGTCACCCCCTGCCTTTTTTCGATGCATATTAATAACGTTGTTCAGGCAGGGGCCATAGTCTTGACATAGTTCCATGTTACCAGTCCACTTAAGACTCCAAAAACCATAGCCCTATTATCTTTGTTCTCCATATGTCGCAACAGTTTTTCAATAACCGGGGGTTGTCCTTGGGTGCACTAGCATAGCGCGTACAGGGATAATCGTCGGTTGGTATCATGTTCCATTATAATTGTCTAAAGGGCCTCTGCGAGTTGGCTTCGGCTCCTCGTACGCCTCCCAAAGGTCCAGGACCTCAGGGTCCTGAGATAAATAAAATATATAAAAATAATAATAATAATTTATTTGTTAACATAGGTAAAGAGATACAGGTCTTATATTTGATTAACAGAGCGCTATGTTATGCCTGGAGGCGTACAAATATGGGGTGCTATTGTCGCTAAGAATTATGATAATTCATAATTCACAAAAATGATAATTCATAATTCATAAATTTACAAAAATAAAAAACATGGATAATTTATGGTATTACAATAGAAAAATAAATTCAACAATTACATATTACTCTAATTATTAATTTAAATAGTTTGCAAATCAATTGAATGTCAATACGATTAAAATGTCAATACCATTAAAATGTCAATACAAATAAAAATGTCAATACAATTAAAATATGAAAATCAATTAAAATATTAGTAGCGATGTTTCATTTGCCACACATATCAATAACATAATTAAAAAAGCCATGAAAATGGTTGGGTTTATTAACAGAGTTGGCAAAGAATTTAATAAAGTCTCGACTTTAAAAGTGCTATATAACACCTATGTGCGCAGTCTTTTAGAATATGCGTCTCCTGTCTGGAGCCCCACCTATAATATTTACACGGACCGAATTGAACGCGTTCAAAAGAAATTTACTAGGTGCTTGCGTTTTAAAGACCAAAAATGACAGAGCAAATTACGAAGAGCGACTGCGCTACTTCAAATTAGATACATTGAAGCGGCGAAGGGATTTGAACGATTTGTTGATACTTCATAAAACTGTTAACGGGACATATTCAACACCAGGCTTACCTACTTAATAAAATCAACTTAGACGTACCTCGTCATTCACACGTCCGGTCAAAGCGTACTATTAATACGTTTGCTACTAAACCTTGCCGCACAAACCTTGATCAACATGCTCCCCTAAATAGAATGTTGACTTCCTACAACAGAGCCTGCTCTACCGACAACAGCATCGATGTTTTTTTTAAAAGCCTGCCAAAATTTAAAGACAAAATTACTGAATTAAATAACCTGTGATCAGCCGCCTGGTTCTGTCTTCTTATTTTTAATTTTCAATTTTCATTTTATAATGTAATTTGATAATAATTTGATAATATATTTTAATTTCATAATATAATTGAATAATTGTAATGTTTAATAATGTAATTTTATAATATTTTAATTTTTTTATATAATATTATTGAATAATAATAATGTTTAATAATGCAATGTAATTTAATATAAAATTGAAGGTAATAATAATGTTATTTTAATTTAATTTATTTTTAATTTATTGTCATTATATTAGTTTTTAATTTTAGTTTTTTATTGTAATGACAATTTCCAGTTTTAAACCTAATTATAATTATAATCATATAAGACCTAATGCAAATGCTGTGCATACCTGTAAGTGACTTTTTTACACAGGATGCCCTTGTAAATATGTTATATAAGTCAATGTTTAGTAAATAAGTCGTTGGTAAGCCTATATAAATAAATAAATAAATAAATCAATTAAAATAATAAAATGTCAAAATGATTAAAATGTCCAAATAATTATAATGTCAAATCAATGGTAAACATGTCTATAAAAGTTGTTTACATACACCGTAGTTGTTGAAAATGTTGTACGGACTAGGAATAAATTGAGCTAAGGGCAACAGAATCATGATGACGACTGATTCTTCATATTTCTTTGTATTAATTTAAATTCGTGTACTTAACCAGATTACTTATAAAATCAATTACCTAATGAAATGCATTACAAAAGCGTAAGGTCAGCATCCGCACATTGGACTTAGGCCTAGTTAGTAATTATTGCAAATCGGGTAAAAGTAGGTTTGCTGTATCGTCAGTAGTACGTTTGGCACCGAACTTTTGTAACATTTAAGATTTTATTAGTATTTTATAGAACAGTTATTAGTCTTTTTAAGTAATTTGAGTAGTACTGGGTTCCTTGGCTTGCCCCTATATAGGTATCTGGCGCCACTGGCTTTCCGGTGTGAAGATAAATAAATAAATAATTTTTCCATTGACATAACTTAAATGTGACAAGTAAGCTCGTAGTAACAAATCAGTCATTTTCTCTATTTTTCAATTTAGAAATGAAATAAAACAAAAGCAAAAATCAATCAGGGTCAATTTATTTGCTCCGTGGTAAACTATTTTAGTAGGTACTAAAATATCCAATATTTTTTTTTATTGATGATAGGTTTGCACTTAACCGCTATCGATATGAACATAGTGCAAATATTATTACCTGTTTTTAATTTTATTATTATTCCCCTTATTCATTTCTTGTATATTTGACTACATTTTTTTAAACAAGATCTAGTCAAAAAACATTTAAAAATAACAAAAATAGTAGTCCGCCAGTGTCGGGAACAGGGTCCAAGTTACCGGTGGTTAGGGCTCCAGAGAAAAGAACCTGCTCACGATACGAGCCGTATCGAAGGCCGCCTTCTGTATCAGGCCCTTGATCCAACTGCGCTTAATCTCTTTCTCAGCTTTCACGAGATTCTCTTCATGTGCCATCGACTATCATTGGATGTTAGTCGAAGACCAAGTCTGTGCACCATAAGTCAGGATGGGGAGAATACACATGTCCATTAGCTTACGCTTGAGTGACATAGGCAACGTGCCTTTAAATAGTTCTTTCATGGACCAGTAGCTCTTCCAGGCATTTTGGGTTCGGCGTGTTATTTCCTTGTCTTGCCTTGCCTGGAAGGAAACTACTTGACCCAAGTAGAGATATTCCTGGACATATTGTACATTCTCTCCACCCATATATATGTTTGCTTTCAGAACTATTGGTCATGATCTTGGTCTTTGACATGTTCATCTTGAGTCCAACCTCAAGGCTTGCGTCGCGAAGCTCTAAGCAATGCAAGTAGCAAACTTCATTGGACGTTTTCGGAAAATAAATATCATCTAAACTTTCCGGTTTCAATAATTCGAGTACCATGGACATCCAATAGCTAGCTGACGAATATTGCCGATTCTTAACCAAGTTTCCTTACTTAAATCCCCGTCCCATGACCTTTATTCAGCCGTATCACAACCCCAAAACTAACTTCTGTCCAACACTGTCAAAGTGATTGTGAACTAGAAGGGTTCAAACACCGGTTTGGCAATTTAATACGAAACTTTTGACTGGCCTGTTGGTCTAGTGGTTAGTGGCCCTGACTGCTATGCCGGAGGTCGTGGGTTCGATTCCCACCCAGGACAAATGTTTGTGTGATGAGCACGATCATTTGTTCTGTGTCTGGGTGTAATTTATCTATATATGTATGTATTTAGAAATATATAAGTATGTTTATCAGTTGTCTAGTACCCATAACACAAGCTCTGCTTAGCTTGGGACTAGACGGCGTTGTGTGATAGTTGTGGAATTATTTATTTATTATTATTATAACTATAAGGTGGTAATGTCGTGAAGTTTAGAAGCTATGGGAAAAGGCTAAAGTTCTTGATCACTTGGAATTATTATTATTTATTTATTTTCAGGCAACTAAGGCCCATAGATTAAATACATACCTACATATACAACAACAGTTAAAATACGTAACTATTTTTATATATGCAATTTTTCTGTACGTGTGTTTGTCACGAACCTCATAAGTGACTTGACCGATTTGGATGTAATTTTGTGGTAAAACTATAAAATGACATCCAAGTCGGTCAAGTCGAGATATTTGAGTGGATCTCTGGATAGTTTGAAAATACAATTGGAGCCGGTAAGTGGCGCTGCAAGCGGGTTCTTAATTTTTTTTTCTGACACAATGCCAGCTTTCGAGCAGAATATCGTCGTTCGGGACCGCTGGTTTTATATAAATAGCAGTGCTTTTTAAACAAAAAATAACTTGTAAGGTACTGACATTTGGAACTTGGTGCCATAGTAACTTTATTTGAGCTCAAAAATACCTATCCAACGATTGTATGTGTTACATCGTTATTGCAAGGTGGGCCCAGGATTTGCATACTCCTTTATTAGTAAGATCGGTTTAAAATAGTAGTATATTATTAATCTTGTCGAAAATGAAACAAAAATGATATTAGGTCTTTACCTATGAACGTGCCGTTTTTCATGAAATTATTTAACGCCCTATTTAGGGTTCCGTTTCTCAAAAGGAAAAAACGGTACCCTTATAGAATCACTTTGTAGTCCGTCCGTCTGTATGTCTGTCTGTCAAAACTCTTTATCTCGGGAACGCGTGAAGGTATCGAGTTGAAATTAAAACCATATACTCAGGTGTACGGTCCTTTAAAGCTGTGAAAAAATTAAACTTCTAAGTCAACGAATAAAAAAAAACGGCCGTTTATGTCGCAAAAATCGGATATTTCGATACTCTCAAAGAAATCAAAATTCATAGGGTACTTCTCGTTGACCCAAAATCCTGAAATTTGGCATAAAGTAAGGTCTTATAGCGCAAGTATAGGAATAAATCTGAAAACAGAAAATTTGTTGTTACCTACGTCACAAAAAAATAGTACTTTTTTGCAATTCGGAGAAATCTTCGAGACTCCATTCGGGAATTGTAACTAGTTTGTACGGAACCCTCAGTGTGCGAGCCCGGCTCGTACTTGTCCAGTTTTTTTCTCTATATTTTTAATTTTTGTTAATGAAGTATAGAATTAAAAACGTAAAGAACCCGAGATCATTTATTGAGATAAATAAACTACTTATTAAAAAAAAAAACACATATATTAGGTCTTTATCTATGAAATTGCCGTTTTCCTTGAAACATGTTAACGCCCTTTTTTCTCAATATTTTTTATTTTTGTTGATCAAAGTAATCCCCCATATAATCAATGCATTTTTGCCAACGTAGTGGTAGCTTATTGATGCCCTTTTTGAAAAAGTCTGCTGAACGGGAGGCAACAAATTCTTCAAAGGCATTTTGAACTGCATCTCGGTTATTGAATTTTTTCCCCGCCAAGAAGTTATCTAAATTCTGGAAAAAGTAGAAGTCTGTAGGGGCAAGGTTTGTTGAGTATACGGTGGATGACGGAGAACTTCCACCCCAGCTCTTGCAACTTGGAGACCGTCTGCTGTGCTGTATGAGGTCACGCGTTGTCATGCAGGATCAGCGGAGCAGAACGATTGACAAAGCTGGTTGGAGATTTGCGAGCTTCTCCATCGTTGTGTTCAGTTCATCACAGTACACATCTGCAGTAATGCTCATCCCGTTTGGTAAGAAGCTGTGATTAATGACACCGGCGCTAGACCACCAAACAGTGACCATCGCTTTTTTAGGGGTCAGTTTTCGTTTGGGACATTGTTTAGGTGCTGAAACAGGATCTAACCAACTTGCTGAGCGCTTGCGATTGTCGAATAGAATCCATTTTTCGTCGCAAGTAACAATGCGATTCAATATGCCTTCGTTCGTGTGCCCGTTGAGCAGTGCTAGGCTCGACTCGACGCGTACTTCGCGCTGGCGATCATTCAATTCATTTGTCAAGCCTTTTATCTTGCCAATTCGACGCAAATGAACCAATATTGTTTTGATGCTAACATCGAAAGCTACTGCTAATTCAACTGTAAATTGAGAATCAACAGCTTCCACAATCGCCTTTAATTCGTCATTTTTAACTAAAGTTTTGGGTCGACCACGGGGTTCATTTCTTAGGTCAAAATTTTCAGAACGGAAGTGGGCAATCTAATAATGGGTGGTGCGATCGTTAGCAGTGTTTGCTCCGTGTACGTCTTTGATGTTGCGTGCCGCTTCTGCCACTTTGCTGCCACGATGGAACTCATACTCCATAATCACTCGAATTTATAAAGTATCCATGATGACGAAAAACGTACAAATGCGATGAAAACAGAAAGCTAACCCTTAAACAAATGACTAATTTTCATAAAGTTAAAATAATTTTAACTTTAAATTCTTAGCAAAAAAAGAAAAAAATGGACTTGAAAGAGCCAGTTCGGCAGAACGGCAATTTTATAGATAAAGACCTATTAGTTTATGAACATTACACAGAACGAAAAAAGCCCACAGATGTTCGCATGGTGTTAAATTATTTATTAAGTATGCGCAGCATGCACATATTTCCACCACAAATTTAAAGTGATATTGTAATAAGATGTAATAATGGCTAAATCTATTCACTACTGCGTAGTCTAATATATAGAATGCAAATCGAAACAGCCACTAGACGAAATTGCGTACTCCCAAATACCTACTTATATTAATAGAGGCCCACCTTACTTGTACATTATTAATGTATCTACTGAAATTGCGAAACGAATTCATGAATTAAATATTGTATTACGAGCTGTATCAACTGTCCATAAATATTTACGAATCACTTCTTAGCATAAAGCAAGTCATGTAATTTTCCTTTACTGAATATTAAGATATCTAGTTACCTAAATTCTCAGTGAAGAAAAATTATACGACTGTGGGTACCTACCCACTCGATGTTCTTTTCATGAAGATGGATAGGTACCTGTGAAAAGCATTATACAAAATATTTTTCGAGCAAATACGTGCTAGTAAAGGGAACGTGCAGGAACCATAGGTGGCAACACAACGCCGATACAAGAGACACGGTGCGGACAAAATAAGAAACTTTCCAGGCCTGTCATTGCTGTGTCATCGTGCTCGAGGCGCTCATCTCCTTGAGGCGCGCGTGGAACAGTACGCGCCGTGATGACTTGGGCTCGATCCGGATGGTTAGGTACCGGACGGTCGGACGGCGAGCTACCCATTGCTCGCCATCCGCAAGCCCGCGCCTACGGTGGCCGGAAATCGGGATCGGAATCCCGGCGGCTGGGGCGCGAGGACCATCGCCTCGCGCGTGCACGTGCGGCCTTGCGGACTCCTCCTTTGCTAGCATTAAGGCTTCGCAGAAGAAGGCGACCGCCTGCCACTCCTCGCACAGACAAAAATATCCAATATATATGATATTAAAATAACGGTAAAGTATTTCCTGAATTAGTTTTTTATGTAAATAAGATGTCATCTATACTGGTAATTCTGTTCATGTCCCCCTCCTTTACAGCTTAATTGCAATAGAATTATTACAAGTGTAATTTGTAAATGTAAGGCAGGTCTACCTGGTAAATGCAAGCATGTCTGTGCCTTAATTTATTACAAAAAATTCCCGAAAAGTACTAAGTCGAAAACTAGCGCCGCATATAATAGTATTTTTAGATGGGAGCCAGTTATATGGACGTTTGCTGAAATAAAATTG
The DNA here is from genome assembly GCA_905147345.3 of Mythimna impura. Lineage (NCBI taxonomy): Eukaryota > Metazoa > Arthropoda > Insecta > Lepidoptera > Noctuidae > Mythimna > Mythimna impura. Next base: position 36,983,097 of record LR990339.1, read on the forward strand.
TGATTATGTTTATAATAATATATAGAATTTGTTTGTATTGAAAAATAACTGCAAAACGTACTTATTTTAACAATAAAATAAAAAAATTAAAAAACATTACAGACATTTTTAAATAGTTTTGAAACTCAACTTACGTTATGTTTCTTTACGTACTGCATTTATCCATTTATGTCGTTTTTCACATAACCATGGCATGTGAGTAGGTACTATTGGTCGGAAAGTATAAAATTTTACATCAAATGTTTTATGAACATTTTTCTTTGATGTTGGAGCATCCAAAATTGTAACAATGCTTTCTAATCACAATTTATGTTATTTTTCACTCTTAAAATAACACATTAGATGTAAAATACGATTACTGTAAACATGAAATAAAAAAAAAATTGTTAGGATAAATGTTTCGGATTTGTGCCACCGGGCGGCAGAGCCTGTATCGTGCACGTTCCCTATTCACATGAGCGATATTTATCGGCTATAGAACTTGGAACTCAATACCTAGCGCTGGCAAATAAAAATCCAGCGTTTACTTCACAAGCTTCACTTCACGTCAAATGAAACGCTCTAAAGAACGAAATCCTTCAAGCATTGGAGCACAGAAAAATTCTGACAATATTTCTTACAATAAATTCTATATGTTTGCTGCGAAATATCTTATAAGTCAAAATACGAGTAGGTAGCAGTTATTTGCGTAGGCTGTAAACTTGCTGTTAAGAAAGGTTGGCTATTTGTTGATCTACAATCGAGTATATCTTGATTCTTGTATCTGAAAAAGTATTTGGCAAAGATTTTTTCTTTTGTTCTGTTCTTTTTTTCTTTTATAAGTTATTTGGAACAGGAGTAGTTTGAATACTTTCAGATACTTTTAAAAAGACTTTAGTAGCATAGCAGACATAATATCATACGAATTCCCCACATCAGCGCAGCTCTTTAAAACATACAACATCGGCATTTCAGACCATGATTGTTCCTACTAGCTCTGCCATTAATATATTATACATATACTAAACGCATGTTTTGCCAACAGATCGGCAGTTCTTCCACAAGTGGGCACTGCTGACCGACCCTGAAGATGTGGGAGCCGGAGCTAAAGGCTACTTGAAGTGTGACATCAGCGTCATCGGCAAGGGAGACACCATAAAGGTTCCACCGAAGAGCGAAAAGGATGAAGACGATATTGAGGCGTAAGTACTTTGTGTATCCTTAGCAAACGCAATCAATTTATAAGCTAAATACAGGAGATGAGGCTTCTTTCCTCCCACATAATGGTCCGATGATATCGTGACCGCCGAGGGAGTACGCTGCATATTCCACGATGCAAGCGAGGAACTGGTCGATACAGCAACGCTTGAGAAATCATTCAATATGATCATGATGGGAGACTTTGGTATAGATGATACGATTAAGGCCTTTTTTTGGGTTGGTAACTCATCAAATAACTTCTCCCGCTCTGGGTGGAGCGAGAGGTAATGTCAGACTTTTACTGACTAAAACTCACTTGTCATTTATTTTTCTTCATTTGTTCGCGGTGTTGTGACTTTCGAACAACCACGCATCCCTAGCAGACATCACTTATGCTGATAGCTCTTTAAGGCGCGCGTGGAATACAATGCGCCGACCTGGAGCTCTTCCTTATCGAATGTCGAGCTACCCATTGCTCGCCGACTGCAAATTCCGCCTACTGTGGCCAGGAATCTCCCTGCGACTCTCGACACCCTAGACGTCTCCTACGGTGGCTGGGACTTAGGAACTCCCTTAATCGAGGCCTGATAACCTACGAGGCCAGGAACTAGGTGTTCCCCGTTAAGCTATCGAGTCTTTGGGCAGTATTTTTGACCTTGAGCATGCGTACCGCCACTCTTATATCTACCTCGGCCATGTGATTAAGGCGTTTGACAGTTTTCACCGCCTGAGATAACAGTGGAAGTTCTTGGTTCTCGCTTTGAAGCTTAGGCTGGTTTTATGGCCTAAACTTATTCTTGTTCGTTTCACGTAAGACTTGGTAGCATAATGTAATGAAGTACTTAAGTGTTACTCTTTTACCTACCCCTATATTATATCCAACCTATTTACATATGAATACTCAATTTAAATATTGAAATAATTTACCGTAATTCTTGTTTAAAATTCACACTTACTATGACTAAACTGAATTATTTGCTATGACTAAAATACCACTCATCCATCTAATTTAACCCTTAGTATACTTTGTTGATTAAAATAAAATAAAGGTCTTTTGACAAACGTTTGTTTTATAAGTCAAAATTGAGACCTATCTTCTCGAAACAACAAAAAACATTTGTTTTGTTATTTAAAGAAAAAAATACTTTTCTTAACTCACTCTTAAGTTGGGTAAGCTTTTTAAAAACCTTTGAATGCAGTTTTTTTTTAAGTAATAGAATGTTTCCTCTATGTAAACTATCTCAAAGATTTATGATACTCGTAGTTACCCTCCAGGACACACATATTTTTCCTTCCTTATAATATACAAATATCTCAATGTTTGATTATAAATCACAGAGCGCAATGACGTCTTGACAACCACTGCTAAAGGTCGCACTGTTTTTTATTTTTAACCGACTTCAAAAAGGAGGAGGTTATAATGTTCGGTTGAATGTATGTTTTTTATTTTATTTTTTTATGTATGTTCACCGATTTCTCGGTCAATTGTGGACCGATTTTGAAATTTTTTTTTTTGAATGAAAGGTTATGCTTCCGAGTTGGTCCCATAGAAATATTGTTATGATCTGATCATGAACTTCGAAGATATGGAACAGAACTCCTCATAGGATCACAGCAGAACCGTCGTAACAAGTAAAATTGCTTTGTTTATACGTGTAGTCGATGACTGACTGAAAGTAGAGGGGGAATAAATCGAACTGATCTGATGATGAAGCCTGAAGTTAGGCATCGGAACTCTGTAATAAATTAATGTAATCTAACCGTGTTTGGGATTATTAGAATTGTCATGAGATGCACTCTGGCTATAAGGTATTTAAGTTTGGCGGAGGGGTACTTTTTAGTGATGGTACCATAACTAAAAAGTGTAAAATAAAAAACTTTTTACAAAAAAAACACAACCGACTTCATAGTAAAAAAAAAAAACACTGAAAAGTGCAAAATAACTTTAATTTCGGAAGTCGGTGTTAAATAACGAAGAGACAAAACTATTATATAAACAACAACTTCCGAAATTAAAGTTATTTTGCACTTTTCAGTGTTTTTTTTTTACTTTGAAGTCGGTTGTGTTTTTTTTGTAAAACATTTTTTTGTTCCTTAAAAATGATTATTATTTTCTACTGATGACATATCATTTGAACTGACAACCTGACGCCATGAACATTAATGTTATTAGTAGTACCTACTGCCGATTCAAAATGCTGTGATTTGTGTTGTTGTGTACTATACGCGGAAGCCTAAAAGCGGTAACTAAATCAAAGTGAGTTTCGAAAAAACAGATGAGAGGTTTTGTAGAAAACTGATTTTCGTTTTCATAATGACATAAAATATAATTATATAATTAAAAATAGCTTGTGCCCAAGGCTTTACCCACATGTACTATTGATAAAAACTATCCTAAATCTTTCTCCAGGATTAAGGCTTTTTTAGCTGGGAAATCATCCAATGACTTCTCGCGCTCTAAGGTGGAGCAGGAGGGCGTGTCAGACTTTTACTGAGTAAAACCCACTCCTATGTTCCTTCATTACCTTGCTTCCCAGGACTCCGGGGTTCCCTTAAAGACAACCCTTGGCCCCAGTAAGCTATGTCTATGTTAAATGTTATTTAGATTTTTTTTTCTTTTAATGTCGATGGACTCCTATTACATTTTCTAACCAGTATTTAGCAACCTGTACAGCACTGTTATTGGCCTCGTATAGATCCTGAAGTGCAGGTGGTTGTGCAGGATGGGCAACATAGCAGGTGACGCATGTCCTGTGTAGCAGCTCAACACTGACACTGTGATAGAGATGAGAAGCTACATTTGACCACATTTTTTTTATTTCATTTAGATTTATTTAATGTTATTTGATTTTGAAACAAATTTACTTTTGATATTTTTAAAATAAGTAAGTTTTTCGATGAACCAGCTTGATTGAAGGTTTCCGAAGTAAAAATAAAAAATAAAATTTTCAAAATTTTTGAGATGTCGCTTTTTGGCTTCTGAGCGTAATGTATATAACAAATATGTAGCGTAAAAACATAAATAAATATCTTGTCTTTCGTAGCAACAACACACATAGTGTCAAGTTGTCAACTTTCCGTTAAAGTCAACAATTGAGATGTTCTCAGCGATACTGTAATGTTGTATGCTTGAAAACTTGACAAGATATGAAACCTTTTTACGTAGCGAGAAGGGCTTTCGCATTTGTTGCCGCGTCCTTTTGAGAATTCGTTTATTTATATATTATTTAGTATGTAAGTATGGTGCTTGTTCATTTACAAAACAGCTTACATAACTGTGACTACACAATTGCGGGAAACAAGTCTAGAAAGAAGACTAACATATTTTTGTCAAAGGCATAAACGTGGGTTCAAAATAGTGTCTAAAGATACATTAAAATGTTGTTACTGACGTCTACTTCTAGACATGGGCGTCCACCAAGAAAGCTGCCACATCAAACAATATTGTGTTGGCCCACAGCTTGTCGGGCATTTGGCAGACATGTTCTGCTCAAGCCTTTTGAGCCACATCAGCAAGCTATCCTGGTTTAGGATCGAACTCGATCCGTTTATATATGTATACGTAATTGAACTTAATGCCTTACGAGTTTATTGGTCTAGGTTGATGAAAACTATAGTTTGCGACTACACTTTTTTTTTTATCCAGTTCTGTACCACTCTTGGTCAAAGGCCTATCTCCAGTTCGCAGTCGCAGGCTCACACTCCCACCTTCCAGTTCTGGAGAAATTGGTCTAGTTTGTTCCGCCATCTTCGTGGTCTGTCGCGACCCCGTCTCACTGTCTCAGGGTACAACTTTTGTGCTAATGTGGACCACAGCTATACGGGCATTCGGCACAGATGTTTTACCCAATCCCACTTAAGTTGGGCAGCATTTTGAGAACTCTCCACCACCCTCTATACAAAGTTTCATGCGTCTGAACCAATTTTCGAAACATTTTTTCCGCCGCAGACACCTCTTCCACGGCCTTCTCCAACGCTGTTGCGCGTCTTCCGGCGATGATGTGTATCCCTTTCAGCTGATTTTTTATTTTAGAGGAAATAAAAAGAAGTCACACGGTGCCAGATCAGGACTGTAAAGAGGGTGCCCCAAGACTATGACTGGTGTGGTGCGATGTCCAGGAAGTCCCTCGTTTTGAGCGCTGAGTGCGTGAGCGCGTTGTCATGGTGAAGCAGTACCCCGCGGAGCCCAGTGCTCAGTCGCTTGTTGCTCATTGCAGACAAAACTTCTGGCAGGCATTTTGTGCTAAACCATTTGGCGCTGATGCCGCTTTGGTTTCGTAATGGAATTGAAATCAGATACCATACCAGAACCAATCTGCAGTATATGCTGAATCTCTTTGTATATAATTCGCCTGTTTTCTTAAATTATTGTTTTTACTGCCAGCACACTTTCTTCCGTGACAGCCATCGTAGGACGAACACTCCTTTGTTCATCCCCCAAAGTAAGGCAACCGCGCTTGAACTCGCTATATCTACCAGCGGTAAATGGTTGCTTTTGAAGGTCCTTCATCCATAACAGCAATTTGAAGTTGATCAAATGACTCATCAGGTTTTAGGCCACATTTAAAATCGTAGAAAATCATCGCACGAAAATGTTCTCGAGTATATAATCAAAGGTTCTCGATGCAGATCCATTTTTAAATGAGACACGATAATTTGATTTGGCTCTCGAAACAAATGTGGAGGGAAATTCAAAATTCGAACAATGGTATTTTTACTTTTAAATAACCAAAGTTTTCAAAATAATTAGAAGTGGCCGGTGCCTTATACATAAAAACTTTCTGAGTGACCTGGTATAATAAATGGATTTTATGCTGCTGTACCAAATCGTAGAACCTTATCCGTGGTGAATTTAATAATAAACCTTGAGCTGTCTATATAATGAGTTATTTATACAGTTACACAGTAGGCAGCGAAGCTCAAAGATGTTCATGAGCTTACGCGTGTGTTCGCCATAAGCCGGCCTCTCCCTAGGGGGAGGGGCAGAAAAAACAATTTTCATTCTCATTTCACCCCACATTTTGCCTGCGGTTATGTATTATAACATTTATTATATATAAGGTGGTTGCACATTAAAACTTGATATATTAAAAGTTATGTTGGATCAAAGTCGTCGTATCTACGGTTAGCTGGCTGGCTGTGAAATATCGATATAAACAAACCCTGTAATTGCACCAATGGTATGTTTGCAAGTTTTTAATGTTAGATACCGCATAATAAGTTATGGGTGTAGGTACTTTTTTTTTGTCTTCAAAAAGTTATAAAAAATATGCATATTCAGTCTTAACCCGAAGAATCGCCATACTTAAGTGACAGTGGGCAGAGCACATTGATCGCAGAACCGATAGTCGATAGGGGTGAAACGTTTTAGAGTGGCGAACCGCATACCGGAAGACGGAGCTTTGAAAGGCCTCCCACAAGGTGGACCGATCGATGACCTGGTGAGGGTCATGGGAATCCGATGGATGCGAGACGCACAAGACCAATCATTGTGGCGATACTTGGGGGAAGTTTATGTCCAACACTGGACGTCTGTCGGCTAATGATGATAATTTTTAGGTACACTTGGTGCGGTTACACCAACAGTATAAAATAAGTATTTGATATGCAAAGATATTGTGGGTTTTGAACCATCCTGACCAAAGGATCTTTCTTCCACCACTTTGCAAAAGACAAAGGAAAATATTTACGTAAGTATTGGAACGTTTTTTTCAGTATATTAATATTTCACGATAAAAGCCGTAACATTTCATGTTAAGACAATCATAACTGCAGGTTTGCCTTATATACTAGTCGCTTCACCCGCTTGAATGTATAAAATTATTCCAAGAGAACATACTCCCGGGATAAGTATATTATGTGCTGTTCGAGTACATGGTCTACCAGTCTGTCTTTCTTTCAAATCCGGTCAGCTGTTCAATTGTTAGGAAGTGTTTTTTTTTTATTATTATTGATAGGCTCACGTTTGACCACTATCTCACATGATGGTAAGCGATGATGTGGTCGACGATAGAGCACTCTTGCCTAGAAGCAACCTATTTACTCTTGACTTAAAGACCCCTAGGTTGTAGCTATCAAGAAACACAGACTTAGGCAGGGAATTCCACTCCTTGTACGCGTGAATGTGTTCACAAAACGCTTTGTACGTATGGGTGGGATGTCCACCAAGTACCGATGGCGCAACGCCGTACGTCTAGTGGTCCGATGATGGAACGGACTTGGTGGAATTAAATAGTGCAATTCCAACGCACACTCCCTGAAATGTAATCGATTGAAAACCGACAAGCCAGCAACTCGGCGTCGATGCTCAAGGTTTTGGAGTTTTGACTAGACAAGTGCATCATCACCAATGATCCTCCTGGCTCGCTTCTCAATCGACTCCAGGGCATCAAGCTGGTATTTGGCAGACCCATCCCAAAGATGAAAGCAGTATTCCATATACAATCGAACTTGCGCTTGATAAGGGTTGAGCAGCTGTTCCGGCGTGAAGTACCGTCTCACCTTACAGAAATTACAAACATACACACATAAAAGTTTATATGTGCATTTATAATACTAGCGTGTTAGTGTGATAGATAATAATAATAATAGTTTATTAATACGAGTATCAAGTACATTATACATGTCTGTTAGAACAGTGATCCCCAAACTAGACGTTAGTCTGTATCTTGAGGATCAGAGTTGTACATATTCTTTGTATCCAAAAGGTCGTAAATGGTGATTATTAACAAAATCAAACTAAAAGTGAAGCTAAAGAATTAAGACAAAAGAATAATAATAATAATCATGTTAAATGTTTTTTTTATATATATGTTTTAAGAAATATGTAAAAATGTGGATAATATGTATATAAAATAAATAAAGGATCATAACTTCGCATATTAAAAAGGATAAAAATAAAAACGACCACAAGAAGAAATAAAATTAAAATAATTAAAAAAGTGGTACTTAATAAATAATCATACTGCAATAATCAAGTTAAAAAAGGCTGATTATGCTAATCAAGTTAATATGTGTGTGTGTACGTGAGCGTTATGATGAGTGTGTGTGTGTGAGAGAGAGAGAGAGAGGGTGTGGGTGTGAGCGTGTGTGGGAGTGAGATGTAAGTGATATTAGGAGTGCTGACGGTTTATACAGTCTTACTTCATTTGCAACTATTTGAAGATGATCATTATTATTATTATTAAAAGTACGCTTTCATATTATCTCCGCGTAGTCTGGTCTAGATTTCAATTGCCTGTGTGTTTGAAGGACTGCATTTAGAATAAAAAGCTGTTGGACACGGAGGATCGGGAAATCCTTATAGGGTTGGTCAGTAGGATACATTAAAGGTTTCTTGAGCATAACTTTAATGACGGCTCTTTGTGCTCTTTCGACTTCAATAAGTGCGGCCTTACCTGCGCCACCCGAGACAGAGATACCACATTGGAGGACGGACTGGCAGAGACCATAGTACACAGTGCGCAGTATAGGAGGGGGTGTGCAGTCACGTAGTTTTTTCATGATGTACTCGTAAATAAGTTTCCTGACTCTGCCTGATAGTGCGTGTATTTGCGGTTTAAAAGATAAATTCTCGTCTAAAGTAATTCCCAAATATTTTATGGAGGTTATACGCTCAATCTCTGTGCACAAACAGCCCAGATGTGCAACGTAGACATCTCTTAGATTCTACTGTCCAGTTAAAATATTAGCTGGCTTTTAATTCATAGACAATCTTTGAGGCACCGAAAGTACCTGTGAATATAATCAACAATACTAATTTTTAATTAGTACAAATACTTAAAGGGCTTATTAGAAAAGGTCTTGTTATTATTTAAGTAAAGTCTTAACAAATAATACTCAATAAATAGCAAAGTTATTAGCGTTTGTTTATATCCCAAAAGTCACTCAATTTATGGAAATATTGTACAGGCTATCGATTATAAATGAATAAATAACTATCGACGATTGGGTTTTAATTTTTTTTACTTCTGACTACAAAAATATGATCAGTAACGGGTACAGATAGAGCCCCAATTTTTTTGTACTAATTAAAAACTAGGGGTGTATACTATGAGATTCCTCAGTTCCTCTGAAACATATAATAAAACTAGCAGTCCCGCCATACGTTGTCCTACCCAAAAACTGGATTATCGTCAGAAAAAAAAATTGAGCCCCTGATTATAGCGCCACCTACCGGGTTCAATTGTATTTTCAAACGATCCAGGCACACACTGAAATATATACACAAAATTTAATTAAAAACAGTCAAGCCGTTTGGGAAATGTTAGATGACAAACACACGTACCTACTGAAGAGTTATCGATTAGCTTTCCGCGTCAGTCTTTTTATCCGCTAACTACTCTTAAACCACGCGACGGAATTTGATGCAATTTCACTAATAGAAACAGTAATAAAAGAAGATTTATGTAATATCATTTGCACTCATGTGAAGCTGGAGTGAGCCAATAGTCGAATCATAAAAACTGGCCAAGGGCGAATCAGACTCGCATACAAAGGGTAGGTACCGGACGGCATTATTAAAACCGGGCAAAAAAAAAAACCCACAAAACAACATTAATTCTTGTATGAACCCCGTTTAATTTTATTAAAATGTTATTATTTGTAATAGAAATTTCCGTTCTGTGAAAATTTGAACTCTCTACCTTTTACGGTTTATGAGATACAGCTCGCTGACAGACGGACGGATAGACAGACGATGGCCGGCAAACGGACAGAGGAGGAGGCGTAGTAATAGGTCCCATTAATACCCTTCGGTTACGGAACCCTAAAAAAGAAATTCAGCTCACTCGTTTTATTTCGCATAAAATGACAAAATGTAGAGAACAGCTCAAACAAGGGTCTATGGTATTTTAACTTTCGTTTATAATACGGTAGGTATTAGTACGATCTCATAAAAAATAATTCGATGTTCATTCTTCGAACTCCGTACTGAATTTTACATTACATTATTATTGTATTCTCTTACTGACCCCGTTTTCGATGAAGCTGTAAATTTTTCACGACAGCGGTCCCCAACCGACTGAAAATTGCAAAATGAAATGAGTTCTTTCATGAAATCCCTCCACTCTGACCGTGTTGAATATAATTATCGTAATTATTTTTGAGATTTTACTCGTTTAAAAATAAATGTAGAAATAACTTTTGTTTAATTTTGATTCATTTTGCAAAATATTACCTAATATTCTTTTTGTGACAGCCGTTTCATTTTATTGAATAGGTACTAAATTCTGCTAGCGCCTATATTATCTTCAATACCTATTTCCACGCAGGTACCTTTAATCTATCATCATGTGTCTTACAGAAACTTGCTCCTTCCTGACGGAGTCCCGATTGAGCGTCAACGTGCCCGGTTCATCGTGAAGGTCCACAAAGCTGATGGTCTACCAAAGATGAACTACTCTCTGCTGGCTAACATGAAGAGGGCCTTCACAGGAGAAAGCCAGGACCTCGTCAATCCTTATGTTCAAGTCTCCTTCGCTGGGATGGTCGTAAGTGTCAGCTTTTAGAAGTAATTGAGTATCCTAGTAGTCTAAAATTCATAATGGAGTTTGTTCGAGCTACTTACCGTTGCCAATGTTGTGTTCGTGTTTTCCGATTTCAAAACGGCCAATTTGTGTCATGTTCAATAATAGCGTCGTTCACTTATCATTATGTGATGCATAAGTATCCCAATTTCATTGAACAGAACTCAACAATATCAATAGCATAAAATCGTAAGGGAGGCCGAGATGCTAAATTTGCAGTTACTTAAGTGACATGGGGACCTATTGGATTGTGAAGATTAGGTTCTAAAATGAAAAAATCTATGATAATTTTCCATTTTAGTGGGAGGAGAGCTTGAAAAAATTTTCAAAAATGTAAAAACAAAAATGTCATCTGGAAGTACTCAAGCGTGATTGTTTTTTTTTTATTTTGAAAGTAATCCTATTAAGATTACGAAAAACATATAATCTGGCGGTTTTCTTGGGGCGATGTAGCTAAAACCATCGATAAGTGTATAGTAATTTTCAGCGTTCCTAGCAAAACTATCTTAGCAAACTGCTAATAAACATGTTTTCTTTTCTTTTTTCTTTCACTAATCAACAAAATATTTATTTATTTTATTTTAGGAAACTCAACAGTTTATTTATAAAGTTACATGAGTTAAGAAGTCCCACCCCACTATCAATGAACAGCCCAATGCAGCTGCGTGAAAGTTACTAGCATGTAAAATTGAGGTTGCACACGCTGCACAGTGATAGCGAAATGATGACAATTATCACTTAAACCAATTACAAACTTTCACGGCATTTATAAAACTATGTTAACTAGAAAGTGGTGTAAGGAAAGAATAAAAACAAAAGATTGAAAGGATAAAAATACACCATTAAGGAATATTATTACAATTCAATCAGGTGAAGAACAAAATATTAAATCGTGAAATCTAAACAGTACGATTCAATTTACATTCAATAATTAGAGCTTGCGCGAAATGAGTTACGGCACAATTTGTCTACTAAACAATATCTGCTTAGCTTGTTTCCGATATAATTGTTTAGATAAATGGAATTTAAAATATTATATTATATTAGATTTTCAAAATACTCAGAGTATATGTGAGGCAGTCGAGTCATAACAGCGTTTCTCCCATATTTTGTTCGGCAATCAGGGATACAGAATAATTTTGTATGTCTGGTAAGTGACCTCGCAGGATATCAAAGAGAAAAAGCATGTCTAACATTTTACGCCTATTCACAAGAGGAAGTATATCGTAGTGTTTGCAGTCTAGAGCATAGGAATCATGACGTCTACGGGATTTGAAATTTAGGAACTTTACAAACTTTTTTGTAGATTTTTTATTCTAATATTATCAGGAACCTTACACCCTAACTTTATGACTCGCCCATTTACTTATACCACGCTCAAATTGTCAGATTATTGAAATATACACTTTTCTGGATGTACTTAACTTACGTTGTCTTAATCTGACGCGCTCGAGTTTTTCCGAGGATCATTTTTTTTACTAATCTGACGGGCTGCCCTCAACACACCCCACTATATTTAGGGTTCATATGTGGTAGGGGTACATTACAGGGTGTAAGGTTTCTCCCCATATGATTTTCTGACGCAATGTCACCAGTGTCTACTACACTTGTTCCACGTTCACGTTCCAGAGTTCAACATCAGTGAAGAAGAACTCCTACACCCCAGTCTGGAACGAGCAGATAGTCTTCACGGAGATGTTCCCGCCGCTGTGCCAGCGTATCAAGCTACAGCTAAAGGACAACGCCCCCATGCACCCCAACGTCATCGGCACGCACTTCATCGATCTGAAGACTATCTCTAATGATGGAGATAGAGGTACATAGGATCTTTTTAAGCAATTCGCTTTGTCGATGATGTCATGTAACCGATTTTTTTCAACTTGACTTGCATATCCAACTTTGGCCGAAAAACTCCGAGCACAGAGCGGGCATCTCAGAACACCATACCGACAACGTGGACATGGTAAATGATAGCTATTGATGGTCCAGCTTTGAGGTCATCGCGGTTTTGGTCTAATTCCTACCTCCCTTTTATTTGAAAGGCATGCACGTGCTGCGACCTTGTATCCCATCACAATACTCTCCATTTTTATGTCAGTGGATCAAAACTTAACCGAGGGAGTAAGTTGACATTTGACTGCTCCAACTGCAACTCGACTCGAGCACGTGAAGGTGAAAGCTATGGGCCGGAGCGTAGCCATATTCTCGGTAGACGGCGCTGAACTAAACATTTTTAACTTATTTTGTTTTTTAGTGTGTGAATAATACTATCAAGGCTAGAAATAATATTTGCTAAAACCAGACATTCCACTTTATTGAACTTGGTCAAATGACTGCCCCAAAATCCACCTAATTTAGACTATTTATGTGACGCGCGTACCTATAAGTATCCTATTCACTCTTAACTTAGCCAAATGTCACACAGTTACTGAACAGATTTGCTGACTTGTTCCAGGGTTCCTGCCGACGTTCGGGCCAGCCTACATCTACTTGTACGGCTCCACGCGCGACTACAGCCTCTTGGACCAGCACGCAAGCCTCAACATGGGCATGGGTGAAGGAGTCTCTTACAGGGGAAGGTAACCATAAAATCCATTCTTAATTTTCACTTTTAAGCTTAATTTTTCAAAAGTCCTTATGAATAAATATAAAATGTAATATTTTTAACCCAAAGATTGACTGGTAAAGAGCACCTTTTTGTATTATGTGCACATGTATCACAATTGATCATCAGAAGGCTTACAGTCGATCAAATGGAAAGGGCTATGCTCGGAGTTTCCTTGCGTGATCGCATCAGAAATGAAGATATCCGCAGGAGAACTAAGGTCACCGACATAGCCCGAAGAATCGCTAAACTTAAGTGGCAGTGGGCAGGGCACATTGTTTGTAGAACGAATAGTCGATGGGCCCGAAAGGTTCTAGAGTGGCGACCGCGCAGCAGAAAACGCAGCGTTGGAAGGCCTCCCATAAGGTGGACCGATGACCTGGTGGGTGAGAGTCGTGGGAATGCGATGAACGCAAGACGCACAGGACCGTTCGTTGGGGTGACACTTGAGGAAGGCCTATGTCCAACAGTGGATGTTCTTCGGCTGAAATGATAATGATGATGTATCACTATTCTACCTTTACTCAACTCAAAAACCTTTTGAAAGAAATTTCCTTCACTCCACTTATGATTCAATCGGGTAAAAGCCTCGATTAAATGACATACGAGTAAAAGCTATGTCACACTAATATTATAAAGGCGAAAGTTTGTGAGTGTGTGTGTATGTTTGTTACTTCTCCACGCTGGAACGACTGAACAGATTTCCATGAAAGTTGGTAAGTACACTAGTAGACTATATCGCGGAATAGCACATATGATACTTTTTATACCGGGAGTATGTTCCCTCGAGATAGTTTTCTACTAATACGCGGGTGAAGCCGCTGGCAACCGCTAGTATATAACTTTTAATTTGACCGAAGGAGGTTGAGTCGAGTGGAAGAAATGACTCAGAATAATTGATTATTTTTAAATATCCTTACTCCTAAACTAGATTTGACCGAAGGAGGTTGAGTCGAGTAGAAGAAATGACTCAGAATATGGTTATTTTTAAACATACTTACTCCTAAACTAGACTTGACCGAAGGCGGTTGAGTCGAGTGGAAGAAATGACTCAGAATATGGTTATTTTTAAAAATCCTTACTCCTAAACTAGATTTGACCGAAGGAGGTTGAGTCGAGTAGAAGAAATGACTCAGAATATGATTATTTTTAAACATACTTACTCCTAAACCAGATTTGACCGAAGGAGGTTGAGTCGAGTGGAAGAAATGACTCAGAATATGGTTATTTTTAAAAATCCTTACTCCTAAACTAGATTTGACCGAAGTAGGTTGAGTCGAGTGGAAGAAATGACTCAGAATATGGTTATTTTTAAAAATCCTTACTCCTAAACTAGATTTGACCGAAGGAGGTTGAGTCGAGTGGAAGAAATGACTCAGAATATGTTTATTTTTAAATATCCTTACTCCTAAACTAGATTTGACCGAAGGAGGTTGAGTCGGGTAGAAGAAATGACTCAGAATATGGTTATTTTTAAACATACTTACTCCTAAACCAGATTTGACCGAAGGAGGTTGAGTCGAGTGGAAGAAATGACTCTGAATATGGTTATTTTTAAACATCCTTACTCCTAAACTAGATTTTACCGAAGGAGGTTGAGTCGAGTGGAAGAAATGACTCAGAATATGTTTATTTTTAAATGTCCTTACTCCTAAACTAGATTTGACCGAAGGAGGTTGAGTCGAGTAGAAGAAATGACTCAGAATATGGTTATTTTTAAACATACTTACTTCTAAACCAGATTTGACCGAAGGAGGTTGAGTCGAGTGGAAAAAATTACTCAGAATATGTTTATTTTTAAGTATCCTTACTCCTAAACTAGATTTGACCGAAGGAGGTTGAGTCGAGTAGAAGAAATGACTCAGAATATGGTTATTTTTAAACATACTTACTCCTAAACCAGATTTGACCGAAGGAGGTTGAGTCGAGTGGAAGAAATGACTCAGAATATAATTATTTTTAAACATACTTACTCCTAAACCAGATTTGACCGAAGGAGGTTGAGTCGAGTGGAAGAAATGACTCAGAATATGGTTATTTTTAAACATCCTTACTCCTAATGATTATTTTTAAACATACTTACTCCTAAACCAGATTTGACCGAAGGAGGTTTTTTTTTTATTTATTTTTTTTATTTTTTTCGATGGGAAAATCATCTTATGACATACCCCGCCCTTGGGCGGGGCGGGAGATAGTGTCAGACTTTTACTGACTAAAAACCCACTCCTGTTCCTTCATTGCCTTTCGTACCAGGGCCGAGTCTTCCTTTGAGTCGAGTGGAAGAAATGACTCAGAATATGGTTATTTTCAAATATCCATAAGTACTCCTAAACTACATTTACCTACATATCTTCCTTAGACTTAGGAGTCAGTGATCCATCGTAACAGGATCTGCTCAATTAATGGCATTTTTTAAATTTCAATTATGACTTTTTTACAAGGTCAGATGCATGCTCTAGACCACGGTAATTATCTACTACTTTTTTTATTATTCTAGTGAAGCACAATTATTACCGGAATCGGAAAGGTTCATTTATGAATTGTCAAATTCGTGATTCACTTTCAAAATCTTAACAATTAGTTTTCATTAACCACAAGTTCTTGTAGTCGCCTTTTTTTTTGTTTGTTTTTTAAACAAAGCTTTGCCCTAACTAGGAATTACTCATGTATCGTGGAAGCGTTCACAAACATGTAAAGCACATAAGTCACCCAGACCCGCAAAAAGTATCTATTGTCCGTGTTGACAATAACACACAAATATTTGTTTCGCGATGGAATCATACCCGTGACATACAGCGCAGCAGCCAATTCCTGCATCACTGCGCCAACCGTGCTGGGGGCATCACATGGTCATCATAAATCAAACGTAAAATTTCTGAAAAAATCATTAGAAAAAATGACACCGACTGACTCTCTAGCTTATATGAAAATGACACTGACTGACTCTCTAGCCTGTATGAAAATGACACTGACTGACTCTCTAGCCTGTATGAAAATGACACTGACTGACTCTCTAGCCTGTATGAAAATGACACTGACTGACTCTCTAGCCTGTATGAAAATGACACCGACTGACTCTCTAGCCTATATGAAAATGACACTGACTGACTCTCTAGCCTGTATGAAAATGACACCGACTGACTCTCTAGCATGTATGAAAATGACACTGACTGACTCTCTAGCCTGTATGAAAATGACACCGACTGACTCTCTAGCCTCTATGAAAATGACACCGACTGACTCTCTAGCCTGTATGAAAATAACACCGACGGACTCTCTAGCCTGTATGAAAATGACACCGACTGACTCTCTAGCCTGTATGAAAATAACACCGACGGACTCTCTAGCCTGTATGAAAATGCCTAAACGTTCCTCAAATGACACACTCTCATATTTTCTAGTTATTTGCCGTTTATTACACCTGTGACACCTTACACCAAAATAACTATACGAATTGTTCATTACAGAGTCCTCATCTCAATTCGCACCGAAATCATCGAAGGCATCGAATGCCCTCTAGAAGACATTGAAGTTGAACCTATCCCCCCGATCAACGAGCACAGCTTCGAGAAGAATGAAGAGTTCTTCCTTTTCTCCAGCATCTTCGAAGCAAACATGATCGACAAACGTCTTACAGACAAGCCTTTGCAGTTCGAACTAAGCATTGGTAACTCCGGGAACTCGTTGGATGGTTACAACGATTCCGTCAAGGGACCACATGACTTAGACGTTGAACTAGGTATGAATTTGGATGAAGAGCTATAGAATAGAAGTTCGGTTGTTGAGGGATTGGGACACACAGTACACAGAATATTTTAGAAGCCTGGGACTCAGTGTGCGCCGCCATTCTTTGCTAAACAAAAAATATTTATTGCACATAAAATGTGGCGCAGCTAAAACTAAGTGGTCATGGGCCAGTAGGTCCTTCTACCACTTAGTTTTCCCAGGTCACAAGTCTTTTTGGCGATTTTTTTTTTCAATTGAGTCCCCACAAACGAAAACTATTTTTTTATCTCTAATAAGTTTATTTAGTATTTCTTCTATTATGATAAAAAAGGTGTCAAGTTTGATGCAGATAGCCTGTAAACACATAAGAAAGTTCGGCCTTTAAACTCTGCACATGCAACCTCACAAAGGCGATCAACAGAGCAAGCAGTGTTATCTTTCCTTTCCTTATATTTTAAAGAATTACTACATAATATCAAGGTATCACCCCCTATTGATAATCTGTTGTTCCCACTGGCAACTGAAAAATTATTTACCTTAAACAGCCTTCTAACTGGTTTTAACCAGATTTTACAAAAACATAAGGTATCCATATTATGATACCTATTTGTCTATTAACATTTCCACATCTAGAATTTTGCCAAAGAAGCGATTTATATTCTGATGGTATAATAAAATGTTATTATTAGGCTTCCCTTTTGTCGTTTCTAATAGTTTAAAGAATCTATATCAGTATTGTTAGGCTAGTATACCTAACAATACTGATATAGATAATACTAATTCATCACCTATCCTAACCTCAGTTAAATAATAGTCACTATTACCATTTTATTAAATAATACTCAGATTCACTCGTTTAAGATATTATTTATAGTATTTTATTATTATTGTCTAGTTTAATTATTTCCTATTTTTAATTCTCTTGTCTTATTTTAATTTCTGGAAAAAATAAAAACTTTTTCCATCATTATTTATTTGTTTTTTTTTTTATTTCTTCTGAAGGTAAGTGATTTTATAATCTATGTATTAAAAATGTATGATTTAAAGCATTATTTTGCAATTCTTATTATGATTTGTTATTATTTTCTCAGCACTTAGATGCTAAAGGTATGGCTCATATCGTCGTATCCTACGAATAGTGCCCTAACGAACATAGGGGCTTTCTTTTTTTATTGCATAATCCAATTCTTCTCATCATACCACATACAACCAGTTCAACAAAACAATTAAAAACGGTACAGGTTATCAAATAATTAGGTTTTCTAAAAAGCCACAATTTTAAGCACTACGTTTTCATCGAAGAAAAAAGCTACAATCGCCGTCGCGCCCTCTTTCTTCGCAAGTAGTGGGGGTGCGCGGGCGCGGAGAGAGCGTACTAGCGCCGCTCGGCCACTAGTTGGTGGAACGCGTTTTGTTAAATTGTAGTTTTGAATAAGTTCAAATATAACACCAACGAGTTTGTACTTAATTAGGTCATTCTAATTACATAATGCGAAGTAGTGCTGGACTTGAGCAATAAGTAACATTATGCCTTTTATCTGCGGAAGAATAAAAGACAAAAACATAGAAGAAAGACACAAATGTAATTAGGGCTTCGTATCGCAATATAGCCATTCCATAGAACACGGCCACAATCACCATTATGGTTTTTTTCTATGTACCCAATATTGAAAATTGATTAACACTAAAAATTGAAATTGAATAAGGATTTAGGGGACAAAATGCGTTTAAAATATAAAGATATTGAAAATAATCCTAGCCGAATCTTAAGATATACACATTATATGAAATCACTAATACATATTTGATAATATTTATTTTAATGAAACACAAAAAGTGTCTCCTGAAAAGTTGCTATTATGCAGTTACGCCCCTATTCGTAGCATAGCATAGCATAGTCGGCCTTATAATGTTCCCACTGTTGGGACTCAGGCCTCCTCTCTAGGAGAGGGAATGGGTCATAATCCACCACGCGGGCCCAGTGCGGGTTGGCCCCTATTCGTAGGATACGACGATATTATTTCTATATTTTTAAGTTTAATACGATTATAAATTAGTGAATACATTATTGGAATAAATTAAAAATATTCAAACTCCCTATTTATCCAATAAGGTAAATGAGGACCAAATGTAGGACTTATTAGTTCTTTTAGCTCTACTAACGGGCAATATCCCTTTAAAAAATTTAAGAAAACTAGTTCACTTATAAAATAATTTAAACTCTATGTAATAACTATTTTAAAAGCTAATTAAACTGTTTTTCTTTCTTTTTAAAACTTCCCCGATGTCTCTATAATAGAAGTTGGATATTAATTCTTAGCTTCAAGTACTCAATACATAAACTAATGTTGAACCTAAATGTTTAGTACCCTTTGCTAAATCAGCTCTTCCCTAACAGATGAGATGAATGCGGACACGGGCTACTGGCAGAGCACGACGCAGCCGACTAAGGCGTCCTCGACAGACAAGAACTATTACTACCTGCCCTACTGGGACCACAAACAATGCATGCACGTGCGCAGCATATGGCCCGACCATCGCCGCCGCATGTACAACTCCAACCTCATCGCGAACATCATCGAGAAATATGTGAGTTTCTTAAGGCTGACTTTTAACTAAAACTACTACAGCGGTGCTCCGCCCAAGCGGGGCACACCTCTACCGTATAATCCACCGTGTCCACCGGGTGGTCCACATAGTGGTGGTGTTTCTTCCGCTTGAATCCAATACAGGAGCCTCCCGAACTTGCCATGTCCGGTGAGGACCTGCATCATGCGGAAGGTGAGGACGCCGTGACGTCTTTCCAGCCACTCCTCAAAGATGGGACTTACCGCCATAATTATGGCGTGCCCAAAGACTACCACCACTAGAACCACAAACAATGCAGACAAGTATGTATCCCACCGCGAAGCTAACATTATGGAATAATGAGTTCCTTCAAAACTACCTTTTAACTAAGACTAGTACTGCCTGCCATATTGAGACAACCTATAGTGCATGCTTGTGCGCAGCATATGTTCCGACCTTAAACGGTACATGTCCAACCACATTTCTAACATCATCGAGATATATGTGAATACCCGCCAAACTATTTTTTAACGAAGACTGCAACTGGGAACTCAAGCAGTACATACTGCGTTATTATCGAGAAATACGCAGGTCCCTTCAAAACTACCTTTGAATAAGACTACTACTACATAAGGCATACTTACGTTAAAAGACTTACGATACATTTATTGTTTTTCAATGTATATTCAAAAATTCAATTCAATGTAAATTCATTTTGATAGCGACACACAATCTTCGAAAGGACGCCACAATGAAAAAACAAATGACAGTTTTGCAAATTAAAAAGTAACATGCTCGCAAAGAGTTCCATTTTCAAATTCTATAATGGTTTTTTAATTCTTTTATTGTAAGTGGCTAGATCCAGAAACTTTCAGTATGCCCCACGTATTATATATACTTTTACTATTATTTAAATACTTGTCATGAATCAATCAGAATATTATTTATTAAATAAAAAATATAAAAAATTAAAGAAAAATAAGGTTACAGGCTGTGGGTAATGCTAAAATGTTTATAATGTACTTCTCTGTTCTATTTTGGTTCTTTTTATAAACACGCGTTCACTCTACATGGTCCACATAGAGTGAGTTTATTATTATTTAATAAATAATATTCTCATTGATTCATGTCAGGTAAATTTAAGATTAAAATCTAAACATATTTAAAAAAAAACGTGAAATTATCTCATTCTGAACACAGTTTTAACTATTAATAATTATTATTATAATCTCAATTTCTAAATTCCAGGAGGAAGGCCTAACCGACTGCCAAGCTGCCATCGATGCTGAGATCCTCCCGGACAGCACCAGTTTGCTGATGCTCAAGACTGTGCTTGAAACGCTGAGCAACGCGTGCAGCGGCTACGTGCGCCATATGAGCAACGCGCCGCCCCTGGGCAACACCAAGCTGGACAAGGAGCGACACAAACTCTGCGTTTTTGAGATTGTAAGTGATTGACTGAATAGTACGTTTTGTATTTCGGGGGCCGAGTTACCCGCGTCCTTAGGAGAATACCCGAAGCAAGTCCACGTGGTCCTCGGGTGGTGCTAATCAGGTAACACTAGTAGTAGCTAACTACTACTATTATTAGCTAACTAACTGGTAGGTTTCGACGGTTGGCTTGTGACCACCCACTGAGCAAAGACGTACCGCCAAGCGGCCTGGCCGTGTTCCGGTGTGATGCTCAGTGTAGCCAGTCTAGAGGAGTTGGGTCGAAATAACTGTTCCAACGAAAGCAGACCAACCTGCAACAGTGCTAATATAGACGTATCTGGAGACTAGTCGCGTAGGGTAGCGGAATCCGAGGCATGGTACGCTGCTAGCCGACCACAGGTAGTTGGGGGCCCAAGTAATGTGCTAGCCATGAAAGGCTGCCCCGCCAACTGTCAAAAATACCCGGAATGTGCCATCGTGCTGGTTGGCGACCAGACGAGATGGCACGATGGAAATTCCCGAAGGGATTCGGGCGTCCCTGCAGGGTCCAGACTAGTCCCCTAATAATGTCGTCCTTTCAGTGCGTGCCTGAAGGTTAGCTGCATGGAACCATTTTCTTCTCCTCTCCTCTCTTCACTGTTAAAATGAAAAGGTATAGAAAGAATAAAGGTAAACAGCGGCTGCACTCCCCCTCTCACAAAGTGCACCTCACTATAATAATAATAATCATATTCCACAACTATCACACAACGTCGTCTAGTCTCAAGCTAAGCAGAGCTTGTGTTATGAGTACTAGACAACTGATAAACTACTTATATATTTCTAAATACATACATATCATAGATAAATACACCCAGTCATAGAACAAATGGTCGTGCTCATCACACAAACATTTGTCCTGGGTGGGAATCGAACCCACGACCTCCGGCATAGCAGTCAGGGCCACTAACTAGGTCAGTCACTAACAGACGAAGTCTGCACTCTAATTTCGTCACAGTCTACCACCACCTGGAGACTGAAAAACCAGCTCCCCTATCCCTTTCGGAGACGGAGATCAAACGTCCGTCCGACGTGTCGTATCTTTCATACCCAGGGTTTACCTTGGAGCACAACTTCAAACCAAGCGCGGGTGTGTGTATGTACGCCCGGTACGACATCTGCTTTCGGTGTCTCCGCAACCTAGAAGACTCCAGGTTCTCAATTCTTTGAACAATGGTCGACACAGGCCTATATAAATTAGTCTACGCTTGTAGAGATCCGGAGACATCCGGGCTCACACAGCATCTAAGTGAGGCGGCCGATGCGGCTCAGTAACGGTACCCTTCCGCCCAATTGGTGTTACTGGGGGACTTTAATGCCCACCCCCAGGAGTGGCTTTTTCCATACCAGTGCACAGATCATGTTAGTCGAGAGAAGCGAAAGCTAGCACTAGCATTAAATCTCACCCAGCTGGTCCAGGGGGCAACGAGGGTGCTGGATGTGGATCCGCCGGAAATCGGGATCGGAATCCCGGTGGCGATTGGGGCGAGAGGACCCTTGCCTCACGCGATCAGCCGCCTCCTTTGCTAGCATTACTGCTTCGCAGAAGGAGGCGACCGCCTGCGACTCCTCTTCGCTCCGGACTATGGCCTGTACCAAGGCCCAGCGCGAGAGATCGCCCCCACGAGGACACGGCCTTGCTCTGCCAAAGCGGGGCACACCTCCACCGTGTGCTCCACCATGTCCTCCGGGCGGTCCATACAATGGTGACACCCGGGCGTTTCTTCCGCACGAATCCGGTGCAGGAACCTCCCGAACTTACCATGTCCGGTGAGGACCTGTGTCATGCGGAAGGTAAGGACGCCGTGTTGGGTTGCGATAGTCGCTGTCGCCATTCCGCCATGAGACCCCGCCGGAGCTCTGTCCGCCATGCCGCGACTTGTCGCGTCAGCGGAGTTTCGCCCCGACGTTGCATCTCCACGCGCAGATCGTGCATGCGTGCAAGACCTGTTGCCTCCAGATCCCATGGTGGCTGGCCAGCAAGGAGGCTCGCCGCTTCGCGGGAAACCGTGCGGTATCCCCGCACCATCCGTATGGCCATGACCCTCTGGCACGCGTTCAGCTGGGCCACCGGTCGCTTTCGCAGTGACGGCGCCCACACCGGCGCCCCATAAAGGGCCATGGACCGGACGATGCCTGCGTAGAGCCTCCGGCAGGAGGCGTCTGGACCCCCGAGGTTGGGCAGGAGCCGCTTGAGGGCAGCCCCAGTCCGAATCAGTTTGGGAGCCAGGCGTCGGAAGTGCTCCTCGAAATTCCACCGGCTGTCGAGGACAAGTCCCAGGTACTTCATCGTCGACCCGACGCCGATGTGAACTCCTCCTACCATGGTAGATAGGCTTCGATCACACGACAGAGGTAGTCAGGCGCCTGGTGATACCGGAGTGCCCTCCTAATGCTACTCCAGGGCAGGGAGTTGAAGGCGTTGGCGATGTCCAATGACACCGTCACGACACACCTGCCCCGGGACACCGCATCCCCCGTCGTGAGGGCTCGCACGCTCATGACGGCGTCCACCGTGGAGCGCCTCCTGCGAAAGCCGAACTGGCCGTCCGCCAGATCCGGCCCCTCCCGTGTTTGGTGCGCGACGAGGCGGTCTGCAATTACTCTTTCAAAGAGCTTGCCCACCTCGTCGAGCAACACAATGGGCCGGTACGCGGACGGAGAGTCCGCAGGGCGCCCCGGCTTCGCGATAAGGACCAGTTTCCCCGTCTTCCAGCGAAGTGGGAACTTCCATGCATGCGCTGAAGAGCCCTCTTAATCGAGACCCGAGAGCCTCCATAGTCAGGACCCAGGCTTTACCAGGCAAGCCGTCGGGTCCTGGGGCGGTATTCTTGGCACTCAGCCTTCGTACCGCCACACTCATCTCTACCTCCGTCACCTGTGGAGCATTGTTGTCGTCGTCGCCATCGTGATCCGCGTTAGACACCGCTGGTGGCGGAGCCATGAGTGGGGGAGGAGTTCCCCTCGCGCAGGGAACAGATTGCTCACCACACCCTCCACAATCTGGGGCCGGAGACTCTGCGTGAGTGGGGGAGCCCAGGGGCGGAGTTTTTCTCGCACCACCTTGTAGGGGCGTCCCCACGGGTCTCCATTCAGAGTCGCCAGCCACACGTTGCAGGCCTCCAACTTGGCTCGCTTTATTTCCGCTCGGAGGGTGCGCTTCGCCACTCTGTATCCCTCATATAGCTCCGCTCTCTGACCTCCGCATCCGGCAGCACTGCAGTGTCTGGCGTACCGGCGCCGCGCGGCATTGCACGCATTGCGCAGTGCCGCAATCTCCGGCGACCACCAGTACACCTGGCGCCGGGCACGTCCTGGCCGGACTCGGGGCCACGTCGCAGATTTGCGACATGGCCTCCCGGAACCACTCTGCCTCGATGTCGATGTCGACAGGCCTGTTCAGTGCTTGCACCCAGGCCTGTATCATCGCGGCTTCCAGGAGGAGCTCCCGGTCCAGCTGCTTCAGCGCCCAACGCGGACCACACGGGGCCTGTTAGACCGGTGCGATCGAGGTCTGGGTGGAGACGTCAAACCGAATGTACTGGTGCTCTGAGTACGTCTCCACCCCCTCCATGACGCGCAAGTCGACGACACGCGGTGATAGAGCAGGGCTGGCGAACGATATGTCCACCACTGACTCGGACAGAACCCCGGTTTAGGACGACCAGGAATGTCTCCAGAGCCCAGTCCTCCACCATCCGACCCCGCTGGTTTGTGAACCGGGAACCCGAAGCCAAAAGAATAATAGATAATTTCTCTATAGAAACTGTGGAGTCTAACTAGTTCATCTGTCATCATGTTTGTACACAATTTATAACGGAGTCACTTGGCTTTTATTTTAAAAAATTACAATCCATTCAATGATACATATACTGACATACAGTTTAACTTTTCAGGAACAAATCGCATCGATGGCTAAAAGCCTAAGGGCTTTGATCACAAAACACTCGATCAAGGAGCGCCTTCGCACAGCTTACAGCTACCTGAACAAACTGAAACACCTCTGTGAAGATGTAAGTATTACTTCAATAGGCTGTATCACCACTGGGTAAGTAGGTCTAGGTAGTTTTTATTTTTGTTATCCTTAATTTGTCTCACTGCTGCATAAAGGCCCCATTCCTTTCATTTCTCTTGATAATGTGCTTCATCTCCACATTCCGTAAAGTGCCCTGCAATCTTCTCCTCAGCTGGATGCGCCCTGTTCTAGCTATGTCAGTGTTCTCGTCTTACATACAGGTCCACAACTTAGACGGTATTGGGCAGAATGGCCAGCCCAGCCCCACAGCAATTTTGCATCTTTTTGAGCTATATTCGAAAATTTCGTTCTTCTTCTATATTTTCAATGCTGTGTCTAAAACACAAACCATTGACGGACCTCAAATTTCTCCAAAGTTGAAATGGGAACGGGCTGGCCGTTCCCATTTCAACTTTGGATGTACCAGTTGCCCAATGCTAATATATGAATATATAGATATATACCATAAGTGGCTTGCGCTAGTATGTTTTTTTTTTATTAAAAAGAGACCAACTTCATGGAAACATACGGTTTCTCTTACAAACTGAAGTATTTAATCATGATATTCTTGAATTGTATTCCTGTTTTTCTGTACCTCAGATAATGCCTATAATATCAAATTTTATATTTTTCATTGAGTCAACAAGTTCCATTAGTCGCTCGTACGATGATATGCTGTCTGATATCTATTATGTTAAATGAGTAGTCCCAACACAACATGTATCCTCTTACTTTTTTTCTGATTTCTCACTTTTGCTTTTAAGATATATACGAGTAGATTGTATTTGTTTTAGAATTCTAGGGATCTTTGGTTTCTAAATTAAAATTATTATAGTTATATTATTGATTTTATTTTTAATTATATAATACTTAATTTTTTTAGTTTATTTTTTGTTATACCTTCCTTTTCTCCTACTCGTTAAAAGATGGCGCTGATAGTAGGCAATTCAAAGTTTTAACGGAGATAAGTTCTTCTACTACACGATAGATGGCGGTGCAGGTCCATAAATAGTCTTTTTTGTTTTACTTTGTAATCCTTACTTTATGTTATTATGATTTCGATAGTTAAATTAAACAACTTTTTGAATTGTAATTTAAATTGTCTTTAATTATCGCCTAATTTTTCAGTCGTTCATTCCATTGTCGACTACGAGTACACCTAATTTTCAATGTTTTGACCACAATTTTGACAGTGTTTTCTTTGACTTTATGTAATTACTTGACGATAAGTGAAAAAGGAATAAGTATCGTCTTTTGTTTTCACTTATATGACAACATTCATCAATAACTTGATGAATGTTGTCAACAAAGACATTAAATATATACTACCAAGTTGTCAACAAGTCACATCAAAAAATTTTTCATTACACAACTGAAGCGCCATCTTAGTATCAGGAATGCGCAAAAAAAACCTGAATCACAAAAAAATAAAATAGGCAACTTAACTTTTTTTTTAGGTGGGAAATCATCCAATGACATGTCCCGCCCTTTCGTGTCAGACTTTTACTAACTAAAACCCACTCCTATATTCCTTCGTTGCCTTTCATACCAGGGCTTGGTTTTCCTTTCAGAAGCGAACGGCCCGAGTAGGCTTCGACCCTGCTGGGCCCCCCCTACTGTTTGCTGAATTCTCCTTGAGGCGCGCGTGGAACAATACGCGCCGTCGACGACTTGGGCTCGATTCAGACGGTTACCGGCCGTTCGGACGGCAAGCTTCCCATTGCTCGCCGTCCGCAAGCCCGCGCCTAAGGTGGCTGAAAATTAGGATACGAATTCGGCTGGGGCGTGAGGGCCGTCACCACGCGCGTGCGCATGCGGCCACCTCCATAGCTAGCATTACTGATTCGCAGAAGGAGGCGACCGCCGGCCACTCCTGCCACGCGCAAATCCTGCATGCGTGCAAGAACTAGACAACTTATCCTTAACTTTCCAGTTCGTCATTCTTCCTTAACTACTGGTACCTAGGCTTTTTGATAGGCAGGTACCTACTTAATTTTATCTTCTCTCTTCCCTTTTCTTATCTAATAATATTTCGTATATACTACAGGCCCAGCACGCATTGCCAGACATATTTATCTGGCTGATAAGCAACGGTAAGCGCCTAGCATACCAACGCATCCCAGCCAGAGATATCATCTACTCCGAATACACTGAAGAGTCCGGAAAATATTGCGGCAAGATGCAGACGTTGTTCCTCAAGGTAAACTTACTAATGATTAACTATTATTTTTCATTACTCATGCTCGGAAAGTAGGTCTAAAGTTGACTGAAGAGCGAGTTGAAAGCTGTTGAAAGTAATACTTTTCATCCATAGGAAGAACCGCTTTCAACTGACACCTGTCAAATTATTTTAAAAAAACTAGTTCTATTTTCACATTTCTATTGAACATGTCCCAATTTTCTATACAGCCACTCAATTACAGCACGATGTACAATTGATAGGTAACTTCTAATAACAAAGATAGCGGTCAAGTGCGAACCTAACAAGAATTTA
This sequence comes from Mythimna impura, assembly GCA_905147345.3. Taxonomy (NCBI): domain Eukaryota; kingdom Metazoa; phylum Arthropoda; class Insecta; order Lepidoptera; family Noctuidae; genus Mythimna; species Mythimna impura. The sequence goes on from LR990339.1 coordinate 37,010,684, forward strand.
AAAAAAAATCGTAGAGTGCACAATGAACTGAATAACATCGACTGGAGTATACCCCTTCAATACAGTTGCCCAAATCAAATTGTTAAGTTCATTCATACTAGATTAGCATCGTGTACCAAATTGAAATGATCGCCGGGAGTCATCTGCTATCCTTTCAGACTCCTGAACACTTCTCATGCCTTGTGGATTTTTTTTCATCGACTTTTTATTGTTTTATGAAAATATGACCCAAATTTTTCATTCAAATACAAATTTTTAAAAAATATATGAGGCGTAGACTCTGAATTTTAATTCTATTTAAATGTGTATTGTATTAGAATACTTTTAAATTTAAATTGAGTGACTTTAGCTATCTAGTTTTTTTTTTAATTTACTTGCAAATTTTAGGACTTAAATTAAAGCTGTCCATGATACCTAAAATCATACGACGACTTTCACCCCTAGGGTAACAATGTATTATTAATATTTTATTTTAAAGGAGAATTATTTAATGATAAATTGGGTAGGTACTTGACTCAATTTTTTTTATTGTTTTTTTAAAAGAGCAACTTTATCCAAAATCGCAAATAGAAAAAGAAACCAAATTCGTTCAATATTAATCAAGTAAGAAACATTTCAAATCTGGTAGAAGGGGAAAGTGTCAAATAACAGTTTATCACCGTCACCGCCATTAGGTTACATGTACTCAAATGAGGTAGCGAGATATTCCCACCACGTCTCCTCAAACCAATATTTGGAATGCTAATTGCTGCTTCATTTAATAACCAATTGTGATGCTGTTTTCAGCAAAAGATTTCTTTTTAGTGTTATTTGTGGTTTAGTATAGAATACTGTACAAAAATAAGGACAAACAAACACACAATTAACGACTACATGAGAAGAATAGATCGAAATCAAGGACATTAATTCTCACCAGACCACAATATTTTTAAAAATATAGCCAAAAATAAAAGTTTTCATGGAGATGATAGATATGAGCTACATATTTATCATCTACACCAAACTGTATCCACCAATTTGGTTATCATTTATTTTTTTTAATCAATTCAATGAAAGCAATTTTCAAGACGTACCTATTCACGTCAAAAACTAATCTCTAAAACTTCTTTTTACAAAAATGTAAGTCATATTGATGAATAAAGTTTGCTTTGTAGTTACGGAATAAACCACCCAGATCCCAAGTCATTTGGTGTTCTCTTAATACAACTACTTACTGACAGCTGCCAAAGAAATTTCTGTAAAATGTCTGTAGACAAACTTACCTACTGTTGGTCATCTATTTTCAGTGGCCTGGCAAAAAGAGTGCTACACCAAGCGGATGGTCGATCCCGGCTAAAATCAGTGTGTACCTATGGCTGGGAGTACTGCAAGACAAGAAACACTACATCGATGGACTACCTCAGGGCTACGAAGTTAGCTCCGAATTGAGAAACGCAGACAAGCTTCGCTCGAATGCTCCGTCTACTATCTTTTACGCTGAAAAACATGTGAGTAAAGTGAAACCTTAAGTGAAACATGTTTAAACACCTCGACTTAAATAAAAGTCGAATAATAAATTTTTGTATGTTTCAGAACTTCCAAATGCGGGCGTATCTATACCAAGCCCGATCGTTGATCGGGTCTGATTCGTCTGGCCTATCGGATCCGTTCGCACGTATCGTGATTGGCGAAAGCACCGCCACCACACAAGTCATTGATGAGACCCTCAGCCCCACGTGGGATGAACTACTTGTATGCGATGACGTGCTACTTTACAGCACCATTGAACGCATACGAGCCGACCCACCTACAATCGTCATAGAAATATTTGATCAAGACAAAGTCGGCAAGTCTGAATTTATTGGACGAACATTAGCCAAACCACGTATAAAAGCTTACGAAGATGTTCAAGGAGGTGCACAAAATCTACCGTCTCTAGAGTGGTATGAAATCACACGCGGTGACGATCGAGCTGGAGAACTACTCGCTACTTTTGAACTGCTTGAAATACCACCTAAAAAGGATGCATCAATACTTCCTGATCTACCATCACCAAGGGAGGCAAATGGGAAGCCACCTATTGACATCAATAAAGGCCCAATACTCCCAGTACCGAAGGGGATACGCCCAACATTATCAAAGTATCGCATTGAAGTATTGTTCTGGGGACTACGTGATTTAAAGCGGGTTCATCTCCTAACAGTGGACCGACCTCGCGTTGATATTGAATGCGCTGGCAATATACTGTACTCATCAGTCATACAAAATGCGAAACGCAATCCCAACTTCACAAACCCCATCAGGTTTGTTGATGTCGAACTGCCAGACCAAGATCTATACAGACCACCACTCACCATCCGGGTGGTGGACTGTCGCAGCTTCGGAAGGATTACTCTAGTCGGAACACACACAATTAATTCTATTCACAAGTACATTTATACTCCGATGAGCAAGCGCGAGCGTGACATCGAGGAGAGGAAGAAATCATTGATTCCATTACAAAACATTGATTTACGAGCCAACTGCATCGTACCAGACGACACTTTTACCATTGAAAATGAAAAAGAAAGTTGCCCATTACTGATAAGAGATGGCAAAGGAACTGTTTCCTATGGTTCAAGCGTAAAGTCACAAGCGATGCGCAAAAAATTCAACAAACGTGAATCCATGAGGAAACGTAAATCTAGTACTGAGTCTGTGCTAGATGATAATGAGAGAAGCAAAGATTGGTGGACTAAATACTTTGCTTCGGTAGAATCCATGATTGAAGAAGAAAAAGAAGCCAAAAGGGAGAGACAAGGTTTCCTGCAGCCAACCCAAGGGGCTTTCGTAACTGAAATCCGGTCACCTCGTGTCGAGGAAATACACTCACCCAGATCTGAACGCGATAGAGAGCGTGACAGAGATAGAGAAAGAGAAAGAGATCGGGATAGAGACAGAGATCGAGATAGAGAGAGGAGAAGAAGACAACCGACGTCTCCGAAGATTAAAGTCAGCCCAACTATGACTAAGAAAAATGAGATACCGCGTTCGGCACTGGCTAAAGTAAGTAGGATTCGGTCGTTCTATTTCCTTACATTTCATTGGATTGCGTCATAATAAATTGTTGCTTTTTTTCAGATATACCCACATGAGCTGGAGGCCGTGCCTGAATACGATGAATTCAAGGAATGGCTCCATTCTTTTGAGCTTTACCGTGGAAAGAAGACCGGAGACGACTCCGAAGATGAGAACCGAGTGGTCGGAGTATTCAAGGTACTTGTTATATAAACTATTCTTTCTATAACAGACGTATTTCCGACTTCTGAATTAAGAATTTGAAGTTAAGTATTCGTCAAACTTCATTTTAGCCTAAATCTGTCCAAACTTTAGTTTTGACTACTTCAAATTCTCAATTCAGAAATACTTATGGGAGTGTCTAAAGCATTATTCTCACTAGAGAATTCGCTCAAACGGGGCACACCTCCACCGTTTGCTCTAAAGTGGCCTCTGGGCGATCTGCTCTCACCTGACTGAGGTTTGATCAAGTCTGACACACACCAGGCGTTTCCTCATCATCGCGCCTCTCTAGCCACTCCTCAAAGAGGGAACTTACCGCCGTGATTGTGGCCCACTTTTAACTTAACTTTATAATCTTACACAATCAATTTCTTATTTCAGGGAGCTGTCAAAGTATACAAGTGGCCTCTTCCCCGAGGCATTGATGACCACACCGTAATGGGATTAGATCCGAACTTTGGATTTTTCCAAGGAGTTCCGAACAACGAACCCATCCACGTGCTGGTGCGCGTCTACATCGTCAAAGCCACTGACTTGCATCCCATGGACCTGAACGGAAAAGCCGATCCTTACATCGTGCTACACTTAGGATCAAAGAGAATAAGTGATAAGGAACATTATGTCTCCAAACAGCTCAACCCTGTCTTTGGTAAATGCTTCGAGATTGAAGCAACGTTCCCGCAAGACTCATTGCTGACGATACAAGTCCTGGACTGGGATCTACTCGGAGCTGATGACTTGATTGGAGAGACTAAGATTGACTTGGAGAATCGTTTCTATAGTCGCCACCGGGCTACTTGTGGACTGCCCATGAAATATGAAGAGTAAGTGTTCTTGCATTCAAACATTAAACTAGCTGTTCCCCGCTGTTTCACTGACGTCTTTAGTTACTCCTCTGCTCCTATTGGTTGTAGCGTGATGTTATTAAGCTGACAACTTTTCCTCGATAAATGGGCTAACGAATACTAAGATTTTTTAAATTTTAATCAGTACCCAACAAACATTTTAGCCGTACTTATACGTAAGAGTTACGCGACTCGAAGTGCTTTAAACATTGTATTGACGTATTTTTATCGTGTAATATGACTTAGTGCCTCTTATCTTTACACAACTTATAGTCGTATATGGACATCGTATAAACTTCTATATGACTATTTTATACGACTGATACACAATTTTCAGTGGTATAACCGATGCTGTCGTCTTAGTAACATGTACACGACTTTTAAACCGTCATTAATCATATTAGAGTCGCAAAAACTGCTTTTAAGTGATAATCGTGTAAGAGTGATAAATTGCACACTTATACAATTTTCAGTCAATATTAACACTTTTATACTACTATTCAATGACTAGATGACCTATTAGTGTATAAAAAATATCAACATTACAACCACAGCCAGTACAAGTCAATTTTAATGAAACTGGAATTGGTTCCGTACAAAATTTTGTTTAAAACTCAAAATAATTGAGTTCGCTGCAAAGTCTAAACGATTTGATGTTGCTCGAACCGCAAAAAGTAGATCTAGTGGTTCTATAAAAGTAGAGTCGGGTTCTATAAAGGTAGATTTGATCAATTATATCTTAATGATAGTTCCGATTATGAAAGCGCAAGCGAAACTAATAAAAATGATATACTTCGTGATAATGATGTGAAATTGTGTGTTAATTGGATGTTTTTGGATCAAATAAATTTATTATTATTATATTATTATTATTATTATAATGTAAATGGGCAATTGGAAAATTAATTTTTGAAAATAACATTACTAAAATGTCATCCGTCTCTGGCACACTTCAAAGTGATCTCTAACTTTCATGAACATAAACGTGCCTCAGAAGATATAGAAGATATCAATAGCCATCTCGAATACATACTGTATCAATATGTTAAAAACTTATCAATGTCCATTATATTTATTATATATTATTTTTTATTACCGCTGAAACCAACAATAAACAAGTCACTAGTTTAATTATATATTTAAAAATGGTTTTTTCATATGAGATTTTCTTTAAGTGAACCCTAATTATTTAGTTAATATGGCTTATAATTTACATAGCATAGCATATAGCATAGTCGGCCTTATACTTAATGTTCCCACTGTTGGGACTCAGGCCTCCTCTCTAAGAGAGGGAATGGGCCGTAATCCACCACGCGGGCCCAGTGCGGGTTGGTGGATGTCACATGTCTTCGAATTTTTGGTTCTAGGACATGCCGGTTTCCTCACGATGTTTTCCTTCACCGTTTTGAGAGCAGTGGTGATGAAATAAATTACACAAAGTAATGCGCCTAGCTGGGTTTGAACCCGCGACCTACAACTCGTAAGTCGGGGCCGTTACCACTCGGCCACCACTGCGCTATAATTTACAGCATACAGATAAAAAAATAAGTGCACGGAACGAAAAGTCGTCTAGATATTGTATTACGGTTGTGTCTTAAACCCTAAGTCGTACAAAGGTAATTTTTAACACTTTCGTTAAAATAAATTTTAAAATATTGCTTAATTTAAAGAATTTATAAGGCGCGTTCATTATATTGAGAAAACTAGTGCATATTACTCAATAAAATTAATTTCCCAATAGATTAATATACTTGAACACGACTTTCGACGATAAATATAATACCTAATGAATAAATAAAATGGCTGTACTCCTCTTTCAATGATAAAAAAATATATTATTCGTACACAGTATAAGATTATTAGTCTGGTTTTTAAGTTTCAATTCACAACATTTATCTCATCACTTTACATCAAAATTTCTTTTAAAAATCATGATGAACTCTAATTATTCGATAAAATGCCGCAAAATAGCGCTAATAAACACCATAACTCGACGGAAAGAGGTCCTTATGACATCTATACGACCACTACATGATCAAATAGTGATTAATACGACTGCTGTGTAACTCTATTACGACACTGATTCGTATAAAATGGGCCTATTTTCGGTCATATCAACGTGAAAGCCACGTATTTACGATCAGCGTATAGGACCAAAAGTTAAAATCGGCACGTCGCGTCGTGGCGACCGATCAAATGTTTGTTGGGTAGTTTCTAAGATTTCACTCAACTAAAAAAACTCATCAGCTTTACAATATTAGTACACATATAAGTATTCATTATGGCGACACTTGGGGGAGGCTTATGTCCAACAGTGGGCGTCTTTCGGCTGAAATGATGATGATGATGACACTTAAAAGTATGTAGATAGTAGATACACAGGGCCGGTCATTGTGGCGACACTTAGTGCTCGGGGGAGGTCTATGTTCAGCAGTGGACATCTTTCAGCTAAAATGCTGATGATTAATATAGTATTCATCATCAGCATTTATTTAGAATAGATTAGTTATTTTACTAAACAAATGTTTTTTGGAAATAAATAAATTATTAAAAATAAATCAAACCTTTAGGCAAGGGTACAACCGCTGGCGAGATGCGATGAAACCGACCCAAATCCTAGCCAAGCTCTGCAAGGATGGCAAACTAGATCCTCCTATATACGAATACGGTCGCGTGAAAGTTGGCCGCACGGTCTTCAATATGCCGATGAACGATACCGAGCTGTTCTCGAACCCTGACACTGTCGAGGAACAGATGGCGCTGGTGGTCCTTCGGCGGTGGCAGGAGGTGCCCAGGGTCGGGACCAGGCTGGTGACAGAACATGTGGAGACTAGGCCGCTGTATAATCCGAGTAAACCTGGTAAGGAAAATTATTTGAATGTTGGATTCACAAGGTTTTATTACTTGCTTTGTTTGTATGAGCTTCCATAAAATAAAATAAATAAAAATCAATAATTACTTTATTCAAAGCATTTTGGCAATCGTTCTACATAGACAGTCTGTGGGTTGATTATAATAATAGATTCAGGGTGCTGTTGGGGCTGCCTAGATACTGCAGTGCATCGGGCATGGTCACTGCAGCGCGTGTGGATGATTTACACGCTTTATTGAGGAAGAAGACTGCCTCGTCGCAAATCTAGGACCAGCCCCAATTTCATTTTTCAAACCTTAGCCCATAAGCATGATGCGCTGATGCTCAATCACTGGTTGCAGATGCTGGTGCACTAGTAGGTTAAGTTTTTTTAGGCTTTTTGAGCATTACTAACCCTTTACTTGAAGTTGTTACTAACCATTGGACCGCTTTTGTCTGTTTAATAAATATATTAGTATTATGTTCTCGTATATCCAGGTATCTCGTATATGTCTTTGGAATGCGTACGAGGGGCCGAAGCCAAATCGCAGAGGCCCCTTAGACACTTTTTGTGAAACGTGGTACTAACCGACGACTATCCCTGTACGCGCTATGCTAGTGCACCCAAAGACAACCTCCAGTTGGTAGGAAACTGTTGCATAGTTAGATATGACTATGATTTTAGGAGGCTTAAGTGGACTGGTTACCAGGAACAATGTTTATTATTATAAATATTTAAAACTGGCACTGAATTTGTATTAAACTATAAAATAGGTAAAGCCAGATAATTGTATCCTCACAAGCCCTACAAAATTTATAAAATGATTTTAAATGTCTTATAATTTTTTCTTCCAGGTATCGAGCAAGGCCGCCTACAAATGTGGGTAGATATGTTTCCTATGGACATGCCTCTCCCGGGTCCTCCGATGGATATATCCGCACGAAAGCCCAAGTCTTACGAGATGAGGGTCATCATCTGGAACACCGACGATGTGGTGCTTGAAGATGACGCCTTCTTCACCGGAGAGAAGATGTCCGACATCTATGTCAAGGGGTAAACACACACTAACTATTTTATTATTATACCTCTCGTAGGTATGTTTCTTGGGAAGGAAAAGCGAGTGTTATTTATTACGGTAGGTACTCCGACGAATAGTTGGCAGAAATATTGAAAAATAATCTTATTAACATACAATTATCGTAGCGAACGCTTCGCTTAAAGGTGTGCAAAGCACTTACAGAATTTACCTAGTAACCTTTATTGATTGGTTTACATAAATTATCTATCTATACATATAATAAATCTGTAGAAGTTTTTAGTTGTGCGCGCATCACGTAAAATGTACAAAACCGATGTTGATAACTTTTATACATTATAATTGTGTGTAACTTGATATATTACTTAGGCTTTGTATCATCGCAATCGGTAGACGATGTCGAAAGATATACTACATTCATTGACTGTTAGGCGGTACGAAGTTCGCCGGGTCAGCTAGTCATTAATAATTATATTATACAAAAAAAAAACACAGAACAAAGAATTATTAATAATGAAATGGAATAGAAAAAGGAAATCAATTAATTAATTGAATAGGTTATAATAATATCGTGACGGTTCACACGGAAGAATAGAACCATAACTGCGCGGACGACGATTCATAACTTTGCCAACTCTAGGAATATATCCCTTGTTTTTTTTACAAAAATTGATTTTTAGGTATCTAATAAAAGTAAAAATATCCATACTAATTACGTCATCATGGCTAATTGGCCACTGAATATTACCATAGAGCGTGGCTATGCCACCAGTCTTTTGGGCACATTACCAGTCGACAGCGATGCGGCCCTTCACGACGCCGTGTTTAAAAAGTTTTTTTTTATATAATTTTAATCAGTTAAAGGTTGTTTTTTTTTTTAATGTAAAGTATGTAACTATTCTTTAATAAAAGATAAAAATCTAAATCTAAAAAAAAACTTTACTGTTACAGCTGGGTGAAAGGTCCAGACGACTGTCAATCCACAGACATACACTATCGCTCTCTGACCGGAGAGGGCAACTTCAACTGGCGCTTCATATACCCGTTCGATTACCTGGAGGCCGAGGAACGCATCGTGATCTCCCGCAAGGAGTCGGTCTTCTCCTGGGATGAGACTGAGTGCAAGATACCGGCGCGACTCGAGCTGCAAGTGTGGGATGCTGACCACTTCTCTGCTGATGACTTCTTAGGTAAATTATCCATAAAAGCTATGATTTATACAGAGGTCAGATAAAAAGAATATTGAATATCTTTTTTTTTTAATTTAACATATTTTTTTAATCAAAATAATTACCATTATTATCTATACATTGATGCCATTTAATAGGAAGGTCATTTAAGCCTTTGCGATAGAACTCTGGTGATCTAGATTCAATAAACTTTGTGAAAGCATTTTGTACTGCCTCCTGAGAAGAAAACTTTTTATCACGTAGAAAATTGTTCAAATCACGAAAAAAATGGTAGTCCGTTGGAGCAAGGTCTGGCGAATACGGAGGGTGACGAATGGTTTCTAATTGCAGTTCCTGTAGAGTTAAAACGGTTTCTCTTGCTGTATGAGGTCTCGCGTTATCATGGAGCTATAATGATGAAGATTGATTCATGAGTAAGGGCTGTTTCACTGCTAGTTTTGCTATCATTGTTCGGAGTTCGGCACAGTAGACATCTGCCGTTATTACTTGACCAGATCGAAGAAAGCTATAGTGAATAACACCATGCTGAGACCACCAAACGGTTACCATTACCTTTTTATTGGTAAGCTTTGCTTTACTTTAGGACACTGTTGCGGCGTTTGAACTGGGGTCAGCCATTGCATTTGTCGCTTACGGTTATCGTAAAGAATTCACTTTCCATCACATGTCACAATTCGATCCAATATTCCTTCATTTCTGTATCGATTCAACAAGGCAACACGCGTTTCTTTCTGCAGATCAGTCAAATCATGAGGCGGGACCCGCCTCATTTTTCATATTTTTTTTATTTTATTGATTTGACGCAAATGAGTCAATATTGTTGTTAAGGTAACGTTAAACCATGCCGCTAATTCCTGGGTAGTTTGGCTCGGATCCGCTTCCATCATGTCTTTCAATTCATTGTTATTCACCTGTGTGGTTCGTTCTTCAAATCAAAGTTGCCATCACGAAAGCGTTTAAACCAAAATCGCACGGTGCGTTCATTAGCAGTCCCCTCTCCAAACGCAACATTGATATTGCGAGCTGTTTCTGCCGCGTTAGTTCCACGTCGGAACTCGTATTCAAAAATCACTCGAATTTTCGAAGTATCCATCTTTCTTGTCTAAGCTGAATAAAAGAACAACTGAATGTGGATAATCGAATGTTGCACATTTCTTAAAAGAAGAACTTCATAGGTACCATGTGAAAAAAGTTTCACTCAAAAACCTCAATCTTTTTTTTTTTTTTTTCGTTAACTCAGAAGTCTGATTTTTTCACAGCTTCAGGGGGCCGCAATCTTGGTTTTAATTTCAGCTTGATACCTCTACGCGTTCCCGAGATAAAGGGTCTGGACAGACAGACAGACGGACAACAAAGTGATCCTATAAGGGTTTCATTTTTTCCTTTTGAGATACGGAACCCTAGAAAGCAAAACTTTGCAGTTATTTCACTTTCGCGTGCGGCGCTCGGCACCCGTGTATACCACACACCCTGCACTATAGTTAAAGCCGTCCCTAATGTTGGGGAACATTTTGTACCGTAAAGTATCTCGTAAGTAATCGACTTGCTTTTATTTCCAGGTGCCATAACACTGGATTTAAGCAGATTCCCGCGCGGAGCCAAATCCTCTAAGCTCTGCACTTTAGACATGCTTCAATACGATGGCTCCGTGCCGATGGTCAACATCTTCAAACAGAAGCGGGTCAAGGGCTGGTGGCCGTTCTACATCAAGCGAGACACTGAAGAGATGGAGCTTACCGGGAAGGTGGAGGCTGAGATACATCTCCTGACCAGAGAGGAGGCTGATAAGGTCCCGGCGGGACTCGGTAGGAATGAACCAGATCCGTTGGATAAACCTAAGTGAGTATTTTGATAAGTGATTAAGCACATGATAGGTTCAAGTTAGAAGGGTTATTTTAATTCCTAAATTAAATAATAAAACAAAAATGTATCTTTATATCCAACAAATTACAACACAGTTTTAAGTTGTCAGGCAGTTTGACCTGGTCACCAAGCCAAGTTACGATCGTTTCGTTTGCTTCGAACGCCTCGAGTAGGCCACGCCTCCGATTCCTTTGTTCTGACCACGTGACTGAGCGTTGAGATGACGTCAGAACAAAGGAATCGGAGGCATGGCCTACTCGAGGCGTTCGACGCAAACGAAACGATCGTAACTTGGCTAGGGGGGAAGAAGTAGAAGGTAATTTGTGGGAGACCTGGAGTCTAAACTAGGCCAGTATTTTTGAGAGCTCCAGGCCCCCTCCCCCATTACATCACAAATGGAAATAATCAACGTGGGTGTGTGCATGAATGTGTGACGGTGTACCTATGTATGTGTGTGTTTTCATGTTTGTTACTCTTACGCCCTCAAAAGGCTGAACTGATTATAATGAAACTACAGTAGGTAGGTACCTAATGTTGCTTTTGTATTAGAAACTAGCCTCTGCCAGTCGCTTCGCCTGCGTGAAAGTCGGTTTCTCCATACAAACTTTGGGCCCATTTCATACCCTTAGGGGGCGAATTTTGAAAAATCCTCTCTTAGTGCTCACCTAAGTCATAAAAGGAAACTTTGTACAAAGTTTCACACTCCTAGACCCCGTAGTTTCGGCTGTGCGTCGATATGTCAGTCACAGTCAGTCAGTTTCTCCTTTTATATATATACTAGCTTTTGCCCGCGCCTTCATCCGCGTAGTCGAAAAATTTAAATAATATTTAAAATAATAAAATTAAAAAGTCGATAATGTTTCTAATAGGATTTTTAATTGTTTTTTTTTTACGTTATTAATTTAGTAACCTAATTAATTAATGAAGTAATCTTATTCTTCTTCTTTCTTCTATCAATTAGGAAATCGAAATAATAATTATACCTACCGCAGTATTTCTTTAACAATATTTTTTGTTTTTCCTTCGGGTGCTAGAATCACCAGGCTACTCCGTGCGCTTACTCTGGAGCATGCCGAATACAACTGGCCGAGGGAGAAGCAGCTTTCCCTCAAGTCTACTCCCGCTACCTTAGGAGTTTGATCTTGAGCTTTGTTTATGGTTATTGCGAAGCAGACTTTGATGGGAAACTGCACTCTCTTGAATTTGATGGGATGATTTGGTGGTGTTAGGGGAATTCTAGGAATAAATACAGACTCTCCTCGAGAACAATCATGCATTTTAAATGGCGACTCGCATAAGACTGTTTCCTCTAGAGCAGAATCCCAATGTTTGTCGTCCTCTAGCAAGCCAAGTTTCATGCAAGCTAATTGAAAAATTGGTTGGAGGACACTGTTGACAGTTTTCAAGTCATCGAAGGATGATGGACCCCTGACCTCGTGTAGAAGTAAACTAAGATGCATCAGCGTTATTATCACTATCGGCGTCAGCGTAGGCATCAAAGTGACCATTAGAAAGATTTTTGGTCTTCTGTACCAAATTTGCCATACAGGCAAATCGATACACTTCAATTACAAAAGGGTATAATTGATCGGCAGTTAACTCGCAGAAACCACCATATGTAGGGTGTTGTAACATATATACCTAATATATACTCTTCTTTTGTGATGATGATTGTTGCCATGGCGGTCATAAGACATTACAGCAAATTGATCCCAATTGTGCGTCACATGCCACACAATTTCTTTACAAATTATCCTTTGAGCGTTCTTGTGTGCCGTGCAACAAATAAGAAAGCGTATGCGTCTTTAGTGCGTTTGACATTGAGTTTTTTAAACATGTGTCAAAATAAAATGTAATTTAAATCAAAAGCACTAAAGAGTTTTGATATCAACTTCGAAGCAAATCACCCCCAAAATAACTTCCCTTTTTAACCCCGTTAGGGGATGAATTTCAATAAAATACGTAACTCGTTTTTCATTCATTCTGTTAAAGAATGTTCATGCAAAATTTGAAGTAGATCGAACCAAGGAATCACGTTGTCCCATACAAACTTTGCCCCCCTTTTTCACCCCCTTAGGGGTAGAATTTCGAAAAATCCTTTCTTATCGGATGCCTACGCCATACAAAGAATATACCCTCCATGTTTCAGGTCTTTACGATCAGCGGTTTAGGTTGTGCGTTGATCCGTCAGTCATTCAGGACAAAGCATTTTATATTTATAGATATAGACTAACTTCTGCCAGTGGCTTCGCTCGCGTAAAAGTAGGTTTCTCCATACAATCTTTGAACCCCCGTTTCAGCCCCATAGGGAGTGAATTCTGGAAAACCTTTCTTAGTGCTCGCCTACGCCATAAAAGGAAACCTTGCGCAAACACGCTCCTAGGCCTTGTAATTTCGGCTGTGCGTTGATATATCAGTCAGTCAGTTTCCCCTTTTATATATATAGATAACACATACCATAGGCCATAATAGATAATGGGGAAAGTACTAAAACCTCGTAGGTAGACCCGCTAACAGAAGCTAGCTAGTCGTACAGGTCGGACATGGATCTTGAGCGCTCGGCGAGTGGGGATCGCTTTGCGCATCGTACACATATGGCAAAAAAAATTACACCTATTTTATTTTATTTTTTCTTTTACCTGTTATCTTCTTGATTCTGGTTGAAGGTAAAAGTTAAAAAAAAAAACATAAATAGTTTAAAGCAAAGTTGCTGTATTCATATGTCTGTTTTTCCGTTTACTTTTTAACCATGCAACAGATTTTCATACGGTTTTCATTATATTTTAGAGAATTTCTACCGGAAGGTATGCATAATGTAGCAAAGACGAAAATTTCAAAGATTTGTAACACCCCTACAAAGAAATTCCTAATATTTTACCTACTTTCGAAAGGAACTTTGTCTGTGTGCCTGTTATGTGTTCTCGGCTAAACCATTTTTTATCCATCATAATAACAATTAACATACCTAGAGGTAAACGGAGATGTAGAGGCGGGGAAAGATATAGGCTATATAAATACCAGATTAACGAGAAAATACGGGAAATATGTGAAAAATCCGCCATTAGCAAAAACTAGTATTACACCACTTGTCCCTATCGGTTCCACGCGACTCCGCCCGCACCACTTGGCGATAATTATTAATGTAATGATAAGTAATTATAAAGATCTCGTCATTACTATAATATTAAAATTAAAAAAGTAGCTATTTAATGACAATCAAATATAGTATACTTTTTAATCTTTATGGTAACATAATACCCACTAATAAAAATAAAATCGATGGATTAAAAATCACGAGTCAATTTAATGGCACGGAAGTGTACTCGTCGTCGTTAGGTACGTGTAGCAAGCGCAGGGAACCAATCACGAGTGACGTCTATGATGCGATGCGCGGCGAGCTAATCACTGACACTCCCCGCCCCCGCGTCTCACTTCATACCACCAAAGAGACCCGATATTTTACTTCTGCGCAAGTAGAAGTCGGCGCTCAAGATCCATGCCGTGATCTGTACTTTAAGCGACCGTCTGTCTGACCGATACATCCCTCTGAATCCACCTTGGCTAGTCTGGTGTTAGATTTTTTGTTTTCCGACTAACTAAACAATTTTTATAATTAGTAGGTATGTTGGTCGTGTTGTTAGAGTAGCAAATTGATCTGTCTTGAGGATAATTATGTTTTTCTGGTCAGTAATGTTACCGAAATTGGCCAGTAGGATTTGCGGCCTCGTTACCTATCACCTACCCAGCTTGGTCTGGCAGACGAACCCTCTCTTACTGAAACCATAAATACCATTCATTGTTGGAACCCTCGGCAGTTTCATCGGAACTTTATTCCCTTTACTGGAGTGGATGATGTGAATGGACCTGCACCTGCCTACATGCTGGATTGGAGACTCTTTATATTTTTGGCTTTTCTCCCCACCCCAGCAAACCAGGCCTCTGTCTCGGTTCCCGCCGAATCAGTCAAAGCTTGTGAAGCTTGAGATAGCATCGCAGGCACAGCAAGCAGTTCCACCACTTAGCCATCGCTTTACCTTTCCCATCTTCTTTGCTGATTAGAGTCTCGACACGGTTCGGCAATGGCTTGCTCTTGAGCAACCCAAAGACGTAATTTCTTCGCGTCGGCAGCTAAAGGAATACGCAAGGGCTTTGTCAGAGGCAACCTCCTCTCCAGTTTGGCATCCATCATGCCACTTATCTCCAGAACTAGAGAATGACGAAATTGGGCGTCCAACTATTCAGACCAATAAACTTCACCCACCGCAATGGCCTAATTAGGTCCTCATTGAAGAAGCTGCTATGGTGAAGTTCACCATAAGTTCGCCCTTACGACTTCAGTCTTCAGATTAACCGCTTGCGCAATCACTGCCGCCGATTGCGTTGTGCGATCCATTAGCAACCTCCTGTGTTATCCTAAAACTAGCATTGATGCAGTTGCTGAATTCCGCCGTTGGGTCTTGGCCAACATTTCCAGTTTAGGTAAGTTGTGCTTTGGTTATGAGCGAGTCTTTGCCTGTTAAGCCGGTGGACTCTAGCTCGGAGTGTCTGCTTTTCTGTCTTCCGCTTGTTAGCGGCTTACTAATGCTAAGTGGTTTAGCAGCTTTCTTCCTTGTTGTAATTCGACGCGATTTCGCCAATCCTTCGGAAGCATGTAATATTTGAGAGAAAGAAGACCCGCTAGTTTTTTTATGTGGGAAATCATCCAATGACTTCTCTCGCTCTTGGGTGGAGAAGGAGGGCGTGTCAGACTTTACTGACTAAAACCCACTCCTATGTTCCTTTGTTGCCTTGCATTGCAGGATTCCGGGTTTTTCTTTCAGAAGCGAACCCATGGCCCCAGTAGGCTTCGACCCTGCTGGCCCCCCGACGGTTTGTTGACATCTCTTTGAGGCGCGCGTGTAACACTAGGCGCCGACGACGACTCGGGCAAGGTCCGGACGGTTATCTGACGGCCGGACGACGAACTACCTATTGCTCACCGTCTGCAAGCTCACGCCTGCAGTAGCTGGAAATCGGGGTTGGGATCCCAGTGGCTGGAGCGTGAAGTTCTTTCCCTCATGCGCGCGGCCGCCTCCTTTGCTAGATTTCTCCGCACAGCGGATTTCTCCGCACAGCGGAGATCAAGTGACATCTGGGCTCACATAAGATCTGAGTGAGGCGGCGGATGCGGCTCAGCAGCGGTACCCTTCTGCCCAATTGGTGTTACTGAGGGATTTTAATGCCCACCACCAAGAGTGGCTTTTCCCGTACCAGTCCACAGACCACGCTGGGCGAGAGATGCGACAGCTAGCGCTAGCATTAAATCTCGCCCAGCTGGTCCAGGGGGCAACGAGGGTGCCGGATTTGGATTCGCACACAGCCAATTGCCTGGACCTTTTACTGACAACAGATCCAGACCGCTACTTTGTGTCGATATGTTCGCCTTTAGGCAGTTCCGACCACTGTCTGGTTAAGTCTGTGTCTGTCTACTCCCCGCCCGATCCCAGCCCTAGAGGCACCCGGCGGGTTTGGCGATACAAGTCAGCAGATTGGGATGGCTTGCGGTCTTTCTTCGCATGCTATCCTTTGCTTTTCTTCAGATGATGCTTCGTCGTGCGTAGATGCCGTGACGGATGTGTTGCGGCAGGGGATGGATGGAGTACTTCATCCCATTCTCTGACGTAACAACGTCTGGCAAAGCTCGTCCATGGTTTGGCGCCGAATGTGATCGCGCAGACGCGCTTAAGCACGCGGCATATCGAGCTTGTGCAGACGCTCGTACGCGCAAGGCAAGCGACGTGGCTCAGAAGAAGAAGGCCTTTAACAGGGCTGCCAAGTCCTGCAAGAAGGTGTTGCAGAGGTCTCGGTTTGACCACATAAGCAGAATTGGGAGCAAACTTGCTTCATACCCCGCAGGTAGTAAAGCGTTTTGGTCCCTGGCTAAGTCGGTTGAATCGAACTTCTGCCGTCCCTCACTTCCGCCATTGCTGAAACCCGATGGGTCGCTGGCTCACACCGCTGAGGAGAAAGCAAACTTGTTTGCCTCTCTTTTTGCGGAATCTTCTCGTCTGAATTCTGGTGACGCACGGCCACCTGTTTCTCCTGATGGATGCGCGACGAGGATGTCAGACGTTCGTATCCATCGAAAGGACGTTCGTAGGGTCCTGCGTAACCTCGATGTGAACAAAGCTAGTGGCCCCGACGGGATACCAGCAATTGTGCTTAAAACTTTTGCGCCTGAATTGTCTCCGATCTTGACACGCCTATTTCGCATCTCATATGAGACTGGAAAAGTGCCGATTGCTTGGAAGGGCAGTCGAGCTGACCCAGCATACTACAGACCCATCTCTGTTACGTCCGTCCTCTGTAAGAGTATGGAACGGGTGCTAAACAAGAAACTTCTGGCGTACCTAGAAGCTAACGACATCCTCAGTGACCGGCAATACGGTTTTCGCCAAAATCGGTCCACTGGGGACCTTCTAGCGTATGCCATTCACATCTGGAGCGAGGCCATCGAGAAGCATGGGGAAGCGCTTGCCGTCTCCCTTGATATCTCGAAGGCTTTCGATAGGGTCTGGCACGAAAACCTCATTGCTAAGCTTCCTTCCTTCGGTCTACCCACTGGTCTGTGTGATTGGATCGCAGACTTCTTGAGGGATCGATCCATCCGAGTGGTCGTTGATAGCTGCTAGTCCGGTCAAATGGATATTAATGCCGGGGTCCCTCATGGGTCGGTACTCTCGGCAACACTGTTTTTGCTGCACATAAATGACTTACTTAAACCCGGTATCTTTGGGTATGCAGACGACAGCACTGTTGCCGAGAGATATGTGGCTGACGCACGCGCTAGTGTGTCACAGATCCAGTCATCCTGAGAGGCTATGGTTGAACGCTTGAACTCGTCCTTGAAGGCGGTCTCCGATTGGGGCGATGCCAATCTGGTCAAGTTCAATGCAACTAAAACCCAAGCGTGTCTTTTTTCCGCTAAACGGAGTCAATTCCACCCGGCTCCATCTTTCCGAGGTGTGACCGTGCTAATAATCGACCATCTTGATCTTCTTCGCGTTACGCTGACGTCAACTCTCAACTTTGGGCCATAAATCGAAGCAAAGGCTCAACTGGCAGCAAAAAAGCTGAGAATCCTCGCGAAGGTCAGGCGGTTCTTCATGCCGGAACAGCTGCTAAAACTTTATCAAGCGCAAGTTCGACCGAGTATGGAGTACTGCTCTCATCTTTGGGACGGGTCTGCCAAATACCAGCTTGATGCGCTAGAGTCGAGCCAAGAGGATCATTGGTAATGATGCACTTGTTGAGTCGAAGCTCCAAAGCCTTGGACATCGCCGCCGAGTTGCTGGCCTGTCGGTTTTCTATCGTTTACATTTCTGGAAGTGTGCACTGGAATTGCACAATCTAATTCCGCCAAGTCCGTTCCATCATCGGACCACTAGACGTACGGCGTTGCGCCACCGGTACATGGTGGACATCCCACCCATACGCACAAAACGTTTTGAGAACACATTTATTATGCGTACAGCCAAGGAGTGGAATTCCTTGCCGGAGTCTGTGTTTCCTGATAGCTACAACTTAGGGGTCTTTAAGTCAAGAGTGAATAGGCAAGCGTGCTCCATCGTCGACCACATCATCGCTTACCATCAGGTGACATGGAGGTCAAACGCGAGCCTATCATTATTAAAAAAAAAAAAAAAAAAAAATCTGCTTCGCAAAGACTCGCTGGTATCACTCGCCATGTCGTCAGCAAAGGCCGGCGCACAAAATAAAATATGTTGACGTTATCAGCTTCAGCAGCTTATGTGCCTTAGGTTCCGGTATCATGGACATGCTGGGCATAAAACCCAGTGACTCCTCATCACTGGTACGTGAGCCACCCTGGCATTGAGCCAAGCACCCTCGAAGGACGGGTAACAATCAAATATGGATTCAAAGTTATCATTTTCCTACCCTAAATAGGTGAAACAGACCTAGGTCGGCTTAGTGAGGGATTCTCCTAGGTGACATTGTTTCATGCGCTTGGATTGTAATTGCTAAACACAGCTTTGCCTTTATTGTGGGGTAGGGTACTCCTGGTAGCTCGTACACTATCCCGAAACACCAGCAACTGTTGAAATCACCCTTTGCAGTATTCCGACGTTATGAACTGACTCTGCCCCGTGTCCCTCTTAAAGGCCCCATACACGGTACGATTTGTCTGTACGATCTGTCGCTTCAGACCGATCGTAAGCGACGAATCGGTAGTGTATGTCAAGATCGTTAACGATTTAACTTGACAAACAATAGTATTTGTCATCGATAACGTTTCGTCGTACAATCGGTCTGAAGCGACCGATCGTACAGACAAACCGTACCTTGTATGGGGCCTCTTAGTCTGGTTTCTCACTTGAGGCTCTCCGGCATGAGTGTTTCCACCGTTCCACCGTCAAAGCACCCAAGGTCCTTGAGACACACAAGCTCTACCGCATGAAGACGCCCTCGGTAGGGTCGAAGTAGTTACAAATTTTGTATCTAGATAGGGTATATTATGAATTTATGCATATTTTTTTATTTGATATCTAATAAAAAGTATTACTATCAAATTCAAGTATATTAGTATCAACAAATTGTTATACAATTGTTTTACAATGGATTTGATACCTCTGGGAAACAAATAGCGAATTTACAAGGTGGACAATACGACACTTGTAGTACCTACTTATTCATCATTATGAACAACGTGAGTCCAAAATTGAAATCTCGCAAAATACAGACTGTTCAGTAAATTCAACATAAATGTATGGGGCTGTTAATATGATTTCGATCAGCGCGATTTCAGTGTTGTCTTGTCTCAATATTGAACAGATTATGATATACTAAGAGTTTGATCGTAACATAGAAGTTAAAGCAACTATACTCATACTAAAAACTGACTTGACTGGCCTGTTGGTCTAGTGGTTAGTGGTCCTGACTGCTATGCCGGAGGTCGTGGGTTCGATTCCCACCCAGGACAAATGTTTGTGTGATGAACACGACCATTTGTTCTGTGTCTGGGTGTAATTTATCTATAATATGTATGTATTTAGAAATATATAAGTATGTTTATCAGTTGTCTAGTACTCATAACACAAGCTCTGCTTAGTTTGAGGCTAGATGGCGTTGTTTGATAGTTGTGGAAATATTATTATTATTATAAAAGTAAAGTACCTAAATAGTTTTTTAATCTGGGTACTAAAATGTCTTGATCTTCTCTCTGTTTCCAGTCGCCCAGACGCGTCTTTCATGTGGTTCTTGAACCCACTGAAATCGATCCGCTACATCGTGTGGCACAACTACAAGTGGACTATCCTGAAGGCAGCCATCATCATTCTTCTGGCTGTGATGATCCTTCTTCTCGTCTACGCAGTACCCGGATACACGGTCAAAAAACTTTTAGGAGCTTAATTCTACAACTACAGCTGGAAATATATGTTCTATATAATTAGATTAGGTTTGATGTCTATTTAAAACAAAAAAAATATATAAAAAATAACAAAAATATTTTGATTCATTATAAACACAGTATTTAATTATATATAGAGATATTTTAAAAGCATATTATCATGTAGGTTTAGAGATAAATTTAAAAAGTGAAAGATAAACTCATTTTGCTATATACTTTTCTTCTACATTTGACCCTTTTCTACTTATACTATACAACAGTATTTTTAGTATATGCGAAACCTGAATATAGTTGGTTCAGAATCAGTAACTGAATCGATTCCAACAGTTTTTACAACATGTTATATTTTTTCCCAAAAATATTTAAACAAATTTACAAGTTGGACACCACCAGCACTAAGTACAACACAGGTCATGGCAGGTCATAGTAGGCATTAGACGCCAGCTCACAGCTGGGTGCGGGAGCAAAACAATCCCTCAGTGGACAACCAGGTAACATAACAAGCTTATAACTTTGTGATTTTTCATGATACAGTTATGAAATTTTGTTTACACAAAAATACTAGACACGTGTTTAGGGTTTCGCATATACTAACACTAATGCTGCATATTTTCTACCGCCTACTAATACTATAATACAATTTATTTTGTAATTATTTATTAGAGTATATACAGTATCCACATACACATATCACTAAAAAGTATAATTTCTTACAATCACCTCTACGTTATTTAACTTATCACTATAATTCATCTTCTACATTAGACAAACATCTATAGTTCATTAAAACGCCACAACTTCGTTCATTAAAGCGAACAAAAATGCAAATCGAAAAGAAAGAATCACTATGATAAAAAAAAAATATTTAATCATTTTAAATTAACGAACGTAAAAAACTCATAATAAGAAAATCCAAAAAAAGAATACTTAGCCATAGCGATATTAACCATATTTTAACAAATATTAACCACTTGGCTTACAAAATACTGTAGTAGTAAAAGAAAAAAGAAAATCGAAAAAAAATAATGGTACCACAACAATGTTACCAAATATTTATCAAACTATCGAAACACTACCTACAATATTTAACCGAACTAGTTATAACACAATATTTATCTACAGACATAAGTCCATATTTTAATCCAACATAAATGTTTACGGAAAAAAAATATTACCCTAAAATACGACAACGTTTAACCATAATAATATTTTGTGTCTATTTATCCCAAAAAAAAAGAACTATATTATTGAACCTTAGCAATAGAAACATACACACACCAAATTTGATCAGAAAAATATTTAAAAAAAAACATAAATGTATCAATAAAACCACATTTAATCATATTAATAGAACTGCACATTTAATCACAAACAATACAACATATTTAACAATAATTATACTTTGAGTCTATTTAGGTATAATTAAAAAATAACTATCAGAAACCATAGCAATAGAACCACGTTTAACCATAATAATATTTTATCTTTCCTTGCAAAAAACATGTAGGTATATAATATGGCGTTTATATAGAAATAGATAAATATTTAATCATATCATTATAACTTCATTTCATTATATCAATAGAACCACACGTAATCATATTAATAAAAAGACATTCAGTCATATCAATATAACAACTTTTAATCATATCAATAGAATAACATTTAATCTTATCAATACAATCACATTTAATCATATCAATAAAACCATATTTAATCATATCAATATAACCATATTAATTCAACCATATGTAATCATATCAATAAAACGACATTTGATCATATCAATAGAAACATATAATAATCATAACTACCGAACTATATTATTAATTTAGTGTCAACCAAAACACGTTCAAATCGGACAGACAATCACATTTAAAAAACATAAATTTTGTAGAAATCATCGGGCCCCACACGTCAGTAACGTCATGACCGTAGTGTACCTCAGTCATTCAACCATAACATGAAGCGTAACGTTAACGTGAATGATCGGCCTTTAACCATACAAAGAAATCCAAATGATCTAAGAAATGAAAACCTATTCACAGAAATATAATTACATTTTAACACTGATATTCTCACTTACCTACACAACCTCATCTATCCAAATCTAATCAAACACAGGTACTACCAACATGAAACATCCATAACCATAAGATAGGACACACATACCTCTATAAGGCTAATAGTGTAGGGTTATCGGTGTCCTATAACCTATCATCTACCGTTGTGAGGGAGACCCTAGATATCCACACTGTTCCAAAACAAATTTCTAATATGAAGACGACGATACGACAATAAATATACTGACAACATTCATCATAATGAACAAAAACAAAATGTGAGAAATGGGTATAACATTACAGATACAGAAGATAATAATCAGCTGTTCAGTACATTTTATCAAAGGGCAATTGAAGGAATACGGCTGGGGTTTCAGGCAGTAAAAATCTGACTCTCCCTCTTGCTCTTCTCAGAGCGGGAAAAGTTATATGATTATATTCCACACCAAAAAAATATTTATTTTTGGGAAATAATGTTTATTTCCATAGTAAAAGTTGTATAAATTGACGAGTTTATACAGTATTTAATTTTTTTGTTATATAATATTATCGTCGTCTTCGCATTGTTTAAACCATGACAATCACTCCGACTATCTACAGGGTGACATTTAATTAACATGCAATATTTCGAAATGATATTATCCACCGAATGAATTTATTGGTCCCTACAATCGGACCAACTGTGGAATATAAAGAATCAGTCAAGCTTTTCGGTACAAGTTATGTTCGGTTCACTGAAAAACAAAACTAACCTCATTCTAAAAGTTGTTTAAACTCATGCGATAGATTATTTTTTTTACCCTCAGGCACGGGCTATGGATTAAAAGTCATCCTATAAACAAAACATGTATTTACATTTCACACATTAACCTTATCAAGTAATTAAAACACACGTATTATAATTATTCATAGATCATTGGGCATTGCACACCATGTTACAGCAGTATTATGATAATTTTATCTGTCAAATTGATATCTAATGTTTGTAATCCGACGACCAATTGTATGATTGTTTGTTTGTTTCTCCCTTCTTAGAATATTGAAAAACTGAGTACCTAAGTAATAATTCTTCTTCAAATTAATGTTGACATATTATTCTAATAATGCCCATCTACACATTTGACAGATAAAGTTAATTGCAACTAAGTAAGATGTAACCAATAGAATAAAACTCATGTACAATGCGTTCCAAATAAGAATAGAATCGATTTTTACAACGCGTTGTGACGTCATAGCTGTCAAATCGAAAAATTGGGTAGGGTGAGCAAACCAAGAAATTTGTTAAATAATATTTTTTTACAAATAATGAACGAAAAAAGTTTATTCAGAATCCACTTCTTCAATTTGCTGATCTCTGCGTCACTGTGTGAAGTGTCTGAGTAATGGCAAAAGAAGGCGAATTGTTCATAACAATAAAAATAAGATAAACAATTGTTTCTTTTTTTAAACTAATTATGACTAAAATTCAGCAAATTTAGATTAAAATTGAACCTTTCGAATACCGTAATTAAAGACACAATAGAAAGACAATGAGAGAGCGAATACGTTCGCTTGGGGTTTAATGAATTAAACTAATTATGACTTAAATTCAGCTAATTTAGATTAAAAAATAACGTTTTTACTTCACCTAGATTTAATTAAGACGGTAATACAAAGCAAAAAAAAACCGATATTACGACGCAAATAAATTTTCTTCGCAAACCGTACTTTTCAATCAACATTTGACAGATCGAGGTTATTAACTTTCCTATTCTTAGTTGGAACGCATAGTATCATTTATTTAATCACTTGAACAATATATTATAATCTTAGCTGTAAGTAAATTGGTGTTTCATTTATCTTCTAATGTCCCGAAAGTACCAAACTATTCCAGATGAGTAAGCAGAAGGCTGCCAAATATCGTGGTCAGATCTTAAAACTGATCACTTCATAGTTCATGATGCGACAGGTAATTTCATGAAATGGTGCTATTGGAGCAAATCGCACGATTATTTCATTATATACTCAAACATGGCTGATCATGATTGTACCACACTATTCCGACAAACGAAATCCTGACTATCACTAGAGATCTCTATCCCGACTGTAGTAGATCGACAGAACACCAAATCGATAGACTTTATCTCGACTGAACGCTATCCCGACAGTCATTTGGTCAACAAAACACTAGATCGACTAACTGTTGACCGACTGAATGCCATCCTGACGTGCAAATAGCTTGACGTATCACTATACCGAAATGCTTTATCTCGAACAATGTCCACAGATAGAATATACAGCGGGCCGTCAAAATACAACAGTAACAAGCGGAACAATTTCGAATTTAGAAAAATAAAATTCGATAGTAAATTAATGAGTATTTATTGAGACAGTGACAGAGTTTGTCAACTAAAATGTGAATGAACAAAAACGTTCTTTGGCTCGATCTGTTGGCTGAACGACGAAATGAATTTGAAATAATGAGTTTTCATTAAATTAGTGTTATCTTCCTATGCTCGTGGTGGTCGAGCTGAAACCAACGGATGTTTTGTGAAATAAAGAGGTGTTCACCTTTCTTCGCGTCAAAGGTTCCTCCAATAAATTTCATAAATGCTCCGAAAATAAAACAAGGAACTAAAACTGAACCATATCTACAAGCTTTTTTCCACAGTCATCACGAACCGCCTCGCGCGCTGGTTCGACGACTTCCAACCTCCCGAACAAGCCGGATCCCGAAAAGACTTTAGCAACGTGGACCACATACATAAGCTGCGGCAGGTTATACAGAAGACTGAGGAGTATAATCAGCCTCTTATCTTTTGTGGACTACGAGAAAGCCTTTGATTCGATCGAGACCTGGGCTGTACTGCAGTCTCTCCAACGGTACCATATTGACTATCGGTACATCAGAGGGCTAAGTTGTTTGTAAGAAACGCCAACATATCAGTCCGACTTCAGGACCAAACCTTGAAACCTATCCTCTTGCAGCGGAGTGTGAGGCAGGGAGACGTCATTTCTCCGAAACTGTTCACGGCCGCAATGGAGGATGTCTTCAAGATTCTGGAATGGAGAGGGCTAGGCATAAATGTCATCACTCTTTTTCGGTTTGCGGACAACATAAAAGGTAGTCATGGCTGAGACTACGGAGGAGCTCAGTACAATGCTCGGTGACCTCAGTAGAGCTTCCGAAAGAGTAGGACTTAAAATGAACATGGACAAAACTAAAGTCATGGTTAACATCCATGTAGCACCCACTCCTATCAAGATCGGAGACTCTACACTCCAAGTTGTGGATGACTACGTTTAGGTACCTGGGACCGACAGTCCAGTTAGTTAGGTCTAACTTCGAGAAAGAATTCAATCGGTTTGGCAGCGTTCGGGAAGCTGCACGGTATCTTCTCGTCCAATATACCACAGTGTCTCAAGACGAAAGTCACCAGTGATGAAATATGGCTCCGAAACTTGGTCGCTTACCTTTGTAAGCGAACAATCAAGCGAGCCTCATAAGAATACTTAAAGTCACCCAAAGGGCAGGAAAGGGCTATGCTCGAAGTTTCCTTGCGTGATCACATCAGAAATGAAGATATCCGCAGGGGGGCCAAGAAACATAGCTCGAAGAATCGTCAAACTTAAGTGGCAATGGGCAGGGCAATTTGCACGCAGAACAGATGGTCGATAGGGACGAAAGGTTCTGGAGTGGCGGCCACGTGCCGGAAGACGCAGCTTTGGAAGGCCTCCCACAAAGTGGACCGATGACCTTGTGAGGGTCGCGGGAATCCGATGGACGCAAAACGTACTGGACCGGTCTTTATGGCGACGCTTGGGGGAGGCCTATGTCCAACAGTGGACGTCTTTCGGCTGAAATGATGATGATGAGTTTCCGCTTTTGTTCATTGTTATGAACCTAACCTTTATAATAATAGGTATTAAGAATAACATCTATTATACATATCGGTGGCGGATCAACAAGAGAGTAATGTCCTCTCGTTAATCCGCCACCATAAAATTTCATCCAACAGCGAATGACAGAAACCTGGGGATTATAAAAAAGCACAGGTGTGGTGTCTCACTACCAACTTTCGAACTCCTAAGAGTTAAAAAAACAAAACAAAAACAAAAACTAAATAACTAACTAACAATGGCAAAAACTACTTAGCACTTTTTGCACGTCCGAACCGTGAATCGAATCCAGAACCACGAGCTCAGCAGTCCCGCATGCGACCACGAGACCAACCGTCAATGTATGTAAGTAAATATCAAAATAGCGATGAATTTTATGTAAAACTTAACAAATTATGTTATTTCAATTACACGTCAAATTTTGTATACAAGGATTTTAATTTGGCTAGCTCTTTTACCTCCATTTTATGATAATTGTACGACTATTATTTTCTTGAGCTTGTACAAATAGATGCTTCTTCTGAGCTTTCTAAACTCGCAAAAAACGGTGAGTTCTAGTACCTACATGTCGAATTATCGAGCGGCTGATTAGTGAGAGAGTCCTGTAAGTGATATCATAAACATTTTTTTGCGTTGGATAATTATCTAAGTCAGCAGACACCTATTATAATTATCTAAGTCTGCAAACACCCATTACAACGCAAACATTTGAATTACTAGCCGTCCCCCTCAGTTTCATTCACGTTTTTGGTTACTGTTCCGCTACTATTAATCGCAGTGTGTTGTTATATAGCCAGACTTCTACTATAAATGGCTATCCAAAATTTAAAAAAAATGAAATTAGTACCAAATCTCTCTAAGATTAGCGCATTCAAACAAACAAACTCTTCAGCGTCATAATATTATGTCTACATTTTAGTACATTAAAACGTCTGTCATATTATAAAGAAAAGAAAGATCCAGGAGATGGTAAAATATCCTCCTTTACCATTTTCGGTTTTTCATTCTTATCCATTATCCAGTAGGTACGTTCCTACATATATATCCATGTGACAAACACAATGCCCATGTGGGCATTGTGTTTTTTTTATGAGTTTGAAGCATGTAATTTGTATCCTATGTTTTCTTTTTTATCGAATCTTTAATCATTTTAAAAGCCTGCGCAAGGACATAAGTGGACGCTAAGACGACCTGCTAGTTGTCCTTTCAGCTCACGCTAGTAATTTCTAACCCATAAACGCTGGTGACATATTCTTCATAAGCACCTCTCGGTACAGATTTTTTCTTTTGAAATCAAAGACATTAAATATATACAACGACATTAAATATATACTACCAATAGACAGGACATAGCGAACAAAATCGTGATCCGATACCTACTTATTACCTAGTGGTCATAAGTCGCTCAGTCTAGTATGACGCCCCTACACGTCAAGTCGTGTTTGTATCCGCTATATGCACTAAAAGAAAATCATTTTCTGAGAAAATATACCGAACTGCGCATTACGCTATTGCAAATCTTGTTATGATAAAATGACTGGACCTAACTTCGGTTTATTTTCGTAAATATTTTTGGTATTTACGAAGTAATTAATTAATATTCAATATTTTTATAGATAGTTCTAGAACATTTGCTGATTTTGTGATAACGCAATCTATTGCTGAAAAGCTTAACCTTACCTTTATCACACACTGAGGCTCTACCACAAGCTCATAATGTGATCCATTTTACGACCTAAACCAAACTGTTGAAGGGATGGAGCTATATAGGGTGTATAGCTCCATCACTCTTTTTCGCTCGTACGACTGACATTTTAACATTATCATGGTAAGGCCACTGGCCACCTACCGAGCGATAGTTAAATAATTAAAAATTTTGACAAATTTAATTCGCGTGTTTTGTATTCAAAGCCAGATGGCGTCACTGAGACATAGGATGACAGTTTTTCTAAGACATTTGTTCTGATAGCCGCTCTATTGTATCTCTTTAAGCTGTTGATCCCCGCATTAACGCCGGCGTTCACGCGCCATTGTCTTTCTATTATCTCTTTGGAATAAGGTAATGCACATAATATTAATTTACCTAATTTCAAATTAAGCAGGGTTTCGATACCAATAACTATGTCCCTTTTAGTTACACTAATGAGTACTCTGTTAATGAGTACCTAGATGACAGATTTTAATTTGCAGAAATCCATTGCATAATCTTTATTACTATAGCTTTGCCTCAAAATAAAATAATTATTCCTTTTTGACAACTATAAAAATGACATCTGTATTACATTATTGACTACTATATTTATACTATACCATTTATTTATTTTTTATACATATCGTTTACGTTTTTAAATATTTCTTTAAAAAAACATTTAAAAAAAAAACATTTAAAAATATAAAAAATAGTTGTCCGCCGGTGTCGGGAACAGGGTCCAAGCTACCGGTGGTTAGGGCTCCAGAGACAGGAACCTCCTCACAATGCGAGCCGTATCGAGGAGTACTACCTTCTGTATCAGGCCCTTGATCCAACCGCGTAACGACAGCTTCGACAGATGGTCGTCGTTGTACCTATATTTATATTATTATTATTGATTACTATTTTAAATTATATTAATATCGGTTCAGTTGCCAAAAAAAATTATATAGGTACATTAATTTGTTGACTATTGCATTAAATATTATTAAATTATTAACTATTATATCAAACATTATTAAATAAACTAAATTTTTTATTATCTAAAATCTGTAATCTCTCTTTTTTATAAAATTGACATCTGTATTAAATAATTATGTACTATCAAATTATTGACAACTATATCAATTGTTATTAAACTACTTTACTAAATAATTGATTACTGCTACAATGTTGCAGCAGTCTTATAAATCATTGTATGCAAAAGGCGGGTCATAGATGTACTTCACTATATAAACTATTACATCATATCTTTACCTGTGTACCACAATAAACAAATTTGAATTTGAAAAGAGAAATTTGGTTGTATATAAAGAAAAAATTTTGTTATGAGTTTAGATTTTCTTTATAACAAAAGATTTACATTTAAAAAATACTATTATCTGAAATAACAGTAAAACTACCAAAAAAATAATAAAAAACCTTAAACTAATTGAAACTAACTAATTAAAAACAAACTAAAATATGGCGTCAAAAACTCCTCCACATCGCTGTCGACTAGTAATGTTCCGAAATAACTGGCGGCATTGCCACTCTGTATGGCAATGAGAAGATAATTTAATTCCTTGTTCCTGTGAAAATTAAAACTGCGAATGAAGATTTTATGATTATTTTATTTGAGAGAGAAAAAAACCACTTTATTTGTTAGTTTTTATGAAGATACGTTTTATAATAATAATAATAATAATAATATACTTTATTTCGAGCAACAAGACTCATTTTGTGTTAGTAAAACACAAAACAAACTTACAACTATGTTAGTGATACAAATACAACTAAAAAATTACATACACACTCACAATAAAACAATCATTGCTTCAGCACCCCAGCAGAGATACTGGAGCAACGATTTAAAATACAGCAGTCCAGTCTGTCAGCAATCATGCCCAAGATGCCGCTGGGACTGGCTCGCACCCTGCGCACCAGGGATGCACATCTTTTACGCATTAATGCATAAAAGCAATCAACTCGCATTTCCGCAAACATCCCTGATGCGCTACAGAAGCGAGGCAGCCCCATCAACACCCTGAAAGCATTATTATACTGCACGCGAAGGGCACTGTACGATTTTTGCGTAAAACGTACCCACAGGCTACAGGTGTAGAAGGATGAACAGAAGGTTCTAAAAAGTGTTTTCTTAACCTCCGTAGAAGCACGCTTAAACCTGCGGGCAATCATGTTCGCTCTGACCGACAGTGCCCTCCGCTCTCTCTCAATGTCGTCATCGTCCCTAAGGCTAGCAGTCAGGATATGCCCAAGGTACTTAAATGAGTCCACTCTCGACAAAGGCACACCATTAATCTTTAACGGAGGTACCTTAACTGGACACTTTCCACCAGCCCCAAACACCATCACAACACTCTTTTTCACATTGTACACTAGGCCGTGAGCACTAGCATACCTCTCACATACACCCATAAGTTTCCTTAGGCCACAAACAGAGGCACTGAGCAGCACCATGTCATCTGCATAACTAATGTTGTTGACACATACACCATCAATATAACATCCGACTCTGGTGCTGCTCAGCTCCACAATCAACTGGTCCATGTACAGGTTGAACAGTGTAGGAGAACTCAGACCCCCCTGCCTCACACCTGATTCAAGACCATACGGACTCGAGAATTCCCCGTCCCACCTAACACAGTTAACCTGGTTCCCGTACCAAAACTTAAAAATATTTATAATTTCAGCCGGTAGCTTCGCATCATTAAGCTTTTTCCAAAGGGTGTCGTACGAAACCAGATCAAAAGCACTCGACAGGTCGAGGAAACAGGCATAAACCGCGGTGCTACGACGTGTATAGTACTCCACAGTGTGCTTAACGCTCAAAATAGCACTATCGGTAGACAACCCAGGTCGAAACCCAAACTGGTTGTCATGCAATTTAACATATTTATTCAATTGTGCATTAAGCACACTGTCCAATACTTTAGACACAACTGTAGCAAGTGAAATAGGTCTATAGTTATTCCTATCAGTCAATAGCCCAGTTTTATTTTTGACTATAGGCACTACAACTGTTTTCAACATATCCGTAGGTAGGTACGCATGACTCAGACAAAGGTTGTACAGTAAAGCTAAGACACGCGTCAGGTGAGGGCCCGCATATCGAAGATGCTCGATGCTGAGCCCATCATGGCCAGGAGATTTCCCCCTTGACATTGACTGGACGATAGACGCAATGTCCCTGGCAGTGACTCTGACTCCTAATTTCCCTTTGGGCTCAACATCGATCACCGCCCGCGATGGTCCTAAAGACGACTGTACCTCAAACTTAGCTTTAAACAGTTCAGCTATCCCCCGCGCATCACTCACACCGTCGACGCACACAGGCACGCTAGGCTTATGATTGAGTTTGTTTGTGTTTTTCCAAAACCCACGGAAATCCTTATTTAAATGATTTGATGCCAGGATATCCATTTTTATCTTATCCTCTTGACTCTGGCACCATTTCAACCGAGATTTAAATATCCGTTTTGACTCACACATGTCTTCATAATAACGGCCAGAAGTAGGCTTACCATAGCATGACCACAAAATAAATTTATCCTTAGCAAACCTGTGCGCGTCGGCAACATGTTTGTTCCATCCAATAACAACTTTTCTTTTGCGCTTCTTACTATGTCGGCAAACCATCGATGACTCACATAAAGCCCCAATAATTTGCCCATACAATGTATCGATAAGACGTCTGTGATTTAAATCAGTGCACATATGATCACAACAATCGCGGAATTGCTCCGGAAAATCTATTAATCTCAGACGTTTATGACACTCAGTATTGTACAATCTAATTTGCGCCAAGTCCCGCTCACCCCACATAATCCCGTTATTTAAATTTAGACTCGATACATATCTCTTTGGTACAATTACATCCAAATCACATTCAATAATCAACGGAAAGTGGTCAGACCACACAACATCATATTGAACAAACACCCTTTTTACAGTTTGAGCCGAAGCCCTGGTAACCAAACAGTGGTCAAGCCACCTCGACGACCCGTGAGCCTGACTTATAAACGTGTATGTATTAGACGCTACACCTAAACGATCAGTGTCAATACACAACCAGTCCTGTTCACTACAGAAACCCATCAGCTCATCATAAAAACGCTCAGTTGGGTGAGCGTTAAAATCCCCCAGTATATAAACGCACTCAGTACTATTAGAATCAATGATAGCACTCACCGCACTAAGGACGTCCGTGAAATCCGCCAAATTACATACCGCATCCGTCGGCATATAAATGCTAAACACTAATATTGACCTTTGTTGCATCACTATTTTAATTGCACTCACACGTGGGTTATCACTCGGAATCACAGTTACGTTTGTGTAGATGTTCCTCCTCCACAATAGCGCAACACCACCAAAAGGTCTTCCTCGTAACATCCCAGTAGTGGAGTCCACTGCCGACGTTCCCGTACAATTGAAATCGTCACTAATGGAGTCTAGGTACGATATTTCATGTGACAGCAGCCAAGTTTCTTGCAAGGCTATAATATCTACACATTTACATAAGTCACGTATACTGTCGATTGAACGCTTAACGTTCTTACAATTAAATGATGCAAACTTGTGCAGTTTATTATCCATTAATTATTGTGGAAAAGCCGTCTACAGAACCAGGATTCGGCCTGTTCACAGATTTCGGTCGAAAATTCACAAACCGCCTAAAAATAATTCCCTGCGGCCATATTTCGTTATTTAAAAACATATTGACGTTATGATGAGGCACAAAGAACTTAAACGCATTGTAATCACTTTGTTTTTTCAAATTGATCTTTTCTAGTGATACATTTATGGCCGTTTTTCCGAGAATATAATTAGTAATATCTTCCTCTGCTGTATCTCTGTGTACATTTGTTATGAAAATGGGTACTTTTCGATCTGCTGCTCTAAACTTTTCATCAATATTAACAATATTTATACCCATTTTCCCCATAAAACGCTCCTTGAACCTTTGTTTACGACTCTGCACTAAGGTCCACTCGTTGTTTTGACTTGGCACCTCATTCTGTAAGTTAGATTGTTGTCTAACTGTATCCGCAAATGATTGTTTACGTCTCGCTTGCATCGAGTCGCTCAGCTGTTTATCGGTAATCTGCGATGACTCATTGACAGCGACGACGATGGCTCGCTCGCCAGTGGCGCACCGCGGCGAGCTCGGTAACGGGTTTTTATTCAAAGCGTCTACACAACAGCGACTACCCCCAGACTGATTTTTGTTATCATCAGAACTGATTGCACTATTTTTACTATTCCTGATCGACACCACCGAACTATCAAGATTCGCACAGCGCTCCGTTATCTGACCACTCATTGTAGGTGACAGCAATAAGGGTCCACTATCTCGTTGCGATTCTCTTCCCATGCCGACGTTCCGGGGTGAGGCAGACACTAACGTGGCCTCGAAATCCTTTTTGAGGTCTTCCAACTGGCAGATAGTGGCATAGGATGACTTGATATCCTTGATTTCTGATTGTACCAGTAAGATATCTTTTAGCAACTTAGAAACATCCAAGTGATCAAATGTTATAGGAGGCAGCTTTTCTAAATCACGGGCCACAAACACAGGCATCACATCGGGCTCGGTCACCTTGAAAACACTAATTATATCATTTAGCACTCGGTTATCCTTCCCCTGTCCTTTTCTTGCCGGTTTACGTTGATCAGACGGTAAAGATTCGAACAGCAACGATTTAGATTTTTCAATCTGCGCACTGGTGAATGTAGACAAGCATATTTTTATAAGACTGTCTTCGTCTATTATTGACAACTTGTTCTGCACATATGATAACATCTCGTCGACGACGAGATTACAATTATTACACTTCAGTGTAGACGTCATTGCGAAAGAATTAATATCTAATGCGCAACCAAAATGCACGCGACACGTATGGCTGCTCGCGCGCGACTGATGAATTATATATGAAATATATGAATTTATGATACATTTATTTTTAATTTAGGTAACGATATTTTTCATTTTTGAACCGAAAAGATTTACAAAACAATACGTCAACGCAGAAGTTCTCGACAACCCGAGGATATCCGAGAAATTAATCTCGAGAATTCTTGAGACCCAAGAAATTGAAAAGCTTTAATTTTTCACAGCTTCAAGGGACCGTCGACCTGGGTATATGGTTTTAATTTCATTTCGATGCCTCCATGCGTTCCCAAGATAAAGGGTCTTGGCAGACAGACAGACAGACAGGCGGACAACAAAGTCCATAAGGGTTCCGTTTTTTTCCTTTTGAAGTACGGAAACCTAAACGCGCTAAGTACACTACCTCAATGGTGACGTGGAAACGTGTGCATATTATGACGATTACCTCTTTCTCTTAGGAAAAAAAATATTGAGACATTTTTGTAGATAATTATCTGATCTACAATTTTTGTCTCGGGTAATTTTAAGATAAAACGTACCATTTTGCTGAAAATAGTGAAAAACTCGTTTTGACCTTTGACCCCGAGTATTTTATTTTTCCAGGTGTCGGATCGATGAGGACTTTTTAGATTTCATTTATGATGGTGTTTTGAACAATCCTACCAATTTTCAGCTGGGTGCGAATTTTTGTAACCTTGATGTATAAATTGACCGGACTATAAAACTTACAATGCAAGTGTGAATTACTGATTTTGTTTAGTTTATATTCATGTGAAACCTAATTTGTCAAAGTTTGATGGTTACGTAATTTTGAACA
The DNA here is from genome assembly GCA_905147345.3 of Mythimna impura. Lineage (NCBI taxonomy): Eukaryota > Metazoa > Arthropoda > Insecta > Lepidoptera > Noctuidae > Mythimna > Mythimna impura. The sequence continues at coordinate 37,045,479 of LR990339.1, forward strand.
AAATGTCGTACACGTAATTCTTAAATGGCAGAAGTCCAGATATTTTAGAAATGGTGACAATGTACCTATAGTATTGCTCGTGACTGTACACCAGAATTACATAATTTAATTCCACTAAGCCCGTTTCACCATCGGACCTATACACGTACCTACGGCGATGCGCTATCGGTACATAGTGGACATCTCACTCTGAATGTGTTCCTGATTTTCTGATAGCTAAAACCTGGGTGTTTTTAAGTGAAGAGTAAATAGGTTACTTCTAGGAAAGCGTGCTCCGACGTCGACCACATCATAAATTGCTAATAGGTGAGACAGTGGTCCAATGCAAGTCTTGCACACACATCTAACCCACCATCCATCATCCACCAACCCGCCTTGGTGGTGAAATAAAACTACATACCTACATTGGTGTAATTAGTACCTACCGACTTAGGAATTTTCTTTCACTCCAAAACACAAATAAACTCGTAGACATAGGCAACTCAGCCGCCAAACTAAAATGAACTGACCGTACCGCAACAGAATTGAGCGAAAGTAGTCATCAATGACTGGATCAACAGCAGCCGGCGGCGACGTGGTACGTAGGCCCAGAACAAGATGGCGTGACAGGTTGGACTCCTACCTAGAGGATTGGCCAATATAGCTAGATAGCGAAAAGTGAAAGAATGGTAGAGAGGCCGTTGCCCTGCAGTGGGTCACAAATATACTTAAGTATATATTTTTTAAGTTTAACTGGTTTTGGAATGGCACAGAATCTTTCGAAATATACGAAGACTGAGGATACTAGGTACCTATATCATAAAGAAACAACAAGTTTTAAATCACTGTTTACTTTTTCTAAATACATTCAAAAACACTTTTAAGTTTAGCAACAGCATGGACGCGGACGTTTCTTTTGGCAACGCCTGCAGGTTTTCTTTTTTACAGGACGACGCTTGTGGCTACAGTAGCCGCGGGCCACGTTCGCAACGAACCTGCTGCCTTGCCGCTCCAAGAAGCCCAGTACGGCGCTCCTCTTCAATGTCTCCTCTGCTTTCCACGTTAAGGTACTCATCTTCCACACGTCCCCGAACTTGTTCTGCAAGTAATTTGTAATTTCTGCCGCCGAGGCACCATCTTTATCAGCTACTTTATAAAATGCGTTCATCACCAGCTTCGCTGTGTTTTGATCTTGCTCATGTTGGTGATCACGCGACATTGTATTCCATTTACGTTTTCTGCCTTTCATATGAATATAACATTGTTTTCGAATTTATACGTTTAAATCAAAGCATCTTAAGTAAATTTGGCATAATAAAAAAAAGTGAAATGAATAAAAGTTATGAAATTCTTGAAAATTACTGAAGACATGGGCTGTCAACTTTTTTTTTAAACAGTATATAGTTTTGGAAGACCAGTGTTTGTCTCATAGATTATGATAAAGTACCTACGTATAGGATCTATGGATTGTTTAAGTTATTCTACTGCAGTATAAGCTATTCTACTAATTTCTGCGGTTGCAGTTGCCATCAAGCAAGAATCATCCACATCTTTTATCCATCTGATAGTGTACGCCGCGCAGGCGCGCAGTTTCCGCCGTCCAATCACACGCCGCCGCTGCCACCGCCATGTGATTCAGCGCGGGTCAATAACTCGACGTGACACGGTCTAGTCGAGTTTGTGATCTCAGTCGAAGTGACGCGGTATGATCGAGGCCTACCAAACGGACAGATTCATCATTTACCCCGGTCACCAGGGAGAGTGGAAATGAAAGGAGATGTCGTGCGGTGTTCCGCAGGGATCGGTACTAGGACTGCTCTTGTGGAACATCGGGTACGACTACGTGCTGCACGGCGACCTCCCTGACTGAGTCAGCGTGGTCTGTTACGCAGACAGCGACGGTTGAACTAGCGACACGTGGGGTTGCGACAGTCGTGGAGAGAACTCGAGGTGGCATTGCACAAGTCCGAGGACATGTATTTTCATGGCCCTCGAAACACGCCACCATCCCTATCCCAAATAACGACAGGAGGGCACATCGGCGTCGAGTCGATAATGAAGTACCTGAGACTTGTCCACGACAGCCGGTGGAATTTCGAGGAGCATTTGTTGCCGGGGTGGAAAATCCTCATGGATGTCCTTCGCCTGGGGCAGGCGAAGGGGTCTGTCAGACTCTTACTGACTAAAAACCACCTCGGTGTTCCCTCCCACACTTGGACCGGGGATCGTGGGAGCTGATACGCCATCCATGATCCCCGGCTAGTGCCGGCCCGCCTACGCGGGCCACCTCAAGCCAGGGGGAGTGTGAGGTGTCCTCCCCCCGCGACGTCCAATAGTGGCGCGCGTGGAACACTACGCGCTGCCGCCTCGGGTCTTGCTGGATGGGGGACTGCGGACGACCCCGAGTCCACCGTCCCTCCGGACCTCTTTATGGGGGCTGGAAGAGGGCGTTGTCTGCCCTCCGCCGACGCCCGGTTCGCCTGCTGCGGCACGGGAGAGTGGCCACGGCCTCCCTCTCTCTCTCCGCAGCCTCCTTCTGCGAAATTACGGCTTCACAGAAGGAGATCACCGCATCCCACGACTCGGCGCCCCCGACCATCGAATGAACGACGGCCGGCAGCGACAAGTCGGGGCCCACTTCAGATACAAAGGCACGGCGCTGCTCCTCCCATGCGGCACACTCTGCCAGTGTGTGTTGCGCCGTGTCCTCCCGACAGTCGGTGCAGTGATGGCACCGAGCGTCCGGCTCCCTGTTTATGCGACACAAGTACTTCCCGAAGCAGCCATGCCCCGAGAGCACCTGCGTCGCCCTAAACGACAGGGAGCCGTGTTTCCTCCCGAGCCATTCGTCGAGCACTGGTCGGATCGCATCGAGCGGTGGCGAGGCCCGGCGGTAGGGTGCAGAAGCCTGTCCCGCCATTCCGCCACCATGACTTCGCGGAGCTGAGACCGACGCAGCTCGATCTCGCGCTGCATCGGTTCACCACCCCACGTCCTCATTTCCTCGCGCCACCGGTACAGTGAGGCGAGGACTCTCGCCTGCAGTTCCCAGGGCGGAGATCCGGCCAGTGCACAACCCGCCTCGTAGGAGATCGTGCGATACCCCCTGATAGCCCTGACGGCCATCGCCCTCTGTGGTCTTCGCAGGATTGCGATGCTGCAGGCCGTCAGGTCAGAAGCCCATACCGGGGCCCCATACAGGGCCATGGATCGCACGATCCCCAAGTACAGCCGCCTACAGGCAGTGCTCGGGCCCCCTAGATTGGGAAGCAGCGTTGCGAGCGCGCCTGCTGCGCCCATCAACTTGGGCGTCAGCCGCCGAAAGTGAGGGCCAAAGTCCCACCGGCTGTCGAGCACCAATCCTAGGTACTTCATGGTGGACTCGACAGCGATTTGGACCCCCCCGACCACGATGTGTGATCCCGGCGGCGGCGCCCGTCGGGGGTCATGAAAGACCATAGCCTCCGACTTGTTGAGAGCCACCTCCAGTCCCAGGCGTCGTATGCGGCTCACCACCCGTGAAACCGCTGCCGTCGCCAGTAACGCTGCCTGTACGAGCTCCCCCGGGCCGTAACCAGCGTGTCGTCTGCGTAACACGTCAGGTCCACACCCGGTTGGAGCTCGCCCCTCAGCACCCAATCGTAACCGATGTTCCACAAGGGTGGCCCCAGGACTGAGCCCTGTGGAACACCGCACGACATATCGCGACGGCCCTCGCCGTCGCGTCCCCTGTAGGTGACACACCTTTCCGACAAATAAGCCCCAATGATGTGGCGGAGGTAGCGGGGCACCCTATGGTACCTTAGCGCCTCCCGGATACAGCTCCAGGGCAGGGCGTTAAAGTGGAGATGTCCAAGGACACCGCCACCATCACCCCGCCCCGGGAAACCGCTTCCTCCGCCAGGACTCTCACCCGCATTATGGCGTCGATAGTGGAGCGCCCATGCCGAAAACCGAACTGACTGTCATCCAGATCCGGCCCCTCTCTGTACAAGTGACCGTCGAGGCGGGCAGCAATAATCCGCTCAAAAAGCTTACCCACCTCGTCAAGCAGCACTATGGGCCGGTATGCGGACGGCGAGTCTACTGGGCGTCCCGCCTTTCTGAGCAGGATCAGACGACCTGTCTTCCACTGAGTGGGGAAGTGGCCCTGCTCAAGGCAAGCTGAGTAGAGTCCTCTCAATTTGTGCTCCAGCTCCTTCAGAGCGAGGACGAGCGCGCGGCCGGGAACACCATCCGGTCCCGGGGCAACGGTTTTGGCCCGGAGCCGCATCACGGCCGCCCTCAACTCTGGTTGTGTCACCTCGGGGACCTCCTCATCCTCCGACTCTGTGTCTGAGGGCAAAGCCATCGGCGGCGGTGTGTGCTCCTCTCTAGCAGGGAAGAGAGCTGCGACCACTACCTCCAGCAACTGAGGCTCGAGGCTCTCAGTGAGTGGGGGCGCCCAGGCACGAAGTTTCCCTCGGACCGTACGATAAGGACGCCCCCATGGATTTGCATCTAAGGTCGCAAGCATCTCCTCCCAGGATCGAGTCTTCGACTCGCCGATGGCCAGCCACAGAGCCTTCTTCGCCGCGCGGTACACCTCATACCGCGCGGCCTCTTCTTCCGGAACCCAACGACGTCTCCTCCGGTATCGAGTGTACCGGCGCCTGACTTCCACGCAGGTCCTGCGCATCTGCGCGATTTCGGCGGTCCACCAGTACAACCGGCGCCTTGTGGGTTGAGTGCGGACACGAGGCATGGACGCGTCGCAAATTTGCACCATCGCCCCGCGGAACCACTGCGCCTCCTCTTCGACGTCGACGGGTTCGTTCGTCATTGACTCCCGGATCCAAGCCTGGATGATTGCGGTTTCCTCGAGAAGCTCCCTGTCGATCTGCTTAATCGACCAGCGAGGACTGTCCCTTTGCAGGGTCGACGGTCGGCCACCGCCCGTGGTCTAGGTGGAGACGTTGAAACGGATGTACCGATGATCTGACAATGTCTCCACCCCCACGGCGACTCGCCTGTCATGGACGCGGCGCGCAACAGCGGGGCTAGCGAACGAGACGTCCACTAAAGACCCACCCCGCTGCCGCACGCACGTGTACTCCGAGCCCCGATTCAGAACGGTCAGGCCGGTCCTCTCCCTTAGGATCGGTGACTGGGGATCCCCACGCTGCAGACTTGGCGTTGAGATCCCCGAGCAACAGCACCGGGTGAGGGTGGGACCGGCCCACGACGGAACCCAGCTCGACAAGGAACCTCTCGAAGTCGGCGAGACTCTTGTTGGGCGAGAAATATGCCCCAATGATGGTGATTCCCCCCGCGAGAGCGGCCACCCAGCCGCGTCCTCGGGAGGGACTGCCAAGAGTCCCGCCAATGATGGCCACCAAACCGTCCAGGTCCCCTGCCCAGTTATCGCGTGGGGTACAAAATACGGCTCAGCGGCCAAAGCCACGTTGATCGACCACGAACCGTCCGGACCAAGCCCAAGTCGTCGACGGGCCTCAAGGAGATGTCAGCAAAACCGTAGGGGCCCAGCAGGGTCGAAGCCTACTGGAGCCATGGATAGTGTGAAAACGAAACCCCGGGCCCTGGGACGAAGGCTACGAACAGGAGTGGGTTTTTAGTCAGTAAAAGTCTGACACTATCCCCCGCTCCGCCCAAGATTTGTCATTAGATAATATTCCCACCTAAAAAAAAAATTTTTTAGCTTTTTCTTATCTACATAGGTAATGCCTGAAAAAAATAACTACATTGGACGACAGTAATAACTAAAGGTTCACACAAGACAGAACAATGTGATAGCTGGTTTTAAATTGTAAAAGGAAGCCACACAATAGGCCCGCTACTTGCTATGAAGATTCTGTATATTAGAGCCTATGTACTCTAACGAACTAACGCGTGATTTTGCTTCTAATTGCATGAATTATTAGTTGCATGGTTTGAGCTACTAAGCCGACCAAAGAGTTTTCCCGGCTAATCCAAGACTGACCTATCTCGGTTGGGCGAAAAACCCCATTTACCGTACCTACCATGTAGGTATAAAGACAGAATTAACGATTTAAGGTGATAGCTACGGGCCCGATGGCCATGCTTTCGCTAGATAGCACTGAAATCAAAATTTTTGGTTTACTGATGTAGTTAATGGAAATGTTAGGTATTGCTAAAATCGAACTTTCCACTTTATAAAACTTAATTTTTTGCCTCAAAATCCACCTATGTCTCTAACTATAGTGCTTAAGTATAGCGCTTTATTTATGGGCTATAGTTGTGCGGTATACAAAAAATAGGAGGCATCCTTCGCTATCTAAGAAGTAGAGTTTAACGAAAGCGGCGAGTCATTAGTTAACCACAGAGATTCCTTTTTGCTTCTTTTCAAAATAGGAACAGACTATTCTAACATCACCATTTCTGATTTTTTGACATTTCTATAAAAATCAACAACAATTTCTGACAGCTAAATTGATTTCAAAAATTCATATATTTCGGTGCAACGTAAACAAAATTGGAAGCTTTAGTAATTTGATCGGGAATGGAACAAGACAGTACAATGGAGACAGAAGGGGAGGCACTCAAGCCGTCAGAGAGTGTCTCAGTCCCGGGCAAGCTCCCGGGAAGGTTAATAATCCAGTTCCTCCAGGAGATGAAGGCGGGAGCCACGATGCGTGATATCGTACAACACTTGAGCGTCGAGTGTGGGCAGGATAGTGAAGAGCTTACGAGTACTGTGGTCACTACTTTAGAAAATGGAGCCGCTCTGGGGTTTTTACAGAGGAAAGGTTCTCGATTTTTGAACTGGGCGGCGCGTGAGGCTTGCTGCTGCCGTCGGCGGCGCCGGCGTCGGCGCAGCTGCCGTCGAAAGCGTCGGCGCAGCTGTCGGCGACGGCGCCGGCGGAGCAGTTGCAAGCGACGCCGAAGGCGCAGCTGTAGCAAAAAGCGACGTCGGCGCTGCTGACTAGAGGACCTGCCCGATCCCAAACCTAGAAAAACTAAAAAGAAAGCAGGCAGCAGGGTCAAAATCAATCAGGCAGGGATTAATTTTTTTGAAATTTAATGTTTGGTGTATAAAGTGTTCGTTCACAATGTGTTTTGATTCAATACGGATGTTTGAACACACTAAGGCGAGTCGGCATGTACTGTTTTAGATGTCCAGTGCACTTCACGTCGATGGAACGTGCTAGGCACTGGTAAACTCTTTGTCATAAGGCTACGTGTTCATTCATTATGTATGCAGCATGATTGATAAAATATTGTAAATTTTAACTCTTTTTTTTAAAGTATAATCTAGTGCTTGATTGCGATCCCACCTTATGGTAAGCAGTGGTACAATCGTTGATGACATTGGAATTAGAACATTGTTCTGTATGTTCGCATACAGAACAATGTTCTAATTATTCCAATGTAGCTCATACTTTTAGGGTCTTTTTAACCGACTAAAAAAAAAGGAAGAGGTTATCAATTCGGTTGCATGTTTTTTTTTATGTGTGTTATCTCAGAACTCCGTCATTTATGGACCGATTTGCAAATTTTTTTTCCTCTTAGAGGATATGCTTTTCGATTGGTCCCATTTTTTTCAGAATCTAGTTTTGATGATTGGGTCCATGAGGAATCGAGGGAACTCCTTAAATATTATAGGCAAGCATATAGTGATTTCGGTATGTTCATCGAGAACTTAAACATTTACAGTCAAAAAGTAACATTTGATGAAGTGGAAACTGATGAAGAAGACCAGAAATGACCAACGGAACTTCACACTCACTTATATATACATAAGTATATCACAATGAAGATAGTTAAGCGAATAGTTATGTTGAAAATGATATCATCGAAGTGACCTGATGATGATGGAGCCGGAAGGTAGGCACAGGAACTCCGTAATTAATCAATGTATTCTAGCCGTGTTTGGGCTTATTAGAATTGTCATGAGATGCACTTTGGCTAAAAGGTACTATCGAACTGATCTGATGGTGGAGCCGGAAGGTGGAAGGTAGACACTGGAACTTTATAATAAAACAATGTAACCTAGCAGTGTTTGGGTAATTGGAATTGTCATAAGAAATAGGCACTCTGGTTATATGTAAGTGTACCGCGACTAAAAAGTGTGAAATAATAATTTATTAAAAAAAAATAACCGACTTCACTAAACAAAACTCTAACAGGATCTAACTTTAATTTCGGAAGTCTGCGTTAAATAAGAAACAATACCTACCGAGAAACGCCGACTTCCGAAATTAAAATTATTTTGATCCTTTGTGTTTTTTTTTTAGTGAAGAAGTTAGTTTTTTTTTTTGTTAATTTTTTTTTATCATACACCGCTCTAACGTGATTATGACGTTATTACACATTTTTCATTAGATATTTTGGAAACACAGTATCTTGTGGATATTACCTAGGCTTCTATTGAAATCAATTTGTAAATTTGTGTAAAACTAATCCAGTAAAGACCTTTTTTTTTTTTAATTGATATAAACCAGCGCTTGACTGCGATCCCACCTGATGGTAAGCAGTGATGCAATCATTGATGGTGAGGCGCACTAGTTTATCAAGAGCCTATTCACTCTAGCCTTGAAGACACCTAAATTATAGTTGGACGGGAAGATCGCAGCAGGCAAATTGTTCCAGTCCTTCGATGTACGCGGTATAAACGACGAAGCGAAACGCTTAGTCCGGACCGTTGAAGTTTCAACAACGTAAGGGTGGATACTCGCCGTACGTCGGGTTGTCCGATGGTAGAAAGGAGATGGCGGAATCAAGTCATGCAATTCCCGCGCACACTCTCCAAAATGCAACCTGTAAAATACCGATAGGCTGGCTACCCTGCGCCTGTGCTCGAGGCTTTGTAGATTGGACTTAACCAAATCTGGATCCCCAATTAGCCTCTTCGCACGCCTTTCCACTGAGTCCAAAGCTGCTAGATGGCATTTTGCAGCACCAGCCCATATGTGACTGCAGTACTCCACACACGATCGGACCTGTGCTTTGTATAACATTAGAAGCTGTCCCGGTGTGAAGTACCGTCGGACCTTTGCAAGAACACCTAGTTTTCTAGCAGCTACCTTGGCTTTGGACTCAATGAACCGCCCAAAATTGAGGTCTGAGGAAATTTCAACTCCCAAGAGCTGAAGGCGGTCGGTGCACTCCAGGGATACATTCCGAAATTCCGAAAAGCAGGAGCCAAGGTGAACGGGCTCCTTTTGGCGGTGAACAGACACGCTTGTGTTTTGGCGGCGTTGAATTCTACTAGATTGGTTTCGCCCCACTTGGAGACTGCCTGAAGTGAGACATTCGTACGCTCTACCATAGCTTCTCGTTCGGACCGGATTAGTTCCTTACTAGCCCGAGCACCTGGAAGGTATCTCTCACGGAATAAAGAGAACACTGGAAATAGTAAGTAGGCGTGACAGTGTCGCCGCTAGTCAGTACCGCATTACGCACTCGCTGTTCAAGCGCTCTCATTCGCAAACTAGACTGCGTCAACGTACAATTTAAGTTAAATAATATTAAAATGCCTTATTGTGCCATTTTGGACTGTAAAAACCATAGTCTGACTAAAAGTCCAACTCATGGAGGTGTATCATACCATCGAGAAGTATTATTTTCGGATTTATTTAATAAATAGAAAAAATAAAATTTCGTCAAACATTGCACAAGATATACAAACAAAAATTGTCCTTAATTTCATGATTACAAAGTTGATTTTCTTTTCCCGGTTATTAGCCTTTCTGGAATATTCGCTTGTCTACCTATACTTTTGACGCTATTCAAATAGTGCGTGACTTTATCGACAAAATCAATCGACATGTATTACGTTGCCTATTTAAAATAAAAGTATAAATATGTACGTAAGTAATTATAATACAGATAATTATTACATTAATAAAGTTAATAAAATAAAAATTGTAGGATGATATTCGTGATATAATTTTAAATACATCTAGCTAAAGAGTTAGGTACAACACAGCAGTGGACGATGACGATGATTTCAGCTGAGATGATGATAATTGTTAGATTTTATTTTCCTTCCTTAATAATTTCAGTTTTCCTAATGTTCCGATTTGTAAAGAGATATGGATCTACACTACTGGGAGCAAAAAAATACCCTTTTTCATACGTTTAAAAATTGCCCTACGAAATATCAATTTCATTATTTTGATACTATCACATTACCGCATACAATATTTTTTTCGCATTATATGGTTTAAATACGTTTTCGTACTATCGACATTATTTCGATCGAATTAGGTTACATCACTATTTGAGTAGAAACCTGCATTCGTGTCAGTGATACGCCATTCAAATACCACCCTTATTTTTACGTAATTACAGTTCATACTGAACAGTGCCATCTAGCGACGAGTGGCGGTACTTGGTAGTCCAATATGTATTTCTTTCTTGTTTTTGCCAATTTGATTTATGGACTGTTGATATTAAAGTTGCATTTCGTATAATATTTTTTTTTGCATTTCGTTTACGCCCTTATTTTTTTTTATCCAATCGTATCTTCCGGTTTGCAGTAAGAGTAAATCGTAAATGTATGAGTTTGGCGACACCGCTTCTGGTACAAACATTTTCTCAAGCTACTTCCAGTGTACTCTCTATTCCGTGGTATCTCTCTACAACTGTGCTATCATCTGCATACCCATAGATACCGGGCATCAGCAGATCGTTAATATGCAGCAGGAAAAGAGTTGCAGAGAGAACTGACCCCTGAGGAACTCCGGCATTAGTGGTCATGGGCTCTGATGAGCATCCATCGACAACAACTCGGAGAGACCGTTCACTCAGGAAGTCTTTTACCCAGTTAATCAGACCAGGGGAAATACCGTACGCTGGAAGCTTACTCAGAAGGCTGGCATGCCATACCCTGTCGAAGGCCTTCGAGACGTCTAAGGAGACAGCAATCCCTTCTCCATTCTTCTCGAGGGCCTCGCCCCACATGTGAGTGGTATACACTAGTAGGTCCCCAGTAGACCGATTGTGGAGAAACCCGTACTGTCGGTCACTGAGGAGATCGTTACCTTCCAGGTATGCCATGAGGCGCGAGTTCAATACACGCTCCATAATCTTGCAGAGTATGGAGGTTATTGAAATCGGCCGATAGTTGGCAGGATCGGCACGACTGCCCTTTTTGGGCACGGGTTGCACGTTGGCAAGCTTCCAGGACTTGGGCACTATACCAGTCCTAAATGAGAGGCGGTACAAGCGCGTCAATACAGGAGACAACTCGGGCGCACATGCCTTGAGAACTATTGCTGGTACACCATCTGGTCCACTAGCTTTATTCACGTCTAGGCGACACAGTGCTCTCAATACTTCTTTATTTCATATGCGAACCTCAGGCATCGAGGTATTGCAGTGAGGTAGAGTCGGTGGAGTAGCACTGCTAGTATCAAGACGAGAATTATGGGCGAAGAGAGATGCAAAGAGACCTGCTTTCTCTCTCGCCGAGTGAGCCAGTGTTCCATCAGGCTTAACCAGCGGAGGCAATGTGGGCCTACAGAAGTTCGCTTCGACCGATTTGGCAAGGGACCAGAACGCTCTGCTACCGGACGGCTGTGCAGAGAGCTTTGTGCCAATATGAGTAATGCGGTCGAACCGAGCCTTCTTTAGTGCCTTTTTGTAGGACTTGGCAGCATGGTTGAAAGCTCTCTTCTTTGAGCTCAGATCCGGAGCTTTGCGGTCACGAGCGTCAACCCAGGCGAGAAACGCCGAATGCTTACGCTCTTCAGCTTGAACGCAATCGGCGTTGAACCATGGGTGAGCTGAGCCTCCAACGGGTACGTCTCTATAAGGGATGAAAAACTCCATAGCTTGACGTATCACATCGGATATAGCATCCGCACAGCTCGACGGACTCTCAGAAGAGAAACAGACCTGCTGCCAAGGATAAGATGCAAAGAAATGCCGCATCTCATCCCAATCTGCTGACCTGTAACGCCACATTCGCCGATTACCGCGTGAGTCGCAGTCAGGTGGGGAGAAGGACGAAACAGACTTCACCAGACAGTGATCTGAAGTTCCAAGTGGTGAGGAAACTGTTACGATACATCTGTCCGGATCGGTGGTCAGCAGAAGGTCCAGACAATTGGCAGTATGACCAACTACATCAGGCACCCTAGTCGCTTGCTTGACCAGCTGGGAAAGGCCCATCGATAATGCAAAGTTTCGCGCTTCTCTCCCAGCGTGGTCGGTCCTCTGGTATGGGAACAGCCAGTCTTGGTGGCAGGCGTTAAAGTCCCCCAGAGCGACGAGCTGCGCATCAGGGTGCCGTTGCAGAGCCTTATCGGCAGCCTCACTGAGGTGGTCGAACAACCGAGTCGTCTCCTGATCACCGCTATGCGAACGGTAGACACAGGCATAAACAATTTTGTCCGTACCAGTGTCCACCAACAGCCACAGCGTAGATAAATTAGGGTCTTCAAGGTGACGGAGACGCTGGCAGCAGATGTCATTACGGACGTACACACAGACCCCGGCACGCTGCAGGAAATGATGCTCCAGTGAGTATCCCGGGTAGTTGAGGTACGCCGTGTGACGGACATCTAATTTGGGTCTCCGTCAAGAAAAGCAAGTGTGGCTTGTCAGTCTCAAGATGGTGGTGGACCGCAACGAGATTGGAGTGCAGCCCTCTAATATTTGAGAACTGCACTTGAAATGAGAGGACGTGCATCCGCTGTTGACACAACTTGCCTTTCTTTTTAACTTTCATGGTTTTTGTGGAGTGAATAGGAGAGATGGAAGATGGCGGTTGAGCGAGGTGATGCGATGTTGAACCCAACAACACAACCAGAGTTGCTGTGCCAATGGAGGGTTGATCTGGAGACTGCGGGGACGCCCGAAGCCCCCCAGGGATCGCCATCGGGTCCTCTCGCCCGGTCGCCAACCGGCACGATGGGGCCACCCTGGGATTTTTCGCAGTTGGCGGGGCAGGCTTTCGTGTGTGGCTGGCACACTACTTGGGCCCCCATCTACCTACGGTCGGCCAGCGGAGCACCGTGCTTCGGATCCCACTACCCTCCACGATCAAACGTCCGACACAACAGCTGGCGCATCATACCCGGTATACGTCACAACACAACTGCTCAGACCCATCTTCCACCATACGGCTTCACCAGACATCACGCCGGAACACGACGGATCGCTTGGCGGCATGGCTTTGTCTGATGGGTGGTAACCTTTAAGCCGGCAGCCGATGCTATGGCCTACCACCGTCTTTACTGCTCGTTTAGCACTACCCAGGGGACACGTGTAGGGTGTTCATAACTAAGTAAATCCTACGGACGCAAGCAGTTCATCCCCCAAAATAGACCTCTGAGAATCTTGGATGAACTTTGACACTTCACAATATACTTACTCTAAAATTTAAAAAATCTAAAAAATATAACAATAGAAGCCTTGCAAATTTAATCAAGATTCTGAATGACGACATTTTTCTTTTAAACTTAAGGGTTTATAAATAAAAACTTTTTAGAAAAAAAAAATAACCGACTTCACTAAAAAAAACACTAAAAGGATCAAAATAACTTTAATTTCGGAAGTCGGTGTTTCTCGGTATTGTTTGTTTCTTATTTAACACCGACTTCCGAAATTAAAGTTATTTTGATCCTTTTAGTGTTTTTTTTAGTGAAGTCGGTTATTTTTTTTTTCTAAAAAGTTTTTATTTCACACGTTTTAGTTGCGATACACTTATAAACAGAGTGCCTATTTCTCGTGACAATTCCAATTAACCCAAATACTGCTAGGTTACATTATTTTATTATAAAGTTCCTGTGTCTACCTTCCTCCTTCCGGCTCCATCATCAGATCAGTTCGATAGTACCTTATAGCCAAAGAGCATCTCACGACAATTCTAATAAGCCCAAACACGGCTAGGATACATTGATTAATTACGGAGTTCCTGTGCCTACCTTCCGGCTCCATCATCAGATCAGTTCGATAGTACCTTATAGCCAAAGTGCTAACCATGACAATTCTAATAAGTCCAAACACGGCTAGGTTACATTGATTAATTACGGAGTTCCAGTGCCTACCTTCCGGCTCCATCATCATCATCAGATCACTTCGATGATACCATTTTCAACGTAACTATTCAGAATCATTCATTTATTTGTATTGTCATAGTCGCTTAACTATATCTTCATTGTGATATCTATTTGAGTATGAAGTTCCGTTGACCATTTCTGGTCTTCTTCATCAGTTCCACTTCATCAAATGTTACTTTTTGACTGTAAATGCTTAAGTTCTTGATGAAAATACTAAAATTACCATAGGGTTGCCTATAATTTTTGAGGAGTTCCCTCGATTCCTCATGGATTCCATCATCAGAACTGGATTTTGAAAAAAATGGGACCAATCTGGAAGCATATCCTATAAAGGGAAAAAAAAATTTTGAAAATCGGTCCATAAACGACGGAGTTCTGAGGTAAAAAACATAAGAAAAAAAATAAAAAAAATAATGATGATAAAAAAAAAAAAAAAAAAAAAAACATACAACCGAATTGATAACCTCCTCCTTTTTTTTGAAGTCGGTTAAAAATACGTATTTGCTGTAACAAGTTTTGTAAAATATTCGAGTAAATCACGGAATTACGAATGCTAACAGAGTTTTCAGGCGTTATCTCTCTTTTTCGCGTTGCCTCTTTGTCAAACATCGCGTTGGATTGCGTTAGATGAAGTACCTAACAAGCTTCGAAACCATGCTCGATGTTGACTATAGACGAGTGAAAAAGAAGCCTCTTTAAGTAGTATTCCATTGCATTTAATTAATATATTATACTAAAAAATTGACTCACTATACCTACACCTACTCAGTTTATTTTCTTGCTAAATAAAAAGGACCAGGCGTGCTATTCGCTAAGAAAACAGCCTTGAGCGCAGCGCTGGCTGCAGCGACGAAATCCAAATAGGTACATTGGATTAATAATCTAATGTTTATGGCCATTATTGGATTGTTAATCCTATGTACGTATTTGGATTTCGTCGCTGCGGCCAGCGCTGCTCTCAAGGCTGTTTTCTTAGAGAATAGCACTGCAGCTCGTGAATTTTGCGATAGTCCAACGAAGCGGTTGCACGAAACATTTCCTCCGTTCCACGAGCAAGTACTTCCTAGGAGCGTAGACCATGCAGGAGTTTGTTCATAAGAAGCAAACACACTGCTGCACTGAGCTTTGGCTCAGTGCCAAATCAGCTCTCAGTGAGTTTGAACCTTTATAAAGGTACGAGGGGTAAGAAGGGACAGATACAGTCTTCTATGATAAAAAACTTTTTACAAAAAAAAAATACAACCGACTTCAAAGTAAAAAAAAACACTGAAAAGTGCAAAATAACTTTAATTTCGGAAGTCGGTGTTTCTATAATAGTTTTGTCTCTTCGTTATTTAACACCGACTTCCGAAATTAAAGTTATTTTGCACTTTTCAGTGTTTTTTTTTACTTTGAAGTCGGTTGTATTTTTTTTTTTTTGTAAAATGTTTTTTATTTTACACTTTTTAGTTATGGTACCACCACTAAAAAGTACCCCTCAGCCAAAATTAAATACCTTATAGCCAGAGTGCATCTCATGACAATTCTAATAATCCCAAACTCGGTTAGATTACATTAATTTATTACAGAGTTCCAGTGCCTAACTTCAGGCTTCATCATCAGATCAGTTCGATATATTCCCCCTCTACTTTCAGTCAGTCATCGACTACACGTATAAACAAAGCAATTTTGCTTGTTACGACGGTTCTGCTGTGATCCTATGAGGAGTTCTGTTCCATATCTTCGAAGTTCATGATCAGATCATAACAATATTTCTATGGGACCAATTCGGAAGCATAATTATTCAATCAAAAAAAAAAAATTTCAAAAGCGGTCCACCATTGACCGAGAAATCGGTGAACATACATAAAAAAAAAAAGATAACCATCACAAATGGTAAAATCGCTTACAAAAAGTCACACAGAGAGAAGTAACGACATCCTTGTTGTGCAACACAAAAAAAGAAAGGGAGGGAGAGATACTGTAGTGAGAGGTTCGTTTAAAGCAGTAGAGAGACCAGTACAGTGGTGTGTGTCACCACACACACCACCAACCACACACACATACAACCTGTGGTCTTCTGTTTTGCTATACGCATGGATTGAAGCGAAGTTGTAGTCGTGCGATAATAGTACATTATGATATAAGTGTGTAATGTTAGTGGTTTTCTTCGAGGCGGTATTTAGACCCGAGCCTTGGCGAGGGTCTTAAGAGAGCCAAGAACGGTTATCATTAATTACTCACGAGTGTCATACGACGTTTTTCAATACACTTGTGAAGAAAACAACAGTAAAACTAGTAAAATTTTCTGTGACATGGCGGTAAAAATCTGTTTAAATCATAAGCGCGCGCATCATTTTTTTTATTTACCCCTAGAGGAAGGCTAAGGTATTTTGATCATACTGCCTAGTCATATAAACGTAAGTTTATGTTTTCTTGCTTGAAAAGTTTTTACGATAATGTCTTTCGTATTTCTTATTCAGGAAGAGGCTCCCTGGTGTATGCTGTTTGCCGATGACATTGTGTTGGTTGCCGAGAGTGGCCTAGAGGTCCAGAACAGATTGGAGGTGTGGTGGCACAGACTGGAGAGTGTTGGCCTGAAATTGAGTAGAACCAAAACGGAATACTTGTTCTGCGATTTCGGCGGTCTCTCCAATCCAGTGCCTTTATCTCTCGCTGGAACACCCATACCGATCTGCTCCGACTTTCGGTATCTCGGGTCACTCGTCCAAGGGGATGGTGAGGTAGACCGGGACGTAACACATCGGATCAACGCAGGATGGATGAAATGGCGACAGGTCACGGGAACAACTTGTGACCCACGGATGCCCCTCAAGTTGAAGGGTAAAATCTACAAGTCCGTGATAAGGCCTGTCATACTGTATGGATCAGAATGTTGGGCTGTGAAAAAGACGGATGAAAAAAGATTGCACGTAGCGGAGATGAGAATGTTAAGATGGATGTGTGGTGTGACGAGAATGGATAAAGTGAGAAATGAGTATATTAGGGGAAGTTTGAAAGTGGCGCCAGTGACTGAAAAGTTGAAAGGGAATCGTTTGTCTTGGTATGGTCATGTGAAGAGGAGGGATGAAACGCATGTTACTAAAAGAGTTATGAGTTTACATGTGGATGGATGGAGAGGGAGAGGGAGACCAAAGAAAAGATGGATGGATTGTGTGAAGAGTGATATGAAAGAAAAGGAAGTTAGTGATAGTATGACGAGTGACAGGGCAGAATGGAAGAAAAAAACATGTTGCGCCGACCCCAAATAACACGGGACAAGGGCAGGAAGATGATGATGTCTTTCGTAGTGACAATAGAATACGGATGTAACATTTTCTAATGATTTTGTAGTACTTAATTTTATTTAATTAATACAGCCACTGAACTTCACTGAAATAAAAAAAATCACGCCAAAAACCGCGCGCATCTTAGAATGGCGGCCATAGACCACAAAAAAAAAAAAAAATATTTGAATGTACAACAAAAAGGTTTTAACTACATTAGCACTAGTGTGTAATGGTAATCAAAATGTCACAGTTTGGTAACGAATGCCATTATATACCTAAGTGCAGTGCAATAAGAGTCACTTTCTGAGCAAGTGTGTTGAAAACCTTCTTATCTCTTTTGTTTCAGCGTATTTGCATCTACCTATCCCTTTCTACCATAAAGTTCCACTATTCCCGCGAAACGTCAGATTCACTTTTGTCCCATTGATGAATACCAGCGTGCACTAAAATTGACCCAAGAATTTATTTAAACAAATTATTTGTAGGTTATTATTTTCTGTAAATTCTTTTGACACGAGAATTATAAAGCAAACCATGGCTTGCAATATTATCATAAGTGTACTCAATTACACTTTTGCAACTCGTCTGTAGTGACACAGAAGAGCGGCAGCGGTTTATCTATCTAAAATACAAATCAACGATCATATCTTTAGACCGCTTGTAAAAAACTTGTATCAAGCGCAAGTTCGATCGTGTATGGAGTAGGTACTGCTCTCATCTTTGGGACGGGTCTGCCAAATACCAGCTTGATGCGCTAGAGTCGATTGAGAGGCGAGCCAAGAGGATCATTGGCAATGATGCACTTGTTGAGTCGAAGCTCCAAAGCCTTGGGCATCGCCGCCGAGTTGCTAGCCTGTCGGTTTTCTATCGTTTACATTTCGGGGAGTGTGCACTGGAATTGCACAATCTAATTCCGCCAAGTTCGTTCCATCATCGGACCACTAGACGTACGGCGTTGCGCCGCCGCCGCCGGTACATGGTAGACATCCCACCCATACGCACAAAACGTTTTGAGAACACATTTCTTATGCGTACAGCCAAGGAGTGGAATTCCTTGCCGAGTCCGTGTTTCCTGATAGCTACAACTTAGGGGTATTTAAGTCAAGAGTGAATAGGCTACTTCTAGGCAAGCGTGCTCCATCGTCGACCACATCATCGCTTACCATCAGGTGAGATGGTGGTCAAACGCGAGCCTATCATTATTAAAAAAAATAAACTATTATACTCGTAGATTACATGAATAAGAATGATTAATTAAAGGTACTAAGGATGGTACCTACTTATTACACTTCAGGAATTAGACGTCTCAAATAAGTGATTAAATGTATTTCAGTGGTATTTTGATGAGTGTACATTTTTTTTTGCACTGAAATGTATTTAGGGCCGCAATACAATGCACACATAGCACGCTCTATTATATGTGTTAAGTCGGGGTCGTATCGCTAAAAGCTCAGAAAGCTTAATCTAGTCCTATTTTAAACCATACGACTCGATTTCCAGTAGTTTGGTTCCGACAAATCGTGACGGATTCACATAAAGCTTAGGAAATTATTATGCAACGTTAAATTTAAAAAAAATATATATTTTCAATATTAATTTTTCAAAAGAATTTCTGTAGACGGTGTAACTGCTTTGTAAAGCACGTTTTGGAAGTTCATCATGAAAAAAAAAAAACGATCTATAAATAATTTATGAATATATAACCTCAGACCAATAAAAAAATATATAATATACATATTCATAAACAAAAAACAATTTCTACTAACTAATTAAATTATGATCAAATAATGATTGATTTACGTACAGCTTAAACATATTATTTTGTTTGTTTTTTTTGTTACTATACGTATGTCACTCAGTGATAAAATATCATTCCACTTCTCGGCGTGTCGAAGGCAACAATAGTGTTATTTTTTTTTTTCTAAATTATGTTCCCTTCCGTTAAATGTCTACGGCAATGTTGTCTGCTGATGCTGTCACTAGATCCCTACGTGAACAGGTAACAGAGCACGTGACGCAAGATGGAAGGTGGCATATGGTCTGTGTATACTATGCCATCACTCCAACCGGCAGGCCTAGGGATCACTCACCAGTATAGTGATACGACTGCGTATTCTAAAATACTCTTTTATTTAATAATAATAATAATAATAACAGTTCTTGATAATGGTCATATCACTTTGTACTGGGATCGGCCCATCATCACTGACAGGACTATTGTAGCCAATAAGCATGATATAGTGGTGATGGACCGAAGCGAGTTGCTTGCAATGATTGTTGACATTTCTGTTCCACATGCCGAGAACCTCGTGAAAGCCGAGAAAGATAAACAATATTAGTATATTGACTTGGCTCGCGAGGTTGTCGACATGTGCGATGTGGACTCGGCGATTTTTGTACCGATAGTTGTGTCGGGCAATGGCTTAATAGCCAAGAGCCTCGACCAACACCTTAGGACGCTCGCGTTAGGCGGCTGGATCAAGGGCTTGATTCAGAAAGCGGTACTCCTGGACACGGCTCGTATTGTTAGGAGGTTCCTTTCTCTGGAGCCCTGACCGCCGGTAGCTTGGACCCTATTCCCGATACCGGTGGGATACTATTTTTTATATTTTTAAATGTTTAATTTTTTATTTTTGAAATATTTAAAAATGTAACTAATGTGTTTAAGTAAATGAAATAAAGAAAATAATAATAATAATATTCCACAACTATCACACAACGCCGTCTAGTCTCAAGCTAAGCAGAGCTTGTATTATGAGTACTAGACAACTGATAAACATACTTGTATATTTCTAAATACATACACATATTATAGATAAATTACACCGTCTGGGTGTAATTTATCTTACCTTCCTCAACATATAAACTCACATACACAAGACGCCCAGACTCAGAACGACTATCTGTAGGTCATACAAATCTTTGTTTCGTGCGGGAATCGAACGCTGACACAAAGTGCAGCAGTCAATCGCTCAACCACTGCGCCAATAGTGGACGCTTTATTAGTGCTTTGTAAATGATTTTTTATGTGCATTATTTTTCAAATACTTTTTAGTAAAGGATGCCGTAGTGAGGATTTCTATGTACTCATGAACTTTAATAATTTATAATTTTATCTACCGCAAAGTTTATATTTCCCAGTATATTATCAAAAAATTTATGACACAAAAGTGATTTCTGCAATTGTAACCGCTTTCAGTTACAATTGTTGACTGAAATAAGAAAAACCATTTAGAAACAATATTATGTTTTTGTAGTGACACAGTACCTGTCACAGTTACCAGTACCTCAGAATACATTACCACGTTACCAATACCTCAGAACCAATTACCACGTTTACGACGATGTCTGTTATAGAAATAATGAAGCAACACGTTTTACGACATTCCTGTACAGAAATAGTGAAGTAACACGTTTACGACGATGTCTGTTATAGAAACAATGAAGCAATACGTTTTTCGACACATCAAGAAACAGGAATAGCTTATAAGCGCAATCAGAAGCTCCAGCACCCTCAATGATCTTCACTTCGAACATCGCAGCTGCACAGATGGATCACGTGGCCTCGCGCAGCGGAGCTCTTCACTCGGTGACGTCGTCCCGCGAAAAGGACCGCGCAAGCGAGCGAGTCGTATTTATAAGATTCGCGATAGAATTGTACTAAGCCGCGCATGCGCGGTGAGCAGCCCGTTCAGTGCGTTCAATCTACGTCGCTTCAAGAGCCTTCTGTCGGAGGAATAATGACGCACGCTTGTAAATATATTAGACTAAGCACTACCTGTACTAGTACCAATGTAAATATAAATAGGCAATAGTTACAAAAAATATACAGATCTTGTTCAGACATCAACGACTAACTACGAGTTTCATTTACGAGTCACTCCCATTCCCTTATATTGGTGACCCCGCTGGAAAATCAAGACGCCTGCCTTCTGAAGAATTGAAGAATCGTCAAGATCAAAGCAAGCTTCATCATCATGTCAAAGGAACAAGTGGAAGTGTTATAGGTTTAAGGTTCAAATTTGCTTGTGGGAATTCTGGGTAATAGAAATACGTGGTTTCTTTAAGCTGATTTATTTGCGACTAACTTTAAATGATAGTTTCTTATTGATGGTAGGGCGACACACACACATGCATTTGTACTTACTTAACACTTTCACACATACATACGATTCTAACTCAACATACCGCCCACCAAAGGGTCTATTTGCCCTTTCACAATGTTTCGTATAGATACTAAATCAATGGTAATTACAATTACTCGTACAACAAAATATAGGTAGGTTACTTTAACAGTTACATTACATTATTAGGTTGCATACAAAATCAAGGTTCAATGTCTATTGGTAAATAACATAACTTATTAAATGACCTTTGCACTACACTATCACCACTTTTCACAGAATAAACCCGTGTGACACCGTCAGCACCCGGGTGTTTCTCAACAATACGTCCCATCATCCATTTACCTGGAGGTAAATTATCTGACTTTATTAAAACAATGTGTCCTAGGTCCAACTCCTTGACCTTGTGGTGCCATTTCGAACGTTGTTGCATTCTTGACAGGTATTCTTGTTGCCATCTGTGCCAGAAGTCAGTCAATAACCTTTGCTGATGCTGCCATCTTGATAAATGACTCATCGGGACATCTCGGAGGTCTGGTGTTGGCACAGTGATGGGTGTTTCACCGATAAGGAAGTGACCGGGGGTTAGTGGTTGCAGGTGGTCTCTGTCCGTCTCATCTATAATAGTTAGCGGCCGTGAGTTTAGGCAAGCCTCAATTTGACATAACAATGTGCTCATCTCTTCATAGGTCATATGGTTGGTCATGATCCGTTTTAGGTGATGTTTCATCGCTTTCACACCAGCTTCCCAAAGTCCGCCCATGTGAGGGCTATAGGCTGGGATAAAATGCCACTTTGTTCCGTCTACTGCTAACTTCTCAGCGATTGGACCCTCGAATTGTAATTTGGCTTCAGTCCAATCTGCGACCAGTTGTCTGTTTGCACCGACGAAGTTGCGTCCTTGGTCGCTCCATATCTGAGCGCATCTTCCACGTCTTGCTACAAACCTTCGGAAAGCTGCGATGAAGGCATCTGACGTGAGATCTCCCACCAATTCCAAGTGAATCGCCTTTGTCGACATACAGACAAAGACAGCGATGTATGCCTTATGTGTTTTTGCTCCCCTGCCTCTCGACATCAAGACCTGATATGGGCCTGCAAAGTCAATACCTGTGTTCCAGAAAGGCTTCGCAGGTGTTACTCGAACTCTAGGTAAGTCTCCCATTTGCTGTGACTTTGCCGTAGCATTTAATTTAGCACAAATGAGACATTTTCTGATCTTCGCTTTGACTAATGTCCTTGCTTTCAGGATCCAGTATCTAGTTCGTAGAAAGCAGAGCATTACTTGAACTCCACCGTGCAGCGTTTGACGGTGAGCATCAGTGACAAGGAGAGTGGTAAGATTGTTGTCGCGATCAAGAATAATCGGGTGTTTGCCATCTTCGTTTAGGTCAGAGTGACGCAGTCTTCCGCCCACCCTGAGGAGGCCATTATCATCAAGGTAAGGTTTTAAATTGTTTAGTTTACTCTTTCTTCTAATTTGTTGTTTTGATTTCAGGTGCTGTATTTCTTCTTCAAAGTCATTCTTCTGTGCTATTCTTAAGCAAGTTTTCAATGCATCATCTAATTCCTCCGTGTTCACAGGTAAGTCTTTGTTTTCTAATTTTCTTCCTTTTAAGAATCTTTTGCAGTATATTATTACCTTAAGTAACTCTTGTAGTGTATCGCAATATCGAAATTTTGTATTTATACTGTTCTCATTTTCCATTGTTAGGTTAACTTGTATTGTTTCCTTTCTTTCCAGGTCTGTCATCATCGCGTTTGGTCTGCTGTATTGGATTTCTCCTTCTCTTAGCCAATCTGGGCCTCTCCACCATAGTTCGTCATCTTTTAGGTCTAGCAAGGATGTTCCACGTGAAGCAGTATCAGCTGGGTTTTCTGGTGATTTGACATGATACCAATTATGGTTTCCGATGTTGTCCAGTATTTCAATTACTCGATTTCTAACGTACGTGTTCCATCTAGCAGGATCACCGAATAGCCAGGAAAGTACAATAGTGGAGTCAGTCCATGCGAATATCTGACAGGTTGGTATATTCATAGCTTCCTTTATCTGCTTCAAGAGTCCAGCAAGCAGAACAGCTCCACTGAGTTCTAGACGAGGTAAGGATTGGGGTTTAGTCGGTGCTACCTTCGTTTTAGCAGCGATGATTGAGGTCTTTACGGTACCCATGGAAGTCCGTACTCTTAGATAGGCTACTGCAGCGTAAGCTCTCGTGGACGCATCACAGAAGCCGTGGATACTGGTGTTATTTCTGTTAGTTTCAGTAGTGTGTAGCCATCTGTCTATCTCAATACAGGGTAAGTATTGATGAAATGATTCTCGCAAATTATTCCACTCTGTGGCTATGGTTTCCTCTACTTCTTCATCCCATGGTATTCCTTGGAGCCATAATCTTTGTATCAGAAGTTTTGCTGGCAAAATAGATGGAGCCAGCCAGCCTAATGGGTCAAATAATCTTTGTAGATCGGCCAGAATCGTTCTTTTCGTAGTGGGGTTTGACGCACCAGGTAAGTTTGGGCTGTATTGAAAACGATCATTACCCATGTTCCAGTGTAATCCCAAAGCTCGTGTTATACCATCTAAGGTTAGGTCCAACTTTACATGAGAGCTTCTTTCGGATTCTTTGAATTCTTTGAGGAAATCAGCGTCATTGGAACACCACTTTTTCAATTGGAACCCGCATTTCTTGAGTATGGCGTCTATTTCCTTGGCCACCTTCAATGCGTCTGTTACATTGTCTTTACCCGACATCATATCATCCATGAAGTAGTCGCGTCTTATTATTTCCGCAGCTTCAGGATAGTTTCGTCCTTCATCTTTGGCTACTTGATGCAAAGTCCTTACTGCCAAGTAAGGAGCAGAAGCAGTTCCGAACGTGACTCTGGTAAGACGGTAGTCTTTGACAGGTTCTTGATCATCCTTTCTCCACAGTATTCGCTGCAGATCTCGGTCTTCTTCTTTAACAAGGATTTGCAGGTACATTTTTTGAATATCCGCCACGAAACAAACCTTCTTCATCCGCCATCGCATGATCAGACT
The DNA here is from genome assembly GCA_905147345.3 of Mythimna impura. NCBI lineage: Eukaryota > Metazoa > Arthropoda > Insecta > Lepidoptera > Noctuidae > Mythimna > Mythimna impura. Next base: position 37,069,924 of record LR990339.1, read on the forward strand.
TCTCATGTCGTCTTGTAACTGTGGTCCAACCATCAGTTCATCATTGAGTGATACGTTATTAATTCCCTTTTGAGATGCGTTAAAAACAGTTCTCAATTTGGTTGTCTCTTTCTCTTCTTTGATTACAGCGTGATGGGGTAGATACACAGAAGGATTTGTTATTTCTTGTTCTGGTACTTCTTCCATGTAATTTGATTCATATTCTTTCATGACTGTAACATAGTCGCTTTTGAGTTTTGGGTTATTTTTGAATCTTTGTTCCAATTGATATAATCTCTTTAAAGCTATTGCTCTTGTATTTCCTTCTTTAGATAATAGCATGTTTGATTTCTTTGGTAACGTTACTGTATACCGTCCCTCTTTATTTCTCGTGGTTGTAGTCTCATAGATTTCCTCGCACCTTCGTTCTTCAGCAGTGGGTTGTCTTTGGTCATATGGGTCTTGTTCCCACATTCGTTTCAGCATATCATTCAGATCAAGATTGAGGTGCATGACGATAATCTCCTTTTCTGGTAGGTTGTGTTCCACGTTCCCAAATAGGATCCAACCCAGGGTGGTGTTTTGAGCGCATGGTGTTCCTGGGGGACCTTTGATAACTTCACCCTTCATGATTTGGGCACATACGTCAACACCCAGTAATAAATCTACTCGTCCTGATTTACTGAAGCTTGGATCCGCCAGAGCGAGTCCTTGCAGGTGCGGCCAGGTGTTGGTGGAGATGGTTTGTGACGGTAATTCGGTAGTGAGTCGCGTAGACATGATGTACGTTTTGACCTTGAGGTTGAAACAAGCGTCGTGCCTGGATAGTAGTTCGATTTCTGCAGCATGTTTGACGTTTGTTTTGGTTGAGCCGACGCCAGTGATGGTCCCGCTGATAGGCGTTCTCTTCACTCGTAACATCTGGGCCGCTCTTTCGCTCATGAACGTTGCTTGGGAGCCGTGGTCAATCAAAGCACGGAGCACTGTCACTTGTCCCGATTCAGGTTTTCTTACTGGTACAAGGGCTGTGGCCAGCAATGCGGTGGACAAATTAGCAGCGACATGCGATGAAAGTGTAACGTTGGTTTCGGCTGGTCTTGCAGAATCTTGATTGGTTTCAACCTTATCTTGTTGGTTCTTGTTGTCTGGTTGATTTGGTGACGTCACCGGCGTGGATTGATGCGTGAGCGTGTGATGACGTTTGTGACATTTTCGGCAGGACATCTTCAGGCGACATTTATAAGCAGAGTGTCCCGGGGCCAGACAATTGTAGCATAGTTTGTGTTGTTTTAGGTACTCACACCTCTCTGCTGGATTCAGTTTTATGAACTCCTCACAATGACATAATGTGTGATCCTTTTCGCACATAGCGCAGCATCTCGGTTTTGAAGAGGTAGAACTTGACGTGGACACGTGAACAGCGTATTCTTTTCCTCTAGGTGTAGGCTTTTCTTTAGTCGAAGGCGTGATAAGCTCGAGCGTGCGGAACTTTGACTGTAGGAACTTGCTCAATGCATCCCATTTAGGTAACTCGTCGTCAGTGTCATCGTACGCAACTTCTTCCCATTCACGATGCGTCTCTGGGTCCAATTTATGAACGACTAAGAATACAATGAGTGAGTGGGTGAGTGGATCCCATGAGCTGGTTGACAGTTTCAGGTTCGTTAGTGCGTTCAGACATTCAGTAGTCGTATCCAAAATCGATTTGATGTTACTTGCTGTTTGCGACGTTATCTTCTTTTGTGTAAACAATCTTTTCAATATGGAGTTGGCAATAATGCGTTTGTTACCAAAACGAGCCTTAAGCATACTAAACGCGCCGTCGTAGTTAACCTCTGTAACTTGCACATGTTTCAATAGCGACTGAGCTTCTCCCGTTAGACTGCTTTTTAAATAATGCAACTTTTGTACTTTACTCAATGTTGGATTGTCGTGCACTAATGATGTATATAGATCTTGATAAGCGGGCCATTCATCGTAAATACCTGAGAAAGTTGGTAGTTGAATCCTCGGTAATTTGACTTGTACTTCCATAGAACCACTGTTGTTATGGTCAGCTTGCATAGGAACCGGCGACGACTTGTTGTATGAACTCAATAAATCACTAAGATCGGCTAGTAAACAAGTGTATAAGTCTTCCTGCACAAAGTAATCTTCGTTAACAAAATACGGAATGTCTTGTCGATTTGCTTTAGGAACGCATTTCACTAGTTCTATATGCGCACTTTTATACGTAGACCAATATTCTTCAATGTTCTTAATGCGAGTTTCGATATATCCTTTTGTTAAGCGTTGTTTCGGACATTTCTTGAGATTTGATTGCGTTTTTCCTAACAACATAGCTGTATCTTCTAACACATTTAACAACTGTTCCATTGTATTTGCCATATTTGTTGAAATAAGCCTTCTTTTCGTTATAAAACAGAACGTTTCTTCGTATTTTCGTAGTTAAAAATCTTGTTTTGATCACACTATTCACTAACGAGTTTGTTTTTCACGTATATTTTTGTGATAAATTCTTTCTTTTGTTCCTTGCTCGCTACTCGAACCTTCCTTTTGTATTGCGCTCAGTGCGTAGAACGTCATAAGTCGAACAGATATCCGGCTCGATGTCGACCAAAATGTTATAGGTTTAAGGTTCAAATTTGCTTGTGGGAATTCTGGGTAATAGAAATACGTGGTTTCTTTAAGCTGATTTATTTGCGACTAACTATAAATGATAGTTTCTTATTGATGGTAGGGCGACACACACACATGCATTCGTACTTACTTAACACTTTCACACATACATACGATTCTAACTCAACAGGAAGAATTCAGCGATGCAACAGCAACAGAGAAGAGCAACGTTGCCACAATATCACTGCCCGCACGTTTACCACCATTTTGGCGCCAAAACCCGAGACTCTGGTTTGCGCAGTTCGAAGCTGCCGTCGCTGCCAGCAAAATTGGAGAGGAACAAAAGTTCAACCTGGTCGTTCCGCTGCTGGGGTGCAGCGATTTAGAGCAAATTGCTGATATCATACTGAATCCACCCTCTACTGGCAAATACAGCACACTGAAGAACAGGCTGATATCAACATACCAAGAATCGGATCATCGCCAGCTGCAAAAACTACTCGGCGGCCTCGAGCTCGGCGACCAAAAACCGAGCCAGCTGCTTCGCAAGATGCGCGATTTGAGCGGTAAACTCCTAACAGACGAGGCGCTCAAAGTTATGTGGCTCAATCAGCTGCCCACGCAAGTTCGCGCCGTTCTCTCAGTAAACACAGAATCCACACTCGAAGTTCTCTCTGCAATGGCCGATAAAATGATGGAGCACTTCGAGCCAGCATCAGTAGCCGCAGTCTCCATGGCAACCACAACAACCACATCAAGCTGCGAAGGCCATCAGATCTCAGCTATCACGAATTTACAAGTGGATTTGCTGTCGAAACAAATCGAAAAATTATCACTGGAAATCGCCGAACTACGCACAAGCTGGCAACAACGCGCGGCGCACACCCGCCCCCATCGCCCCCGTTCCCGCTACCCGTCGTCGACGCGGCAACGCAGCATTTCGCGCCAAAATTCTCGTGGGTCAAGCAAGCCGGGCGACGCTGATTGGCAATGCTATTATCATTACCGATTCGGTGAAGACGCGCGCAAATGTGAACCTCCGTGTTCCAAAACGAAGGAAAACTAGAACATACATCGACTGTGGCGGAAGTCGATGTAAATCAACGAAGCCTCCGCCTATGCATCATCGACAAGAACAGCAAAGAAAAGTTTCTTGTCGACACCGGAGCCGATATATCAGTCTTAGCAGCAAGAAACAAGAAATATTCGAAACCGGCAGAAAGTACCTACAAATTATTCGCAGCAAACGGCACACAAATACGTACCTACGGAGAGCGTACACTCGAGCTCAACCTAGGTTTACGTAGAAGTTTCAAATGGACATTCGTCGTCGCCGACGTCAAGACATCAATAATAGGCGCAGACTTCCTAGCAAATCACAAATTACTAGTCGACTTACATCAAAGAAAACTTATCGATCGCGTTACCGATCTCAGCGTAAACGCCATCAAAATACAAACAACAGAAGAAGCCGTCTACATTATCGACCGTAACCATGCCTACCATGACATACTGAAGAATTATCCTGATGTTCTCCGACCCATGTCGACCAAGTCTCCTGCAAAACACGACGTTAAACATCGCATAGAAACAACGGGCCAACCCATCTATTCAAGGCCACGTCCCCTTCCTCCGGACAAGTACAAAGCCGCAAAAACTGAATTTGAGAAGATGATGGAGATGGGTATCTGCAAACCTTCGAAAAGCCCATGGGCCAGCCCATTACACGTCGTCAAGAAAAAAGATGGCTCTCTACGTGTATGCGGCGATTACCGAAGACTTAACGCCGTGACTGTACCCGACCGCTACCCAATTCCGAGAATGCAAGACTTTACCTACCAACTACACGGAAAAAAAGTCTTTTCGAAATTGGATATGAAGATGGCCTACTATTCCATACCAATCCATGAAGAAGACGCCGCAAAGACCGCCATCATCACACCGTTTAACCTCTTCGAGTTCAATTGCATGACGTTTGGCCTACGCAACTCCGGTCAAACATTTCAACGTTTCATGCATGAAGTACTACGCGGACTCGACGACATCGTATTCTGTTTCGTCGACGATTTACTTGTTTATTCACGAAATGAAGAAGAACATCAGCGCCACCTACATCAAGTTCTCGAACGATTGAACAAGTACGGCGTCACACTCAACATCGAAAAATGCGAATTCGGCACTAACAAAATACAATTTCTCGGATATGAAGTCACACAAGAAGGAATCAAACCCACACAAGATCGCATCCAAGCCATAGTCGATTATCCAAAACCAACTACAATTCAAGAATTACGAAGATTCTTAGGCATGATCAACTTTTACCGCAGCTGCCTACCCCATCAAGCCGAACATCAAACCCTACTCAACAAGTACCTACACAACAGCAAGAAGAACGATAAATCACCAATCGCCTGGACGCCTGAAGCCGATGAAGCCTTCGAATATTGCCGCCAAAGCATACTCAGGGCGACTACGCTGACACACCCAATACCAAACGCACCGCTATGTTTATTCACCGACGCTTCGAATACCAGCATCGGCGCCGTCCTACAACAAAAAGTCGACAACGTGTGGAAACCTCTCGCGTTCTACTCAAAAACGATGAGCGACACTCAGCGACGCTACAGCGTGTACGATCGCGAACTATTAGCTATGTACACCGCTGTGCAACATCTACGTCGGCTGATAGAGGGCAACGACCTTACAATTTACACCGATCACAAACCTCTAACGTACGCGCTTACAAGACCACCGAGTAGCAGCGACACTCCAAGAAGAGAGCGACAACTTCACTATATAAGTCAATTCTGCACAAACATCCTATACATCAACGGTGATAGAAATGAAGCAGCCGACGCGTTATCACGAATAGAAGAAATCGAACTACTGAACTCAACTATCGACTACAATCAACTCGTCCAAGAATACGATAACGACTCCGAACTACGATCGTGTTTGAACAACCCCAAACTCAACTTCACCCGACTAACTATACCTGGAGTTCAACGACCGATACTGTGCGAAACATCTACAACAAATATTCGACCATATTTACCACTGACTTACCGTTTTGCCGCCTTCAAAGCGCAACACGATTTAAGTCACCCCGGAGTACGAACATCGAGAAAAATCATGGCAAATAAATTCTTCTGGCCTTCGATGAACAAAGACGTAGCTACATGGGCAAGGGCGTGCATGGGATGTCAGCGCGCCAAAGTTCAACGACACGTGAAGAGCCCACTAGGTCAATTCCAAGAATCTGCGCGTTTTGACCACATTCATGTCGATATCGTCGGAGAGTTACCCCCTTCTAATGACTACAGATACGTCGTCACGATAATCGACCGCTGCACCAAGTGGCCCGAAGCGATACCTACGCGTGACATCAGCGCCGAGACAGTCGCAAGAGCCATATACGACGGGTGGATATCGCGATTCGGATGTCCGTTACGTATAACAACGGACCAAGGAAGACAATTTGAGTCCGCATTATTCACGTCGCTGATGAAGAAATTTGGTGTCACTCGTATTCGCACCACCGCATACCACCCTCAGGCGAATGGCCAATTGGAGAGATGGCACCGCACACTTAAGTCAGCACTGATGGCGAGAGCAGCCGGGACACGCTGGAGCGAGGAGCTACCTACAATTCTCCTTGGACTACGTACTGCACTTCGTGAAAACACCTCCTTCAGCCCAGCCCAAATGACGTACGGTGCAACGCTACGCATTCCGTCTGATTTCTTCGTGCTTACAACGCCGAAAACTGAAGACGCCGAATTCGTTCGTCAGCTGACAGAAACAATGTCGTCACTGTCACCGGTGAGAAGAACACGCTCATCGAACGCGAACATATTCGTGTACAAGGATCTCGCAACATGTACGCACGTGTTTCTGCGCAACGACAGCGTGCGCAGACCGCTCACACCACCTTACGACGGCCCGTACGAGATTTTACACCGCAGCGAAGATGGAAAGCAGTTCACATTACAGCTACCTCTTCGTACCGCCGTCGTGTCAGTCGACAGATTGAAGCCGGCACACCTGTTCAACGAAGATGAGACACACCCTTCAGCAATCTCACGCTTGCCGCCACCTGCTTCACGTCCGCCAACGCAAGATCATCAAAACGTGCCAGCCGCAGCACCAACATCGAGCGCACCGCCCAATCACGCCTACGTCACAAGAACCGGCCGCACGGTGAAACCGAACGTACGCTTTACTTAAGGGGGGAGTGATGTAGTGACACAGTACCTGTCACAGTTACCAGTACCTCAGAATACATTACCACGTTACCAATACCTCAGAACCAATTACCACGTTTACGACGATGTCTGTTATAGAAATAATGAAGCAACACGTTTTACGACATTCCTGTACAGAAATAGTGAAGTAACACGTTTACGACGATGTCTGTTATAGAAACAATGAGGCAATACGTTTTTCGACACATCAAGAAACAGGAATAGCTTATAAGCGCAATCAGAAGCTCCAGCACCCTCAATGATCTTCACTTCGAACATCGCAGCTGCACAGATGGATCACGTGGCCTCGCGCAGCGGAGCTCTTCACTCGGTGACGTCGTCCCGCGAAAAGGACCGCGCAAGCGAGCGAGTCGTATTTATAAGATTCGCGATAGAATTGTACTAAGCCGCGCATGCGCGGTGAGCAGCCCGTTCAGTGCGTTCAATCTACGTCGCTTCAAGAGCCTTCTGTCGGAGGAATAATGACGCACGCTTGTAAATATATTAGACTAAGCACTACCTGTACTAGTACCAATGTAAATATAAATAGGCAATAATTACAAAAAATAATACAGATCTTGTTCAGACATCAACGACTAACTACGAGTTTCATTTACGAGTCACTCCCATTCCCTTATATTTTTAAACAGTAGGTATTATGAATAGTATTATTATGAATTTCAACAGCTTATCACGTGGATATTTTAAGTTAACCTTTTGAATACCATAATTAGAGACAATAGAAAGACAATGAGAGACCGAACGCTCGCTTGGGGTTTAATGAATACGGGTAAAAATAGGTGAATGTTACCAAAGCAAAAAAGATTGCCGCAATTTCTTGAAATTGAAGTTATTTTTAACCAATTTCTAAAAAAGAAAAACATTCTGAAGTCGTTTCATTTTTTTGTATCTTGTTCAGCGATATCTTCGTTAAATATTAAAACCGACTTCAATGATTCTTATTTTGTTTCAAAAAATTTGTCTGCCAACTTGCCAAGTGTTTCATTTAAATTTGGTGAAGATCTGATTAAGAACTTTGGAGATAGACCATATGGAACACTTCAATAAATGGACTGGCCTGTTGGTCTAATGTGGTCTAATGGTTAGTGGGCCTGACTGCTATGCCGGAGGTCGTGGATTCGTTTCCCACCCATATTTTCATCATCATTTATTCTGGGTCTGGGTGTAATTTATCCTTATTATGTATGTACATATTTAGTAATATATATGTATATTTATCAGTTGTCTAGTACTCATAGCACAAGCTCTGCTTAATTTGGGGCCACCACACACCATCTAGGTGTTGTGCGTGTGAAACTTTAAGGCTGAGCGCACACTTGAGACAAGAACTAAAACGAAACTCTTTTGTTTACGATACGGTGCACACCTAAAACGAAACTGTTTTGTATAGGGATGAAAAGATACAATTGAGGTATCGATACTTTTACTCGATACGGTATCGGTCATCACGTATCGATACTTACTCAGCCCTGCGTTCAAAAATAACCAGAGTAGGGTAGGGTCGTTACTCTAACCGTTCAAAAATGCTTCGAGTTGCAACCCCGGGTAATTCTTTTATAACTCGAGTAGCTACCCTAAAGTTAACCCAACTAATTCTAACTCCGAGCAGGGTAGGTTGGTGTAAGCGGCAGGAATGACAGTTGCTTGGCATGACAGTTGAACTCTACGTTTGCGTTCAAAAATGCGAGCTTAGAGTATCTACCCTGATGACGTCATTAGAATTAACTCTAACCTCATTTTTGAATGCAGGGCAGTATCAATTGAAAAGTATCGATATATGGAACATTCGAGTACTAAACATAGAGTTCGAGTATTGGACTCGAACCACGGAATCAAGTCAAGATTCGAATACATAAACCGAATCGAGTCGACTCGATCCACCAAAACAGTGACTCGGTACAAGTATAAGTACTTCAATATATCGATATTTTCACGCAGTAAATTTTGATCCGACACATCAATTTATCGATACAAAAAAAAACCAAAAAAAATCTAATCAAAACGATTTTTTTTTTCAAAATTAATTTATTTGCAGAATATGTAACGGAATTCAAAGAAAAAATAACTGTATTGTCTATGACTAGTCTGTTTTTACTTTCCTTACCGGATAAATGCTTGTTTGCCTGAAAGAATAAATTAGTCTTCAAAATATTAGAATATTGTAATTTAGTTTAAAGTAATGTGCGATTTCATAAATTAAAGTAATGTATTTTTTGTATAAAAAATACTATTACCTATTATTGAGCTACACTGAACTAAATAAATTATTATTTTCAAACCGAAAATCTCGGAAAGTTTGACCTATATATCGATATCTTTTCTCAGATATATCGAGGCCGATATTAATATTTTTATAAATATCGATACATCGATATATCGCCATTTATCATCATTGCTGCCACACTACAGTACTAGAGAGGAGGTACGTCGCTAAACTGTTTTGTCTTCGATGTGCGCGCCCGCATTCATACAAAAGGGAAGCAGACAGTCGTTAGACAGACTTGTCGCTGTGCAGTTTTTGTTGGTATTAGACAATTTTGACTATGAGACGTTTTGTCTCAAATGTGCGCGTCTTCCTAAGTTTTGTAAAGCAATAGTCTGTCTAAAGACTGTCTTGTCTCAATTGTGCGTTCAGCCTAAGAATATGAAAAAAAAACTAGGCAAGTGCGAGTCGGACTCGCGCACAGAGGGTTTCGTACAAACTTCTGTGTTTCAATCCAGCGGGGGCACTCGAGCTAGACCGAAAAAACTAGTGGTATTACTTCGTTTGTTCAATGTACCTCATGAATTTACCTACTGATAAGATCTAATGTACCTCAACTATTTTGATAGAAATTACAATAAATTGCCTCAGGGCCGAAACTGCGTTAAGTGGACGCCCGCGAGGGTAGTATGATAAGCTACGATTATTTTGTATTTAAAATAAAATGTAGAAAATTCGCGAAAAATTTGGTAATAGTGAAAAACTCAAAGGTACATTATTAAGTAGTAATACATAACAGGGTGTGGATTTTTTTGCACACCATCATCATTTCAGCCGAAAGACGTCCACTGTTGGACATAGGCCTCCCCCAAGCGTCGCCACAATGACCCATCCTGTGCGTCTCGCATCCACCGCATTCCCGCGACTCTCACCAGGTCGCACCTTGTGGGAGGCCTTCCTACACTGTGTTTTCCGGTGCGCGGTCGCCACTCTAGAACCTTTCGTTCCCATCGACCATCCGTTCTACGAGCAAAGTGCCCTGCCCACTGCCACTTAAAGGGAGTGGTCCAGATACGGCCAAAGGTTGACAATGCCGTAGACAAGATTATTACTTATACTAAAAATCTCAATAATTACTAGAAATAATTATTAAAATAATATCACATCAGATAAAGTTCGGAAAAATAATATTAAACGTATATTCATATTCATTAATTCAGTGTTTCCTTGGTTCCTGCAGCCATTTTGAAGTTTTTTTTCATTTATTTCTTGATCATAGATACAAAGTCCTTCAGGCGGAAGAATAAAAATAAAGATTGCATAGAATTTTCAATTTAATAATCGACCAGAACATCATTTTTTTAACATCATTTATATGTATTATATCAATATTACATTTAGTCCATTGATAAAAATGAATACAAAATACAATTATTTTACTTATTTTATTGAAAAAAATATTAATTGCGCCGTTTAAATTTTTTGGCGGGATTCCTTGAGTGAAGTTCAGTGGCTGTATGATCTTAAGACCTTAGCCTACCCAAATGGGACGAAAACTGCCACATTTTGCCGCGTAACATTTGAATTGCGGCTATTTGCTTCAGTTTGTGACTTTTTGCTGTTATTACTATTCGCTTTCATAATGAACTCTGCACTCGCTTTTTCCGACGACCCCAGCCTGCCTATGGATTCTGAATCTGCTATGTACGACAATGACCCCGGCCGCTCTATCTCGGACTCTGTTTCTACTTCTTTGAATAAATCCAGCGTCCGACAGATGGAAACCGACTCGTATGTACCATATTTCGACCAGCAGAAGCTAACGCTGTGCTAATTGTGCTATAAATATTACTCAAATGAGACGACAATCTTTGGAAGTTGCTGAAATCCGTGATCTGTGTTATAAGAATGGCATCAACGGCAGGTAAGAACTGCTGAATCAGCATCTGTAGTATTTTATTTACATATTTTTGTTAGATAAGTATTGGTACAACATAAATAGTTCTTACCTGGAGTTAATACATACATCGAGAGGTACATTGGTACAAGTTACGATTAGTATTATTTTTGTGTCAGGATATATAAAATGTACTCTATGGAGTGGCCCCGCTGGATCGTAACATTAACGCTTAACTATATCTACAATACAAAAGATGAAGTGTCTAATCTCGATGCGCTTTGTGCATGCATGAGTGCTAATCTCCGAAAGGGCGCGACTGATTTTGACGAAACTTTCAATACTCAATACTTTATTGCATCCCATATTATGTACATAGGTGGTATAAAATATACCTAGTCAAGATCAATATGGACCCTGTCGGGCACAGCAAAGTTAGGAGAGAGGATGGCGGCAAAGTAACAATTCATGGAATTAATTATTGTAGGTAGATCTAATAGATGTATATTATTATGTATGTGTATAAGTATTGGTAGATTGTGTCCGATTATTTAATTTTTGTTTTTGTCATCTTTATTATTAAATTATGTATGTATATATTTAAATTAGATTGTGTATGCATATTATTATTATTATGTCTATTGTTTAGGTAATTCTGAATTATGTCAAATATTTTATTTATTTTTGTCGTCATTATTAGTAAATTGTTTAATTTATTTATGTATATTATTATTATGTTTTGTATAAGTAGGTTAGGTAAATTTTGTCAGGTATTTTTATTTATTTTTATTGTTATTGTCGTCATTATTAAATTATATATTCATTTATGTCAATTATGTATATTTTTTATTATTATGTCCGTGTGTAAGAATTGATAAATTATGTCAGGTACTTTTATTTATTTTTCATCGTCATTATTATTAAATTATTTTATTATTTATCTGGGAATTTATATTTCATTAAATTTTCTATTTTTCATACTATATTATATTAACTATATTTAATAAATGTCATTACAGAATCTTTGGTGAATAATAATATAGAAAAAAAATATATATTTTCCGATCGACTTATCATCTAAAAATTCCTTTACTGAATAGTATGACTTAGCTTCTAGAAATTCTTTCAATTTATTCATAAATATATTTGTTTTTCTTACTTCTCTAATTTCATTTGGCAGTTTGTTATAAATTTTAGCGGACATTACTAAAGGACTGGTTGAGTGCATTTTTAATTGGGATCGAGGTATGTTTACTTTGTTTCTATTGTATCGTGAAGTGTATCTTCTTTGTGTTTCTTCACAATTTGTGTAAAAATCTGGGTGTTTTCTGACAAATTTACATAACTCTAAGATATATAAACAGGGAAGTGTGAGTATTTTGTGTTTTAGGAAGTGTGGTTTGCAACTTTCTGTTTGTTCTATATTGGTTATTATTCGAATTAACTTTTTTTGCAAAATAAATATGGTCTGCGAATCAGTACTGTTACCCCACAGCATGACCCCATAGCTAAGCCATGCCGGGGCATATGCATAGTAAGTAGTAAGTGCAGTTTGCATGTTGGTAGTTTTTTTAATATCGCGAAGGGCGTATGAAAATTTTTTGCTCTTATTTTCTGTATATGGGATTTCCAGTTTACATGGGTATCTATAGACAAACCAAGGAGAGTAAACTCGTTTACTTGTTCTAATTTTGCATTATTATATATAAAATTTAATTTTAATGGTGATTTTTGATGGGGATGAAAAGTAATTAATTTTGTTTTTGTGAAGTTGATTTCTAGATTATGGTTATTCATCCAGTTTACAGTTGTAGAGAGAAGGGAATTTAATTTGGAGTTTATATTGTCATCATTTTGGCATGATGTGAGTAGAGATATATCGTCCGCGAATAAAACACATGGGCTTTTTATAATTTTAGGTTTTCGCTGGTAGATAGCTGATGTCATAAGCTGCTAGTCTGAGCTAATCTAGTTTATAAATAAAACCATCAGGTTCAGTGATCATATTTTATTTTTTAATTCTAATTTAATATTTACACGTCTTCCATATAGTAAAACATACTTTTCCATAGAGTTATCGAAACAGTAACAATTACTTTTAAAGATTACACAACATCAGTACGGTACATACCTACACTTATTGCTTCATTTTATCACCCTACAAGAGATGCTAGGCAAAGGCTGTATGGGACATATTTTGAAATGTAGGCGGCCTACACACTCCAGGTTAACCTAGTAGTTTGAAACTTTTTTAAATAAATTGGCATGAGTATTTAGTATTTTATTTTTATTGTTTTCACCGGTAGCACAGCACAGTCACTGTACCGAAAGCCACTGTTAGAGACGGCTTCCTCAACACTTTCCATATAAGAAAAGCATGTCAGTCACAATCAACGATTAAGTACGTACTTTGTTAGATAGTTGTCCTAGCCTAGATAGTCATCCATGTCCAGGACAACTAAAACATGTGTTCATCGATAATTGCGCGGTCACGATTGACATTATTAACGTCTCTAGTCGCTGCCGGTGCGGCGGTTCCATGCTGTTACCATAACCAGCCTATATTCGGGATTATAAATTACAATCCAGCTCAAAAATATCAAACCATTCACAATTTCAGGATGGTTGATAAAGTTGAATGTTAAAATTAAATATTACATAATAAACAAGGTGTACCTTTTTGAAGGAACATGCAACTACTAGTACTGTAGCATGCCGACCGCCTTACTAATTAATGAATAATAACCCTTCTTACATACAGCCTATAAATTTGTGGTATCTCTGCGAGGGTTAGAGACGACACGAACACTCCAATGTGAGCACTTATACACGATCTCATCCAATGTCTATAGAAATTTTTAACACTAATTTACTCATGAATTTAATTCAGTTCCAAAGTGTCAACCTATGAAGAGTAGAAGACAAGGTGTTTTTAATAAACTAGTAACGATTCTAAAACAAATCATTTTATTAGCATTAATTGCTTCCACGTCACATGGAACTAAATAAGCGAGTCCCGGTGAGGTCCCGGGGTCGCCCGGTACAGGGGGCCAGCGATGGGATCCTTTGATGTCACCACTTCGAAATTTCTGAGGTTAAGACATTTCCCGTGTCAGTTTTAAAGGCGCTCTGCTATTGTCTTGGACGTGCCAAGAACTGTCGAAAAATAATGGACAACGCTTTAATTTGCATCGGTATTACTTTTCAACTAGCCAAGCCCTCACATACCTAACAATACTAGTTTTATTTCTTAACAGAATTCTGATTAAATTAGAATTTAAAATTGCATGAGAAAATAAAACAATTCTGTTATAGAGCAATGAATTCGTTTTTAGAAAACCGCCTAAGGTTATTATTTGGTATTATCTAATTTTAATCTAGTCTTCGATATGACTAACTCTCGGTTTCGTTATTGAAGTATTACAGAAAGCCAGCCGCGAGCTACGAAAATACTCTCGATAAGCCCCGGTTGCACTTGGTATTAATGCCGAAATTGGATAGATTAAATTGACTTGATACAGTGAGAAGCAGACGGATTGTACTCGGAGATGGTGAAGGAAAAAATTCGAGACTATTTGTGAGGTCTCTGAATCAAATATCACTTTAGATAACCGATAAACATAAAACTAGCCGTTACAATGGTAATTTATTGCTGACGATCCACGCGGATGCCCCCTTTGTACTATAAATATTTGTTTACATGAAACGGTTAAAATGAAACTCTTCTGGAGCTTGAAATACGATTACACATAAAATATTGCTATATTGTTAAAATTTAAGGCCCTCATTCTCTGTTGTATAATTTATATAATGTAATACATGAATTCTGTAGTTGGTTATTCAATGACGTCGTGAGTAAGGCCTTATAAAGCAGAAAGAATTTAATTAAATTTAATTAATAATATGTAATACTCAATCTTTCAGCCAACTGCATTTAATGCGGAAATTGATTTGATTATTAATTATACACCAATGAGTGTTATTTACAAATATTAAGACACTACACATATTTAAAATCAGAACATATTTAGAATCTGCACTCAAGAAAAAGACTACAACACTATTTTAAAATTGTCGGAAATGCACATGAAGGACAACTGAACTTCCATCTACCACATGACGTACAGTGTACCTACTTAGAGTTCAGGAATATTGAACAACATATATTTACCACAGGTACGCATAACAGTTATAGTCAAAACTACACTTTAAGTAGAATCATCTTGACAGTTATTGCAAATTGTAATATTACATCATTTTATTCGTAACTGGATTGAGATAATACATTATTGACACACAAAAATATTTAAAGCCTACAATTCAAGAAAGACATTAATGAGTGAAATGTTTTACAATAATTCATTTATACAAGTTGAATTTTGAGATAAGTCTATAGGGCGAAAACTGAACTCATCCGAATTGGAATCGTGACAAAAGTAGGTCGAACAATTTTAGTTAACCCTAAAATTCAGCTTTTTGACCCAGCGGAATCTCAAAAATCGACATGTATATTCTGATTTAAAAAGACGCATACGTATAATACGTATTACTACAACGGCAATGGCAACAATAAGCTAAACAGTCGACTTGCAATAATATAAACCGATTACAAGCCCCGACGGCACATCATCTGTCTTCGTTGATACATTAATCACTTATTTCGTTATGCACAACACACTCAATGTTACAATTATGCCTAACTATATAAAAACACGTCGTCATCATACTCCAATTTACCGGACAACACGAGTGCTGTCATGTTACACAAATACGACGCCACGGGATTAGCATTCTGTTACAGACAGAGCCAAATATGCAACAGTCCCTCGGAAGTCCGTAAAATGGCAAAGTTTAAATAGGAAATAAAAAGAAAAATCCACATGTTCATACATTGACTACAAAATATGCTCGTTAACAAACAAAGTATATACAAAATTATAATATTTTAAAATATTATATATACATAAAAAACTATTAAAATCCTTATGATGTAGTTCGAACGTTAAACTAAATAAAAAATCGGACCATAATCAATTTCTGCCAAACAATAGATAAATTAGATCATTAAGAAGAATGCATTTCTTCACGTCGGCTGGCACGACCGAATTACAAATAGACGTAATAAATATTAGTAGGTGCGAAACTTTACACATTATACTACCCCATCAGGTATATATACCTATTGTCGTCTTATGTACAGTAAAATGTAAGAAAATGCTGCTTCATACATTAAAATAAAGCATTAAAAACTTCTACACTTCTCAAAAAAAAACCTCAGACGAATTGGTTTTGAAATGCGAATCCCTTTTGGGAAGAAAGTTACGTAAAAATAAATAAACCGGTGATTCTATCGCTCGAGACACTGCTACCGAATATTATGGATACAAATGTTGCAAAAAGACTTGTACTTTTTTCCTTCAAATGGTTTAAGGGTTTTTGAAGGCCGATAATCATGATAAAAGACCTATACCTAATTCTATGGACAAAAATAATGTTTCAAGGTTCATAATAATCTCATGTGTTTTACTTCATCATTGAGGGAGTGTGAGAATTGAGAGAAATCCTTATAAAATATCATAGCTTACTTTCACATGGCGTTGACCGCTACGATATTTTATTATAAAATTTAAGGATTACACGACAGTTTCGAACGGCATTTGTTTTTAACAAAACAGTGGAACTGACGTGTTGGAACAGTTTACAATACAACATCGTTCGGCACATCGCCCCGCATGCTTGGCGTACCACGACAAAGATTAAACAAAATATAACTAGGTTGAACTTTGCGGTTATTTTTTAAATAAAACACGTCATCAAAAACCGATATACCCGTCTAAAGTTAAATTTTGTATACAATAATAGTATATAAAGTATTTGATATAGTTGGAGAAACAAATATTTTTAGTTTGTGCTAGTTTGCCTCGAACAATGATAAACAAATATATCATTGCCTTTAAGTTGTGCTGCAATTCAAAGCGTACTTACAAAACTAACCTTACAGTAAAGTTAAGGTTATTTTTAGCCATGTATTTTCACCACAATTTCAATGTGGAGACAAACAGACACAAAGTAATTTACAAGTTTATACTTTAATTACTTTAAACAGGGATCACTGTGACAGGTGCAAACTATTAGAGATGTGATGCATCCACACCAAAGTTAATTTTTGTAGAGCGCCATTTTGCAACATGAAAACCATTTTTCATAATCTTGCTTCACAAAAACTAACTTCGGTGTGGATGCACCAATAAAGAAAATTGGGTAGATCATTTGAGTTACGAGTTGCAAGTTGCAACAGGGATGTGATTTGTCACATCCCTGTGAAAAAATTACCTAGAACAGCATTTTTTTTATAAGCCAAGAGTTTAAATTATTTGTATATTTTAATTATTCTTTTTGAAATTTAAAGTAAAAGTAAGTAAAATGATTAAAACGTAACTTCCACATAAAAAAAATGCTACGTTCAAGAATTATGACATCCAATTAAATGAGATAAATAGGCATGCTTAGCTTATTTAGAACAGAAAATTAAAAAGTTGTGAGTAAAACTTGAACTAAAATATTTTTTATAATTCTATCGCAGTAATTTAAAATTAATGTATGGGCTATATTCATTATTATTATTGTAGAAATTGACTAGAAAACTATAGCGACACTCCACCAAGTCGCCAGTCGCTTATCTCTGTCTGATATTAATGAGTAGAGGCAGTAAAGTATCAGAAGCATGCAAGCATCAATTATTTATAGTAACCAACTAAAATAAACTAAATTAATGTTATAATAATTCTTTGAATCAAAGCTGTAATTCAAGTTCACAACTCAATAATATATTAATCATAAATAAATACAACACATAAAAAAATGGGACAGATAATAGTATTAATTTGTTTGTCTCAAGTAGTTTCGCACACTTTGTAGTCACAACTGACCAAAAACGTTTTTGTATAACAGATAACACGAATTCGTGTTTACCTGAATTATAGATGACATGAAATATGAATTGAATGCTTAAAAGAAGACACTCCTTCACTCATTCAACGGCCAGAACACACGGAAGGCACAATATTACGGTGTTTAATTATGCACTAGTTATGTGTCGAGGCGGCATGCTGTCCAAGCCCAACCTACTAGCTGGATCAAACGGTTTCTCTGGCAAATACACTTTATTACTATTATTAAAACAATTCGGTAACATTGTACAGATTATTACATAGCGTAGAAAAGTACTGAAGGTGAAATTGACAGTCAGTAATATCCCTCGTATCAATATTACATACAATTTTAAAATGATAATAAGCAAGTGACGACACGACTTTACATCGTAACTCGTATTCTATAACGCGTTTTGCGGCAGACTGGTGTTTTAAATTCAAGTGACTATTTCGCTATACAGAATGTGAAAACGATTTCATCATCCCCCAAATGTATGGCAAAATAGGTATGCAGTCACCTGACTGAATAGATTTTAATTCATATTCATATTATAAGAAATATTGTTGCAATAGGTTCAAATTGACGCCCGAATAGCGAGACGAAAAATTCAAAATACCAGTAAGAGACAGATTTTGAGTGTAGATACTTAACACTAAACAACATTATTAAAACCACACACAAATAATTTCAATAAAACATTATAAAATAAATCATGACCTTATTTATAAATACATAAATTGCAATTAATAAATTTAAAATTATTTCATATTGATTACATAGGACATATACGTTTGAAATATAAATATGTAAAAAAAAATAAAGATAAAAATAAGTAATTGGTTAAAATTGAGTGTACGGCCGTAGAACGTTCGTGCTACACATGTGGATAACGTATAACTTAATGTAGTGTCGTAACTTCACGTTATAATATTTATAGTAATGATTACTTTAGACAGTAAGTATTATTGATTCGAGGGAGACGATTAACTGTGCGATGGGGTGACGTAGTCGCGAGCGGGCCCGATGGATACCACCGAGCGGCGCCGGGCCAGTCACCCGAGAGGCATCGAACATTATAAGAGTAGTGTCGACACAAGTGTTTATATCTCCGATGGGTTATCACAAGGCGAGTTAGAATGAACACGAGAGGGGCCGACAGCTCACACGGTGTCGATGTCGCCCACGTTGATGCGGTCTTCGGATGCGGTCACTGAGAATCCCAGTATGCGCACATCGACCTTCAGCATCTTATTCTTCTTGGTTTTCTTCCCCTTGCCTTTGACCTCCTGGTAGTCGGAGCCGGACACAGTTCGCGGGTTCACGGCGATGGCAGGGGAGCACAGATCGTCGGAAGGCGTCACCATGCCCACGCGCAGCAACTTAGACCTGCTCGAACGATACACAATTAGAATGAGCTTTTGAACCAAGTTGGTTGGCTCGACCCACAATGATACTGCCGTGTATGACTCTGCCTCCAAATATTTCGGCAATACAATTTAGTGAACCATACCTCTGGACATTTTTATGTCCTCGGACTGTGTGCTTCTACAGAAAAAGCCCACACTACATATTTGTTGAAGTCTCAAGAAAGCTCAGCTAGTAAGCAGTAATTTTCAAAAATATAATTTACCTTCTCTCCAAGAACTGACGAGAAAAGTCGTTAGACTCCTTCGACTCGCCCAAATAGCATTTGACGTAATCTTTCACCTCGTATGGTGACTCAATGTCCTTCAGGAAACCAACGAAAGTCGGCACTAGAACAGAAATAATACAGCATATCAACATTTTGTTTCATTATCACTAGAATGGTGCCTAAGGCATTAAGTCCGCCTTTGTACAGAGTTTACTAGTGCATAAAGTTTTAATAAATAAATAAAAATAAATTGTGTAATTACAGACATACACAATTCGTAAATTTATTGGAACATACAAATCGCCCTAAAGCAAAAGTATGGCTTCGATTTTAGCAGCTGTGTCACATTATTTAGTTTTTATAAGCTAACACACACACATACCAAGCATGCACATTTCAAATGGGGTGTGCATATATCTAAAACAAAAGAAATAGAGGCCAGTTCTAAAGCTCGAATACCTAATTGAGGATACTTTTACCAGAGGCCAGGGCCACAAGCAACGTAGTTGCCCAGAAACTTTTTGTTTGCTGACGCTGTCTCCTCGATGCGCACACGGAAGCGACATGTGCCCTCTTTCATAAAATCCCGTAGAATTGATGTGAGAAACAAATTAGTTACGGAGACTAAAGTTGCTTGTGTGCCGTATCTCTAAGATACAAGCTTCATATACATTTAAGGACTCTCCAATGCTATTTGCACACTGAAGTAAAAAGGTTACAGGGCAATATTTGCAATGGAATAAAAGCCAATGCAAAATATTGAATGATTTACTTTTTTTCTTTTCGCCACAAATGAAAACTAGGTTATGAGTTAGAGGACAATAAGAGGAAGTAACCTTTAAACCGTAAACTTTTTGTCAGGCGTCACCTGTTTGTCTTATATTATAATTAAGACAACTTGAGGACTCCGAGTTCTTTACAACACAAAACGCCTACCACACCCGGCGTTATATGCTGAAGCGAGGGACGTAGAATAACTCATTAGAGCAACCTTGTAGTATATTTAACAATGAGGAACTTAAAATATCAAACACGGAGTATTTTTATTTATGAAAAATAACGCCTGAAAAAAGCAATAGCGATCTACTAAATAGTTTCTAACTTCGTTCGGTTACGGTTGGTAGACATAACTCTTTTTGCTTTTGATTTCTCATTCAGTTCTTTAAGATATGGCCTAGGTTTCACTATTGGCGAAAAGAAAAAAAAAACATGCCAGCTATGTATGGCAAAAGTTTCATTCCCCTTTCTATATTTTACTGAATCAAACTGAGACGGATTATTCCCAGTACATAAGCTATATTCCGCGTTATCTAAACTCCCCGATACCTGACTAAGGGCTCGTACACAATACTGCAATGCGATGCTATACGACGCCGCACCCCAGTACCCTGCGATGCGATATCGTGCGGCAAAGCATCGGTTCAGGTGACCATACAAAGTACGATGCAAATCAATACGCAAGTTCTTGCGGTGCGTCGTGCGAGCTCGTAGATATGTACGATGGGACTTCGCATCACAGTTGTGTTTGGGCTCTTAAGGCATTCTCTTAATGCAGTCGCTTTTTATTGCTGTTGTAGAATAATAGGCAATAGGCACACAGATAAAATCTTCGCTACGGCAAAGCTATTCAAGTCGTTAGCATAAACATTATTGGCAGTTTTTCCATTGAAGGAATACACAATTTCTTTAGGACAGTGAGTATGCTTTATATCTGTCCGTATCTCATGATGGACATCATCTGTGTCATAATAATTTTAGGTTTACACACTAGCAGTGGTGATCAAATAAAATGTATAAAGCAAAAAGTATGGCTGTGCCTATTGACTGCGGGAATCCTAACCGAGACCAGCAAATCGTAACTTGAGGCAAGCTATCATTGATATTGGGAATTCTTCATCATCATCTTCAGACCGATTTCAACCGCTGCTGGGTACAAACCCTTTACTTGTGCCAATCCCCATTATAACCACGAACATTAAAGCCACTAACGAAGGCTTATGAATATATATTTATATAGGTGGGCAAGCAGCCCTACTGCTAGCTAATAATATTATCGCTGAGGCATATAAGCTGTTCTCACTAAGAAAAAAGATAAATTACCGTCAATCTTGGAGCTCCAAGAAGAAAGCACGCTGGTGCACCAAGCCTCGAACTCGACGGCCGGCGAAGTATCCTTCTTCAAGGGCGTGGTCAAGGTCAGCTTCTTCTTAGTCTTCGTCGGTTCAGATGACTTCTGCGACTCTTGCTTCTCACTCTTCGTCGAGTTCGGCTGTTGAGTGTCCCAGAAACCACCTACTTAACACAAAATAATGCAAGTGTTGTAGAATTCAGTTTCGTTTCGCTCACTAATTTACTTGATACCCAATTCATCATTTATAAAACTGTAAAACCACATAATATATTGTCATAATTTAGGGTCAACTGAAATCGAAATTACCTAGTGTTGCAGCCTAGATGGCAGCAACACTAGGTAATTTCGATTAAATTAAATCTGCATCATCGAAAATGAATGACTATTATCAAGTTTCAAATTGCTAGGTTAAGAGTAACTTGCTTAAAAATGGTTCTATAGAAAAAAATCATTAATTGATGTAGTCAAGACATATATTTTAAGTTTTTTTTTGAAGATAACTTCCTCCACTCCAATATACTCGTTTTCTTTCGCCATAACAGCGGTCCCTACCGACTAAAGCCAACAAATAACTAGCTATAAATGCCAATTTTATGTTTTGAGTGGAGAAAATGATATGTCAACAAAGGTGTTGTATTACCTCCATTGTGGGTAGGGTTGGCCCACGGGGCGTGGTTGGTTTGCGGAGGGGGAGCGACCTCGACCTCCTCCATAGCTTTAGCCGCCGCTGCGACAGCTGCCGATAACTGCTGCTTGCGAGCTTCAGCCTATATTTCAATACAATTTCATTAACGAAACACGATACACATGCCCTTCACGAAGACCTACCTACATACAAGGCATTGTAAAAAAAAAATACTATAATTTGCCACGATACAGCCATATTATAGACGACTGTTATAAAGTTATAGCTATTTATGTATTATTCAATAACTTTACTTTTTATTTAATTGGGTCCATTGGCTTCCATTTTCATCAGATGCTGCTAAACATTTTAGACTTCGGCAATCCATTAGATGTGACGACGCAATTGGCATTTACTTTGTCACACAAAAAAAAACAGTAGCAATAATAAAATAAATATATAAACAATTAACCTGAATCTCGGCAAGACTCTGCCCTTGCGATTGATTAGACGATCCCTTCTTCTTCGCCCACCCCAGACCAGCCTGCATCTCCTTTGAGTAGAGAACACAGCATATGTTAGAAACATAACATAACAAAAACGCCACAAGTTCTCAAGTCAGACAGACAGATAGATATACAGACAAACAGACAGCCGGATCCTTATAGGATCACTTTGTTGTCCGTTATTTTCCTTTTGAGGTACGGAACCCTAAAAACGCGCTAAGTACACTACCTCAAAGGTGGCGTGAAAACGTGCACGCATATTATGACGATTACCTCTTTCAACTTTTTGAATCATTATATCTCCAAAACGGTGGCAAATCTACAAAAATGGTAAAAAAGTTTTTAGTCATTTTTGTAGATTATCTGATCTCCAATTGTTGTCCGGCTAATTTTATTATAAAACTTAGTTTTGTTGAAAATCACGAAAAACTCGTTTTTGTGACCTTTGACCCCAAGACTTTTTTTCCAGGTTTCGGATCGATGAGGACTTTTTAGATTTCATTTATGATGGCGTTTTGAACAATCCTACCAATTTTCAGCTGGGTGCGAATGTTCAACATAATTACTTTGCAAGTCATAGGCCTGCAGTATTCATTTAACAATACAACAGCTATCAAAACTCCATTTAAAAGACCTTTGTACCAGTGCAATTATATTATAGCTAAGGCTTTTTTTGATGGCATTAGATATAATACCATCAGAAAAAAATTCTTTATATAACATATCACATCATAGATGAAAGACTGTAAAATATTTATACAATTAGCGAATAATATCGCTAATAATAAATCCTTCTGTATCAATTCAAAATCATTAAGCGTTCTTGTAAGTATGAATGAATTCGTCAGAGATTGTAAGCATTATTAACCATATTTTTCAAACATTTTGAGGGAAATTGTTGTCAAATTCGCCATTCGTGGTCATCTTCCAACACGTAACTTTACGCCTCAACAAAACGTGCGGTAAGCCTTAACCATCTAAATGGTTCGCTAAACGAGAAAAAAATTGGACGAATACATTTAATTTTAATTAGTAAAAACCTAAACTGTTATCTTCTGTACAAAGCTCAATCTCCAAGTTAAAGTTTATTTCCGACCTGTTCCCGGGCAAGAGCGGCGGCTTGTTGCTGGGCAATGATTTGCATCATTTGTTGCTGTTCCTTCATTTGTTCGAGTTTCTTTTCGCGTTCGAGGCGTTGAATTTCGGCGAGCGTAAGCCCCTCCTTGCTGGTGGCTTGCATGTTCTGGTTGGTGACTGTAGACCACGGTGCCTTCTTTACAACCGATTCAGAAGCCTGGCGTTGTTGCTGCTGACTCTGCAGCTCCTATAATAGACATGTCATTAGGCACTGCTGGAAAGAAAAGAGGAATAAACAAATGGAGTGTTAGCACGCAGTTTAGGGCGTGAGAAAATATATGCCACGGTACCATCGACGCAGTTTTGCGCACACAAACAGATTCTAGTTAGCGCAAACGAACGCTTTTTGCTCCTCGGTATTCAACACTCAATTTGTTCATTACTCTGTGAGAAATCGAGCGCAGTGGAATAATGAGATGCTTTAATATGACAGTTATGTAGTTACGTGTGAAATGAGTGAATAAAATTGTGTTCTTATCTATTTTAATTGAATTTTAATTGGTCAAAGATTTTTTTTTTTACTTTTTAACATCAGCAGGATGATATGAATGATTTGGATGCAATAGAAAACAGATAAATTAACATACCTGTTGTTTCTTTGCGGTCTCCTCCGCCTGCTTTTTCTTCTTCTCTTCTTCAGTAGCTAATTTCTCTTCTTCCTTCCTGTTAATATAATCAAATCCATCAACCAAAATACTCATTACCTAAGTTAGTGTATCACAATTTAACATAAAATAAATGAGTAAGTAATTATGGTTATTTAAGAGCACAGCGAAGGATGAATTATCCATACAAACGTAACACCAAAATCATTTGCAGTTTGAGCATATTTCCAACATATTATGATGATATTCGGATTTAGACAATATTTATCTAGGTTCCTGGGTCATTTTCACAAAAAGTGTACATTCGTGTTTTGGGGGTGTCCCACAACTTTTGTTAAATATTTAACGAATAATTTCCACATTTAAGAAAAACAACACTAAAAATATGGTTCTATGGTTAGTTTTTAACAATATTACATGTTGTTGCTACATAAAAACACAGTCATATTACCGTAATATTCAAAAATACTAGTAGAAGATACCTATTTTAGCGCTGTCCCACTACCAATTACAGTAAAATAACATAACTTTTTTATATTTTGTTGACTTTTCTATACTAATGTGATTGATTTTTCGGAAAGTATAGTTATTTAAGATTTTTTTCATAATTGCAGAAACAGTGTAACATTACACAAAATAATAGGTAAGAAATTGGAGATTTTTAAAACGGGTTGCTTTGAAGTGTTATATCATTGGATTGACTTGGAATCATAAGTTCAAATAAATTTGATATTAAAGGTATGTTATTCTTCTTTTGAAATTAGGTATTTATTGGTTTCTTTGTGTTTTATATTTTCTGTAATATAGTAGTACTTATAACCATGAAAGCTAATAAAAAAACGTTTTTTCATATTAAGAGTTTCAACGTAGATACTATGCATTGCAAAGGGCAAACAATATCAATGTCGCATACCTACGACTTTCTTCTAACAAAAACTGCCATTTTTTTTATTGACTATGATTGCGACGGGTGGTATATGTGTGACTGTGATAATAGACAAATAAAACGAAATATTTGTTTTAGGTGTATCTGAAAAAACCGTATCTAAAATCACCAAAGAAGGTGAGGTCGCAGCCAGCACGTCGACTAGGGTTTCAACACCACGCAAAAGTGGTCCCCGGCCTAAAAGAATCGAACTGGATGACTTCGAACGGTGTGCTATAAGGCATAAAATACATGAATTTTATGCCGTAAAAAAGGAATTGCCTACTCTAACAAAGTTATTGCATGAAATGCGAAACGAGATAGAATTCAAAGGAAGTCGTACCACTTTGTGGAGAATTATCAAAGATAATGGGGTTTTATTTTGAAAAATGTAGATCCAAAAGGAAAGTCCTAATGGAGAGATACGATATTGTCGCCTGGCGTTATCGATACCTGGAAGAATTGCGAAATAATCGTCTAGGAAACCAGCGCCCAGTTGTATATTTGGACGAGACGTATATACACGCAACATATTGCGCCGGAAAATGTTGGCAAAGTGAACAAGAAGAAGGTATATTAACATCAGACTCCAAAGGTCCACGTTGGATTATCGTCCACGCGGGTGGTGCTATGGGTTTCATACCCAATGCTCAATTGATCTTCAGATCTCATGAACAAAACGAATTTTAATAAATGGCTTAGTGAAAAACTTATACCAAATCTGCCTCCCCAATCAATTGTGGTGATGGATAACGCCTCCTACCACACAGTACAGCTTAACAAAGCACCAACAATGGCAAGCAGAAAGGCAGAAATGCAAAATTGGATCACAAGTAATGGTCTTTCTTACTTGCCAAGTATGGTAAAAGCCCAGTTATTTCAAATAATAAATGAGCACAAACAGCCGCCCGGGCATAAAGTTCTATTCTCATAAGGCTTCCACCTTACCACTGCGATCTAAACCCCATAGAGCTCATATGGAGTGTCTTAAAAAGACGAATTGCTGAAAAAAACGTGGGTCAACAAGCAAATAAAATCGTCCAAATCACAGAAGAAGCCTTTGCAACGATCACCGAAGAAGAATGGAGAAAAGAATGTGAGCACGTGAAAAAAGTGGAAGAAAAATATTACGCCGATGGTCCTATTGATAGTGAGATGGACAGGTTTATAATTGAAGTGGGAGACGATAGCGACACTTCTGATGACGATGATGATATGGAAGATGACAATCTCTCGGGTATAAGTCCGTTGGATGAGCATAATTACTCCAAACACAATTAATTATGATCAGACAAAAAATGCACATTCAGTGCATTCATAATATAATATTATAATAAAAATTATTTAATTATTTATGCTTTTTACTACTGTCCTGATTTTTAAAATGATATCGAATCAATCGAATAATCTTAAATATGTATATAACAATTTAACAAAAAAACATCCTTTAAATCACCCGTACTTTGCGGTAGGTTATTATAGGTAATATGGCAACACTGAAAAATATTGCTGCCAACATAACTCCATACGAACTATTCGGTGAAACGCACTCTAGTAACGGTCCGTTTTTGATATTACACAACCGCAACCAATTTCTAAATAAGTACTACAATTTTATTTCTTGCAAATTATTTTAAAATATTTATAAACTTTCAGTGAACCCAATTTAATACCAAGCTTGTTGGTCTGTTTTTAACATATTAGTTAAAAATAAATTAAACAAAAATGTTCAAAGGTAGATTTCCGATACTTCCGTTCCGTTACCAAAACGCAGGTAACGTAGAATTGGAACTAAAAAGTTTCGGAATGGAATTATTAGGAAGATGGTACATTATATTCATATCACTTTGTGTCTGTGAGTAAGAATTCTAATATCTACTCAGAAATTATTAATTATGTTGTGATGTATGATAATGTTCATATGCTCAAATGACACAATTTCGAAGAAAATGTATTCATTTTAATAATATTGACATGAGTACCGATTTTCCATAGAAACAGAAATTTTCGAATATTTTTTTTAAACGACATTTCCAAAATGTTCTCTGATAACATGTTAGACCTATGTAGCCTGCTTATGCGTATGAAGTTTCATTAAAATTGGTTCCGTCATTTAGAAAAAAAAAAAAACTTGGAAAGTTTGTATAAAATATCATAAGGTGTAAACGCTCATAAGCCAATGTTTTTGTTTATGGAGCAATGAAAGTAAAAATAATATTGATTTTTTTATGTCGAAAATGTTTTTATATGTACTTTAATTTAATAATTTGATTTCATTTTGTTGACAATGTGCAATTATAGCTTTGTGGTAGGTAATAATAATGTTTTCAAATGTTTTATTTTAATGATAATGTTGAATTATGTAGGTTTCCGTAGCAAATATACTTCATACTGTATAAAATTTGCAATATTTTGAATATGCAATATTTTCAAGTCTTCTTGTATGTACAATAATCTTAAGAATTCTATTCCGTTACTGGAACAGTCAATTCCGTGACTGTCCTATTTTATATTTTGATTTAAATATAATTTATAGAGCGAAATCCCATCTGATTGTCATCAAATTTGATAATTTTGAGGGTAATAATTTGAAGAATATAAATTAAAAAAGAGTTCCTATATTGTTTCCTAATTGAGTAACATACCAAAAAGAATTAACTAATTTCGTCCAAAGAGTAACGTAATGGAAAATAAATTGATAAAAATGTATGTTTTTTATTAGTGATTTTATTTTTTCTTTATTTTACATTGAAGTACAAATCATTAATAACAAATAATACCCGTTCATTAAATCCAAACGGGTTTTATTTTATTTCTATAACCAAAAGATTATAGTTGCGGAATGGAAGAATTTTTGTTTCCCAAGGACATTAAATTACCTATATTTCATTAAATAATACCGAATAAGATATTCTATTATTATTTTCATATATTGAAAAGAATACCACTTATGAATTTAATGAAAAAAGAACGATATAAAACAAAAAATTAATTTCGACACATTTAAAACAGAGTACACTTTTTGTGAAAATGACCCTCCTACGTCTTTCTTTTCAATAAAAAAACTTACATAAAACGAAATTTAAGCGAATTGCATTTCACACTTTTTTAAAGCGTAAATGGCATGTTTTCATTTTGTTTTTTCTGTGTTATAAATAACAATATTTCTTATATTGTTTCCGTAGGAACATAGTTTTTATTATCAAGTTACAAATTTTTGGGAAAAAAAAATGCATAAACATTAAGGTCATTCATCATTTTTGGTATTACGGAACACATCCAAATTTATCCCAAATTTCCAAGAGTTAGTAGTGCTATAACAGCAAGCGAGATGTCAGTGTGTGCGTGATGTCATTACTTCAGTCGCGTTGTAAATTGTATTGTAATATTTCTATTGACTTTCTGTATTCCTTTTACTAAACTTCAAATGCTTAGGTACTTTTTTTTTCATCATCTAATGATTTCTCCTTCTTGGGCAGAGCGAAAGGGCGTGTCAGACTTTTGCTAAAAGTAAGTAAAAGTCTGACGCACTCACTCCTATGTTCCTTCTTTGCCTTGCTTTCCAGGGCCCCAGGTTTTTACGGTTTTGCTGACATCTCCTTGAGGCACACGTGGAACACTACGCGCCGTCATCAACTCGGGCTTGGTCTGGACGGCCGGACGGCGAGCTGCCCATTGCTCGCCGTCCGCAAGCCCACGCCCACATTGACTGGGATTCGGGGTCGGAATCCCGACGGGCGGCTGGGGCGTGCAGGCCGTTCCATCGTGCGTGTGGCTGCCTTCTGCGCTAGCATTACTGTTTCATAGAAGGAAGCGACCGCCTGCCATTCCTCCTCGGTCCGAATCATGGCCTGTACCCGGGACCAACGCGGAAGTTCGTTGCCGCCGATGGCCCCACGAGGACCGCCGGGTGCTCCACCCAAGCGGGGCACACCACTACCGTATGCTCCACCGTGTTACCCGGGCGTTTCTTCCACCTGAATCCGATGTATGTGTGTAGGAACCTCCCGAACTTGCCATGTCCGGTGAGGACCTGCGTCAGGCGGAAGGTAAGAACGCTGTGTTGTCTTTCCAGCCACTCCTCAAAGAGGTTACGTTTATGGCGGTAATAATTATGGCGTGCCCAGCACTGGGTTGCGATAGTCGCTTCCACCATGAGATACCTCTGGAACTCTGTCCACCATACCGCGACTTGTCGCGGCAGCGGAGTTTCGCCCCGGCGTTGCATCTCCAAGCGCAAATCGTGCATGGGTGAAAGGACCGTTGCCCAGGCAGGCCGGCAAGAAGGTTCGCCGCTTCGCGGGAAGCCGTGCGATATCCCCGCACCATCCGGATGGCCATGACACCCAGGCATGCGTTCAGCTTGGCCACCGGTTGTTTTCGCAGCGATGGTGCCCATACCGGCGCCCCATAAAGGGCCATGGACCGAACGATGCCTGTGTGAGCCTCTGGCAGGAGGCGTCTGGATCCCCTAGGTTGGGCAGGAGCCACTTGAATGCAGTTCCAGTCCATTCCAGTTTGGGAGCCAGACGTCGGAAGTGTTCCTCGAATTTCCACCGGCTGTCGAGGACGAGTCCCAGAAACAGAAACAGAAGTGGGTAAGTACTTCATTGACAACCCGACGCCGATTTGAACCCCTCCTACCTTTATTAGGGAACCCGGTGGTGGTTCGTTCAGAGGGCCAAGAAAACACATAGCCTCGGGACTTGTGCATTGTCACCTCGAGTCCCAACTGCGGGTAAAACTCCACGACTGTCGCAACCCCGCGTGTCGCTAGTTAAGCTGCCGCCTGCTACGACTCTCCCTGCACCAGGACCAGTGTAGTTTGCCTCCTTGCTGGCCTGCCACCATGGGATTTAGAGGCAACAGTCCTTCCACGCATGCACGATTTGCTCATGGAGATGCAACGCTGGGGCGAGACTCGGCTGGCGATGGCGGACAGAGTTCCGGCGGGATCTCATGGTGAAATGGCGACAGCGACTGTCGCAACCAAGTGCTGGGTACGCCATAATTATGGCGGTAAATCCCCTCTTTGAGGAATAGTTCAAAAGACGTCACGGCGTCCTCACCTTCCACATGGCGACACCTCACCGGAAATGATAAGTTTGGGAGGTTCCTGCACCAGATTCGTGTGGAAGAAACGTCCGAATGTCACTATTGTGTAAACCACCCGGAGGACACGGCGGAGCACCGCCGTGACCTCGTGGGGGTGATCGGTGGCAACGACCTCTCGCGCCGGGCCTTGGTACAGATCATGGTCCGGAGTGAGGAGGAATGACAGGCGGTTGACTCCTGTGAAGCAGTAATGCTAGCCAAGGGTGCGGCTGCACACGTGAGGGAACGGCCTTTTTCACGCCCCAGCCGCCAGGATCCTGACCCCGATTTCCAGCCACCGTAGGCGTGGGGCTGCGGACGGCGAGCAATGGGTAGCTCTCCATCCGGTAACCGTCCGTACCGAGCTCGAGTCGTTGACGTCGCGTAGTGTTCCACGTGCGCCTTGAGATGTCAGTAAAACCGTAGGGGCCCTGGAACGAAGGCAAAAAGGAACAGGAGTGGGTTTTCTTGTCAGTAAAAGTCTGACACGCCCTCACGCTACGCCCTAGAGCGGGAGAAGTCATTGATTGATTACCCACCTATAAAAAAAGCACTCGGCTCCAGAACATTTTCTGATTTGTTAGTGTGTGCTAGTTATCCTATGAGACATCGGCACGGTAATGAAATTTCCAAAAAACGCATTACTAGTCTGTATATTCACTAACGATTCCCCAAACTATTCGGCATATATAGCAAATAATGAACATACCTAATTTTACTAACAATAATTGTAATAAACTCACATACACACACACGTGTCATGCTCCGCAGCAGAACCATTTTGACTACAATATATAAAAATTACAGGATAAAATGTAGATAATGTCTATATTTTTGTAGCTTAATATCAAAAAATGTATGTTGTTAGTTTTTTGGCAAATATCAATTCAACGTGGTCATGCTACAGAGCATACTCTCCAGCAGGACCACTTTAAAATAACGCTTATTTCACGCTGATTATGCACAGGTCATAATATAAACAAATGTATATTTATTGTATATCAAGATAACATTTACAATTTTAGATAAATACTGATTTTTAGTAACATGTAAATATTTTATCGGAAAGCGCCTGCTATGAATTTCTTAGCAAATAACAAGATTGTTTTTATCAAACAGAGATAGATATATTCCGCGAACGAATTTTAAATACGCGTCACAACTTGCAGTCGCAAGTGTCATTCGCCGGGCTCTTAACTAAAATACGTACCTTATAGTTGCATCGTGTTCATAATTGACTTCAATTGGTATGCTTACTTGCACAAAAGGAGATGGGCTAATAAGTTTTCACGGGCAAACGCGCTTCTCAGTTCACGTGACAATAAGTGGCGCGCTATCGATAACTTTAAAGCATTGAAGCTCAGACTGCCCTCGCAAAATTTGCTAGAACGCCATGTGAACCCGGCAAAATTATGATCTGAAGTACCTAACAATCTGACAGTATTGGAACTGAGTCCATGTTAGGGAGGAGTCTGTGCCTGACCTCTTACGCTCGGCCTCGTCGGCGACACGCGCTTCCTCCGCCTTTTTCTTGTTATCCTTGCTGGCGCTCTTTTCAGGACCCTTCACGATTGTGAAGCCTTCCTTGATCCACTCCTATACACATGTCAAATAAAAATAGTAAACAAAAAATACGAAAAAAGACACATAAGGCAGGCTTATTTACTCTGTGTTTCGAGAATAAAATAAGCTACACATAAAAAATCAAAGCCACGAGACCGGCGCATTTACTTTATTTAGGGTACATGAAACAGAATCCAGCTTAAATAAAAATTTGCCATTTCCAAATAAAAATTAGCGATATTGCAAAATGAATATTGTTGTACTTTAAAAACGTAAACTAGCGTATTTAATCATAATATGGAATTTTCTAATTGTTTAGAAATCGTAGCATTTTGAAGATCGAAGCAAAGTTAACCTTATTAAGAACTATTTTTATCAAAGCAAGTTTACTGATCTAGCAAGCCTTACCTTTTTCTCTTTTTCAATGTCCTTCTTATTTGACTTATCTTCTTTCTTGGTCTTGGACGGGGATGTTTCCTGTGATCTTTTCTGTTAAAATATTGGATGTTAATCACTTATAAATTAATCATGACCGTGATAGCCATTATCAATTTATAAGTGCAGTTACAATCGGCGAACGAGTCGGTCTTCGATCATTAACTCGAAAAGGCAATAGCACGTATGCCTGTTATTCAATTGTACAGAAATCACCTCAGATTTTAAAGAATGCATAAAATAAAATCGACCTTTGGAAAAAAACATTCGCAAAAAGAATATTTTACTAGCAATAGGTTACGTTAACTACAATGTTTGAGCATCTTAGAATTACTGCAGAATTATAAAATTACAAATTACGCGATACGCTTTAAAAGCCACTACTACTACTGTGTGAGGTTACTTAAGCAAGACTTACAGTAAATCTTTTATAGTAAATGTTCTTTAATACTGACAAGACGTCCTTTGTTTAAACGAATCACTTGGAGACTAAATTGTCACTAAATTGGCTGTATATGGTAAGCCTGGTTCCGATCGTTTAATGACCCCGGGCCGTAGTTCAATTTGTTTGACAGACTGATCGCGAACCAATCTTACTAATAAATCAACAAGTTCCATGGTAAATGCTACAATGTTATAATTATTGAATGGTTAACCTAACAAAAGATTATTTATGACATTAATTGCGGCCATAATTGACAGTTCTGGCAATATGTTTACTAATTTAACAGTATTATACAGGGTGGACCAAAAGTCTTTTTACTTTACAAACAAGGATTAAAAAAAAAATAGATAAATTAGATAAAAACTGTTTATTTATTATGAAAGTATACAAATAAGGATTTTATTTTTTAAACATTACAGCATTCATATGTGACTCATGATTATTTTGACACTGCTGTAACCTGGAGCGGAAATTTTCAACGACGGCTTTACAGGTGTTTTGTGAAATGTTCTGTATTTCCTCGCGAATACGTTCCTTTAGTTCCTCATGAGACACTAGGTTGCTGTTAAAAACTTTACTTTTAAGGTATCCCCAAAGAAAAATAATCATAAATCTGCGCTACGAGGTGGCCAGTTAATGTCACCTCTTTTGGATATCACTTTTTGCCCAAAAATTGTGCGAACAGCATTGATTGAGTTATTGGAGGTGTGATATGTTGCCCCATCTTGCTGAAACCACGATCGTTGATTAATACCATCGAAATTCTGTAGCACTGGAGCGAAAAAGTTCTGTAGCATGGCAATATACCGCTCTGTATTCACTGTAACAGCATGTCCTCTTTGATCTTCATAAAAATATGGACCAATAATGCCTCTTGCTGACAAAACTGCCCATAGGCAGTTTACCCTTGGGTAACCTTGGGTGAATGCAGGGAGCATTGATGTGAAGCATCATATTTAGGATTAGTGTCACTCCAATATCTGAAATTTTATCGGTTTACGTACGTGTCTATTTAGGTGGAAGCAAAACACCTGTACAGCAGTCATTGAAAACTTACACTCCAGGTTACAGCAGTGTCCTAATAACCATGGGTCACATATGGATGATGTAATTTTTATAAAGAAAAATTCCTATTTGTATACTTTCATAATAAATTAACAGTTTTTATCTAATTTATCTAGTTTTTTTTTTTAATCCATGTTTGAAAAGTTAAAAGACATGGCCCCCCCTGAATTTATACAGTCAAAAATCTAATGGAATATCTGTAATAAATGAATGAGTGTGTTTACAACATG
Organism: Mythimna impura; assembly: GCA_905147345.3. Classification (NCBI taxonomy): domain Eukaryota; kingdom Metazoa; phylum Arthropoda; class Insecta; order Lepidoptera; family Noctuidae; genus Mythimna; species Mythimna impura. The sequence continues at coordinate 37,104,214 of LR990339.1, forward strand.
TTATTAAACATAATAGTCCAGTCAAATTAGACCAAAAAATAGGGGTAAGGTTACAATAAGTCGCACTCAGCTGAAAATTAGGATTGTTCAAACATCTTCTTATATGAAACCCAAAAAGTCCTCATCGATCAAACACATGCAAAAAAAAAAATAGTGGGGGTATCACATAATTTATCTATAAAAATGTCTTAATATGTTTTTGAGATATAATGATTCAAAAAGTTGAAAGAGGTCATCGTGTACCTACACTTAGCGCGTTTTTAGGGTGCCGTACCTCAAAAGAATAAAACGGAACCCTTATAGGATCACTTTGTTGTCCGCCTGTGTCTGTTTGTCTGTCTGCCTGTATGTCTGTCTGTCAAGAGCCTTTATCTCGGAAACGCGAAAATTATCGAGTTGAAATTAAAACTATAAATCAAGTTTCGCTCCCTTTAAGCTGTGAAAAAATTAAACTTCAAATTAACATTAAAAGTATATTTATAAAGAACTCAATTTATACCTAGAGGCGAATAATATTCTTTGCAACGAACAAAAAGGATTTAGTAAAAACAAATCAATTAACATGGCCATTTATGACTTTTTGCTTACAATTATGACCAATATGGATAAAATCACTCCAGTGTGCGCAATATTTTGCGACATGACACAGGCCTTTGATTATGTACAACATAATATTTTACTTAAAAAAACTTGAGACATACGGTATAAGAGGTAATGTACTTGAGCTGTTAACATCGTACCTAAATGACAGAAAACAAATAACGGAAATCAAGAAAATAAATATAAGCACCAAAAGAGAAGAAATCTTTCTTACCGAGGAACGTACTGTTATCTACGGAGTTCCTCAAGGAAGTATACTAGGACCACCGCTTTTTACATTATATATTAATGACTTTCCAAGGGCAATCAAATATCCTATGACACTGTTCGCGGATGACAGCACTATAACTATTCCGTGTACGCAGAGATTTCTATAAAGAGGACATAAATAATACATTAAAGGAAACTGTAGAGTGGTTAAACATTAATAATTTAAAAATAAATCTAAATAAAACAGTAATTATGCATTTTAGCCAGCGCGCTTTGACTCTTCCCAATCTTGACATATCATACGATATCAACAAAATTGACACAGTTAATACAACCAAGTTCTTAGGAGTGACAATAGATCGAAATTTAAATTGGAAGGCACATATAGACCCTGACTAAAAGAATCAGCAGTAATGCGTATGCTTTGTACATTTTGTCACGAAAGATTAACATCGATGCATTGTTAACTGTTTACTACGGGCTAACAGAATCTGTACTCAGATATGGGGTTATCTTTTGGGGCAACTCAACTAACAAAGAAGCCGCTTTTAAAGCACAAAAGAGATGTATCAGAGCCATGTTTAAATTGAAAACAACCGATAGTTGTAAGCCCTATTTCTTACACTATAAAATATTGACACTGGCCTCCCTTTATATTCTAGAAACAGTAATGTTCGTTAGAAATAATAATAACTTATTTTCGCAAATGGCAGATAAATTTCCCAGAAACAGGCGTGATCAAATTCAGCTGTGTCTGCATAGGAGTAGGACTGCACTTATGCGGAAAAGTGTTTTCTGCATGGCTCCCATTATATATAATAAGTTACCTAAAAGTTGGAGAGAGCTTAATAATGTGCAATTGAAGAAACAACTAGTCATTCTGAGCAGGCAAAGCTACTATAACATAAACGAATTCCTGACAGAACCATTTAGAGTGACTTAAATTCAATTATGATTTTAATAATTATATTTGACATGACTGTGTATACTTTGACAATTATTACTGTTTGTTTAATTCACAGACATAGATTTATTATCATTTTTACTTTTCTTTCGACATGTAAGATACATTTGACATTTATTATTCGATGTAAATTTCCTAAACTAAATGTTTTTACTTTCTTAATTTTGACATGTTCAGTTTTGACATTGATTTAATTTTCAAATTATTGTACCTAGTAAAAATTTAAATTAGTAATTATTCAAAACATTTGCACGCCATAGTATGTGGCAAACGTGTCTGAACCAATTATTATTTCTTTATGTCATCCTGCATGCACTTTTTTAATATTGTTTGCGTACATATGTTTGAGCAAATAAATAAGTATATCTTATCTTAAAACTTAGTTTTGCTGAAAATCGCGAAAAACTTGTTTTTGTGACCTTTGACCCCGAGTTTTTTTTTAGCAGGTGTCGGATCGATGAGGACTTTTTAGGTTTCATATATGATGGTGTTTTGAACAATCCTACCAAATTTCAGCTGGGCGCGAATTATTGTAACCTTGGATATCTAAATTGACCGGACTATAATAGTTCAAGGGCTCAACTGCAAACGTATTAGTACAATATTGCGTCGCGCTACAAGACACCTGCCTGCGCTGCCTGGAGTCTTGTAGACACGGAGACTGCAGGAAAACTTCTTAAAGTTATAGTTTCTCTGATTTCATCATTTTAATTGATGCATTCTTTAAAATCTGCTTCAGTTTTTACACGTCTTAGTCTCTTTTTAGGATTAGAATTCGATTAGATTGTTTTTTATTGAAATACGAATACTGTTTCTTTTTTATAATCTCTTAGAATATCCTCTCACCAAAATGTCGTATGCGTGTCTTGGAACATTTTAGACTAGCACATATATGGTTTAAACAGTAAAATCTTACCTCGGCCTTAAGTTCTTCTTCCTTCACTTTAACCTCAGTAACTTCCTCCTTCTTTTCTTCTTTGGTCTTCTTGCTCTTATTCTTGGTGTTGTTATTCTCCTTGTTTTTGGTAGATTTGTCGGATTCCTTAGCCTGCTTTGTTGTCTTCGGCTCAGCAGTGGCCTTAGTCTGAGACGACGACTTGGTGACACTCGATTCGCTGGAGCTTTGCTCAAGTTTGACAGGCTTTTGTGTCGCTGACTGTAAACATTTATTAGATGTTATTTATCAAGATAAGAAGCTCAAAGCACTTGCATATCTGCTTGATTAATTTTGTTGTTACAAGAGGACGAATAAAAAGTTGTTATAACCTGTGATTCGATGATGTCGGGCTCGGGTATGGAGGCGACGCTGGCGGCGCTGGACACGCTGGCCGCACTGGCGTGGGTCGCGTGGCCGGTCAACGTCTCCGTCTGGATCAGTTTATGCAGCTCCTCCATGTTCGGAGTGGCGCTTACGTTGGGCGCGTAGCAGTCGTCGGGCTTAGGAGTGGCTGCGGACGGGCCCTGCAGCTCGGACATGAACTGTTGCGATGGCTGCCCAATGTTCTGCGTAGCGCGCAGCTGCGCCAGAATCTGGTCCTCTGTCTTCATCTCCTTGGCAATATCTTCCGGTAGCAGAGAATTTGAATTGATGGCAGAAGGCTGAAATTGATTGGCAATCCTCATACATAAATGTTCGAATGTTGGGGACGGGTCAAGCCCCTACCCTACTTCATGACCACACAGTAAGCCTTTTTCATTATTTACGCAACTGCACTGTAAGCTTTTTACTGATCGTGGTGAAATATGCGTGCTAAAATGAAAAAATACTAAGAGGTATCTTTGTATCTACTACTTTAATGCCGATAGCTAGCGTGACATCGCCCCTCTAGGTATGTTAGTAGTAAGACGAGACCACAGAGTAGTAAATGAAATGTTATTATATCTATGACTTTTTTCAAAACACGTTCACCGTGTGGTTTGAAAGAGAGCGTCGAAGCGTCTAGCGGTGCATAGACGCCGACGATACAAGCGGCACGACAGCTGCACTAAATTATGTACGTCGCCCGAACAATTGACGTCGCCTGACCTGTATCGATGGCAAATTTAACACTCGATTTTTTTACTACTTTGCCGTCCGTAATAGCCCATTACCCGTGATGTTAGTATATTGAGTACAAAATAATCTAAGTCGTTAGCGGAGATACACGTACTTGCACATTTTGTTAGCTGATGTTTGTCATTAATGCGTACAGTCAAACAGGGTGAATGGTAATGCAGGAGGTGATAGAAACAAAGCGTGAACTAGGTTTATCGCTTTAATACAATATATTATTTCTAAAGAAACGCGAAAATAACCTTCAAAGTTTTGTTTCTCTTCATTCCTGCATTGGTATTCTCTCCGCTTGAGAGTACATAATGCAAGTGAACCTGGAAAACATCCAACATCTGGAACTATGGCTGATTATTGGAAGGATGGTAATGTGTAAACTGATTAGTGACTAATATTAGGTATGTTTATTATGAGTAGTTATTAAAACTTGGGTAAATAGAAGTTAGGTAATACTATCTTCTTAGAAATATTTACTCACAGCAACATAATTATGTACATAGTAGCCAACGCTCGTCCAAAAAACATGTTTTAAAAAGCTTGAGGTGAAATGCAGTACGGAATCTGATTTTTTTTTGTTTCCCTTCAATAATACAATATAGAACAATGTCGCAAATAATGTACATCGAGTCGATTAGAACGATATGTTACACCAGTATATGATGCTCAACATAACTTTCAAAACGGCATTTATAGCATAGTATTGTACACTATAGAGATTATATGCCATTTTAATCTTCTTCAATCGCGGCATTTTATTTTTAAGGGAACGCTTAAAAAATAATTACGTTTAGAGTGCCACACTTTATAGTTATTTTGTTTATGTTTGAAAGCAATATTTCTTGTTTGTTCATTTATTGGTTTACCTTGAAAAATAAAAATTAAATACCCAATCAGTCTGTGAGTTGAACTAAATCAAAACTACTGCACATTTCCTTTAAGTTTCTTTTCTGAAATATGAGTTAAGTTACATTTTTGGCGAGGATTGCGTTAATTAAATTCGATAGACACAACGGTGTAAAACGATTCAAAAGGCGTGTGTAGGGCTTACATTTGGAATATTATTGAGACAAAGTTTTTCAACAATATTTAATCCATTATGCATCGCGAGATCAGTTATTTTTAACACGCTTTTATTAGCTTCACTTGTAACTAACTATGTATGTAAGAAAATCTTGGAATCTTAATTTTTATCTAAGTGCACACAAGTGAATAACAGTGGCATCTTGTAAAGTATTGTGCACTACTAACACAGAGGATTATTCAATCAGTTTCTTCGATTGAAAGAACATCCTCAAGTGTTGCGGAGTAGTTAGATCGCAGCCATTATTCCATAACAGGAATGTGAACAGTCCCTCCCTGCTGATTTTTGTTTTGGTTTCTGTATTCATTTATTAGGTTGCTTTTATTTATCCTACGCAGAGTAACGTGCCTGATGTCTTAAGATAATCATATCAATCATGGGTACGACCTGCAACATTATAAACTCCATCTTTCAAAATAGACTAAGTACCTTTATTTGCTTAATAACGGCTACAAGAGTGACGACAAAATATTTGTCTGATACGGTTTCAATTATACTAAGGCGTGTTTACTTGCGTATCCTATGGGTATCGATATTATATAATTTTGCCTTATCGACTAGTTCCCACGATATTCACTAGCTAGATAAAGCACAAATTGTCCAACAAACATATCCCCCGTCACATAAATATGTAGGACACTGTAAGCAGCATCACGTAGATTAAGCGTTGCGGCTTTATCTAGCAAGTAAACATGTTATAAATTAGTTGATGATGCAAAATTATATAATATTGAAACCCTTATACGCAAATAAACTAGCCTTAGATTGTAATCGACGCCGTATCGAAAAAATATGTTATCGTCACTCTTTTAGCCGCATGTCGCCGTCAATTATTTATGAGTTTTAGAAGTCGCTAGTCGGTCTAGCGTTTTTTATATAAAAAATGCTAAGATCGATACACACTACGTTTTTGGTGTTGACAAGCCTTATCGATAAGCATAAAAAATGCAGCGTAATAATTGCTTTCTTTTTATAGAATTCTTTTGAAAAGATATTATAATCATAAATAGGGAAAATACTGTTTTTTACGGAAGATCTATGCTAATATTATAGAAAAATAGATTTGTATATTTATATATTTGTTTGTACTGACCAAACTCAAAAACTTATATTTATTATTTATATACAAATTAGTACAAATACCTAAAGGGCTTATTAGAAAAGGTCTCGTTATTATTAAGTATCAATAAATTATATTCATAAACAGCAAAGTTATTAGATTTTGTTTATATCCCAAAATGTCACTCAATTTATGGAAATATTGTACAGGCTATTAACTATGAGTGAAAAACAATTAAAAAAAACACTGCGCATAGTATTTTCTAGTAGCAATTGTTATGAATAATTGATTCAATTATGGGTTTACTAATTATGACTAAATTTCGTGGACAATTTTGGGATTTAGTTTTTTTCACTTTTGACTACACAAAAATGATCAGTAACGGCTACGGATAGAGCCCCATTTTATTTTGTACTAATTAAAAAATAGGGGTGTATTTTGAATGATCATATAACATCATTTGCACTTCAGAAAACACACAATTTCTTTAATTAAACCAACCAGCACCTCCCATAAATGCAAAAGCGATATATGTAGATTAACTTTTAATTTGAAAAAAAAACAGTATGTACCTTTCTTTACAAGTTGGGTATTAAGTAAATAACATTCAACTTAAGGTGCAGATAGCTACAATACAAGTTTTTACAAGTCCAAGTCATATTATCTGCACTGGGAAAAAATAGAATAAAGTTAACTAACAAACTTAATAAACATTATATTTTTGGTAACTAGGATATACCTAAGAAATTTTAAATTAGTGATGTGCCTCACTACACCCATCATCTTTAACACTCGCCATATCTTAACATTTCCTAAACCACTTATCAGTCTTTCTAGTAAACAGCCAGTGTAGATAAATTCGTACACAAACTTACTATAGATATAAAGATTAAATCTAGTTTGTATAATATTGTGCCCGAACCAATATATATTCTGCGGCCCAAATGAAAACACGACTGAAGACATACGGTAGTATGAATTATGACTCGTATCTAATATCAAAATGCCAGAGCTTTATAAAACAAAACAACGTCCATAAGAGTACCATACCGAGATGTATTATAATTTGCGTACTACTGTAGTGATAGTACGAAAAATAATACGACAAAATTCTTGTCCCAATCATTATACATGACGGGTACCTAAAGCAATTTAATTTTATTAACCTTTAAGCGGGCGCGCGATTATTTGAAACAGCAGCGGTCGCGGGTAACAAATTAGACCGACGACGGGAGATTTCAGGAACTTAGAAAACCGATTAAATAATGATGATTTATTTTTATAATCAGACATTATCTACTTTTTTGGCTGAAAAATAATTTGTTTAAATTCAAAATAACATTTTGGAGTTAAACCGGTTTCTTCGGATTAGGAATCAATTCTGCTCGACATAACAAGAGTTCATATTGCGAGTCTTGCTTTTATCTCCAATAAGTTTGTATTTTTGTTTTAATATTCTTCAAGACATCGAATAATTGGCATCAAAGAGTTTTTCATCTACTAAGGTCTAATTTTCTTCGGAATCAGTCTTCTCGTCAATGTAAAAATCGACGCCTGCGCCGCGACTTAAACACACATTCTGTGTCTCTCAGGAGGAGTGGAGAAAGTGGAAATCGAGTTATTTTCGTCCGTAGTGAACTAATGACAAGCTACTAGAGATGATGCGTACTTTTGACCAGAAATTTTGAAATCATGAACGTAAATATATCGAGTGCGGTCGATTCGACGCCGCGCGACCGCTTGAAAGGTTAAATATCATTTAATACTAAGACAATAAAGGGTTAAACAATAACACGCATACAACCATTTTTCACTAAGGCCATAAAATTAATACCTTCGTCGTATACAACTTATACCCAAAATTGAGATTTGAAACAAATAACCATAATGTAACAAATAAATGAAATTCATATCATAATCAGATCAGTACCTACTTTGATAACTACCCTGCCTTGAAATCAGAGGCGCCGACTTTAAGAAAATCCCGCTCAGCTCTTTCCCATTTGTTTCAATAACTGACAAAGGCTCACCGTGATGAATTAACATAAGTATGTAAAGATTTGGCGCCCAAGGTTAAACGTCACTCCACAAATAAATACTCTTTGATACGGCGTATAATTTATCTAAGCACACACAACAAGATTTGCTAGTCCGAAAATTTCAGGATCTCGGTTAGCTATGTGAACTATGCAAACAATCAGAATCTATAGAATGGAAACGTAACGCGAGCGAAGCGAGCTCGAAAATTTAGCACCCTGCATCGTGTAGGTATGATTTTCTTTTGAGTATTTATTTAAGATACGTTCCTTTGTCGACTTAACCATAACAGATTGTTAACTAAGGATGAAATGGTTCCGATGCGGCAAGTTGATGGAATACAGTAGCACTTCTCATGGGTGCCCCGCATTCACTATTTACGGCTCGTGGGTGCTTACGTTCCCGAGCACCCACGGAGTCGGCGCCCCTGTTTTAAATTCTAAAGTCCTATGTTTGACAAAGCTTGCTCGCCTCCTCAAACTAAACTATAAAAAAATATCAAAATTAAACCTACATAAAAATTATTATATAAAATCCTAAATAACCTAATCTTTAATATATGTGCCCTTGAAATGACAAAACAAGTTATAATTAGGCCGCGGTTCCATCTGTAAGCATATTAAATGCAAGTTGCATTGCGAGCTACCGAAGCGCCACGAAATATGTGTAATATCGTAATATCAATCACTCGTTCGTACCCCGCCATATAATTCAACTTGCATGCAACTTGCTTGCAGGTGGAAACGCGGCTTCAAATCACATTTAGATATTATTAAGATACATAAACACAACTTTGTTTAATCTAAGGTTTATATAATTAGAGCCTAGACTTAATCAGATCTCAACTGAAGTGGAAAATATATGTCAGTTCACAATTGCATCGTGTACCTAACTGTGTAGTAGAGCTCGTGTGCTAGTATTCGCTCTCAGAGACAACAGTTGATGACTGATTGTAGCGTATTGTACGCGATTGCAGTAAATTTTACTGCAACCGCGTTTACTGAGTAAACCAACAAGTTAATCAAATACTATGGAATGGCGGTTTAGTTCTTTTTTTGAATAATTGCTTTGTTTAGACATCTCGTTACAATTTCATTTTTTTTTTACACCAAGAATCGTACCTATACAACAAAACATTGAATGACATTTTTGAACAAAGCTAATATATTAATAGTAATTTTGCATTCGATTAAATGTTGAAAGTTCATGCACATGTCTGTGTAGCCTGCGTAAATCTAACGTCGCTGATAGAAACCGGTTTACGGGAATAAACGGCGCATGTAGTAAGTGCCTCCGGCTCCGTAGGTCTCCGAGCGGTTCCGACACGGCACATTGTATAGAAACTCAGCACCTACTCTTGCGCCGATTACCCACGCAGTCCGGTTCCCATAAGCGCTAGCTTTCTTTCAGTATACGGCCTTACGCATAGTTATTTGAGACCTGCGCTTACACTTACAGTTTCATGATCTACGCTCAGTCTTAGTATGTGTCACTAGAGAAGTTTTGAAACGAATTCCCCGGACTAATTAAATTAATAGTTCAAGCATGTACCAAATCAACATTGTCATTCTATAAGCGTGGAAAAATAAACGTCAAACTAACACAACTTTTTTTTATGGTGGTTAGTTATATTGGTTCGGTGGAAATCTATATATGTATATTTTAACTTAAATATCACATACGTATCGTATGAGCTTTATCATAATATTAGCCATTTGAAAAAGAAACAGAGCAACAGGTTCACCACACCACATCCTATACAATACATTTTTTTTTTATGTTTTTCTTTTCTTACATAATTATGTAAGTAGTACAACAAGAGGGAGTTAATTATTTTTTTAAACCAATAACAATGTTTACAATATTATATAGTCATAAAGTAACTACACTATTCGTGTATCTGTATGTTTACAATATTATATAGTCATAAAGTAACTACACTATTCGTGTATCTGTATGTTTACAATATTATAATAGTCATAAAGTAACTACACTATCGTGTATCTGTTATCCCAGGAATCGAATAGTAATGGAAAAAAAAGATCGAAACTTCACAGACTCGTATGGCTAATATTTTTAATTCAGCCTTAATAATACTCGAAGTGGAAGAGTATTGATGATTTTCGCAATCATAACACACTTTATTACGTATCTACCTCAGGTGAAATAGTGGTCAAACGCGAGCCTATCAATAATAAAAAAGCTCATAACCGCAACTTAATCATCATGTTTTTACATAAAACATAGCCCATGCATGCAGCACATTTACGTAGAAGTTAATTTGTTTGTTTATAGAAATGTATAGAAAGATGTACTCTTATTTAATTATATTTTTGTTTCCTAACAATATTGTAAGAAAGAATCCCTTGTGGTGCAAAATAGTCTATCGTAACTGCTTTATTTTTTTTTAGGAACTACTGCTGTCGACTTTAAATTGGATATTTTAATACACTTACTTAGCCAAGAATTGAAAAAATACTGCCCTGTCATTGAAGTTAGGAGCTTATTTTAAAAAAAAACTTGTTATTCTAGTTCAAGTCGAGTACTATGTGAAAGTACGTATCTTCATTCTTCACATATCAAAAGAAAACGGCGTGTCGCTTCTATTGACGGCTAATGACATAAGCTGCCGAAACGACCGCAATCTACGAAGTCGTTCTCATAGAGTAACATAGGAAACCAGTTGTCGCTGCCGTTTGCGGTCTACTTTCAAAATCGTATTTGTTTTTACTTCATTAAAGCTCTCATAAAGTAAACAAGAACTCTTACCGAACTCTAAATCATAAAGTATGTGAAGTTTCGTCTTCTAATCAATATTTTTCTTACAACACGTAAGTAAATTTATTAATACGAAGAAGTCGGTAAAACATTTGTGTCTGTCTAAACTGTATGAATGAATACTACATTGATACAACATTAAGGTATAACATAAACTATTAACACTCGAATAATATATTTCATGTTGAGTAATCCATAATTATGCACTTTACCTTCGCACATTACCTTTTGCATATAACTTTACTTTTAATTAAGGGTTACACCCGCTCTCATACGTACGTACAATAATTCTTCAATGTCTTCTTTAATCATCAATCAATTTTAATAAGTATTCCTCGTTGATTATTGTAGCCTGAAACCACAGCGCTCACTTAACGAGTTACTTATTTGTAAAAATAAATATGAAGCGGAATCATGAACGACCATTTATTCAAATAAGCATTTTTATAAACTTAAACTTATGAGCATTGCCATTTTTTTTGTTGGATATTTGACGATCTTATTTGTCAGTTTGATGTCGTTCCTAAATTGTCACATCATTATAATTTCCCGCATAACTCAACTCAACATTGCCTCAGTAAATTTGAAGTTTTTGGGTAATTTAAATTACTTGTGGAAATCGATAGTCGATCGCGCCGTAGTAATTATTGTTTCCCAGGATTCTATCTAGTCCACAAAGAAGTTAATTTCCTTTAGTGGAAAATTAAGTCGAAACTGAAAACGTAGCCTCCGAGATACCTCAGAGATTTTGATCTCAGAAAGTCTACATTACATCACACACCATCAAGTATGACTCAGCCCGACTTCAGTAGGACACTCTTTTCCTGACAATCTAATTCTCTATCCTCCTCAATATTTGTATTAATGTTGAACAAATAATATTTTTTTTTTGTTAGTATTCTATTTTCTAAGTTCTAAAGTAATTCTATAGTCAAAAACCTAAACTATTTTCAAAATTACTACTTGCTATTGAAAACTAGGTGAAAAGTGTTAAAAATATATTTGCTGTGTAGATGTTGCTACTTTTGACCACTTTAAATATTTCACAGCAACGAATACTTATAATTAATTAATTATATCGTGCATTAGGTATAATGTTAAATTGAAAATCTTAATCTGAGTACAAGGTATCTCGGAGAGCATGCCTGTCGCTAAAATTGCTGAAAGCCTCAGTTGTTGTAGGCGCCATTTACATCTGGATGTAAAACTGTTGGCAAAAATAAGCAAAATTGGATCGTCTGTCTTCCACCTTAGCTAAGATTTTATTGTTTGTGACATGACTACGCGGTAGGAACAAAGTGAAAGCCAAATCATATGTGAACAAGATATACAGGACGTATTTTCAACCCAAAGATACTTAAATTAGTCAATTTTTAGATGATTAAAATGACTCTATAGACCCAGAAACCAAAGCCAATTATGCCCATCTAAAATTCTATAAGGTCCGTTCAGGTTTTGAGAAGATTGCATCATCAATATGTGACAATTCTGTGTGTAAATTCTTTCGAGTATTGACAACCTTCGAGATTATCAATCAGGTTCATGACGTTTATTATTTTGTGTAAAATATCCCATAATATTTTCTTGGATTGCTTTTAAAATACAGCCTGTATATTTCGTTATTGGCGCATAATTCTAACTAGTCTACACAAACAGACACTATATGCTGTGTAACATCCATATTTATGCCTTATAATACCTTTCAGTAATGGATGTCAATTGGTACATTGGTTAAGCGCTGTCAAATGTGTTATAAATTTATATTGGTTGTTATCTAGGCATCATGTGGATTTTTTCTACTGATTTAATTTATGTAATATTTTAATTTTATCAAAACACCGAACTTTTTTAGTCCACCAGGCCGTTTACTGCCTATAAATGAAAATAAATGAAGGAAAATGGTGAAGGAATTCGAACGACTTCAGAAAATGATTACTTAGAGCGTAGATAGCTAGAGCATAAGAACCAAGACCATTGGGCTAACCCCAACTAATCTGGTTGCTAACAATGCACAGATTTTTTGAAAGGGGGAAAAAAGCAGAGCATAATACCTTAAAAAGAGCATCGAAATAATAGAGACTCGCTCACAGACCACACATATTTAGACTAGTTTGCTAGAGTCAATATTAATAAATAATAGTAACAAAATAGTCTTGACATGCGCACCACTGACGTTAAGAAATACTTAAATTTTCCAAATTGATCCAGTATTTTGGACGTTGCAAAACGCACTAGTTTTAATTTGACACATTGCGGTATATCTACAAACGTGCTACATAAGATGAACTTGTACGCAACGATGCTAAAAGAATACCCTAATTAAAAGGGACTATGGTCATAAATGACTTATAGGAATTCAATATTCTGAGTTGTAAACCTTTTATGAACACTATACAAGTAGCAACATATTAGTATATATTTGAATTGCGAATGATATTGCACGGCTAACGTAAAGGACAGTACACAAATATTTATACTCTACGTACGCATACCGATTAAGTCTCAGTCAGAATTGCATAAATGATAACAATGGATTATATTTTAGCAGATCAGTTCATTTCCGTGGTTACGGTCTTATATTTTCTCACTTTTTCAAATGTGTTGAACTCTGGACACTTGAAAGTAATATATAGAAGATATATTATTTTTAAGTGTCCAGAGTTGCGAGTTTGAGTGGTCATGAATGTAGTTTCAGTGCAACCTAGTGCGGTGCTAAAAATATGCATCGTGACAACTTTTACAAACTACACTGTAATATTTACAATAAATAAATGTAATAAACGTGAATTTTAATTGATTCCCTTTGCGTTTAACTCGCAGAATGATAGCGAATTACAAAAAAAAAAACCCGTCAGTTAACCAATAGGTATGACATATAATCTAATTTTATATGAATAAACAATCATTTGCATTCGAATGTAAAATTTCATTAAATTGCAGGGCTGGGCCTGCAGTCTCGACATTGATAGCGAAACAATAGTTACCGATCACAAAATTACTAGCGCTACAAAAACTTCCTGAATATGAGGAACAATTTGAGATCATAACAGAATTGATTTTCTGAAACACGTTCAGAAACGGTGTAAATCTTGTCTTGAAAACCAAAACAACTACTAATGAAAACGAACTTATAATTTATTAAAATTTTACTACTTATACTTATCGTTTGAAATTAACTCGTCAAAATGTCAAAATGAAAAAAAAGTTTGTCCTTTTGCAACATAAGTTTACGTTCCTTATGGGTATCACATCTTCACCTAATTGCGAAAACTGTGGATTAATCGAGGACGTACATCATATTCTGGTGAAATGTGAGCGGGGCGAACGCCTCAGGAAAAATTTGTTTAGCACTCATATGATTGAAATTGGTATTTGCAACAGTATATTAGCTACGCCAACGTCAGACGAGGCAAGACTACTTTACAAAATATACTACAATCATATTTTAATAGAAAATTTATAAAATCCAAAATTTGGCTATTTGGAGCGACATAGTCATAATTGACAAAGCTCCAAAATAAAGATAAAAAAAACATTAATATCTTAGCGGAATCGGAATTTGATCTTTAGGCAATCGTTAACTATGTCGAGACTGTTGGCCCTAGTATATTATTATTATAGAATATATGTGATAAAGGCTAAGTCTGTTATATCCTCTTAAATTGCACTTTTCGATTTCCATCTCTTTACATCCAATTCAGCAGCTCGCGTAGCACGTACTTAAGCAAAAGTTTTACGTTACTGAACGGCATCGTGGTGGGAGCCAGATACTATAATCTAAAAGAAGAATCCTGATTTCTTCACCCACTCGCAAGAGCTTTAATTTTCACAGTTTACAATAATATGCATTAAGTTGAATTCGATTTGTTTAAATCAAATCAAAATTAAAGCGTTTGCGATTTTCTGTTTTTTTTTTTCTATGTCGTTACTGGGGTAATGTTACAATCAGAATACAAAATATTAAAAAAAAAAAAAATTGCCTGCAACATTAACAGTTTTTGGCACATTTGGTTTCTTTAGAGCAGAGTAATCCTCTTTTTTCGCTACAGCTCTTTGACAAAAGCACGAGTAAAAATTCATTATTATGAGCAATAGAAAAACACGTCTATTTTGTCCGATGGAGCTTGTTTATACAGTAATCTTAATGTGTAAGTACGTGTAAAATCTACCGTCGCTTAAGTACATTCAAAACCAACACCCTAACATATTTACGAATAAGCTAGTCGCTATTGCCTATACCTAAATCAGCATTATTTAGCTCCTAAATAGCGATTTTTTTTTATGAATGCTTTCCAGCAAAATTAAGTTAATAAATATTGCAAGTGACATACGTGCCACGGTCATATACCGTGACTTCGATCGAATAGGCGTTAATGGCAATTGATTGCCCACTAGCATTTTACGTACCTGTTGTGGCTGGAAACTCAAAACGCGCGATGTATATATCTTATAAAACAACGTTTATAAGTGTGGTGTGGCGATGTCACTCGTGTTCTTGATGTATACTAATATATATTTATCAGATGCAAGTGAGAACGAAATGTATCTAATATCTCCTAACTAGTCATATTAAACGTTATTAACACAAAGTGGTGAATATCTAAAAGGAAAAATATTCAAGGCACCAGTAAATAAGTATCTATCAGGTCATTCCCATTAGCAGATTTCAAGCAAATGAACTTCGTAAAATGGTATTTTTTAACTAGTATCTAGTTCTATCGCTATTCATTTCAGTCTAAATGGGCTCTAAATAAGTCACAATAGTGTTGAATTGTCATGGTGAATAAGTTACAGACTGCATCGCAGCGAGCCGGATTATACAAGTATTGTTACTCTCTTTACTGATTACTTATTTTAAAAGATCAGATAAGTAACTAAAACAGTAAAATCTTTAGTAATACCTAACTTTACCCAAAGTTTTATTAATACTTACTACAAAATGCTTGCAGAAATGCTAAATTTTTATTCTTATGAGAATGACCCTTTTCAAGTTCAAATATTAACACACAATTAAGGCATTGCCAATAAAGATTAGTGAAAAGTTACAAAAGCAAAATTAATATTGATTATTATCAACAAGATATTAAGACTTTTTTATATTTAAGAGTAAGCAATGACATTTTAAGCAAAAAATCTGTAATTTCAGTGTTTTTGTTAAATTTAACCAAAATATTGCAAAGATAGATAGTTCTGATAAGTCACTGCTACTTCTTAAACTGCGGCATAACAAACCACTTTGTGTTAATGTGTTTTTAATGACACAACGGCTTATTACTGTGACTCTACATACAATGCAAATATTATATAAAAAAAGCGTTTTAAGCATTTTAAGGAATCATGAAAGTGATATCTTCTATGCCTTTAAAACCTTAAAACTGGAGTACTTACTTTACAATAAAATATGTTACGTCAATGATGATTAAATTACAGTTTGTCTATAGTCTATAACTACTTCAACTCTTGATTCGTAGCCTTTTGTGGAGTATGCCAGACGCACAGCGACACGATTTTTTAAAAAGAAAGTATGTCACTTCATTTAGGTTTGAAGGGTAAATAGTTTGAAGGTGCGAGATGTGCTCAGATATTGTCAAGACATTGTGCCTATTGACCCCGATCTTATGGATATTGCTATCAACATTTTTGCGTAGTCTTATGTAAAATAAATGAGAACAGACGAACAAAAGATAACCGGCTAATATACAATATGCTACGCATAGGACCCCGAGAAAATACTGGGATGACAAAAGAAATAACTATGACTGTATAAACCCTTAAAAACATTCGAAAGGCTTGCTTGACTCTTTGTATATATAAAGGGTAGAAATAGATAATTTCCGGCAAATTACTACGGCGGATATTGCATGATAATATTTTTCTTTGTTATTATTTCAAAGATACATTTAATCATGGTTTGTAGCTATGAAATCAATGTTATTATAGGAAGTACCGTTATAATATTAAATGTCATTCATGATTCCTTTACTTGCTGGATGCAAATTATGTGAACCAAATAGAAACACGACGTAACACTCGCTTAAAAAACAATATTACTCTGCTAAAATAATTGATTGTAAATAGTATCATATCGTATTTCTATTTAAAGTTCCTAAACTACACAGTGAAAGTAAGAAAAAGCCCAAGAAATATACATGAAAAAGTAGAAAGGGCGTGCTTAATTCTAATGAAAACTTTAGTTATGTCCGTTTTCGCTGACACTATGCAACATCTATGTGTTAGTGAAAACTTTCATTGGATGCAAAGATCATGTTGGACCACGAAAACTCGTCTTAAAAAGGTAGAATATTTTTTTCAAGCAACACTATCTTATGTTACGATGATTAAAATTAAAAAAAGTTATGTACGTAAAGTAATTTGCCATACATTTATCATAAAGCTACCTTTTCAAAACGAGTATAATAAAAACAAGTAAATGGGGACTGTTTGGCGTTAATCATAATGATGATAGTAATTTATTACCATTTAGTATTGTGCAGTTAGTATGTTCAGATACCATCCACATAGTGCCAAAATTATGAATTATGCTTAGGTCGATAAGCCAACGATAACATTGGACTTAATAAAATGATCAAATCCTTTTACGTAATAATATCCAGCTTTTAAGGCGTAACTGAATGTTTGCGATCATATTTACTACAGAAATCATCGAAATGGTAAGTTGAAATGGCAAAGAAAATAATGTTTAGGATAAGTAAGGAAATTTAATAGATTCAATCACTACGTAGGACTACTAATAGGTAAATGTAAAAAGTTGAATAACAAAAATGATATAGTACCTACTATTTTTTAAATATAGTCACAAACATTTAGTTATTATTAAAATTTGGCAATGAATGTGGAAATCGCACCTGCTGATCCCAAAAGAATATGGGTAGGTTATTGACGCGAGCTTCGGTGCGGCTACGCGACTGCTGCATCCACATCAGGTCAGCCGACGACGAGGCTCCCTGGCCCCACAGAGAGTCCTGAAATTACCAAATTTTGTAGTTCTTGCACAACTCTGTTTGAAAGTCAACCACACCCAACAGTTGTTTTGATTTTTTTTAAATACTGTTTAAAAACAAAAGCCTTCATAAAATTATGGTTGCAAAAAAAAAAAACTTGCAAAAAATTAAAAACAAATCAGATGGAATATGAAGTACCGCAATTCTCTTTTTTGTATATGGGGATGTTTTTTACATTTTTATAAAGTTTATAAAAAAAATAAGAGGTTTTGGATATGTGTCTTTTATGGTATAAACTAAACCTGCTATTTTAATTATATTTTTGCATGTGCAAGATAAAGATCTGTTAATATCAGCCAGTTTTTTTTCGATAGCATTACGTTATATTTACTAGCTAGTCAGTTATTTAAAAATCAATATTTTTATGAAATACTAAAGTTGTATCGTCAATGGACAATAATGTTGATTTATTCTAAAAGAATCTCAAAGATATTTTTTTTGTGGTATCAAATTCCGGAGTTATATAAAAAACAGGGAATAAATACCCCATCCCTCCATCAAAAAATATGTTATAATCCATCTCTAATAATCTAATCCAAAAAATAATCTGGGGACATTTATGCAAAACCGCACCGCAATTGTTTGTAGATTTCATAATAAAAGAAATCATAAAACAAACAGGTTTTCTTATTGTAGGAATTTAATTTATTACCAGTTGTGGCGGTGGGGCATAATTTTGATTAGCCATAATTCCCACAGATCCGAATTGTAATTCCATAGGTGCATTATCGGGTATATTTATAGTACCCATATTCATCACCTAGAAATCAAGAAAACCTTATTATTACAAGGCATTCAGAATTCTATTTCACCACTAACTACCTGTTAATATTTTTCTACATTAATTTCTAAGTCTACATCTAAATGATAGTGCATGACAAACAATACGTTTTCATTACTTACGTCTAAAGTCAATGTAGCTTGTGCATTCAACATGTTTTCGTGTGATCCCTGTGGACGATCGAAACCACCAGACATCGGGTATGAATTCATCATATTATCCTGCAATAGTTGATTATATATATAGTAAAGTATTTGTTAATATAATAACCTAATTAAACAGGAAAAACGAATACTAAGAGAAAATCAAAGAGTACATAGAAAGTCCGGTCCATCTACAAATTTTCATGCAGAATAACATAATAATATATGGATAGAATATTAATTAAAGTTTGAACATGCAACTTAACAGCAGAGCGTCCTAAATTGAAAAGTACGATTACGGATCTTCATTTTTATTTCGACATATTTCTTCTTCATCGTAATCTTTTTCTTAACTTACCATTTGTGCGAACGGTACCACCGGCCCATAAGTACCCAGGGGTCTCATAATTGATTCGCAAGCGCGGCGCAGCATCAAGCTTGGGCTGAAGAAGCCTGCTCTGTACCAATTGTACATGTCTTTGGATGAAAAGGGGCCCTGGATGTTCCTCTGTAAAATATATACATATTGAACACTCTTCAATATTTTAAAACAGTGAGAAACTTATAAAGGCTACCATACATAGAGAGATCAATCTGAACACACAAACCTGCGCCAGATCCGTCTGACCGGATGCGTGTACAGACATGAAACAATAAGATGATAGTTTTACCGTTGAGCTTCAAGTAGTGATTGCTGCGACCGTAGCGTTGGATCTTGAGGCATAGCTCCACACGGTACTGATTGGTCAGATCAGACGGATCTGAAGGTAGGACTCGACCATGTATGGTAGCCTTTGTAGTGGTTGCAGAGTAGTATTCTATCACCATTGTAATAATAATAAAACACTATAAACAGTTTTAACGGCTGTTGTGCATTTAAATAATGTGTTATTCTGAAATGCTGTATTGATAAAAAAACACTTTAAACCAATATATTATGAAAAAACTGCCTATCTATTCTATCGGATTGTCCGGATTTAGAGTAAATAAAACTATCGAATCGAGTGTTGTTGGATCGTTAGATCATACACCAGCAATCTTTTAAAATTAGTAGCAGGAAAGCTCACCCAGGAACTAACCGAGTCTGACGAATACTAGAACAGCTTCTGCTAAAGAACGAAAATGACGTATGAACTTCCGCAGATATATCACTAACGTCAATTATGTGGCCGCTTGGATCACCATACTGTCTCGTCCACGAGACATCGTGCAAACGATCTTAGAAGAGCGCCGGCAAAGAAGAATTCGACATTGATCCCCCGTAATTCTCTTCTATATACTTAATCACAAAAAGGCAGAAAAGAGCACATTCACAACCAATCATGATGTCACCAAGAGTGGTTAGAGCCAACTTGCGCTGGAATACAAATAAAAACTTAGATAAACCTCAAAAATCTAATTGTCAAATCAGATCAGAAGCATCCTAGGTAAGAGCGGACTTAAGGTATTCGCAATACATTTAAATCTCTTATGGTCTACTTAGAAGTCTCTGCTGAACTGACTATGAACCTAAGTGTGGGTGAGTGAGATGCGCATATGGATCGACATTGCAGACCATTTTCCTACTTTCCTGACCTCTGTGTCAGTACATCTATGGCCGAAACGACTAATGCGCTGCCACCGATGATGCCGCCGAAAAGACGAAGTATTGGGCCAAAAAATTGAGATGTACCATTTGCCACAAAAAATTACGTCGTTCTATCTCACATCAGTTTGGGTTTAGAAAATCTCATCAAACCATAAAACAAGTCCATTAAGTTCAGGCTTTCGAATGGAATATGTTTTGCTCAGCGGCAATTCTTGACCAACAAAGTTTTAAATGTAAAGAGAGAACGAACAAGATAATTTGAAGTTAAAGCTCATCAGCTTTAACCCCAAATTATCGTGTTCCTACCACAGGGTTGTTATAACACAAGGTCCAACATTGTATAAAACATTTTCATTTGATCTACCTACACTGGATGGCATAACAGCAGCAACATAATATTACTACATATATTACACAATTTAGACTACTGACTTACTGCAAGTTGAAAGAATTCTGACAGTAACTTACGCTGATGATACCGGCGAAAGCCTCACAAACCCTACTAAGGTCCGACCGCCGACGAGAAAACAACTATCAGCGATTTTCTCTCTCAAGAAACGCACAATAAATGTACATTCCGAGTAAACGAAAGAGATACATAAATATTAAAGGTTGCTGTCTGACTGTTCACACTGCTGGCGACGACTCGCTTTACTAGTATTGTAGCTGAGCGACGAGTTTTCAAAAATAATCTCGTTCAGCGATACTTGTTCAGCGATACTCGTTCAGCGATGCTCGCTTGCTTGATCATTTCTAAATGGCGACAAATCATTTACGTTGACCACACTGTGAGGAACCGCGGGCGAGTGGCGCGAGTAATCGCTCGTTGTATTTGCACACTCGCTTATAGCCCGGCAACAAAACTATCGAAACTACACACTCGCTTCCCGCTGATCGCCAACTTGTTTATAGTTTCTAGTTCTAAGTACTCGTTTCTCGTTCATCGTCGGCGGTCGGACCACTGCCTAAGGCGTCAGAAACGTTGCAGTGACATCTCAACAAAATAACCACATGGCTACAAATGTGATAAACAAAAACAAATCTGTCAATGTCAAAATCACGCTGCGGAAATGCTCTTATCAAGACAGACACGAATTACATCTTGACCGCCGTTTATCGTGGAAATGCCTTATAAGACCAAGATACACTGACATCTCCCTGAGGCGCGCGTGGAACAGTACGCGCCGTGGACGAATTGGGCTCTGTCCGGACGGTTACCGGACGATCGGACGGCGAGCTACCCATTGTTCGCCGTTCGCAAGCCCGCGCCTGCGGTGGCCGGAAATCGGGATATAAGACTGTTAAATTTCCAAAGAGGCTTAACAATTCCTTAGATAGATAGCTGAATAGTCGCACTCTCTGCCTCGAATTTTTAACTCAAATAATTATATAACTAATTGCAGATTGGAAAATACCAAAATTATATGCACCGTTTACACGTGGGCCCAGCCATGGCCAATCGCATCGCCATCCCTAGCCACTGTGTAAACGGGGAAACTCCGTTCCGGGCCGAGGCAGGGCCCACGTATAAACGCACCAATACCAATTATATATATACGAGTTTATACGCTGCAGACGTCGCTTACGTATTAGTTGACGACTCTCAAAATCAGCTAGACACAAATGGCGAATCAGTGCGTCCAAGTCACACATATACAAAATCATCTAGACACAAATAGCGAATCAGTGCGTCCAAGTTACACATAATACAAAATACCTGCAAAGAGATCAAAGGCAAATAAATGCGCCTCAGTTTACTAGAAACGTATAAAAAATCACACATATACAAAATCAGCTAGACACAAAAGGCGAATCAGTGCGTCCAAGTCACACATAATTATACAAAATACCTACAAAGAGATCAAAGGCGAATAAATGCGCCTCAGTTTACTAGAAACGTATAAATCAAGGACTAGCTACAATTAACTCTAAAATCGAGCACTACAAACTACGATATAGGATAACAGAAACAAAAGACAATAGGAACGCCAACCTTGCCCCAAGCCCACAAATGTCTGAACATTTAAACCAGGCAATTGTGGTGAGAGTTGAATAAGAACCATCTTTTATAATCAGTAAGCGCCATCCTTGCTACTTGATGACTGATTGCTGAATGGAAAGATTTACAGTATTACAATAGTCGCATACCTCGGGATCTTCATAATACCATTGATCAAGCATGTTGTTGTTGGGCATGGCATTGTTTCCATACATTGAATTCCCAAAAGGTCCTTGTGATCCTTGCATTCCATGTAGTTGAATCATTACATTATTTTGACCAGAATGATTGGACATTGGCATGTCGTTAGCTGATGACATCTGTTAAAAAAAAACGAAGAAGTCAATATCACTATAACTTTAATACTAATTCGTAATGTTACTGCATCTCGAATCCCTATTAAGGGTTGACCAGATGGTTGCAAACCAACGTCCCAACCAAGGTGACCTTGCTAGTTTCAATCCGTGTAGACAGCAGTTGTAATCCATGACCTTCAACGCCCTTGGTTGGGAGGCGCGTTTTCCCAACCACCGAAAGTGTTGGCGCGTGGTTTACATCCATGTAGCCGCAACACAAACCAAGGTGACCTTGGTTGGAACGCTAGTTTGCAACCATCTCACCCCTTGAATCAACAAGATAGGCTCATGTAAACATCGTCAGTCGAGTGCCGAATCTTAAACATTTTTATAATACAAAATATGGATAACAATCGACAAAAGTAGCCCATTCTAACTGAACAAATATTTGTTAAACAAAAGCCAATGTCGGAAAATGGCGTCTTTTTTTTCGAGCGGCCATCAACCAAACCTTGTTTTTTAAATACAAAATAGTATAATAAACCAAACTTACTATTGCAGGTATATCTCTAAACTCAGTCCGAACCGAGTTACGGGAGCTTGAAGTTGGCTAGTATTTATTAGCTTTATACGTAGGCCATTTTTGTTTTATAAACACAAGCCAAGTGAGAAGTTGCTAAAAAATAGTTTCTTTGTAATTGTGTTTTAACCTATTATTATTAACCTGTTAGGCCTCGGTTTCGAAGTCAGCAGGCGACGCGGACGACGGTGGCGACCTAAGGGCGTCCTCGCCAACTTCATAATCCTGTGTGAAACGAGTTTGGTACTATTTCTTTTTTGAAGAAAAATAAGTAATAGTAAAATGCAATGCAATGTTGCAATTTCTCACATACCTTGCGCTTAAAAGACAAAATATCCTATAAATCTAATAAATAAAATCAGCCAACTTCTATCTCTTGTAACTCAGTTCGGACTTAGTTTAGAGGTATGCATGCCATAGTAAGTTTGGTTTATTACATTATTCTGTAATTAAAAAACAAGGTTTAATCGATGGCCACCCGAAAAAAAAAAAAGACGCCACTTCCCTTAATAAATCCGGCATTGTCCTTTAAGAGAGATCTTTTATGGTTTCGATTTTTATAGTATTGTGTTAGTGGTGAAAAAAAAATAGCTTACCGAGGCATTGTTAGAATTTTGTCCCAAGAATAACGAAGCATTTCCTACATTATTGGACATGCCTGGAATGGCACCACTTGATTGAAAATTGGGCATATTTCCAGATCCTTGCATAGATGACGATCCCATCACACCCATTCCAGACGAACTCAAGGGAGAATTATTTGGTATGACCTGTTGTGGCATGCCTTGGTAGGGTTGTCCCATGTTAGGACCTATAGGTAGGCCTAATGATGCATTCAGTGCAGAATTGGTTATGCCCACATTTTGCATCACTGGTTGCATTCCTTGTGTTTGTACACGTGGAGTCTGCATCCCAGGAATGTTTTGCATGCCACCTGAAGACATTCCTGGCACATTTTGCATTGGTACTGATGGGTACCCAGGATTTTGCATTCCAGGTTGCATTGCAATTGGCATGCCAGGAATATGTAAGCCAGCTGGCATCCCCGATGGTAAACCTTGCTGCATATTACCCGTATTTATGACAACTGGCTGCATCCCAGGTGAATGGTGCACCGGTTGTATTACAGGTGTTTGCATGTTTTGATTGTTTAAGTGCATCTCCATATTCATGCTATGATTGGGCAACCCAGAGTTAGACATGGTCATTTGTATGCTCTGATTTTGCGGCATTCCACTTGCAGCAGAAGCTAACGCAGTCGACATGGCGGAATTCGAAAATGAGTTAGAGGAAGGTGTCGAGTGCATTTCCTTGTCATCGAGGGACATGCTGAATATATTGTCCACTAGTAACTCTTCTGGAGACTTGAGAGATATGTGATCCCTGGAAACAAAACAAAATAATCAGAGTCAAGTGGTGCAAGATAAAATAGAAACATTTGAAACAGGTAGTTACATACATGTCTGACTGAATGTTTTTCATTGCATTAATGTTATGCATTGATTTTCCCGAAGTCTCATTCATAGCAGGGACAAGGTGCTGATGTTTCTGCCGCAGACTGTTGTTTGAATTAATGATGACTGATTGGAAGTTGCCCCTCTCATCGCTTGCTTCCTCTAAATCAATATCAGACCTCATGAGTGCATCAAAAGTCTTGCTCTCTGTAAACTTATTAGATTTGTAAGCACTTTGTTTTCCAAATTTGTTGTCACCTTGTCCTGCTGTGCTTGTCTCCGAGGGTTCTAACCCAGAAGCAGAGTCCTTCTCCAGCTTCTCTGGTATTTCTTGCAGGGAGTCATCATTGCTTGTGTTGGATTTATTATTTGTACTTGAGCTTGACGCTTCAGCTATTCCAATACCAGGCTGCTGTAACATCATAGAAGAAATATGAAGAAAAATTTTTATCGGCACCAAACAAAATAAATCAAAACATGAGTGTTTTATACCTTCTTAAACTTGAGATCACTAGCATCGAAACGTTTCGGCGAGAGTTTTTTAGCTTTTTCTGACGCCCACCATTCATCAGAACCTTCTTCTACCACCTTTGGACGAGGAAAACTGCCGTGTGTGTGGGACCGTGTGAGAGCTGCAAAACATTCTTGATAAAATCAAAATCATTTATTTGCATAATACAGGTAACCATAGGTGTTATAGGTAAATATAGAAGGTGCCACTGGTAAGCATAATAGGTACGCTGTACTATAACCTAAAAACGTGTGATTTTTTTTTAAGAAAATGGTTTTGACAAAATAAAATCTATTATGCCAGTCAGCTTGTAAATTCACAATATTATTTTCATAATTATTCAATAATTGACTACTAGACTTAATAGTAAAAAACACTGTCATTTTATTATATAATTGTAAGATTTTATGTTTGCACACTATGATATATTATGTTTCAATCAGAAGATACAATGAGGACTGTTCAGTTTCTCTCATTACATCTAATTTAATGAACTTTAAAATTTAAATTAATATGTGAAGAAGTTAATGCACGAAACATATTACCTATATTAAAAAAAAACTTTATTGGGTTTTTTTTTTTAAATAATGTTTACTTTTTAGTTGCAATACACTTACGTGGGACAAACGAAAGTTTTGAGAAACTAAAAAATAACTTGTATGGATAAAATATTTCTATTAAATCTATTCAAAGAACTCTCCACCAGCCTTTATGGTGGTGGTCTATACAAAGTTTCATGCGTCTGAACCAATTTTCAAAACATTTTTTCAAGTCCGCCGCAGACACCTCTTCTACGACCTTTTCGAACGCTGCTAGCGCGTCTTCCGGCGATGAAAACTGTATCCCTTTCAGCTGATTTTGTATTTCAGGGAATAAAAAGAAGTCACACGGTGCCAGATCAGGAATGTAAGGAGGGTGCCCCAAGACTCTGACCGGTGTGGTGTCCAGAAAGTCCCTCGTTTTGAGCGCTGAGAGCGCGGGCGCGTTGTCATGGTGAAGCAGTACCCTGCGGAACCCGGTGTTCGGTCGCTGGTTGCACTCATTGCAGACCAAACTTCAGGCAGGCATTTTGAGGTAGGTATACCATTCAGCGTTGATGCTGCTTTTTTCTCGTAATAGAATACCCCGTCAATGTGAAGAAACTAGCGATCAAAATTTTCCCTGCGCTTCTTGATCGCTTTACTTTCGTAGGCGTTGGTTCGTATTGAAACAGCCAAACTGTCGACTGACGCTTTGTTTCTGGATCGTATTGATAAATCCAGGATTCGTCACCTGTCACAATGTCGTAAACGCGCCGAGACGAGCCTGCTTCAAATTTTTGAATCATATCACGGCACCACTCCACATGGGCCTGCTTCTGAGCTTCGGTGAGGTTGTGCGGCACCCAGCGGCAAACTATCCTCCTCACGCGAAGGTGCTCGTGTAGAATGTTGTGAACGCTTCCCGAACCAATCTGCAGTGTATGCTGGATCTCTTCGTATGTAATTCGCCTGTTTTCTTGAATTATTTTTTTTACTGCCTGCACACTTTCTTCCGTGACAGCCGTCGTAGGACGACCACTCCTTTGTTCATCCCCCAAAGTAAGGCGACCGCGCTTGAACTCGCTATACCAGCGGTAGATGGTTGCTTTTGAATGTCCTTCGTCCATAAAATCAGTTTGAAGTCGATCAAAAGACTCATCAGGTTTTAGACCACATTTAAAATCTTAGAAAATCATCGCACTAAAATGTTCTCGATGTCTGATCCATTTTTAAATGAGACACGATAATTTGATTTGGCTCTCGAAAAAATGTGGAGGAAAATTCAAAATTCGAACAATGGTATTTTTACTGTTAAATAACCAAAGTTTTCAAAATAATTACAAGTGGCCACATAAAACATTTTTTTCGCAAAACTTTTTGAGTGGCCTGGTATAACCAGAGTGACTATCTCTCATGACAATTCCAATTAACCCAAACACTGCTAGGATACATTGTTTTATTATGAAGTTCCCTCTACCTTCCGGCTCCATCAACTAATCATTTCGATAGTACCTTACAGCCAAAGTGCATATATAATAGCATAATCAGCCTTTTAATGTTCCCACTGCTGGGACTTAGGCCTCCTCTCTAGGAGAGGGAATTTCATGACAATTCTAATGAGCCTAAACACGGCTAGGATAATTGATTAATTACAGAGTTATGGTTCATATCTTCCGGCTCCATCATCATCATCAGGTCACTTATTTATTTGTATTCTCATAGTCGCTTAACTTCATTGTGATATCTATGTGAGTACGAAGATCCATTGGCCATTTCTGGTCTTCTTATGACTAAAACTTAAAATCACTATATAGTTGCCTATAATACTTGAGGAGTTCGCTCGATTCCTCATAGATCCCATCATCATAACTGGATTTTGAAAAAATCGGAGCAATCTGGAAGCATATCCTTTAAGGAGAAATTTTTTTTTGCAAATTGGTCCATTATCGATGGAGTTCTGAGGTAACACACATAAAAAAAAATACAACCGAATTGAAAACCTCCTTGTTTTGTCGGTTAAAAATACCCTATTGGCATTTATGACATATGAAATATGATCAGTAAATAAATATCAGATTCCAAACAAATAATTATTTAAAATAACCTACTCCCCTCCTCTCCTCTATTTGCAGTACACCGCAGACTACCCCCCTTATTCTATTTCAAGTTCTTCCATTCCATCCTAAGGTTGTCTGGTAGATATCGCTCTCAGCGATAAGACCGCCTTTGTACCCATAGATTTAAGTTAGTGTAAAAGTTTTGTTACTAATTTGGTGTACAATAAAGTTTATTCTATTCTCCTTTTTGATGTCGGATTTACTCAATTGATTAATTAATATCAACTCTCAACATGCAACAGTGCATGTAATAATAATAATCTCATATCGTCAATATCAGACTAATAACATAAACATTATACAAGCATCACTTACAATAAGCAGCCTCTTGGTGTTTCGGTAGATTGCTGTCATCATTGCTGTATCCGTGGAAGGCGCCTGAAGAATCAAACGTGCCTCCACATTCAGCATTTTCAACGGCCCTGATAAAAGATAATATAATGTGTCAAATTAATCAGAGAGTTAAGAATGATATGCTACGTTATATAAGTCCTTTTTTACCATTCAGGCAAATTTTCTTCATTGTTTTGATTGTCACCACCCCAATTACGCCTGTTGTTCCAAGATTGGGGTTTATCTCCACTTGGTCTGTCACCCCAGTCACGGTCTGAGAAATGGATGAAGTACATGTTTTACTATATACATAAATTAATACATTAATTCATTAATTAACTCATATAATTTAAAACTCCACAGTAGCAGCTATTGAGAAGTTTTTTTTTTTTATATTTTACCCCATTTCTCGAGTTGACGGGATCTGCCCGGTTCTGAAGATCGCCACTCTTCGCCATCATCACGTGTTTGCGGTGATCGCCAGTTAGTATTACTGCCCTGTCGTTTGCTTAAAACATATAATCGCGTGTTAATATATTGCTGTTGCCAGACAACAATTCAGTAGAGGCTATAAACATGGCGTAACGTACTTTCTGTACATTTTAGTGGTCCAGTCTGTCTGGTCACCACTATTCCTGTTGGGATTGTTGAGGTTGGTATTAGTCCACGGACGACCGGGGCTACTCTCGTCATCTTGACCTCCACTATAAACCGGCATTCTTGGACTTCCCACATGCCACGGAGCCCCCCTTAAACAAAATAATAGGTATTATTAATGCCTCTTACGTCTCAGGGTGTCTTGTTTTTTTTTTCTCGTAGCTAATCTCGTTTGTACGCCTCGTCATAAAATTACAACCTAAAATGCTACTATTTTAAGATCTGACCGATGTTATTCCATAAATTATTTATTTTACGCAGTCATGGCCGTTACAACTGGCCACGAGTCCTTTAATTATCTGTCATAAGGGTTACAGACTGCCGACTCTGCAGTCTACTTAAAACGAGAACGAGATAGCAGTTCATCTGCTTCTCAGCTGTCCAGTAGCAAAGTACTTCAGAAACTCAGGTACCATCAACAAAATGATCAGTAACACCAAAGCGCTGCTAGCCTTAATTGAGGAGCTGGGTGGATCGTATGACACACTAGTCCGGTTGTCCCATAAGCAAAATACGTGCTTTGTAAGCATGGAGTTACGGTCCGCAGCCCGACAATACAATACATTCAATAATTTACAGACTGGAATAAAAAAGGCAAATACGTCGCGCCAATTTATCTTTAAAAAAGAAATACCGGCAGAAATGAATTAAAATAACTACATACTCTAAATCAATAACTCAATTTTCAAATTGTATTTATACATAATATCTATCTAAAAAAAGTTAGGTAGGTTTAATCTATACTTTTATCATTGAGCCGTCAGCACATGTGACTAATATGAATGACCTACATTCAACATATTTTTGTGTTACAATTTATATTATTATATTTTACTACTGGTGGGATGGATGAATAAGTGTAAATAAAAGGTTTTATAGCGCAGCTGTCTGTATCTATAAGAGGGTGCTTTAGAAATACTGGCCTAGTTGATGTTGTCCTTGAAAAATACACAGTAATGTGAAACAATACCTGCGATCTTTTTTTAAAGTCAACATGTTTGGCACGGATATTTATTATTAAATGCATGTGAGCGTAATAACAGCCACATGGATCGATCATGGGTTAAGGGTTACCCCAGTAGGTCGTTTTTCCACACAAACACACTGTGTGCGATTACTTTACTGTTTACGGTGTAAATCCAAAACAAAAAGAAATATTAACAATTTGTATTGTTATTATCTAGCACCATAGCCTAATAACAGGCGACTGATGTCTGTCAACACATCTGACCTAAAGATGTGATACAGCTCGCCACAGAACAAATTTCAATTAGTTTCGACCATTTCTGTGAGCTGTAAACACATCCAAGTTTGTGAATAAAAAATAAGATAAAGTTTTTACAAAAAAAATAATAACCGACTTCACTAAAAAACAAAAACACTATACGGTATTGTTTTTCTTATTTAACACCGACTTCCGAAATTAAAGTTATTTTGATCCTTTTAGTGTTTTTGTTTTTTAGTGGTCGGTTTCTTTTTAAGTTTTTTATTTCACACTTTTAGTTGCGGCACTCATAACCAGAGTGCCTATTTCTCATGACAATTCCAATTAACGCAAACACTGCTAGGATAAATTGATTTATTATGAAGTTCCCGAGTCTACCTTTCACCTTCCGGCTCCATTATCAGATCAGTTCGATAGTACCTTATTGCCAAAATGCATCTCATGACAATTCTAATAAGCCCAAACACGGCCAGGATACATTGATTAATTACGTAGTTCCGATGCCTATCTTCCGGCTCCATCATCATCATGTCACTTCGATGATGCCATTTTCAACATAAATATTCAGAACCATTTATTTGGTTGTATTGTCATAGTCGCTTTAACTGTCTTCATTGTGATATCTATGTGAGTATGAAGTTCCGTTGGCCATTTCTGGCCTTTTTCATCAATTCCACTTCATCAAATGTTACTTTTTGACTGCTGTAAATGCTTAAGTTCTCGATGAAAATACCAAAATCACTATATGGTTGCCTATAATATTTAAGGAGTTCCCTCGATTCCTCTTGGATCCCATCATCAATTTTTTTTTATAATACTGCTTAAGGGGAGCCCAGCTAATTTGAGCATTAACCTAAAAATAAAATTTAAAAAAAATAATCGCTTGCGGGATCACGATTGTGATGCGGGATTTCTAACTAAAATAAACCATAATCCACATTACAAAGCGAAAATTATCTTGTTTGCCTGTTTGTTACCGTTTTCATATGAATTTGGATAACTTTGGTCTACTCACACGAGTAGACCATGCCTTGGATTTGGCGTAATTTCCGACTTTCATACAGTCGAAGCCACGGGCAGAAGCAAAATTATTTTTTTCACATTCAATCAAATTCAAATCATCTTCTTCTACTCAGTCGTGCACTCTTGACACGAGTGGTTGTGGTCATTACGGGTGATATGCCCGAAAAACTTGAGGATCATTATTTTAAGATCATATACACCACTAATTTTTAATTAGTATAAATACTTATGAGCCCCGGCGTAAGCCGCTTGCAACTGCAAGTTGACGCGTATGCGTATTTACATTCTGTACATCGCCAGAACGCATCCATAGGAAACTGCTTACGTATAGATTGTAGTGCAGTTTTTAAATTTGCGATTACAATGTATACAAGTGTAGTACGCAAATACTCACGTATACTTTGTAGTAGCCAAAGTAACTAGCCTTGTTCCATAATATACAGTGCTAGTACGCATGCAAACAAGCGGTTTTTTGTTGTCTCTGCATAGTTTATTATAAAAAAGTGGTAAATGCGTTTGTTTACTTAATACAAATGTGAAAAATGATTACCAAAGACACTGCAAGAGTTTTTACTTAGTAAATGTGGTGAAAACAAAGAAAAACTGAATTTGAATCTTCGGAAAAGTTTGAAGTAATCATTAAGTGCAAGCTGGGAGAACAGAACGAAGATTACTCTGAGTATTGTAAGAAATCATCTGAATATTGATAATTTTTCTATTTTTACTAACACGAATTGGATATGAACGAGCTTATGACCTTGAACACCTGGACTGATCTTCATAAATTGCAGCTAAGAATCATCTCGATTAGGACAATTTTTAAACAAAAAAAACCGCATCAAAAACCGTCCACTCGTTTGGGGGCTACGATGCCACAGATAGACATACAGACACATCAAACTTATAACACCCCTCTTTTCCGTCGGGGGTTAAAAATAAAACCAAACAAAACGAATCAAGGTAGTTAATAATATACTCCTATATTTATTATTCTATATTTAATGCTATACTAATAATAATTCCTATGGTGGCGTTTTGACCGTGTATAAATTGGAAAGATGCATGTGCGCGTCTAAGTTACAAACTATACATGAGTAGTACGCAAAATTCGTGTATACATTGTAATCTCAAATTTAAAAACTGCACTACAATGTATACACGAGCAGTTTCCTATGGATGCGTTTTGGCTATGTACAGAATGTAAATACGCGACGCGTATCGCGGAATATAGCTATCTCTGTTTGACGCAGTGCGCAGCTGTGTGTGTATGTGAGCGTATTGCAATATTGTTAGTAAAATTAGGTATGTTCATTATTTGCTTTATTTTTGCCGAATACTTTAGGCCGGGAATCGTTAGTGAATGTACAGACTAGTAATGCGTTTTTTGGAAATTTTATTATCGTGCCGATATCTGAACATATTAGGATAACTAGCACACACTAACAAATCAGAAAATGTTATGGAGCCGAGTGCTTTTTTTATAAGTGGGAAATCAGTCAATGAGTTCAGTCAATAAATCAGGCCATCGGCGGCAAGGCAACGAACTCTCGCGCCGGTCCCTGGTACAGGTCATATTTGGAGCGAGCAGGAATGGCAGGTTGTCGTCTCCTTCTGCGAAACAGTAATACTAGCGAAGGAGGCAGCCACACGCACGCGGGAAAGGCCCGCACGCCCCAGCCGCCGGAATCCCGACCCTAAATTCCAGTCAATGTGGGCGTGGGCTTGCGGATGGCGAGCAATGGGCAGCTCGCCGTCCGGCCGTTCAGATCGAGCCCGAGTCGTTGACGGCGCGTAATGTTCCACGTGCGCCTCAAGGAGATGTCAGCAAAACCGTAGGGGCCCAGCAGGGTCGAAGTCTACTGGGGCCAAGGGTAGTGTGAAAGCGAAATCCGGGGCCCTGGGACGAAGGCAAAGAAGGAATAGGAGTGGGTTTTTAGTGAGTAAAAGTCTGACACTATCTCTCGCTCCGCCCAAGAGCGAGATTTGTCATTAGATGATTTTCCCACCTTAAAAAATAAAAAAGCCTACTAGGTTCGCTTCTGAAAGGAAAACCTGGGGCCCTGGAACGCAAGACAAAAAGGGAATATAGGAGTCGATTTTAGTAAGTAAAAGTCTGACACGCTCTTTCGCTCCGCCCAAGAGCGCGAGAAATCATTGGATGATTTCTCACCCAAAAAAAGTACCTAAGCATTTGAAGTTTAGTAAAAGGAATATATATATTTATTAGTTTTGATGTTCATAAGCATATAAATAATTTGCATCACAAAAAAAAACAAAAAAAAAGTAAACGGAATACAGAAAGTCAATAGAAATATTACAGTAAAATTACAACGCGACCGAAGTAATGACATCACTACACACTGACACTGACGCACACACACACTCTCGCTTGCCGCGATAGCACTACTAACTCTTGGAAATTTGGGATAAATTTGGATGTGTTCCGTAATTCCAAAAAAGATGAATGAAAACCTAATGTTTTTTCATTTTTTTTTCTATAATTTGTAACTTGATAATATAAACTATGTTCCTACGGAAAGAATATTAGAAATATTGTTGTTTATAATACAGAAAAAAAAACAAAATGAAAACATGCCATTTACGCTACAAAAATATGCGAAATGAAATTCGCTTAAATTTCGTTTTAGGTAAGTATTTTAAAAAAAGAAAGATGTAGGAACCTAGATAAATATTGTCTTAATCCGAATATCATCATAATATGGTGGAAATATGCTCCATCTGCAAATGATTTTGGTATTACGTTTATATGGATAATTCAGCTATCGCCGTCGCCTTAAAGGGCTTATTAGAAAAGGTCTTGTTATTGTTTAAGTAAAGTCTCAATAAATAATATTCATAAACAGCAAAGTTTAGCGTTTAATTGTATCCCAAAATGTCACTAAATTTATGGAAATGTTGCACAGGGTATTGAGTTTGAATGAATAAATGACGATCAAAATGGATAAATGCTGCGCGTGTACATTGTTGATCGAAGCTGCGCGTAGTATTTTCTTGTAGCAATTGTTATGAATGATTGATTTTATTATGAATTTACCAATTATGAAAAATTTTCGTGGACAATTTTGGGATTTCGTTTTTTTTTACTTTTGTCTACAAAAATATGATTAGTAACGTGTATGGATAAAGCCCCATTTTTTTTTCTATTTAAAAAAATAGGGGTGTATTATTATATATATGTACTACGTACTAGATTACGCATGTAGTACACTCACTTTGTTCGACTCAGGTGGACTGCAAACCGTACACCTGATATTAGTGCGATTTTGATATTCATTCATTGTTCGAGCGGAGCTAATAAATTCGAATCACAGAGTGAACTTGGTCGTAAATAAAATTTAGTTGTCAAGTAAGTAATATTACTTGTTGTTCAAGCGATTTAACCTTTTCGACGCCCATCTATATAATACGCGATGTGTCCTCTAGCGCCACGCAACAAATGTATAACGTATCTATAGTAAAACGTAGGGATGGGATTAATGTCCTATCGACAAATAATATTATAAGTTGAAATTAATATTTATTCACCAATTTACGAAGCTAAATAAAAACTGATAAGTACCGTATTTTCATATTTTGTTTTATTTCATAAAAAAATCAATATGAAAACCTGGATATATTTCCCATAATAAAAGAAAAGAATTGTAAATTTATTAGTCGTGTGTTCTAGAAGGCACATCCCTATTTGTCTCCAAATGTAATCCTTCTACTTCATATCAAGTCGTTGGCGCTCGAGGCACGTCAAAATCCTTTCTGATATAAGGACGTCTAGATGTCTATGGTATTTTTCATTTTTATATTCATTGTGGTCGAGTTACACGTGCATAAACTCAACCGATTCCTGCATAATTTATTTCATCTGCGGTACTACAGTGTTGCTAATTGGTGACTGGAAATAAGTAAAATAAATAATAAATTCTTCAAATTCTACTAATTGAAATGTTACATATAGATATAAAACATTATCATCTTCGTTTTTTTCGCGTTGAATATTCAGTTACCATTTTGTAAACTGGAATCACATGTAAACACATTAAATCGATTAAGGATACCTAGGTATTAGGTACTGAAGAACCTATCTAATAGTATATTATAATAAATGACATAATATATGTATACCTAACACTTTTCTTTAGAGATCGATACATCGAGTACAAGATTAAGATATAATAATATAATTTATTTAAACCTCTGTAATTATATCAAATTCTGATTCAGACTCCACACCTTGTAAAACTCGCAATAATTCCTCATATTCACCGTCACTCATTTTTTTGTAAGAACACGTGCGCCAACGCAAGATGTAAACATTGCACTACACTAAAATGCACAAAGTCACTATGACCAGGCCTGGCGCACTCCTTACTGTAGGCTTGAATTTATACCTACGTCTCGGGGCCTCTTTTATAGGGCTAGTTCAGTTGAGTGTCACACGCGTGTTCGAAGTGCCGCATGCCGCTTGACGCGCGCTAACAAAAAATATTTTCGCATTTTAGAGGTTTTATTATAAATATGGGCACGTAAAAAGCCAAAAGATATTGCATAGCATATGGATGGGTGCATGAATAACAACAAAAATGTGGACTTTTCATTCTTTACTCTTCCAAAGGATCCCGAAAGGTAAGTAATTATAACATTTTCAACACTTTTAAAGTGGCTCTTATTTTATGATAATTATTATGTAGGTATAACAGGTAGGTTATTGTTGCAGTTTATAGACACGAGGACGATTCGTGTTCCTTTACGTATCATCATTTTTCGATATTAAGTAGATTCGTAATTTTTTGCTGGCGCGGCGGCCGGCGGTAATGTTTTTTAAATAATCGTGTTCACAATATTACTAATCGTGAATTACCTACCATCTTTTAAAAATTACCTACGAACGCATAGCCGAAACATAAAATAGATAAGTACTTAGGTAATTTTGTGGCCGAAATCAACAAAGTTATATTACAATATCCAAGTACCCTACCAAGCTACCACTTGACTTTACTTTTGTTCCATTTGTTTAGTTAGACAATTAGATACCTAACTAAATGTAAACAATCATAACATGTCTCTCTATAAATACATTTTAAAGTATGGAAATTACTACTTAGGTACATGTAAATCACCACGTAATTTTTAAAAAAACTCTGAATTTATTTTATGCTATAAAACGTAGTGTACCTACTACTAATTTCGCATTTTACGAAAATATATTTTATAGATAATATAGGTACATACCTACTTTAAAAGGCATTTCTTATCAAGAATGTACAGCACATAGCACAGAATAAGAAATAGTACAAGTACAGAAATTGCACTGCGTGATAGCAAACATACGAATTTAAACCTAATAACAACAGCGCTAATGAATAATAACTGGTTGAGATACATTATTCAAAAAGACAGAAACTGATGAAACTACCTAATCCTTTATTTGAAGAAAGCTGAAATATTAATTGATTAGGTACCTACTTTTGTAGAAGTGGCTGGGTGCAAACAATGACCATTATTTTGCATATTTGATTAATAATTTAATAATATTGTACAGTACTGTGTAGGTATTTTTTATTTATTTATATAAACCATTGCTTGACTGCGATCCCACCTAGGTAAGCAGTGATGCAATCATTGATGGTGAGCTTTATTAAGAGCCTATTCACTCTAGCTTTGAAGACACCTAAAATAATATTAAAGAACATATTTGAGCGTCAAAAAACGTATAATAATTCATTTTCTTTTTACTGTACCTTTTTATGTACCTATACGAGGGCAGTCCGATAAGTACTTAGCCTCATCGCCCGATGGCGCCACTATCGTAAGAAAAAATTACCATCGTGTAGTATATTCTTGTTGAGAGCTAAAATTTCAGTCAAATCAGACTTGAAGTTTTTTTTTTTATTACGTCTAGATACGGGCGTGTCAACGACCAGTACTGCTCTTTTTTTCATTTTTCTACGATTTCGCGTAGCGAAATCAAAGAGCGCTTGAATGCTGTTTACGGTGACTCATTACTAATACGACTGTCAAAAATTGATTTAATGTGTTCCAACATGTTCGCACGTCGGTTTTTGAGGAGTCACGCCCAGATGCCCCATAACGGCTACCACGGAGGCTAACGTGACAAAAATCCACGACCTCGTATAGAACGCCGATTGAAGGTGCACGAGATAGCTGAGATAGAGGGCATCTCAAAAAACCGCAAAGGTCATATCCTGAATGAATTATTGGGCATGACAAAGCTGTCTGCGCAATGGGTGCCGCGATTGTTCATTTCAGACAACAACCGCAACCGTGTGACCACTTCACAGCAGTGTCTGACGCTGTTACGAGTACAAAGGAGTTTCTGCGTCGTTTTGTGACCGTCGAGGAAACATGGATTCACTGGCACACACCAGAGACCAAAAAACAGTCGCAACAGTGGATTTCACCCGGCGAACATGTTCCCAAGAAGACAAAGACTGTCCTACCGGCCGGAAAGATGATGGACACCGTTTCTGGGATACACAAGGCGTGATCTACATCGACTACCTGGACAAGGGCAAAACAATCACAGTGCTCCACTATGGTGAATTATTGGGCCGATTCGACGCGGAATTGTAGAAAAACGGCCCATTTGGCGAAGAAAAAGTACTCTTCCACAAAGGCAACGCACCGGCTCACACCTCCGCCGTCGCCACGGTCATATTAGCCGAATTAGGCTACGAACTGTTGCCCCACCCTCCGTATTCTCCAGATATGGCCCCGTGCGACTTCTTTCTGTTTCCAAACTTAGAAAAGTCACTCACCGGGCAGAAATTTGATTCCAATGAAGACGTTATCGCCGACACTGAGGCCTACTTTGCAGACCTCTAGAAAACGTATTTTTCAGACTGGTTAAAGAAGTTAGAGCATCGCTGGATTAAGCGCATCGAGCTAAAAGGAGAATATGATGAGAAATAAACGCCACTTTTGAAAAAAAAAACTTTTTTCTTTTGTAGGCTAAGTACTTATCGGACCGCCCTCGTATATCGTTTATCTATGTACATAAAAGGAGAAACTGACTGACTGACATATCAACG
This sequence comes from Mythimna impura, assembly GCA_905147345.3. NCBI lineage: Eukaryota > Metazoa > Arthropoda > Insecta > Lepidoptera > Noctuidae > Mythimna > Mythimna impura. The sequence continues at coordinate 37,142,308 of LR990339.1, forward strand.
CACAGCCGAAACTACTGGAACTAGGAGCGTGTTTGCACAAGGTTTTCTTTTTATGACGTGGGCCAGCACTAAGAGAGGATTTTCCAAAATTTTATTTATTTATTAAAACTTTATGCACTAGTATTGAACACTGTACAAAGGCGGACTTAATGCCTTAGGTATTTTCTACCAGTCGAACAAATTTCACCCCCTAAAGGGATGAAACGGGGATCTAAAATTTATATGGAGAAATCTACTTTAACGGGGGCGAAGCCGCTGGCAGAAGCTATTAATACGTACAGAGTGAATACCAAATTTTGTAAAATATTAAAACCATGCATGGTAGGTACTCGTAATTTTGAGCAACTTTTATGACGATTTTCAAGTGAAATTAAATAATTTCGCGTCTCAAAATCTCGTCATTACATTTTGAATACTCTATGTATTATTTTATAGGTAAAAAGCTGTGTCTCGTCTGCGGTATAAAATCTATAAGGACGACATGTGGTTACTACGTTGAACGGCACGCGTGTGCCATGAAATTCACGGCGCTTAATTAAGACGTTTTGGTTGCGAGAAAAGTATCCTTTAAAAGCGATCTAGTACCGTATATTTTTATAGTTTTGTTAGACGACATAATGCAAATCTAAGGCTGCAAAGAATTTTTGTAGAACAAAAATTCTCTCACTATCACCTATCAGTTTTGACAAAATAATTCCATGAACGTGCTTGTCTCTCGCTAGAGTATATGTCAATGTTTAAGCTATTTTTTTATTAGAACTTACCTCCCCATAGACGGCTGTCGTATATAAGACCCACGGGCCCTGCCGCGTCCGTCATTACTGGCGCCTCGACCTGCACCACGTCCTAACATGAATCTGTCACCAGACGTCATCCCGCCTATAAGCGGAGCACTACGCAAGTTATCCCTCTGTAACAAAAAATAGGATAAACATTAACATTTATATATCATTTTATCTTTTTCTTCCCAGTTAAAACAATAAGTGGTGACGGGCGGCCATCTCAGGGGACAGTATTTTGTAAATTTTGACGTTCAAAAAGTGTTGATACTCCCAACGCTAAATTTGAATCATTTTGATTTTTAGTTACTTGAAAGCGCTTTTAGTGGTGGACGCCCGTTTTGGGCTACTGTCTATGTAACTGGCTTTTGGTTTTAACTTACTACATCATCTTCGAATGTGTTGTTTAATGCAACAGGTTGCTTCCCGCGCGGCTGATACAAGGTATCGATCAATTTTAATTCCGATGGCGCTTCTGCGTTTCTGTCATATAAGGCTAACATCTCTTCTCTGCCATATCTGTTAATAATATAATACTGTGATATTAATACTGAAGTAAGTATACAAAATAACACCAAAATTAAGAAATCCTGGTTGGTGGAATGGACTGATGTGGCCAAGTCATACCTTAGTTTGGCTAAGAGCACCTTTGGTTGTCCATTGTTTGAATTGTTTGTATTTGCTGCAGTGGCTGACGGCGAGCTGGTTGCTGTGCCTCCCCCGGTCGAACTGCCTGACGCCGACGTGCCGGGATTCGAGCTGGCGTTCTGATTATTCGACCGAGCAGCGCTACGCTCTCTGGACATATTGCGCAGCCACTCGGGGCCAAACTTAATGGGATTGTTACGGTCACCCATTATAATTGTTGAAGAAGATAATATTGAACGAATTTAAGAAACCTGCAGGCAGGAACAACTGAAACAAACACATAAAATAAGAAGTGATGTCAAACTTCAGGTACCTAAGAATGGACATGAAAATAAAAATATAGTAAAGGCTAAATAAATGTATGTTACTAAAAAACGATTATTCATAAATAGTTATCATTAGATTACAGAAATTAATTGTTTACCACTATTGATGGTGTTTCCCAGTAAATGTCGTTTTATGAAGTGCATTAGGAACTTAACCATAAAGTAAAAAACAATTTATTTCCAGATTGTACATCGTAAGCTGTATGACTCCATGTCGAAATGAAGTACAGTTGGTACTACATAAGCTTTATGTGAGTACTATTTTTTATTCAAATGGCATTGATGCATAATTCATAGAGTTCAAGGTTACTCGCACAACGGGAAAACTCGCAAATGCACATATATATAATTCATCTTATTTTTAAGATATAAGTTTCCATTGCAACACACTCGAAAATCAGTTTTAATTAAGTCTATATGTAAACTAACAAGTAGGTTATACATATTAGGTTAGTTTAGTTGATAGATTTCATTGCAAAATATAATTTTTAAAATGATTAAAGTAGCTGTTACCCAAGTTTCATTACTAGTGATTTTTTTTTCTTAAAACTTCTACCATTTACAGGTGCGCACTTGCTAAAGATTCATGCTTTAGGAACTCATGCAAAACTAGTCTTAAAATTAAAGTCTTTCAACTAAAGTCTTTATCTTACTACCCTTGTCCTATTTTATATGGGGCCAGCGCAACACGTTTTTTTCTTCAATTCTACCCTGTCACCCATCACGCTATCACTGACTCCCTTTTCTTTCATATCACTTCTCACACGAACCATCCATCTTTTCTTTGGCCTCCCTCTCCTTCAATTTAAACCAAAATACGGAGAAATAAAAATTTATTAGAAATAGTATCACTGAACTGGTATAACTTGTTTACCTTGATAGAACTAATATTGCAAACAATATAACACACAAACAAGACGTGTTGCAACGCGAACTAAATCAGAGCTGCAGTGCAACTGAACCAAATAATAAATCTTAAACTTCAAAAGAAAATCACAATCCACCCATTGTCGCCAATTGTGCATGTGATTGTATCCTGAATCAGGAACCAGTCAATCCAGAAAATAACAATGAATGATAATTCAACTGTATTGCCAGGACATAAGGTCTAAAACAGAAAACCATCTTGTTTAGGTCACTTAACTGCAGATAATACAACTCAAAGGGTGAGCGAGTTCATTTATTCTTGTTGAATATCTCCTTAAGGAAATGTTATTGCAGTAAGGACTTATGAAGAAACTCAAGAAGTCATTTACATTTTGTTGAAATTGAAAACAGATTTTGGTGATAATTTAAAAACTATTTCATATTAATGTATAGGAAAAAAAATAAACAGCTTGTGACTGATTGACAGACAACGCTCAGCATAATATGCTTGCAATAGAAACCCAAAAGAAAATTGAAAAAATGTTTTCTTGATAACTGTTTTGTTTTTTTATTCCACCATTAAGGTGGAATAAAAAAAAACACTTAAAAAGCAAGACTAATTGGATTAAAGTACAGGAATGTAATCACAAGCTAAATAAATAATATAATTGCAATCGTAAACAATTAAACTACAATTTTTATGCACATATTCAGTGTTTAGATAAAAAAAAGTTCAATGGAACTTTAAATGTAGTTTTTATATGAATTTCTACAAGTTCCATTTTATATTTTTAAATAATTATAATGTAATACACCACAAACATTTATCAAACAATACTTTTCTTTGTATTGACATTGAAACTTATTGTAATAATCATATGATTGTTTGTCATTTGCATCGCAACATGCATAATAGAAATCGCAATTGCCCCCTATTAGATGCAATAAAAAATTACCTATCTGCAAAGAGGAATGAGTACGCCAGCAAGTGGTTCTGCCTTTAATATTATTTCATATTGTATCATTGTTAGTAAATAAGTATAAAAAGCAGTAGTCAGTGACCAACAAGACCAATAACGGAAATTCTAAAAGTTGACCCACTTAGTTTGACCCGTAATCTACTATTTAATTTTTTATTGTTAGTATTTTTGAGTTCTTTTTAAAGTGCATAAATAAATTAATGTGTGATAATGAATATTATTAAACTCACTTAAATCATTATGCCAATGCATTACCACATGGTCTTTGTGTAGTGGATCACATAAGCAAAGCTCATGATAGAATTTGTAAAAAATAAGAATACTTTTCTATTATTTAGGTGTAGTAAATTGAGATGATCTGATCCATTGAAGTTATGAAAAGGTATATTGAATTACAATAGCTGTCAACATTCTTATTGCTGCTAGAATTCTAGTATAACGATGATTTAGCAAGAATGTTAATAATGACAAAAAATCAAATTATGTGTTCATAAAATTTTGTTAGATTGAATGTTGATTTGGATATTTCTGATTGAGCAGTTAGGACACAGTAAATAATAATATATAAAACAAAACTACAACTAATTTAGACAAATAAGTTCTATTTGGTACTTGCAATAAAAACTAGTATAATCATAAACTTACGCTATCTTCCCAAGGGGGTAGGCAAGAACTAGTTATTCAAAAAGTTTATTGTGATTGTGTGAATACAAGGTACTATCACATGTTTTAATGTTAAAATATTTACCACGAAACATCAATTTGCACGTACTTAGGTATTTATTTTGAGTTTCAGCAACTTTTAAATTTCAAATAAGTTTCGAGTGTGCCTATCACTCAATAATATCACTTCAACATGGGGTATGTTGTTCAACATACCCCCAAATATAAAAATATAAAAAACAGTCGTTAATTTAAAAAAATATCATTAAAAAAAAAATTAATAGGTTCATTTACAGCAGCAGTACATCGAAAACACAAAACTTTAAAACTTTTATCAACTAAATAACAGTGAAGAATAATAATGGTTTTGCACAGGTAGATAGATACCTACCAACGTAGATTAGCTCAGCACCGATTGATATAAAATCACAATAGAAACAAAGTGCTGCAGCGATTCCGTTCAAATCACAATATTATTACAAGAATCCATTTGTTACGAAAACACACTGACAAACCATAAGCACCTCGCGTATGAGACAAACGGATTGAAACGAAACACACAATCCAAGAGTCAAGGTGGCAGTAGGTAGGAACAGAATTACCATACGTTTTCAATAAAAAGAAATGGTCCCGCGATTTATACGTTGTTTATTTTCAATAGGAGTACCGGATCGTATCGAAATTGCAATAAGTACGGAATTAGATTATAATTACCTAAGTGCTTGAATGATTCAATATCAAACGCACGCACGGGGACGGCAATATGGCGGCGGAGGTAATGTGAATAGTGGAGTGAAGTTATTTTTTTTATGGTCCATCTAAATGTTACCAACATCTCTGAAATTATGGTCCATATTTTTCTTCCACTATAAACTTTTTGTTTATCATCAAATATTGTTTTTGATTAAACCTATTATAAAAGTTTAGCAATTAATATTATGTAACATTTTTCTAATTATCTATCCAGTAAAACCACTATTATAGTATCGCCAGGATCGTCTTTGCGTTTCTCCGTCCATCCGTCCAGAAACTCTAAAAAGCTTAGCAATGTTTTATTGTTTGCTTGAAAACAAAAAAAATTTTTTTTTTTTTGCTTATCTGTTTCATCATCTAAAGATGGATAAATTCCATGAAATTTATTGGAAAAATTTTACTTTTGAATTTCAATTACAAGTGAAAAATATTTTTTTGGAAGTGTGAACCTGAAAGGTATTCTAAAAAACCAATTTTGTCATTTATTAAGCGTTTAATTGCTTAAATATCAACAATGGAGCGAAATCAACAGAAAAAATAGTGTACGTAAAGTTGTTAAAAAATATAAGGCCCGTTTTGACATCTGTCAAAACAAATAATTACGCAAAAAGAATACTCGCAATACATTCGATCATATTATTTAACGCGCCAAAAAAATGTATGCATTTTTGTAAAACACTACACAAATAATTAATTATGATTTTATTGTTTCTTTCAGTTTCGTTCCAAGTTACATTTTAGGATATTTTTCAAATGTCAAAACGGGACTTTTATTTTTTAACGAGATTAAATAGTGACACATAAAAAAATCGTTTCGGAAACTCGTCGTCTATGAAGACGATAATGAAGGGAGATTACTCATCGATATGTGCATCCTGCCCATCCTAACCTAAGGCACTCAGGCCTGCGTGGCTATTGTGTAAGTCTGTTGAAAGTTCAAGTGATGATCACTTGTTAACAATGTGCATCATTGAACTGTCAAACAGCTAGTTTCGTATTGCCTATCTTCAGTGACGTCATTAGCCACTGGTGCCTTTGATAGCCACCGTAACACGTTTTGACAGATGTTATTGTATCGATACTATTAAAATTGCGATTGTGTAAGCTTTTGAAGCTGTATAATAGTCGATAAAATTTTAGAGTGGACACAATAGGCACCGTAAATTATAATTCACCACATTTCCACCGTAGTTTGTTCGTCACTTGTGGGATAATACCAATACCAATTTTATGAAATTGTCAGTTGACAACTAAGTTTAGTGTGCAACGAATGCTAGTTGTCAACTGTTATTGAAAAAGTTAGCCAATAATCCCCCTGGTCGCTCACCGAATTGCAAAAGTTTTACCTAGGACTTTGCCCAAGAGTTAGAACAAAAATATTATTCACTCAATTTGAAATTTTTCACGCAAAAGTGAAATTTTTCATATTTTTCAAATATGTTTCATTTCATTAAAATTTTAAAAAAATATACATAGTTCCATCTAGTAGCGTAGCTAGTCTATTTGCTTTAATCTTTGCTAGTCCCCGAATTAAATATAATGTTATTTTTTACAATATAGGCGAAGGGCGTATATTATAATAGTACATTATGATATAAGTGTGTAATGTTAGTGATTACCGTCGAGGCGGTATTTAGACCCGAGCCGTGGCGAGGGTCTTAAGAGAGCCAAGAACGGTAATCATTAATTACTCACGTGTGTCATACGACGTTTTTCAATACACTTGTGAAGAAAACAACAGTAAAACTAGTAAAATTTTCTGTGACATGGCGGTAAAAATCTGTTTTCATAAGCGCGGCATCGCGCGCATCATTTTTTTTATTTACCCCTAGAGGAAGGCTAAGGTATTTTGATCATACTGCCTAGCCTTAGAAAAGTTTTCCGTAGTGACAATACATCAGCAGGAGTCACCCGGGTGTTGAGAGTAGCAGGATGATTCTCGGCCACCGCAAATGTGAGCTTGCGGACGGCGAGCAAAGGGTAACTTGTCGTCAAGCCGTCTGGCAAAGACCAAGCCCGACTCGTTGGCGAGTAGATATGTTGTGTTCGCGCCTCAAAGAGATGTTACCAAATAGACCGGGCTCTCCAGAGCCAATGCCTGCTAGGGCTGTGAGATTTTTGGAAAGAGTTACCTCCCATAAGTTTTGCCACGATGAAAGTTCTCTGCAGAGTTTGAGCCGGCCCTTGTTATACGGCTTTGTCGGAAGATTTTGAAGCAGAATAATCGGCAGGCTGGCACCACAGTCAGCAAATTAAAAATTTCTACAGAGTGATTTGTGACGTCATCTTGCTCAACAACGGTACTTATGAAGAATTTGCTAGAGAATAGGTCCAGTTTGATAATTTTTGGGCATTGCTCCTCTAAAGCGGGGTAGACCTTGACCGTATACTCCACCATGGCCTTTGGGCAATCCGCCGAATTTGAAACAAAAGTCTCTCGAAAGTCGAAACACCCACAACTGCTCTGTGTTTGTGACTTCACAAAACAATAAATTGACGGCAAACCAATCTCTCAGCCAATTGGGGCTATGACTGACACTGGCCTCCATCAGAATGTTGTCCCAGTGTTGGTCGCCACTCACTATCAAGAAGCTAACGACCGGATGTCGACGTCAGGCTGCAAAGAATGTTGGATAGAATATACGTAATACTCATCACATATCGGGTCCCGTACCTACTGTGTGAAACATTAACCGTAAATAATAAGACTCGCTATTATTGAGACGCATGGTAACCCTGTCGGTTTCCAATGCAGTATGTGGGACTACCAAAAATACGTCAGGTAAAAAGTTGCAGTTACATTTCGTGCAGGCGCTTTATTATTATTTATGTATTTTATTTATATTATTACATAACGCTATGTTATTAATAAATATTGAGTTCACACAGGAAAATTATTATTGTACGCCATAAATCGCCTGCACGAAATGTAACTGCAACTTTTTACCTGACGTATTTTTTGGTCGTCAAATTATTCAGGCGTAGAAAATGTCAAAAATAAAAAAAAAAATTTTGTAAAGAAACTAATAATATCTTCGTCACTTATTGTTGATTTTCGGAGGGACTAAATCGCGTAATAAATACTACTTTTATCAGAATGCTGAAATTCGTTATAGTTTTGGCGTACAAGCATGGTCGCGCCATTATAACGCGTTATAATGGCGGGGCCAACAATATCATGAAATTCCGTTTACACCGTGTGAGGTACAAAATTTTCAGGAAGGGTACAAAATAGTACTAAATGCACTAAATATATGTGGTAAAATCATTCGGATACAAGAGTTGGTCCCGTCATTATGACGTTTATCCACGAACTACTCAATCTTTCTGTGATTAGGTACCTACATTTGCTTGTTTTTTGGCGGAATTCCAAAGGGTGACATTTCGTGTGTTGTACTATGCAGAACTTGTGAAGAGTCTCTGAGACATTAATCGGACTGATCAACGTTGAACACTAAAATTGGTTTTTGAATAACGTCTCTGAGTGTGGCAATTGGTGTGAAGACGAACGACGATGAACCAAGACACTACCTTCTAACTTTCTCCTAGACAGCTTAGGGTACAATTCCTTCAATCCTTCATGGAAAAACATTTGCTCCTGAACTATACGACAAACTGTTCCAAATTTTTGCTTCGATCAACTTTAACCGTAACAGGAAGCACAGACTGTACATTTTTTTTGGGACACAATCCGTCACTCGAATCCAGGTCCTATTTCTAACGCGATGTCCACGCTTAACGCTCTCTTGGGCTCTTAACCTGATTGTGATGTGTTTCGTGTACTTGCTCCGTGGATGTGTTCGCGGATGAATGAATGAAGATCTTGTCAGATTGTTGTGAGATGAGAGAATGACTGCCGTGTTGTTATATTTTGCGCAAAAAAACCTTCCGTTAACAAATGTAAATGACCTTTGGCCGTGTTACTTCAAAAAACACATTTACTTTTTATGCCGTTTGGGTTGGTAGGCATTACTTGACTAAAGTTATAACAATTATATGGATAAAAAGTAAAATTTAAAAATAGGATTGATAAAATCCACTGTCTGTTCAATAAACGGACGTCTCAATACATGACCGTAATATTTCAGTAATATAAAGTGAAGGTCAGTATGTAATAAACTGCTTCGAAAGTGCTGATGTAGAAACCAGACTGTCAATAAAAAAGAAGTAAGAACGCAAAAATATGTTCGAATTTCTTGTGTACAGTATAAAATAAAATAATTAAACAAAACTTTTTTCTTGTGTACAGTATAAAATATCTAAAAAAAATATATCTGAGATTCGAATTCGTATATTCCTGCGCGCCGGTCTACTCACAAGACCACTGCGCTACGGTGCTTGTTGAATTTTGTCTAAAATAGGTGTTCTTAATAAACTTCTTAATTAACTGCTTGGCCCTTTATCGATGATAGCGTGATGATTTTGATCTAAAACATTTTTGTAGCTGAATGAAAAAAATATGTTATTTTTTCGTTCCGCCGCTTTGATTTTATTGGGTTATTACTTTTTATAAAGATGTGAAGTAAAAATGTCGATTATTTGTTAAAAATATGCTAAAATTTATTTTATTATTGTAATCGAAGTACCAAAGTTTATTATATGCAAAACAGACGACAAAAAACTCACAAGGATAATTATTATTACTGGGGATCGAACTCGCGGCAAATATCGTTCAATACCGACATTTTGGAATTTTGCTCACCCCCCATAGCAAATAGCGTGATAATTTATAGCCTATAAGTTGCCCTGACCTATAAGTATTATGAATGCAAAATTTCAACAGGATCGATTCAGTATTTTTGCCCCAACCGCAAACATCGGAAAATAATTTTACTCTTTTACTATATGTATAGAAAAAATCCATTTCAATTAAAATTGTGTTCTTGACGTTTCGTCCACATACGGACGTTGTAACTTGGCGACCGTGAACATAGGCTCTGCAAACTTTAGCGCATGTACACTCGTAAAAATACTGTTATTGACATTGTTTTAAAACAAATTACGAATAAAAATTTACTAATACAGGGACCAAGTACAAATAAAATAAATATTAAAACACTTTGAGACAGAAAGCTACAAAAATAACTTATGAATTAAAGAAACAAACCTAACACTACACAAAAAACTTAAAAATATAATAATAACAACCAACGAAAACTTTTGTCACCGCCTGTGCTCAAGACAGAGACAGCGACACGAAAATAACACCAATGCTAACGTGTGAGTGAGACATATTACTGCGTACCGAACATTGCCGAATAAGTACGAAGCTTTACGAAGTTACCGAAGAGAGATGTCCAATACGCGTGTTTGATGGTGTTGTTTAATCGATTTTTTTTCAAATCGATTTAAATTAATTTATAAAAATATATTTATATTCAATTTTCTATGGAGGTTTAAAATATTCTCAAACAATCGTTATTCTAGTAGTTGTTTATAAATAACTGATATTTAATTAAATCATGTCTTTCAACCAAGAAAATAAAATTTTATTAGTTTTTTTTTTCATTACAGACGAAATCTCGTTTACTAACTGCAACATTCAATAAGTTTGTAAATCTATTCCGTTCAATATCTCATAGAAACAAAAAGTAATAAATTCCAAATCGATAAAAATCGATTGTGATATTTGATTGAATAAAGGGTTGATTGTGTTTACATAGACTCAATCTCTGACCTAGACCTCCGCCCCGCGCACGTCGCCTCATGCCACCATTTTGTTCCAAAAAAACGTTCGTGCGCAGCCTTCTGCGCAAAGTTCGGGGTCGCCAAAATATAACTTGACATAACGGCCGTATTGTACACATAACTCATTTTATGTTTACATACGTGCATCTTTTTTTACTCGTTTTGCTTAAAATAATGCAGAAAACAATCACTAGTTCGACGGAGAGGCTTCTATTTAAAATGATTGACAAATTTAAAGATGCAAAAAGTGAATTAAATTAGGAACATGCGGAGAAAATGCGACGGTTGGATTCAATAATTTCATTTCTAGGTTAGTTTTTTTAATTTCTATTATAAAAGCTTGATATTTTTTGACTATTAGTAACAAATTGCAATATTACTCACACGGTGAATTATACTTTTCAGGAGGTTTCGACATTGAGTAGACGAAACTCCTAATAATGAGAACAGTAAAGGACATGGAATATTTCGGATGCGCCAAAGAGATTTAAAGATATATTTAATGTCTTTGGGATCCAGCGAAGCTGCGGCGGACATTTGAACGATATTATATTCCATACATAATTACATCAATCGGCCATTCAAATGTTTAATAAAATTCGATAACTTCCGATTCTTTCGATTATTTACGATTTCGACTATTCGATAAAGATTCCAGGGAAGTGCATAATGAAAGATCTTTTATTTCACCGCCCACATGTGGCTGCACTACTCCACACATGATTGGATTGTTGTTGGTAGTGCCATCTTTCGTTGGCCAGAGTCTAAAATTGTTTGAACTATCTCGAAAAATAAGTGTTGTGCACACCTGCTTCTATAAACCTTTGGTCTAATGCAGAAGTGAATGGAGTACTATAAACAATAAATTGTACTAGTCTTTTATACTTCTTTAAATTAGGACTTCTTTAAATTCCATAAAATAAAAAACAGCTGAAAGGGATACAGTTTTCATCGCCGGAAAACGCGCTAGCAGCGTTCGAGAAGTGGAAGAGGAGTCTACGGCGGACTGGAAAAATGGTTTCGAAAATTGGTTCAGACGCATGAAACTTTGTTTAAACCACCGCCATAGAGGCTGGTGGAGAGTTCTTTGAAAAGATTTAATAAAAATATTTTATCCATAGAAGTTAGTTTTGTAGTTTCTCAAAACTTTCTGATTGTCCCACGTATAGTAAGATGTATACTTTATTACGTTATATTAGTAAGTTTGAAAGTACATTTTAAACTTACTGTACTGCCTTTGTCTTAATCAGACTGATAAAAAATTCAAAAGTTTTGATGGATGTTTCTTATTTTTCCAGTCTTAACTGCTTAACCTGATGATATGAGATGTTTGGCACAATGTTAGACACGGCTGTTTTAATTATTCGCAAATTGATTCCTTTGTGATGTAAAATTGGTGTAGCTTTGTATCTCAAGTGTCTGCGCAACTGGACAATATGTGGAATCATTGAAATTGGCGCGATCTCGGTAAAATAGAGCTGAGAATTTTATTGTAGTTTTAGCTACCTCAGCGAAGTTTGCTGAGAAGGCTGAATCGATACATTTGCTACCAAATACTTCAAAAACATTAGAATGTGTTACACCCGCATTCTAATGTAAAACAAAAAGAAACAACAATAAATAATAAAAGAATATTATATAGAAGAATATTCGAATATGGAAGATTTAAATACTCAAGAAACATGGACGAAAGACTAGGCGATATGGTTGAACGATTATAGCCTTTCCTAAGGGTTAAACAGAAAAAAAGTTAACGAAATAAAAATGACACTGACACTGTCTGACAGTCATGATCTGAGTAGTCTGTGGTCAATGTGGTCATGCATGAGTTTCAGCTATAAAATAGTACTCTGTGCCTCTGTGGTCATGAGTTCATGACTCATCGTAAAGTTCTTTAATACCTAGTTCATAGATTTAGAATTTATGTGTGTTAGTTAGTCTGTTATTACCGGTTATTACCTTAAATTTAATAGGCTCTTTGGTTATTACCAATTTACCTACTAACTCTGGTTATTACATAATGTCTGGTTCAGTCAGGGGACGTTCTGATTGATAAATGAATCCCCTTTTATTTTGCTCTTTGTTGCATAGACTCGTACAACCTGAACGATGAACTGATTTACTAAGTACTTAAATTGTGATTTCTGGTCGGCCTAGGGTCTAGATAGCTAGCGGTTCTGGCTTTATTATCTTTCTTGTATACACTTAGGAATTAGTCAAGTTTTGCGGCCATCATCTAAGTACCTATAACAAATGGCAGAACAAAAACAAATACAACAGATGGCAGAATTACTAGGAGTAGGTGTTAGTTGTGAAGTAATTAGTAAAGATGACCAAGTTGAAAATTGATCTAAACAACAAAAATATGGAAGGAGGGACCTGTTTTTGATGCACTCTCTAGCCATTGCAGAAGCTGAATATGAATGTAATGGGGTACATGCAGATGCCTGCTTCAAAACTTTTCTTGATGCTCTGAAGGATGCTAGTTGCGGTGATGTTCTTGCACTGGATGGTAACAGAGAAAATGGTTAAACATAAAAATTAAAGACATACCTTTTTGATTAGAAGTCACAGTGGTTACACTATCTCTATCATCCACTTTAATGTCTGATTGAAGATAGAAAATATTTATTTTTAAAGTTACTTCCAACTTCCTGAGGTTACTCAAGGCATTTATTTTGACTAAAAATGGATGGATATCAGAGAGACGAGAACCAAACAAAACTGAAGAACATGGAAGCAGCTTGCTCTCAAAAATGCAGCCAGGAAGAAGAAAATACAATGGAAGTTTCTGAGACTGATTCTGATTCATTAGGACGGCAACTTACAAAAATTTCCATTGCAGAATTTCCAGCGGTGACTGAAAACAATGACAGTAATCAAGCCAATCCTTCTGAGTGTTATGTCCCTAATGTTTCAGGGCAATCATTAATCATGGAAGAAGTAGAACCGAAACCCCCTGAACCATTTGAAAACCCTTTCAACTGATTTCTGCTAGTTCAAAAACTAAAATTTAAATTATATTTTTAATGCAAGGATTATAGATGTAGATTAATGCATTCAACAATGGTATATCTAATATAATGATTATGTAGTGAACTCTTTATTTAATCTCCCTAAGGCCGGCCGCACTCGATCGGTTTCCTAATTAGGTTTCTTGATCAGGAATTCAGAATCGGAAACCTAAATGCTTGGTTTACATAAAAAATGTTATTTTTTCCGTTTGGAAAAAATTGAGAACGTGTGCGCCTTGTTGAACATTTTGTATGTAAGCAGATCATTTAGGTTTCCATATTTGATTTCCTGATCAGGAAACCTAAATAGGAAACCGAATGTTTGCAACCGGCCTAAATAACCTTTTTAGTTCTGAGCATAAGAAGAATGGAATCTCAAAGTTTTTTGGAACAGATAGGTAATTTTTTTATTTAGCAATCAATGAAAGTTATACCTACAAATGCTAAGACAAGAAGTCTTGAAGCACAATCTTACTTCCACCCTAGCTTTCTTTAGTCAGGTGATATCTCTATCCCTCCATCACTTTAAGCTTAATGTATGTTTAAGATGAAGTGAACATGTACCTTCTTTAAAAAAAGCATTTATTTATTTAAATAATAAGTAATATATTATGTTGTCATCGTCTGATAACATGGTACCCATACCTACATGCAATGCACATATAAAGTAAATATTGAGGCATTAACAGGTTTTTACTGTGGTATCACTAAAAAAAACAGAATATGGACACTTTTTGTGTCCATTTTCTAGAAAGTCAGAAAAAAGGGCCCTATCTTTTTAAAGCTCAAGGTGGTCATCAGGACTAGGCTAAGGTCACTGTAACTCTTTACCAAAGAGTATGTAAAGCTAACACTTTACTCTTTACTGACTGAACCGACTCACTGTTTCGAAACATTTTAGTGTTCCGAAAGATTGGAACAGCAGTAATGTCTTAGATGCATCATTTGGAACGCTGAAATACTAAGTGACCTGTAGTCTTTTTAAAATTCAAATTAAAACGTTAATAGTGTAAATATATTTGTAATTAACGACCTGCGGGGCTATTGCGTGACTCTGTTGACAGTTCAAGTGATGATCACTTTGTTAACAATGTGCATCATTGAACTGTCAAACAGCTAGTTTCGTATTGCCTATCTTCAGTGACAAATTGCAGTGACGTCATTAGCCACTGGTGCCTTTGATAGCCGCCGTAACACGTTTTGACAGATGTTATTGTATCGATACTTTTAAAATTGCGATTGTGTAAGCTTTTGAAGCTGTATAATAGTCGATAAAATTTTAGAGTGAGAACAATAGGCACCGTTTTGTATAATTTACCACATTTCCACCGTAGTTTGTTAGTCACTTGTGTGATACGTAATACCAATTTTATGAAATTGTCAGTTGACAACTAAGTTTAGTGTGCAACGAATGCTAGTTGTCAACTGTTACTGAAAAAGTTAGTTAAGTTAGGGCAGGGGGGGGGGGCCTGGACTAAAAACATATAGGTATTTAAAATTATTCTAGAAAATTAGACCTACGGTTTGAGTGTATTGCGTCGAAACGACCTCAGTGTTTTTAATTCGGGATATGTGCAAAACCGAAATAAACCTATTAGTGAAATATACTGTGACGTTCCACTACAAGTGTACTCTGTAATAGTGAAAACAGAACTTAAAATAACAAACGGTTCTCAAGTTATAACCATTTTTCTATTGCAAGTTTTAAATAACGAACTCAAAGAAAAACACAGTGTTAACTAATTGGAAAGAGTCGCGATCTGTGTCGCTCTGTGTCTAACGCGATAACGTAGCGCGATCGCTCCGCCCACCGTACACGGTGAATCTCGGTGTTCGCTAGTTGGAAAGGATCGCGTTCTGTGTCGCACTGTGTCGTTGAGCGTCGTCTACGCACACGATATTTACATTTATTATTTAAACTTAAACAGTGCTTCCTTAAATGTTCGTAATTATTATTGTTATTTCCTAGCATTTTCTAATATGTGTGAAAGAAATATTATTGTAAACATGCATGGGGGAATGCTGGATGTTGTTTTAGTTCAGGAGAGTGCATGCCTACATGACGTTTCTGTATCAAAAGTCGAAGGTTTAGTACCCCCTGATGCGTATCATCCACCGTTGGACATCCAGGTAAAACTACAGTCATTCGATGAAAGTGAAAGGCTTGAACCCAGTAATGTGGACCGTAGTAGGGACTGGAATTTCAAAAAATGTAATCGTAATCTGCTTTACGAACTGCTTTCTGAGGTGTCTTGGGATGCAGTTATATCATCGAACGACGTTCGCACTAGCACTCAGGCTTTCTATGATATCGTTTACGGCTTATTTGACGCTTGTATCCCTAAAAAACGCCGAAACAAAAAGGTAACTAGAAGATATCCTATCTGGTTTACGTCAGATATTATTCGGGACATCCGGAAAAAAATTAAATTACATTCTGCCTGGAAAAAGAGTAAATGTGAACTAATTTACAAGCAATTCTCTGATTGTAGGTCTAGTCTAAAGTCTCGGATATCGACTGCTTATAATACCTACATTAGGCGCATCGAAGGAAACATTAGGAAAAACCCCAAAGAGTTCTGGCAGCATATTTCTAACCTTAGATCAAAAGGCGGGTTTGAGCCTAGCGTTACCCACAAAGGTAAAATACACAGTGGCGTAGCTGCTGCTGAGGCATTCGCAGAATATTTCGCGAGCGTCTTCCAAAACGAAGTGCCAAAGTTAGACCTCGAGAATATAGCCAACCCAAGCAACAGTAATATTAGTAATTACATTAACATTCTAAGCTTCACCGAAAGTGATATAAGTACCGGAATAAAGAAACTAAAGCCCGACAGTTCAATTGGTCCTGATAGGATTCCTCCTTGGTTCCTAAAAGAGGGAGAGGAATTTCTTATTCAGCCCCTAAAACACATATTTAATTTATCTTTAAAATCCGGAGTGTATCCACCATCATGGAAGATTTCACGTGTGACTCCTATACCGAAATCTTCAAATAAATCATCAGTCGATGAATATCGTCCAATAGCGATACTGTGTTCTCCCGCGAAAGTGTTCGAGAATGTCCTACACCAAGGAATTTATAAGCAAGTGACACAGTACCTGTGCAATGAGCAGCATGGCTTTCGCGAAAAAAGATCCGTCACTACTAACCTACTTACACTGGTTAATTACATCTCTACTAGTCTTGATCGCAGACGTCAGGTAGACGTTGTTTACTTTGATTTCCAAAAGGCGTTCGACAGAGTAAACAATGACGTCTTGCTATCAAAGCTCAGCGCGATAGGTGTTGCTCCAGGGCTTCTACGGCTTATTGCAGATTATTTGCGGGACCGAAAACAATTTGTCAGATTAGGTTTGTACGAGTCACTCCCATACCACACTCGTTCAGGTGTGAGTCAAGGTTCGGTAGTCGGCCCTCTCCTTTTCATCTTGATGATTAATGACCTCCCCGATGTGGTTGCGAATGTTAGATCCCTTTTATATGCTGATGACTTAAAACTTTTTTATGAAATAAAATCTGAGCTCGATTGCCAAGTCCTGCAAGCAGACATTGATTCAGTATATAAGTGGAGTTTAGAAAATAAAATGGAATTTAATAAATCAAAATGCTACGTGATGTCCTTCGGTCGAATGCGGCACCCAGTCAACTTTCTATACAAACTGAATGGAGATACAATTACAAGAACTGATTCCATGAAAGACCTGGGAGTCATATTCGACCGCAAGCTCACTTTTCACAACCACATCACATCAACTGCCAAGGAGTCCTTCAGGCGCCTTGGTTTTGTTTTAAGGAACTGTCGTGATTTCCACAACTCCCACGTTATCAAGCTTGTTTTTGGGGCATTAGTCCGTAGCAAGCTTGAGTCTAGTGCGTGCGTATGGAATCCGTATGAGAAGCAGTATGTATTAGCTTTAGAGAAAGTACAAAAAGCATTCCTCAGGTACCTTTACAAGCACTCGTTTGGGTTTTATCCCTATTTGTATCGCACTAAATTCTTGTTGGGTTGCTTAAATTTCAACTCCCTAGAAGTAAGACGGTCGCGCGATCAGATGACTGTAGTATTTAAAATTCTTAGGGGGATCATTGATGATCCTGATCTGCATAATGAAATATGCAATCTGTTCGTCCCAGACAATTACTGTCGTGGCAGAAAACATCGTTTACTGGCTGTTCCAACTTCTCGTACTATCGCACATTCCAAGTCGCCTATTCCTCGGACAATAGCCACCATTAACGCTCTCCTGAACTCAAACACAGGTCTTGATGTGTTTGCGGATGAATGGAAGCTGATAATGTCAGAATGTTTGAATTTTTGTGAGAAGGATGCATGACTGAGTTAAAAATTAGGTATAAGTTTAAATAGTGTAATTGGCTTCGGTCGTTCTATTTAAATAATAAATAAATAAATAAATAAAATAAATTCTTAAATCAAAATTCAATTAAATAAAACTGTTAGTGTATATGACGCGACGTAACAGACACGATTCACAATAGTCGGTGTCTGTGTTCGTATCTTTTGAGCCATTGTTCCAAATTATACATATCATCTAACATTTCTCTGTCTCAGTATGACTATGACACGATGTTCCAAATTATACATATCACTGTTTCGGAACATTTCAGTGATTCAGATGGATGCAAATGTTCCAATCGCAAAGATAACATACTTTTCCCACGCCTAGTCAGGACCTTTTTTCAGGAAGGTCAGGGAAATTGAGGAAAGTCAGATAAAAGAAAGACTATGAATTATACTTATTAACAATGTTTAATTACGGCAGTTCCACATAAATTGATCGGTTGTTATATATGTAAATATCATAACTTCCGATTTTTTCATTTAAGTGAGATTCATTTAACTGAGCCTAAATTGCATATTTCTCGCAAGTCTCATTATGGGCATCCAACTCGACATACATTTTCACTGTTTATCATACAACCGCTCTTACGCGAGACTTTATTACACATTTTTCATTAAATATTTTGGAAACACAGTAGGTATCTTGTGGATATTATCTAGTCTTCTATTGAAATCAATTTATAAATTTGTGTCAAACTAATCCAGTAAAAACCTCTGAAAATCTGCTATTTTGCATGAACTTTGACACTTTATAATTTACCTACTCAAAAATCAAAAAAGTATAACAATAGAAGGCTTGCTTTAATCAAGATTCTGAATGACGACATTTTTTTTCAAAAACTTTTAAAAGCGTTCACTCGAAATTACGCACTATTTGGCCAAAAAACCATGATTTTCAAACCCGTTTATATCCGTTAATGATTTATTGTACAAACATGTGATTTACCAATAAGATTCAGATTCAGATTCAGATTTCATTTATTTGCTTAAACATGAGTGTACATACAATTATTATAGTAAACCAAGTACATGCAAGGTGTTACAATCAATGGAGTTGTGCTAACATATTTACCATATTGTCATGGTGTGCAAATATTATTGTATAATGTGTTTAGGATTAAAAATAATATAAACATTCGATTTAGAAAATAAGTTAAATGTTAAACATTAGAATATACTGCTTGACTATAAAATTAGTTACGTTATACTAGAAATAGACAGCGAGCTAAAATAGACAGAAGATTACGTAAATTGCAAAACATTAAATTACAAAAAAAATAAAATCAATATATATATAATGTCAGAGTTGGTAAAAGAATATTTCTATTTATATAATAATCAAAAAAAAAAAATAAAAAAAGTGAAATAAAATACCATTATAAAAATTATTATTACCATACATTTCAAATTAATTAATTTATAATAAATGTCAGTTAAAAAAAAAAAAATGTCGTTATAAAATCATTAAAGCTTCGGTACTTGAATTAGCTCTCTCTGATCATACGGCTCAACTCCTTAAATGCCCTATAAAAACTGTCTGTTCTATAAAGCAATGGCGTATACTTAGACGTGACTATAACAACGACAATGTCAATAAATTTAAATCGTATTTATGTACCTAGTTTGACATTTTCAGATGTATATGAACCTAATAATCTTAATATAGCCTATAGTGCATTTACAGAAATGTTTTTGTGTTTATATAACCAATGTTTTCCAAAAATACCGATCTATAAGAAAGCATTACGGAAAAATAAATGGGTATCGCGGGGTATTAAACTCTGTAGTGCAAAAAAACGACATTTATTATGGCAATATCGATCGAAACCTACGCAAAAAAACAAAATTTTATTTAAAAAATATTGTAATACATTTAAAAGGATCATCTGTTTGACGAAAAAAGCACAGAATACTTATAAAATACAAACGTCTAGTAATCGATCAAAAACGACATGGCAAATTATTAATGACAATAAACAAAATATTCCTAAGAATAACATTGATCAAATTCGTATCAATACTAAAATTATCACGGACCCTAAACAAATTACAAACCTGTTTAATGATTTTTTTATTGACAAAATACAGCCAATTGCGACAGGGAAAAATGTCACTAATCATATCCTGAATAGAAAGGATTCCATGTTTATGACTCCGTGCTTACCTACAGACATATTCAATATTATTCTAGCCCTTAGAAACACTAACAGTGCAGGTTATGATGATGTTGTTTTTTTTTTTTTTTATTCTTGATAGGTTCGCGCTTGACCGCTAACTCACCTGATGGAAAGCGACGATGCGGTCGACGATGGAACGCGCTTACCTAGAAGTAACCTATTCACTCTTGACTTAAAGATTCCCGGGTTGTAGCCATCAGGAAAAACAGATTCGATTTTGTTGTGACAAAGATCGTTAAATCTTTCGCTGATATTGTGTCAGGCCCATTGTGTCATATAATGAATCTGTGTATTTGTGATGGAATGTTTCCTGATGCCTTGAAAAGATCGATCGTAAAACCATTACATAAGAAGCAAGAGAAAGACTTGATGCAAAATTACAGACCAATATCATTAATATCCGTTTTCTCTAAGATATTTGAAAAATATATTTCTCGAGAACTTAGTAAGTATATAGATAAACATGATATACTTTGTAATGAACAATACGGTTTCAGAAAAACTAAAACAATAAATATGGCGGTTTATGACTTTTTGTATAAAATTATGATATATATGGATAAAAATACCCCCATCTCTGCAATTTTCTGTGATATGACGCAAGCTTTTGATTATGTTCAGCATGACATTCTATTAAAAAAGCTTGTAGTATATGGTTTATGAGGAAATGTTCAAAGACTTTTACAATCATATTTACAAAAAAGGACACAAACAACAAAAATAGCGACGATTAATGCAAGCACTAAACGTGAGGTGATTTATACATCTGGGGAGCGTACCGTCAACTATGGCGTACCGCAAGGAAGCGTATTAGGACCGCTTTTTACTCTTTACATTAACGATTTGCCTAAATATATAGAACACAGTATGACACTTTTTGCAGATGATAGCACGATAATCATTCCCTGTGATGATAAGCACAATTATGAAGCTGATATAAATAGCACATTAACTAAAGCTATTCTTTGGTTACAAAATAATAACCTTAAAATCAACTTGAATAAAACGGTAATAATGCATTTCAGCCAAAGACAGTTAAAATTTCCAAATTTTAAAATTAAATATAATAATAATGAAATTGACGAAGTAAATTCTACTAAGTTTTTAGGATTAACGGTGGATCGAAACTTAAATTGGAAGGCACACATAGAGGTCATTAGCAAAAAATTAAGTAACAGTTCATTCGCACTATATAAACTATCGCGGATTCTTAATACTGATGTCCTATTAACTACCTATTACGGCATAGCAGAGCCGATTATCAGATATTGCATTATCTTTTGGGGACATTCTACGGATAGAGATATAGTTTTTAAAAGCTCAAAAAAAAATGCCTCAGATCCATATTTAGACTAAAAACGACAGATAGTTGCAAGCCATTTTTCATAAACTACAAAATCTTGACTTTACCATCAATTTATATTTTGGAAATTGCGATATTTGTTAAAACGAATCCTAATCTATTTCCCCGGATGGCAGATGTGTTTCCTAGAAATAGACGTGACAACAGTCAACTCTGTCAACATAGGTCTCGGACTGCTCTTATGCGCAAGAGTGTTTTTTGTAAGGCTCCCATTATTTACAACAAGCTTCCGAATAGCTTAAAAGAGCTAAACTTAGAACTGTTTAAGAAGAAATTGAAATCTTTTTTAGCTAGTAAAGCATATTATGACGTCAGGGAATTTTTAATAGATTCACTTTATATTGACATAAATTATTTGATTAATACTTTACTAATTTCTCCATACATTCATTAAAGTTGCTAGCATTAGGTACCCTGTATACACATACAATTACAGTCTTGTACGACGTTAATTCGATGGCGCAACATTCGAAAACACCACTTGTAGATAATTTTGCTATTTTTTCCAGTTCCCTCCATTGATGTCAATTTTTTACGAGTATACACGCTCCACCACGTTTGCTTGCCTTGCGACTGAAATTCGCCGCCAAACAGTAATCCGTTATGTTTAGATGTTTTTCATATCCCTCCATCAGGAAATGCTCAGTAATGCACAAAATATCGACCCGTATATTCTTATCATGTAGCTCATGTAAACAAATTGAAAGATTGTCAGATTTTCCTAATAATCCAGCAATATTTTGGTGTAATATGTAAAGGTGCTTAGTCAAGAAAAAAGTTCTCATTTGATTTCATTGGTTCTTTTGGTTTATCTATATCAATTTGTGCTATGTCAGATTGTTCGGTTATACTAGTAATTAAATCTAACAAGTCCTTGAATATTCTCGATAGACCAAGATTGTTTATAGATCCTGTGTACTTATTAAACATGCTGTAGTCGTATTCGAGATTTAGATTGCTGTCTACGAGAAAGGCGTGACCATGCGTCCAAATATCCAGATACAGTAGGTTATTAAAAGTCTCTACTCGGCAATTAAAACGACTTGTAACAAAGGGGCACTTAAACGTAGGTAAACAGATTATTACGTTAGTATGCTGCACAGTTAGCAATACGTCTCTTATATGGAAGATAATGTCGTAGTAATTGTTGGTCGTCATAAAGTTTTCTTCACCCAGAAATAATATACAGAAATCATCGAGAGTAAATTCGAGCAATTTTGTCCCAAGATCTTTAAGCAGCTGTTTGGTGCATGCATAAGGTTTGAAATAATGGCACAGATTGAAGCCATTATCAAAGGTTTTCTCCGCTATGGACAATACGTTGTTCTTTTTATTGCTACTTAAAATACACATTTTACGTTTGGTGGCATTGCTATGAATTAATAGTTTGTCACTGCTACAGTAGCCTACTACAGAGTTTTTGTTACCCAGGATTTCCGGTACTTGCTGTATTCTGTTAATCTGATTTTCGTTAGTAAGTTGTTGTTGTGAGTGGTCGTCATGAGTTTCACTAGATTGTCTATGATTTTTCTTAAGTGCAGAACTTTTTTCTATGTTAGATAACTTGGAAGAACACATCTTTTTTGCTGATTTTGGTGTTCGAATAGTATTGTCAGCAGTTCCAACTTTTTTATAAATATCAATAATTTGCTTGAATTTATGTAACTCCTGTCTTAATGAAGTATTTTCAAGATGTAAGTTTTCTATTTCCTCATTAGCACTCAACAATTGTTTTTCTAGAAAGTATTTTTTTACCATTAACTCTTTAATCTCCGGAGATTCAGCGATTGAAGAATTTGGCAAACTTAGCATATTAGTATCAAAGAGTGACTGATCTGCATTGGTTAAATCACAAAGTGAGCTTGAACGCTGTGGTTTTCTGTGTGTAATATTATCAAAATGATCGTTCTCCATATTAAAATTATTGTTGTTATTAATTATATATGTCGATTTAAAAACTGATTATCAAATAAAAATTTATAAAATAAAATTTCCAAAAAGTTCTCCAAAAGTGTTTATTAGCGAATTACGGGCTATCGTTTTTTGAAATGTTGGTAAAAACATCTACAAAAAGTCACCAACCAGTGCGCAACTGACATTTGAACCAGCATTCAACGTCGCTAAAGTCGAACGCGTTGGCCTCGCCGCTATCTAAAGACTTAGAAAGTTCGTCGAAATATGTTATCTAGTTGTTTACATCAGGTGAGAAGTTTGCTGGTCATTCATGCCGAGGTCCAAAGGTCAAATTTGAATCAAACAAAGAGAATCCGTGTCTAGTTTGATCAACGGATTTTTTAGGAGTAATATTTAAAAATACACTCACTTGTTCACATTATTTTCCTTAACCTGTTTTGCGGATTTCTTCAATAGGGTTTTATTTATGTTGCGGTGTAATAATATAAAAGAAAACTTCACTAGTTATGGTGTTTGATTTCACTTGATATTTATGACAACTTCTGCGATTAAAACTAGATTGTTTTTATCACAAATATTATATGATGAAAGTCACACAATACTGAATCATATTTTCCATAAAAACTTTATGAAAAATGAGTTTTACTATTTAAAAAGATTTTTTGACACGGAGCTAATGTTTACACCGATATAATATAGTAATAATATAACATTAGTAAATATTCTTGTCTAACTATTTAAGTAGGATTTTATTTCAATTGATAGCACGCTTGTGAACTATATTCACATACCTATGTATATAGTTTTTTTTTAAATTTTACTTTCAGAGTCAATTTCGAAGCTTGACAACTTCTACAGTTCTAATAGAATTAAGAAACAAAAAATACAAAACAGTAACTAGAATCCTTAACAAAATAGCTAATAAGTATAGAAAAAGATTTATTGATTTAGTTTACTAATTAAGAAAATTAAAATAAAAACATTGTCAAATTATTAAGAAATTAAGGGTAAATAAAATGATCATTTGCACTGATTTAACTTAATTTTTAACCGACTTCAAAAAAAGGAGGAGGTTATTCAATTCGGTTGTAATTTTTTAAGCTATTGCATAGCTTCTATCGAGGGCCTTGAGCGCGGGGACCGAATCCAGAAATTCCGTAACGAAAAAAAACCTCACGCTCCCCACTCCGACGGGCACGGAGGTGTGGCTTGAAGGTCGTGCATTGTCTAACGTCGTTTCTTTTCGGCAGTCTTCGACACGGTGTTTGTGTGCGTGCAACTAGCCGTATTGTACGACTCTACGAAGCTCGTTTATTTATTTAATAAAAGAAAAAAAAATTGTTTTCTTATCGGTCACCACGCTCAAAAAGTGTAACTTGAATTAATATCAAAGAAAAAGAAATACTGCATAAATAAAATAAATAAATAATTATAATTGCATAAGTTGATACAAAATGCTATAAATAATTATAAAACTTAGGTTATCAATTCGGTTGTATGTTTTTTCTTTATGTTTGTTACCTCAGAACTCCGTCGTTTATGGGCCGATTTGCAAACTTTTTTTCCCTTTATAGGATATGCTTCCAGATTGGTTCCATTTTTTTCAAAATCCAATTCTGATGATGGGATCAGTCTTTTTGAATCAACAATGGAAGATGTTTTAGCCAAACTTGCAGGTAGTAATAAATCCGTAATTATTTGTGGAGATTTTAATATTAATATTTTGGAGAATAATTCAAATAGCATCAGATTTTTAAGCCTTTTTAAACCATTTAATTTGACTAATGTTTTTTAAAGAGCCAACTAGACTAACTCCAACCTCTGCTACTTGTATTGATAATGTTTTCTGCAATTGTGACTATTTAGATAAAGCCATAGTAAATTATCTTCCGTCTGATCATAGTGGACAAACGGTAGCTTTTAAGTCTCACGCAGCCTTGGAAAAAACTTTAATTCAATTTAGGCCAATTACAATTGGCAAATTAACAAAATTTAATAGTAACTTAGAAAATAAGTTAAATGTTCTGGGCCATGATATTGATGATGCAAATAAATTTTATGATAATTTCTTTTCAGTGGTACTCAATGAATTTAATACAGCTTTTCAAAAGAAGTCGAAAAATATTTTCCCTAAGTTTGTATTTAGTGACTGGGCGACTAAAGGTATTAGGGTAAGTAGGGAAAAACTATATGAGCTGTACGGCCTTAAGCCATTCTTCAACACTGAAACCTTTAATAAATATGTAAATAGATATTCTAAACTTTTCAGAAAGATTTGCAAGGTAGCGAAAGCCCTGTACATTAGCAATAAGATCAAATCGGCAGACAATAAAATAAAGACTGTGTGGAAAGTTATTAATAGTGAAACTGGTAGGAATAAAGTACGCAATACGGATTTTTTATTGGAGACTTCACATGGTCCCAAAAAGATCTAACATAGAAGTAGCCCAAGAGTTTGTGAATTATTTCACCGATATACCTCTTAGGACTACGGAAGCTCTAAATTCCTCCCCTGAAGCTTCAGTTGCTTTATTGAAAGCAAACTTGCCAGGCTGTCCGGTTGAATTTCAATTCAAACATATAAACCCTTTGACAGTCATAAAGGCTTTCCGGCAAATAAAAGTCAAATTAACCGAAGACCTATGGGGAATGTCTGTTAAAGTATGGACATCTATAATTGAGACCATAGCACCGTACTTAGCTTTAATATTTAATTTGTGTGTGGACCAAGGAGTCTTTCCAGATATAATGAAGTACAGTAAAGTTATACCACTTTTTAAATCTAGTGACCATAATGACACTAATAATTACAGACCTGTATCAGTATTGCCAGTTTTCAGTAAGATGTTTGAAAAAGTTATGCTTAATCAAATGCTTTACCATTTTAACAGCAATAAAATCTTTCATGATCAGCAGTATGGTTTCACCAAAGGACGTTGTACGACTGACGCTGGAGTCACTTTATTGAAACATATATTTGCAGCGTGGGAAGAAGCCCAAGATGCGATAGGAATTTTTTGTGACCTCTCAAAGGCTTTTGATTGTGTTAATCACGAAACCTTGCTTTTAAAGCTAGAACATTATGGACTAGGTAAACTTGCACTCAGCTTGGTGAAATCTTATTTAATTGACAGGCAACAGCAAGTTCAGATAAACGGTGTCAATTCTCCGGGTTTGAAAGTCAAAATGGGTGTACCACAAGGCTCAAAATTAGGTCCTTTCCTCTTTTTAGTATATATAAATGATCTACCGCATCTATTAAAAAAACAACCACATATTGTATTGTTTGCTGACGATACGTCGTTAATTTTTAAGATCAATAGACGTTCCACTAATCTTGATGGCGTAAACGATGCTTTACAGCATGTCCAAAACTGGTTTACTGTTAATAATTTAGTGTTAAATGGAAAAAAAAAACTAAGTGCATAAGATTTGCGTTACCGAATGTTAAAAGTAATTACTCCGACATAGTATTGAACAAGGAGAAACTTGAATTCGTCGAGAATACGGTTTTCCTAGGGATCACGCTTGACTCGAGGCTACAATGGGGTCCTCATTTAACATCTATGGCAGGTCGGCTTAGTTCAGCAGCATATGCTGTCAGAAAAATCCGTCAATTTACTGATGTGGATACTGCGCGACTAGTTTATTTTAGTTACTTTCATAGTATCATGTCTTACGGTATTTTGCTATGGGGACGGGCTGCAGATTCTATTTTTATTCTGCAGAAAAGAGCTATCAGAGCCATATATAATCTTCGCAGACGCGATTCTCTTAGGGAACTATTTAAGGAAATAAACATCCTGACGGTCCCTTGTCAATACATTTATGAAAACATTATGTATGTTCGGAAAAATATTCATCTTTTTACTAAGATAAGTGACAGGCACAATTTTAATACTAGGAACAGGAACAAATTAGATCAACCTCGGTTCAGATTGGCTAAAGTACATAGTTCTTTCATGGGGTACTGTGTAAAATTTTATAATAAAATACCAGTTGAGATTCTACAACTAAATGAGTCCAAATTTAAAGCATGCATTAAACGCACACTATGTAGACAAGCGTATTATAAACTGGAAGATTATATCCTTGATAAAAGCGCTTGGCTAAATGCCGGTCCTGCTCCGCAGCCACAGCCACTTTTACCTTCAAATTAGTTTTTTTTTTATAATTTTGGAAGAGATACTGTTCCCCTTTTTGTATTGTTGTTTTCGAAATGTTTTTATTTTATTTTATTTTATTTTATTTTATTGGTTTATTTCAATAGAGCTTATGATAATTTATTATCTTTTGTATTTGGAAACAATAGCATTGTATAATGTAGAAGCACTTTGTTTTTCAAGTTTTGTGAATGTGAAGTACCATGGAGCATTTTTATTAGGTTACAACTTGTTTGTCATTACGAGCATGGCAGTTGAGAGTTTGTCATGCTCACTCAAATGTCTCGCTGATGGTGGCACGTGTTATTGGGTCATTCGGTTCCCTTCAAAATGGTTGAACTGAGTGGGGCTGATGCACGCGTCATGCTCGTGAACGAGTGCCGTCAGTTGAGACTGGTCATCTCTTAGCTGCCAATTATGCTTCAATTTCTTATGCTTCAATTTCTATTTTTTTTTAATTAGTTTTTCATGGACTCGGTGGGAAATGAAGAACAATAGAATCATGGACCTCTGGGAACAACCCGTTTTAACTAAGACTCGGTAATACAAAGCAAATAAAAAAATCATTATTGATACAAATGCAATGCAAATGTTTTCTTTGCAAACCGTACTTTTCAATCAACATTTGCCAGATCGAGGATATTAGCTTTCAGTCATATTCTTATTTTGGAACGCATAGTATAGATCGCTACAAAACTGGAAAAAAACCTTGTATGACATTGTTTTAGGTCAGGTCACAGTTCCATTTTAGGGTTCTATAGTAAACAATAATGAACCCTGAACCCATATATAATAGTTTCACCAAGTCCGCCTGTCCGTGGTTTAACTCAGACTGATGTAGCTCAGTTGCTATTCACATGGTTTTGATGTCGTGGCCAGATCTTAGAATTGATCACTTCATTATATGGCCAACTAAAACTGGCCCGGTCGTTTAAACGTTAACATTTGATGATATGTCAATCCTCGTTTGGCCATATCATTGATGTAGGATTTTTAGGATAATAAAAGGTCTTAAGAAAGTAGGCCAAACGAGGATTGACATTTGACATATCATCAAACTGGCCGGCCGTAGTGAACACTGACGAGGAACAGAGCTCCCACCTCTCTCTTGCCTTTATTGGCTGGCTTGAGTGGAGATTCGCAAGAGCAAACGTGCTCGGGAGAAGGATGTATAATCCAGTAAGGTGCTGGTAGGGATCTTGACCGTACTTCCGGGATTGTCCTGATAGCCGTGGTATACCTCTCCACTCCTTAAGCACCTCAGGATATGTTGCCGTCTTGTTGTTACGTCACTTCGTGCTAGCGACCGTTTATGGGGGCCCATTTATTGAGTGTGCAAGTCACCCCCTGCCTTTTGTCGATGGATATTAATAACATTGTTTAGGCAGGGGCCATAGTCTTAACATAGTTCCTGGTAACCAGTCCACTTAAGACTCCAAAAACCATAGCCTTATATCTTAGTTTTCCATATGTCGCATTAGTTTCCCATCAACAGGGGGTTGTCCTTGGATGCACTAGCATAGTGCGTACAGGGATGATCACCGGTTTGTACCACTTTCCATTAAAATCGTCTAAAAGGGCCTCTGCGAGTTGGTTTCGGCTCCTCGTACGCTTTCCAAAGGTCCAGGCGTAGTACATATATATCGATGGTCATGAAAAACTTATCAAATCTGCTTTATTAGACATAAAATTGTCTTGACATAATATTTATATACATATTTGTAAAATTGTCCGACAATTCCGACAAGAGCGTTACCCTCTGTAGCGAAATCATAATTATTTTGTATTTTCAAGGTGTAGGTAATTTAAATGTTTATAAAAGGTTTATTACAAAAAATTACTTACATCGAGTAGTAAAAGTAGTGATGCTGAATACTTAGAACATTTATAAACGTGGAGGCAAAGATGATCATTTAAAAGTAAAATCAATTTCTTCTTTTCAATTACAGATATCTGCTTTAAAGAAAAATAATGTAGCCTTTTTTAGCTTTATATAAAACAAATTTATCTGCAAATATGTCGAGTGTCGACATAATTGTCGCGATTGTCGCGTCAATTATGTGCTAGAATTGTCATTGACAATTTTATTTTCAGAAATTGTATTGTCAGAAGTTGACTGTTTATTTTTAACAATTGTCGAGTTTTATTAAACATTATTTTTGGGTGTTTTATTTCTTTAAAATGAATATACTTAGTGCATCAGGATTTGAAAACAAGAAATGAAAAACGGTCAGGGAATTATTAGGACATTAGCAGTGGACACGATTGTTAGTTAAGGTATTACCTAGGTAGGTACCTAGGTTCTGTTCAGGTTTCAGGTTTAGTTTGACTGGAGCTATTTAAAACTTCACTGTGCGTCTAGGTACCTATGCTTCTGACCCTACCACAACATTTTAAATCAATAACTTGTGACCTGCGCTATTAAATCTAGCGAAAACTAGGGCATCTAGGGAAAACCAGGGCTGTAACCTTGATGTTTATAATAATAATAAAAAAGGACATGAAATAATATTAAAAAGCATTTTTTATATTTCTTACGAATACCTACTCAATGCTATATATTAATTGATATAAATCGTTTTAGAACTTACTATTTAGCGGCTGTTTTTCTTTTGAAAAAAATCACAAAAACTAATCCTGAAAGACAAAACAATTACGCTGCTCTGGAAAGTCAGTATATTTAGAATATTATAATGTTATAAATTATATCTATAGATATTAAAATAATTGAACGTCAGAAGAGCCCGCCAAAAGACAGTCTCCCTCCAGCTAAACGCCTTCGGCTTCATGACATTGACGGTTGAAATTAGTTGCCAGCGCGACAAATATGATTACCACTTATAAAAAGAAAATTGTTAGAAATGATGGTATTACTTACCATTACATTTTCGGCTTCCCTTTATTTTCTGAACGTTAGCACTGACACTAAAATTGAAATATTCGAGCGCGTACGCGACTGTTCGTATTCAGGTAAAATTCAGTACTAGATGTAAAGGCCCCGGGATACCGATCGCGGATAATCGGTCATCAATTTCATGACTTTTATTTCGACGCGGACATGAGTTGGGTCGGGGGACGGGTATATTGATTGATTAATTAAATAAAACTGATTTTTCATGTGCAGATATTTCACTCCTATCAGTGCAATTCTGGGATTAGTAGCTTCCTATTTAATGCTGTTAATTGAGAACTATTTGTTATTATTCAAATCATTTTTAGCGAAGATAAACAAGCTTTTTAGGCTTAATAAAGGTTTTGAAGGGACTTTGAGTTGTTCTTAAAACCCTGTTCTTGCCCTCGAAGTGGTGAAACATCAAATGACTTCTCCCGCTCTGGGTGGAACGAGAGGGAGTGTCAGACTTTTACTGACTAAAACCCACAGTGTACCTTCTATTGCCCTTTTTTGCAAGGGGTTAACAGTGACTCCTTCAAACCATCCCCAGCCCTGGCAGGCGTCGGCCCTAACTGGACCTGTCACTTTTGCTGACATCTCTTTCAACGTCAATGGTCAACGGCGCGCAAGGAACACAGCGCGCCGTTGACGTGTTCCTTTCTGGCAGCGGTGATAGTTTTAACCTAAATGTATACTTACAACTGATTTTGATGATAAAAGAAATCTATTATATGTTTTTATTTATTTTAATACTTTTTATTCATGACGTAGGATACAAGATTTTCAGTCTATTATATAGATCACAGATCTACTAAATGTAAGAATCCAATGTTGCCAGATAATATGATAGTACCTATTATGACTGTCCTGTTAAGTAAGTAAAATCTGTAAAGGTAGCCCGAAAAATTCTAGATGTCTCGACACGTTACCTATTAGCAAGTTGTAGCGTTATTTTACGTTGTAAGCACATAAATATAATTTGTGTTTATAAAATGGAACATTTGTGGTAATTGGGGGAGGTTAGCTCGCAGCTACCTTAGCATTGAGTTCAAAAAATCACGTTAATTACAGATTGTTCAAGAAAATAATATACTAGTAGATCTATAATCTATTAAACTTCTAATATGTGTAAATCAAATTTGCCTAAATGAATTTGTTTATTACGAAAATTTGACTAAAAACCGTTTTGCCCAAGAGCCTGCCTAAAACGGCCTTAGGGGTAAGAGCAACGTAGCCAGCATAAACATTCACATGAAATGTATACTTTTTACGCCCTTAGCACACCTCCGCTGCGACGGTAAGTCCCCTCTTTGAGGCGTGGTTGGAAAGACCTCACGGCGTCCTCACCTTCCGTATGACGCAGGTTCTCACCGAACACGGTAAGTTCGGGAAGTTCCTGCACCGGATTCGTGCGGAAGCGACGCCCGGGTGTCGCCACTGTGTGGACCGCCCGGAGGACACGGTGGAGCACACGGTGAAAGTGTGCCCCGCTTGGGCAGAGCAACGCCGTGTCCTTGTGGAGCGGTCGGCGACGGCGATCTCTCGCGCCGGGCCTTGGTACAGGCCATGGTCCGGAGCGAGGAAGAGTGGCAGGCGGTCGCCTCCTTCTGCGAAGCAGTAATGCTAGCAAAGGAGGCGGCCGATCGCGCGAAGCAACGGTCCTCACGCCCCAACCGCCGCCGGGATTCCGATCCCGATTTCCGAACGCCGTAGGCGCGGGCTTGCGGACGGCGAGCAATGGGTGACTCGCCGTCCGACCGTCCGGTAACCGTCCGGACCGAGCCCAAGTCGTCGACGGCGCGTATTGTTCCACGCGCGCCTCAGGGAGATGTCAGCAAATCGTAGGGGCCCAGCAGGGTCGAAGCCTACTGGGGCCATGGGTAGTGTGAAAACGAAACCCGGGGCCCTGGGACGAAGGCAACGAAGGAACAGGAGTGGGTTTTTAGTCAGTAAAAGTCTGACATTAGATGACTTTCCCACCTAAAAAAAAACCTCCGCTGCGAAATACGAGTAGCAGAACCGCTGGATGAATTCCGCTGCGATCAAGTGTGTTTCAATAGTGGAAAAAACATTTTTTATTTTCCCTAATTCCTAGAATGTGAACTACCACTTCAAGACTTCTGATATGTGTGTAACCTAACAGAAGTCATGGAATGCGATAATAACTACTTTTCTCCGGCGCGTTCCATCGTCCACCACGAAATGGAAATCAAGGACATCTAGCGACACAAAAGTGATATAGCTTCGAGTGGATTTTGAACCACAGCGGTAGGCTATCTACAAGTTATGATATTTAGACTACCTAGATATAGATGTTTGAACTCAAATTATTTTGGTATTTTTTAACAAAAAACTGTAACGTATCGCATTTGCTAATATGAATAATTTACTCATAGATGGCGCCTTGTGTTGGCAATAGGCAAGAATCTTTTGTTTATCGTAGGGTACCGCCGTCTATATGTATATAATATATGATCCTTGGCAATATAGAATGAGATCCCAGAGCGATCTGTCATGACTTATTTTCACATGGATGAAACCTTGGGTTCTCAGTAGCGTCTCATGTGCTTTGAATACTTGTGTGCTTGTGGAGCTCTCCCTTAAGGCCTCTGGGTTGGTTCTAGGTGATAATGGGAACTAAAAATAAGAGTTACATAACTTAAATTTTTATGGCTGACTTTTATATATGTTTTGTAGAATATTATTCTAAAGTAATATCATAAGTGTCAGACACTTTCTATTTACCAAAACTTCGGTTAGACGCTTTAAA
The DNA here is from genome assembly GCA_905147345.3 of Mythimna impura. Taxonomy (NCBI): domain Eukaryota; kingdom Metazoa; phylum Arthropoda; class Insecta; order Lepidoptera; family Noctuidae; genus Mythimna; species Mythimna impura. The sequence goes on from LR990339.1 coordinate 37,175,670, forward strand.
ACTCCACAAAAAATAAATAAACTTTACTTATTTTTAAATGTCTGATTTTTTAATATATTATTAAGGTAACTATTATAAAGTTATATTTCATTAGCCAGACAAATTGTAGTGACCAAACATCCAGTCAGTGCATGAAATCGTCTCACTCGCTCTGAAACGCATGCGTGCTCTCGCGCTCATATTCTCGACTGAATATTTTTTGTGTATATGGGATGTTTGGTCACTACAATTTGTCTGACTGTTGAAATATAACTTTGTAATAGTTACCTTGATAAAGTTCTCACATTTACATTATAAAAAAGAAGCTAATTATATAAAAAAAGGAAAAAAATAATAATAACAACTATCAATAAATGAGACGTTAACAAAATAAATTACTAACGAATTCATGGTGGTTGAGGTCTAATCATATTATTATAAAAAATATTGCAAAAGCAATGTGTTAGAAAAAAATAAGTATATATTACAACCACGGAATAAAGAAAAGTAGATTACAACAAATGTGGAGCTGTAATGTTATTAGATACATTTACACAATATTATGAGTTACCTCCGGCCTCCTCTCTAGAAGAGGGAATGAGCCGTAATCCACCACGCGGGCCCAGTGCGGGTTGGTGGATGTCACATATCTTTGAATTTTTGGTTCTAGGACATGCCGGTTTCCTCACGATGTTTTTCTTCACCGTTTTGAGAACAGTAGTGATGAAATAAATTCCACATAGTAATGCGCCTGGCTGGGTTTGAACCCGCGACCTACCACTCGTAAGTCAGGGCCGTTACCACTCAGCTACACTCCACATGTGCAGAAGCAGTCATTGCCAAACAAGCGAGTCATCGACATAGTCCTTGTAATACGCTTTTTTGGTTAGGACACGCTTAATATGAGTTTTGAACTTTCCCTTGCTAAGTTCAGTCACCGCCTTTGGCAGCTTGTTATAAAAGCGTATGCTATTTGCGACTTGCTGGTCTTAGCTAATCTCCATTTGGGTAATACAATTTCGTGTTTACTACGCGTATTTATGTTATGAAAATCGCTTCTAATTTTGAAGAGTCCTAGATTTTTACGAACATACAAAATACTTTCTAAGATATAAAGATAAGGCAGAGTCAGTATATCGAATTCTTTGAGTTTATGTCTCACTTTAATATAAATTTGTATAAAACTAATCCAGTAAAGACCTCTGAAAATCTGCTATTTTACGTGAACTTAGGCCCTCCATAATGTGCTCATATATTAAAAATATAAAAAGTACATCTATAAAAGCCTTGCACACACACAATTTTTCACAAAAACTTTAGGGTTTTTAAAAAAAAAACACGTAGGTATTCTTGGAACTTGAACTTCTTGGAACAAGTTTTGTTCGAGTAAATCACGGAATTACCGAATGCCAACAGTTTTCAGGCGTTATCTCTTTTTTAACCGACTTAAAAAAGGGGGAGGTTATCAATTCGGTTGTATGTTTTTTTTATTTTTTTTTATGTGTGTTACCTCAGAACTCGGTTGTTTATGGACCGATTTGCAAAAAAAAAAAAATTATAGCTAATGAGCTACATCAGCCTGAGTTAAACCACGGACAGAAGGACTTGGTGAAACTATATGGGTTCAAGGTTCATTATTGTTTACTACAGAATCCTAAAATGGAACTGAGACCAAAAACAATGTCATAGAAGAATTTTTCCAGTTTTGTAGCGATCTATACTATGCGTTCCAAATAAGAATGGGAAAGCTAATAACCTCAGTCTGTTAAATGTTGATGGAAAAGTACTAACCTTTTTTTTTTTTTTTTGTTGCCGGGGTGGAAAATCCTCATGGATGTCCTTCACCTGGGGCAGGCGAGGGGGTCTGTCAGACTCTTACTGACTAAAAACCACCTCGGTGTTCCCTCCCACACTTGGACCGGGGATCGTGGGAGCTGATACGCCATCCATAATCCCCGGCTAGTGCCGGCCCGCCTACGCGGGCCACCTCAAGCCAGGGGGAGTGTGAGGTGTCCTCCCCCCGCGACGTCCAATAGGGGCGCGCGTGGAACACAACGCGCTGCCGCCTCGGGTCTTGCTGGATGGGGGACGGCGGACGACCCCGAGTCCGCCGTCCCTCCGGACCTCTTTATGGGGGCTGGAAGAGGGCGTTGTCTGCTCTCCGCCGACGCCCGGTTCGCCTGCTGCGGCACGGGAGAGTGGCCACAGCCTCCCTCTCCCTCTCCGCAGCCTCCTTCTGCGAAATTACGGCTTCACAGAAGGAGATCACCGCATCCCACGACTCGGCGCCCCCGACCATCGAACGAACGACGGCCGGCAGCGACAGGTCGGGGCCCACTACAGATACAAGGGCACGGCGCTGCTCCTCCCATGCGGCACACTCTGCCAGTGTGTGTTGCGCCGTGTCCTCCAACCTAACCTAACCGACTTCACTAAAAGAATCAAAATGACTTTAATTTCGGAAGTCGGTGTTTCTCGGTATTTTTTGTTTCTTATTTAACACCGACTTCCGATATTAAAGTTATTTTGATCGTTTTAGTGTTTTTTTTAGTAAAGTCGGTTTTTTTTTTGTAAAAAGTGTTTTTATTTCACACTTTTTAGTTGCGATACATTTATAACCAGAGAGCTTATTTCTCATGACATTTCCAATTAACTCAAACACTGCTAGGTTACATTGTTTTATTATGAAGTTCCTGTGTCTACCTTCCACCTTCCGGGTCCATCATCAGATCAGATCGATAGTAGGTACCTTATAGCCAAGGTGCATCTCATGACCATTCTAATAAGCCCAAAAACGGCTAGAATATACCCAAGCAGCAAAACCTTATCCTAAAGCAGCCCATAAAACGTTTTTAACCGACTTCAAAAAGGAGGAGGTTCTATGTTCGGCTGAATGTATTTTTTTTTATTTTTTTTTATGTATATTCACCGATTTCTCGGTCAATTGTGGACTGATTTTGAATTTTGAATTTTTTATTTTAAGGTTATGCTTCCGAATAGAAATATTGTTATGATCAGTGATCGGAGTAGGCAGATTGATTTTTGGTACTTGTATCATAAATGCACACAGAAAGAATAACATGGATAACCCATTTTTCCGGAAAGTAATTCCGGTATTTCCAGATTCAATTAAATATTGTTAATTTTGGTAGTGATATTATTACTACTCAATTCAAAATTTAAAGGAAGGTATCAAAAGTAAATTAATTTATTATTTATCTGTTGAATAATAATAACAATCGAATTCCGATCGAAGTACCAATTCCGAAGGAATGTCCACATATTAATGTATAAGTTTCGGATCAATGACCCCAATTCAATCTACCTACTCCGATCGCTAGTTATGATCTGATCATGAATTGCGAAGATATGGAACAGAACTCCTCATAGGATCACAGCAGAGCCGTCGTAACGAGTAAAATTGCTTTGTTTATACGTGTAGGTAGTCGATGACTGACTGAAAGAAGAGGAGGAATATATCGAACTGATCTGATGATGAAGCCTGAAGTTAGGCACCGGAACTCTGTAATAAATTAATGTAATCTAACCGTGTTTGGGATTATTAGAATTGTCATGAGATGCACTCTGTCTATAAGATATTTAAATTTGGCTGACGGGTACTTTTTAGTGGTGGTACCATAACTAAAAAGTGTAAAATAAAAAACTTTTTACAAAAAAAATACAACCGACTTCAGAGTAAAATAAACACTGAAAGTGCAAAATAACTTTAAAATCTGAAGTCGGTGTTAAATAACGAAGAGACACTAAACCATACACACAAAACTATTATAGAAACACCGACTTCCGAAATTAAAGTTATTTTGCACTTTTCAGTGTTTATAATATTTTACTCTGAAGTCGGTTGTATTTTTTTTGTAAAAAGTTTTTTATTCAAGAACTAATTGGTGTTACTGAGCGTTTCTATAATAGACCAAAGAACGTTTACACAACCCGGATTGGGCGCAGTTATATCGTTATTCGCTGATATAGTAGTTGTATAGCAGCTTCGGCGTACCCTTTTTACCTGTAAGATTGATGTTACAGTGACGGGTATCACCAAACGGTGATGTAATAGCCACGGTGACGCTTTTGATGTACTTTTATGTGTTTTATAATAGTGATTGTGATTCTTTTACAACACAATATCACCAAAATTCGTTCAATCATTCATTCAATCTTATTCAGTCAGTGTTGCTAAAGTGTTTGTGTGTTACTCTTATATTTCTAGTTTCATCTAATCGTAGTCTCTCAAAACGGTGAAGGAAAACATCGTGAGGAAACCGGCATGTCTTAGAACCAAAAATTCGAAGACATGTGACATTCACCAACCCGCACTGGGCCCGCGTGGTGGATTACGGCCCATTCCTTCTCCTAGAGAGGAGGCCTGAGTCCCAGCAGTGGGAACATTAAAAGGCTGATTATGCTATGATTATGATAATCGTAGTAAGTAAAATTATAATATCAAATATATTTATTATGGCGGCCACGCAATAGTAAAATGCGCTAGTAGTAGCGATCCAGGCAGTGAAATAGAGTTGCGATCATGATTTAGTAGGTATAGTTTAGCACGTAATTTTTAAAGCCCCTCTCAAATGAGTTAGTTTTATCCAAATTAAAATAAATTAGTCGAAGACTAGTCCTATGATTTTCCACTATAGAATAAAATGGTGTATCGATGGCAACTACAGGCGTTCTATAGTACTATGATCAAAGTAGTGACCGCCATTGTGGTTAAATAACTTAGGGTTCCTTTGAAATCAGAATATTATAATATGTATAAGCAATTCTCGTATATTAAACCCTCTTCTTTATCTATTTCAGTGTCTTCACATTTGGTCGAGTCATATGAACAAAAATGTATGGAGCAGTAGACTTTTTTCTGTATTTAATTTTAAAATAAAGGTTTTTTTATTTATAAATGTACCTTTTATTTCAGACATCATCTATGTAGCACCGATAACAATAAGTTATTCCCGAAATATGTAATAATGGAATAAAATACATGATTGATTTGTGTGAGATTGAGATAAGTTTACACTTTATTATTGCATTAACTCTAATAAACCGCTAATATTAATAACTTTATCTTGTTACATTGATATATATTATGATCAAATAAGACGATGAAATAGATTTGGTAAAAGATACCATATAGTTTCAAAGTGATTTCTATAGATCTATAAATAATATAATGCGATAGTCATGTGTATCTACGGGACCATTTTGTAATTTATACGTAATTAGACACAACATGAGTGTGTTTTACAGTGTATTAAAGGTATCTAAAAACCTATTACATAACAATTTAGTATTAAACAAGTGTCTTTGTAACAATTATAAAAAGGTTAATCTACAGGGATTTAAAAACTCTTATAGCGTACATTTCTCTTATAAGGAGTAACGCAAAATTCAGTTCTAGAACCGAATCGCTTTATTTTTGAGTAGTTGTGACTATTTTAACACTAAGTACTGTAGCAGATACACGAAGACGCACTATATCACAAAATCACCGTATTGTTTCATTTCAATAACCATTAGTGAACCAGACCTGTAATGGTAAATATAAAACTTTTACAAATTAAATTAGACAAAAGGGTAACGATCAACAAGTATAAAGACCAAAGTAGTTCTATACAGGTTTTCATAAGCCTTATATAGTACTTGTCTATAACAGTTGTATAAAAGGGTAATGTAAATGTTTACATTACTTGCTTATAGATCATTTATCCTGTATAAGCTTATAGAGCTAAAAAGTCTTGTCAAACAACTTTATACAACGTGCTATCACCATAAACACCGTCAGGTCACTTCGATGATACCATTTTAAACATAACTATTCAGAACCATTTATTTATTTGTATTGTCATAGTCGCTCAACTATCTTCATTGTGATATCCATGTGAGTATGAAGTTCCGTTGGCCATTTCTTGAGGAGTTCCCTCGATTCCTCATGGATCCCATCATCAGAACTGGATTTTGAAAAAAAAGGACCAATCTGGAAACATATATCCTCTAAGCGGAAGAAAATATTTTGCAAATCGGTCCATAAACGACGGAGTTCTGAGGTAACAAACACAAAATAATGATGATAAAAAAATACAACCGAATTGAGAACCTCCTCCTTTTTTTTGAAGTCGTTTAAAAAAATTATAGCTGTTCGTTAGTCTCGCTAAATCTCGAGAACGGCCGGACCGGTTTAGCTAATTTTGCTCTTGAAATATTCGTGATAGTCCAGGAAAGGTTTAAACGTTGAGAAAATATGGAAAAAAAGAAAAAAAGAATCAACGCTATCTCTAATTAAAATGTTATTTTAAAATGAATTGTGCTGGTTCTGGTAATGCCAGTAGATGGCGTTATCCTTTGACAGTTTAGCTAAAAGGTAGTCAATGGTCACCTAGTCTACTAATCATCTTAGTTATTACCAACAAATTAACAATTCCCTGTGTTCTAAATTCAAAAATATTTGGATTTCTATTTTTAATATTAGAAAGTCGGTTTGACACCTTTGCTTCTCCTTCAACCTGCAAAGGTTAAGTGCGGGAAAAGTATATTAAATACTATTATCTAACATATTTATTAGTTTCGTGGAAAAAATGTTGAATCTAAGATTCTTCTTTAGCCGTCGCCAGATATATCTAGTAATTGAGGTAAAAATACTTGCGATAGCCTGCTGTCATCTAAATCAAAGCTAATTTGTATGGAACCTTTAGAAAATTTTCTTCAGTACAAAATGAACAAAAATTTATTTATTTATTTAAAACTTTATGCACTAATGAAACATTGTACAAAGGCGGACTTAATGCCCTAGGCATTTTCTACCAGTCGACCTTAGGGTGGTGCAGAGACATAACGATAACATGGCAGGTGCAACTTGATAGAAGACTGACAGAGAGGAAATAAATATGCGTCGTAATTTTTAGAGAAAGTTTCTTTGCAAGTGTATTGAAAAACGTCGTTTGATACACGAGGAAATTTGTCACTTCGGCACTCGGCTGCATAACACCCTCGCCTGTACGGGTGAATTTCGCTTCAACAACAAACTTTCTCCACTTGTATCAAATTGTAGTACTACATTCGTTCATTCGCGTCTTTCATTTGGTATTTTTCACTAGAAATGAAACATGCAAACATGGAATGAAAGAAAAAAGACGAATGAATTAATTAGTGAATTGATCCAAAAATGTTTTATTTTGGCATGTGGCATGATTCACTCTCACTCCAAATAATCTCGGGTTCGGCTAATTTATCTCCAGTCCTACAAGTCTGCTTAACAGCAGACAAACGTCAGATCAGCCGACTAGGCAAAATAGTGTTCAAGTGGAATCAACAAAATACAGTGATAAAATCACAGTAGCTGATACATTCACCCACTAAAACATAATGCCCAAGCTATTTAAAACAGTTTTATAACAATTATAACAATGTTGTATGACGAACCTAAGGTAGGCGCCAGGCAAACTTGGAATAACGGTCATTGACCATCTTGCATTTGTTGATACTCTTAATTTCAAAAACGGAAATAAAGACAAAGCTATCTTCAATCAACGTCTGTCGTGATCCTTTACATTTTCTAGTAATGAAAAACAGTTAATTGTTTGTTTTGGTACCTAGGCAGAAATATTAGGAAAAGGTCAATGTACCTACTTTATTACACGTTTATTTAGCGCCTTATAAAATCATTCATTCATTATGCTATTAAAAGTTTAAATAAAAGAAAACTTTATTTTTATTAAAAAAGTACCCAGTATTTTAAGGTACTCTGAGTAGCAAAGCATCTCAGTACAATTCATACTTTTGTTCGATTAGGTAGGTATACCATTACCTACTATACCTAATGTTCCCACTTCTGGGATTCAGCTCAGGCCTCCGCTTTAGGAGAGGGAATAGCCTTAAATAAAGATTACCTTTAAATTGTACCTACCTTTTAATGTAACAAATTCCGTGTGACTGTGTCCTTTTTTTGTTGTGTGAAAATCATCCAATGACATCCCCCGCTCTTGGGAAGCGGCAGGGTGTGTCAGACTTTTACTGACTAAAAACCCACTCCTATTCCTTCGTTGCCTTTCATACCAGGGCCAAGACTTTCTTTCAGAAGCAGGCTCTTAGCCTCAGTAGGCTTTGACCCTGCTGGGCGCCTACGGTTTGCTGACATCTCCTTGAGGCGCGCATGGAATAGTATGCGCCGTCGACGACTTGGGCTCGGACCGGACGGTTACTGGACGGTCGGACGGCGAGCTATCTATTGTTCACCGTCAGCAAGCCCGCACCTACGGTGGCCGGAAATCGGAATCGGGATCCCGGTGGCTGGGGCGTGAGGGCTGCTCCCTCGCGCGTGCACGTGCGTCCTCCTCCTTTGCTGACATTACTGCTTCGCAGAAGAAGGCGACCGCCTGCCACTCCTCCTCGCTTCGGACCATTGCCTGTACCAAGGCCCGGCGCGAGAGATCGTTGCCACCGATCTTCCCCACGAGTACACGGCGGTGCTCTGCCCAAACGGGGCACACCTCTACCGTGTGCTCCACCGTGTCCTCCGGGCAGTCGAGATACCCGGGCGTTACTTCCGCACGAATCTGGTGCAGGTACTTCCCGAACTGACCATGTTCGGTGAGAACCTGCGTCATGCGGAAGGCGAGGACGCCGTGAGGTTTTTCCAGCCTCTCTTCAAAGAGGGGACTTACCGCCATAATTATGGCTTGCTCTGGTGCTCCCCTTGTTGGTCCAGTGGTAACGGTCCCGAAGTCGTGTGATTACACCCAGCCAGACGCATTACTTTGACTAATTTATTTCATCACCACTACACTCAAAACGGTGACGGAAAACAACATCAAGAAAACGGCATGTCCTAGAACCAAAAATTCGAAGGCTGATCCGCTGAGCCCGCGTACTAGATTACGGCGGCCCATTCCCTCTCCTAAAGCGGAGGCCTGAGCTGAGTCCCAGAAGTGGGAACATTATAGTAGGTAATGGTATACCTACCTAATCGAACAAAAGTATGAATTGTACTGAGATGCTTTGCTACTCAGAGTACCATAAAATACTGGGTACTTTTTCAATAAAAATAAAGTTTTATTTTATTTAAACTTTTAATAACATAATGAAAGACTATACAAGACGCTATACGCACGAAACCTTGCTTTTGAAGCTGGACTAGGTAAACTTGCACTCAGCTTGATGAAATCTTATTTAATTGACAGGCAACAGCAAGTCAGATAAACGGTGTCAATTCTCAGGGTTTGAAAGTCAAAATGGGTGTACCACAAGGCTCAATATTAGGTCCTTTCCTCTTTTTAGTATATATAAATGATCTACCGCATCTATTAAAAAAACAACCACATATTGTATTGTTTGCTGACGATACGTCGTTAATTTTTAAGATCAATAGACGTTCCACTAATCTTGATGACGTAAACAATGCTCTACAGCAAGTCCAAAACTGGTTTACTGTTAATAATTTAGTATTAAATGGAAAAAAAACTAAGTGCATAAGATTTGCGTTACCGAATGTTAAAAGTAATTACTCCGACATAGTATTGAACAAGGAGAAACTTGAATTCGTCGAGAATACGGTTTTCCTAGGGATCACGCTTGACTCGAGGCTACAATGGGGTCCTCATTTAACATCTCTGGCAGGTCGGCTTTGTTCAGCAGCATATGCTTTCAGAAAAATCCGTCAATTTACTGATGTGGATACTGCGCGACTAGTTTATTTTAGTTACTTTCATAGTATCATGTCTTACGGTATTTTGCTATGGGGACGGGCTGCAGATATAGAGTCTATTTTTATTCTGCAGAAAAGAGCTATCAGAGCCATATATAATCTTCGCCGACGTGATTCTCTTAGGGAACTGTTTAAGGAAATAAACATCCTGACGGTCCCTTGTCAATACATTTATGAAAACATTATGTATGTTCGGAAAAATATTCATCTTTTTACTAAGATAAGTGACAGGCACAATTTTAATACTAGGAACAGGAACAAATTAGATCAACCTCGGTTCAGATTGGCTAAAGTACATAGTTCTTTTATGGGGTACTTTGTAAAATTTTATAATAAAATACCAGTTGAGATTCTACAACTAAATGAGTCCAAATTTAAAGCATGCATTAAACGCACACTATGTAGACAAGCGTATTATAAACTGGAAGATTATATCCTTGATAAAAACGCTTGGCTAAATGCCGGTCTTGCTCCGCAGCCATAGCCACTTTTGCCTTCAAATTAGTTTTTTTTTATAATTTTGGAAGAGATACGAATACGCCCCTTTTTGTATTGTTGTTTTCGAAATGTTTTTTTTTTTATTATTTTATTTTATTTGTTTATTTCAATAGAGCTTATGATAATTTATTACCTTTTGTATTTGGAAACAATAGCATTGAATAATGTAGAAGCACTTTGTTTTTCAAGTTTTGTGAATGTGAAGTACCATGGAGCATTTTTATTAGGTTACAACTTGTTTGTCATTACGAGCATGGCAGTTGAGAGTTTGTCATGCCCACTCAAATGTCTCGCTGATGGTGGCACGTGTTATTGGGTCATTCGGTTCCCTTCAAAATGGTTGAACTGAGTGGGGCTGATGCACGCGTCATGCTCGTGAACGGGTGCCGTCAGTTGAGACTGGTCATCTCCTAGCTGCCAGTGACTTAATTCAATTTCTATTTTTTTTTTAATTAGTTTTTATTTTATTCTTTTAATTATTATTACTTATCTACATTGTGCTCACATATTAGAAGCGACAAGAAATATGTAACCAAGATTTATGTAACTCATAATATGATTTAAAAGAGTGTTCATGGAGTTTCTTGCACGTTCTTCTCCATAGAGATCTACGCTTTGGAACGTGCAATTTAGCTTCATTTGTATTTTTTTTTGACTGACCGACATTTTGACTATTCAAAAGTGCCTGTAATTGGTCTATTTGAAATAAACGTTTCTGATTTCTGGTTGTAGCCATCAGGAAAAACAGATTCCGGCAAGGAATTCCACTCCTTAGCTGTACGCACTTGAATGTGTTCCCAAAACGTTTCGTGCGTATAGGTGGGATGCCCACCATGTACTGGTGGCGCATTGCCGTACGCCTGGTGGTCCGATGATGGAACGGGCTAGGCGGAATTAGGTTATGCAATTCCGACGCACACTCCCCGAAATGCAACCGTTAGAAAACCGACAGGCTAGCAACTCGGCGTCGATGCTCAAGACTTTGAAGCCTCGACTCAACGAGTGCATCAATGTCAATGATCTTCCTCGCTCGCCTTTTAATTGCCTCAAGTGCATCAAGCTGGTATCGGGCAGATCCGTCCTAAAGATGAGAGCAGTACTCCATACACGATCGAACTTGCGCTTGATAAAGTTTGAGCAGCTGTTCCGGCGTGAAGTACCGTCTGACCTTCGCGAGGATTCCCAGCTTTTTTGCTGCCAGTTGAGCCTTTGCTTCGATGTATGGCCCAAAGTTGAGTGTTGACGTCAGCGTAACACCAAGGAGATCAAGATGGTCGGTTATTGGCACGGTTACGCCCCGGAAAGTTGGAGCAGGGCTGAATTGGCTCCTTTTAGCGGAAAATAGACACGCCTGGGTTTTAGCAGCATTGAACTTGACCAAATTGGCATCGCCCCATTCAGAGACTGCCTCCAAGGACAAGTTCAAGCGCTCGACCATAGCCTCTCGGAGAGACTGGATCTGTGACCCACTAGCCTGCGCGCTGTATATGTAACTCTCAGCAACAGTGCTGTCGTCTGCATACCCACAGGTACCGGGCTTATGCAGATCATTTATGTGCAGCAAGAACAATGTTGCCGAGAGCATTGACCCCTGAGGGACCCCGGCATTAATGGCCATTTGACCGGACGAGCAACCATCGATGACCACTCGGATGGACCGATCACTCAGGAAGTCTGCAATCCAGGCACACAAACCAGCAGGTAATCCGAAAGAAGGAAGCTTACTAATAAGGCTTTCGTGCCAGACCCTATCGAAAGCCTTCGAGATATCGAGGGAGACGGCAAGCGCTTCCCCGTGTCTCTCGATGGCCTCACTCCAGATGTGGATGGCATACGCTAGAAGATCACCAGTTGACCGATTTCGGCGAAAGCCGTATTGTCGGTCACTTAGGATGTCATTAGCTTCTAGGTATGCCAGGAGCTTAGTGTTGAGTACACGTTCCATAGTTTTACAGAGGATGGACGTTACTGAGATTGGCTTGTAGTTAGCTGGGTCAGCCTGACTACTCTTTTTGGGCACGGGCTGTACGTTAGCTTGCTTCCATGCAATCGGCACTTTTCCAGCCTCAAATGAAAGTCTAAATAGGCGTGTCAGGATCGGAGACAGTTCAGGCGCACACGTTCTCAGAACAATTGCCGGTATCCCGTCTGGACCGCTAGCCTTGTTCACGTCAATGTTACGCAGCACCCTACGGACGTCTTTCTGATGGATGCGAATATCCGACATACTCGTTTCGCAACCATCAGGATTAACAGGGGGCCGCGCGTCACCAGAATCTAGACGCGAAGATTCTGCGAAGAGAGAGGCAAACAAATTTGCTTTCTCCTCAGCGGTATGGGCTAGCGACCCGTCGGGTTTCAGCAGTGGCGGTAGTGTAGTGAGGGACGGCAGAAGTTCGATTCAACCGACTTAGCCAGGGACCAAAACGCCTTACAAATGATGCGAGTTTGTTCCCGATGCGGCTAATGTGGTCAAACCGAGACCTCCGCATCACCTTCTTGCAAGACTTGGCAGCTCTGTTGAAGGCTCTCTTCTTCTGACTCACGTCACTCGCCTTATGCATACGAGCGTCGGCCCATGCCTGGTATGCCGTGTGCTTAAGCGCGTTAGCGCGATCACACTCCGCACCAAACCAAGGGCGAGCCTGGCCAGACATTGTTACGTCAGAGAATGGAATGTAATACTCCATCCCCCGCCGCAACACATCTGTCACAGCATCTGCGCACGACGATGGATCATCCGAAGAAAAGCAAGTAGGCTGCCAAGGATAACATGCGAAGAAAGATCGCATGCCATCCCAATCTGCTGACCTATATCGCCAAACACGCCTGGTGCCTCTAGGGCAGGGATCGGGCGGAGAGTAGACTGATACAGATTTCACCAGACAGTGACTGTGGTCGGAACTACCTAACGGTGATGATATCGACACTGAATAGCGGTCTGGATCTGTTGTCAGCAGAAGGTCCAAGCAGTTGGCCGTGTGCGAATCAACATCCGGCACCCTCGTAGCTCCCTGGACCAGCTGGGTGAGATTTAACGCTACCGCAAGCTTTCGCGTCTCTCGACCAGCATGGTAAATGCACCGGTATGGGAAAAGCCACTCCTGATGGTGGGCATTAAAATCCCCCAGTAACACCAGTTGTGCGGAAGGGTACCTCTGTTGAGCCGCATCCGCCGCCTCACTAAGATACTGTGTGAGCCTGGTCGTCTCCTGATCACCACTGTGCGAACGGTAGACACAAGCATAGATAATTTTATCCATGCCTGTGTCCACCAGAGCCCAAAGCGTTGAGAACCTGGAATCTTCTAGGTTGCGGAGACGCCGATAGCAGATGTCGTCCCTGACGTACAAACACACACCAGCGTGTGGTTTAAAATTGTGCTCCAGGGTAAACCCTGGGTAAGAGAGGTACGACTCGTCTGACGGACTTCTTATCTGCGTCTCCGAAAGGAAAAAGAGGGAAGGTTTTTTTTTTGAGGGAACGTAGGTTCAGGATACTCGTGACGTGACTTGATAGCCGCCCAGGCGACCCGCGATTGCAAATATCGATGATAGATGACTCTAATGCGAAACGCGACTGCGCCAATTACGTAGACTGCAGGCAGAGGCTCGAAAAAAAACCAAAGTACTTCTAATAGACGTAGATTATGTGACTCGGGGATAAAGCAGTGTCTTTAAGTCGCGGGCGGCATGTTGAATTCCGAACGAAACGAAGGTTGCTAATTTTAATCCCGAACGTCAGTGAGGGATTTATATAATTAACTCCCGAGCACTGCGAGGTAGTTAATAAAGAAACCTGAGTGAAGTGAGGAATTCAAGCCACCCAAGACAAAGACGGGTTTAGTTCATAATATCGACAGTCACTACATCGATGGTCCAGCTTTATCCCCGTGTTGGATACTCTACTTTTTACACCTTCTGTGAGATAATTAAAAGACAATTTAGTAAAACAAATCATATAATAGAGAAATATAAGCATTATTTACGAGTTAATCTTAACTATCACTCAAAATGTTTTGAGATTTGAAACAAACAAAATTCACTACTCAAAGATTCTATAAATAATTTAAATTTTCTATAACGCTCCCGCTTGTTCATTACTTTTTTTTAGAAACTTTTTTATTCTGTTTTTTTTTTTTGTTAGTGGCCAGTTTGAAATTTGAATAAACTTGTTTGATGCACTACATTTTAATTCACATAATGCTGACGGGTTCTTTTGGCGGGAAACTCAAAGAGCGCGAATCCTTTAAAAGTATCCTTAAGAATTTTTATCGCATTATTTTATTATAAGTGCTAAGTAGTGCAAAAAATAATTACCAAATAGTTAGAAAACATTTAATACATGGATGACGACGAGGATGAGAGTCCAGATGGACCCAACTCCAAGAGGGCGGCTAAGGTGGCTAAGCGACACATAGACACACAGCAGCAGCAGCGCGAAAAGGAAAGTTACAACTTTGCTCCTTTCTTTATACCTCATTACATAAGACAGTACCCAGAGCATTCTACTAATACAGAATTTAAAGTATATGTTGAGTCTCAGGATAAGAAAGAACGATTTGGAAATAAAAGCCCAATTTACTTGAACCATATATTTACAACAGAGATAAAGGGTGTGGTGGCTCTACAAAGAGTCAACGCAAGTAAAATTGTTGTTATATTTAAATTGGCGAACACAGCTAACAACTTCATAGCCAACTCTGGATTTTTAGAAAAATATAATTTAAAAGCATATATACCGGCAGCCCAAATAGAGAAAACAGGAGTCATACGCTTTGTGCCTATTAACATTTCTACCAAGGAATTATACACAAAGTTATCATCTCATTTTGAAATTATTGCTGTGCGCTTTACGAAGAAGGTAGGGCAGCAGCGGTGCTTTGCAAACTGTTAGCTTGACCTTTTTATCAAATAATCTTCCTGAAAATGTACAGTATGATCTATTCTCATACAGGGTTTTTGATTATATTCCGCCTCTGCAGCAATGTTACCGATGCTTTAAGTTTAATCATTCAGCCCGTGTTTGTAATGGTAAGCAACGTTGTAGTCGTTGCACTGGAGAACATCTTTACACAAAATGTGACAAGCCTGATGAACTCTGCTGCTTTAACTGTAGGGGAGCTCATTTGGCTGTATCTAGATCTTGTCCTGTTAAAATTCAAAAAATGTTAGAAAAACAAAAGAAAATTACTTATGCTAGTGTTGTTGAAACCAAAAAATATGAACAAACTTTTCCAACAATTTCTGAAAATGTAAATAAAACAAAAAATGTTGTAAATAATAATTTAATTAAAACTACACCTGTAAATAAAATTGTACAAAAAGTAAATAAAACTGTACATAAAGTAAATGATAGTAGCTGTATTACACAGGCTCTTGAAATTAATTTAAAAGAACAATTATTAAATAATTCAGATTTAAATTCAGCTATTATTCGCACTATACTTGAAATCAGTAATAAGGGTGATGGGACTCCAATTAATAGTAAAACAGTTAACGATATGATACATAAATACCTTCCTTAAATTTATGGATATAAATAGCACATCATCACAGTCTCAGTTACGAATAGCACAGTTTAATATTCAGAGTGCATATAATAAAAAACCCTTACTAATAGATTTTTTAGTAAATGAAAATATTGACATTTGTCTTTTAAATGAAACATGGTTTAAAGATAACAGGTTATTTAAAATTCCTGGATATAATTTACATTTTCGTAATGCAAGTAATAAGCATGGAGGTGTAGCAATACTAATACGTCCTTCTTTTAAATATAAACAGTTGGATACTCAATTTTATGAAGATTTACAAAGCATAGCTATATCGTTAACTACAGAATATGGTAATCTTTCAGTTTTATGTGTTTATTCCCCACCTACAAGTGGACATATGAGAATGACCAGATTACGAAATTTAATGAAATCATTGCCTACACCTGTTTTTATTAGTGGTGATTTCAATGCACATCATATTGCCTTTGGCTGTGTATCCACAAAGGGTCGTGGACAGCAGCTTTATGATATAATTGATGACTCTAATTTATGTATACTCAATGATGGTAGTTGTACAACTATTCAATATCCAAATCGTAATCCATCAGCTATTGATGTTACTTTTGTCAGTCCTTGTATTGCTCCACTTTGTGACTGGTCAGTTTATGATAATAACATGGGTAGTTATCATTTTCCAACAATTACTTCTATATTATTGAGTGTATACAGTGTATAATATACAGTAAATCCTCCCACAGAAAAATATCTATATAATAAGACTGATTGGAAGCGGTATAGTGAGTTTTCTAAAGTCTTTTTTAGCAATTTAAATGTGGTTAATAAAGATCCTTTACAAACATAAAACCTTTTCTGCGATCAACTTAACGCTTTAAAAGATGAGTGTATTCCTAAGTTTGTTCAAAAATCGCATTATAAAAGTAAACTTTCAGCACCATGGTGGAATGATAGATGTAAACAGAGTGTTATCAATTCCTATGAAACACTAAAGCTAATAGAAAAAATCCTTCTATTGAAAATTTCATCAATTACAAGAGGTTAGATGCTATAAAGAAAAAGACAATTGCTGAAGAAAAAAGAAATGGTTGGAATAGTTTGTGTAACAGTTTTAATAGAACAACTCTCATTAGCAAAATTTGGAATAACATTAGAATGTTTAAAAATGGTGGAAAGATTAATAATAGGTCTTATTCTGATGTATTCATTAATTCGTTTTTAGATAAATTGGCAGATAAGGGCTTAGAGGTCCCTAACTTAGAAATATATTTTAATGTTCATAATGATAGTGAAAATACGAAATTTCTCTTAGAAAAGTTTACATTTCAGGAATTTTCAGTTTCTTTAAATTCACGTAGAGATACAACACCTGGTTTAGATGGTTTTCCTTATATCTTAGTCAAAAAACTTCATCAATCAGTCCAAAAACTTTTCTTAGACATTCTTAATAATTTATGGATTAAACAGATTATTCCTGAATCTTGGAAGACTCAATGTGTGATACCTATTTTAAAAACTGATAAGTCTCCGGATTGCGCTGATTCATATCGACCTATTTCATTGTCATCTTGTATAGGTAAAATATTTGAAAGCTTGTTAAAAACTCGTCTTGACTGGTTTGTTGAACACAATGGAATTTTACCAAACATTCAATATGGTTTCAGACGAGGGCGAAGTTGTGCAGACAGCTTTGTATCCTTTCTCTCTGATTTGAAACACGCGAAAAATAATAAATTTAATGTAATATGTGTTTTCTTAGATGTACAAGGAGCATTTGATAGTGTACAGCCAGGAATTTTAGTTAAAGTTTTATCGAAAATTGGTATACCTGGTGTTGTATGCAAATGGATTTTTAGATTTTTACATAACAGAACCTTATATGTCAAATATAATAATATTATACATGGACCTAAAACAGCATCAAAAGGGGCAATGAAAGGGGCAGTGTTGTCCCCTTTGCTCTATAATCTATATTGTAGTGCAATTTGTAAATATGTGAATAATCCTAATGTAAATATCCTGCAATTTGCAGATGACCTTGTTTTATATTGTACAAACAGACATATTAATCAAGCTGCAAATATTTTAAATAATGCTTTGAAGGAATTACATACTTATTATAATAAATTGGACCTCAAAATCAATACTAGTAAAAGTAGAGTAGTTGTTTTTGGTCAAGATTTACCTAGCACTGATATAAAGTTTAACAATGAAATTATTCCACATACAGATAAACATAAATTTTTAGGTATAATCATAGATAAGAAACTTTCTTTTGAATATCATTTAAAATACATAGCTCTAAATTCCTTAAAAGGTCTTAACATTCTTCGATGTTTAGCTGGTGTTTCATGGGGTGCAGACCCTAAGACTCTTACAATTCTGTATAAATCTATTATCCGAAGTCATTTTGATTATAGTTGCCTTGCATATACACTTCTGGACACATCTATTGGCCCACCTTGTATTTTCAGTTTCGTTTGGTCCTAGCTAAAATTTTATATTAGGTCGAGCAAAAAGTTTTTATGCAGTTTTGAACCTGGCACATTCACAATTTCATTCAATAGTCTTTTTTTGAATTTCGAACACAGAATTTAAAGAAACAAAAGACAATTTGGAGCCTGTTTGTTGATATCAAACAATCGAATACTAAGAAAACTTGGTATTATTGGTTTACTTGGATTTAATTCTTGAAAAAGTGATTGATATCTTTGGTTTTGCAACAAACATTACTTATTCTTAACATTAAGGTGAGGTTCTATCAATAATCTATGGATACTTCACCTGAAGTCGCCGCCCAAGCTGTGGCACTTATTCAGGCCGGACACAGCCAAAGAAACGTGAGTGCTCAACTTAATTTAAGTCGATCTGCGGTCCGAAATGTTTATCGGAGGTACCTAGAGACTGGCGGCTTTGTTCGTCGCCAAGGAAGGCCACGATCTCGGGTCACAACTGAAAGGCAGGATCGATTCATCGTGACAACCAGCTTGAGAAATCGTCACCTTACCTCCATTGAGATACAAAACCAACTTCGCGACTTCCACGGAGTATCTGTGAGCGCTCGAACTGTTCGGAGAAGGTTAAAAGAACGCGATATGGTACCACACAAGCCAGCTAATGGGCCCAAACTAACGCGAGCCCACCGAACAGCGCGCCTTCATTTCGCACGCAGTCATTTAAATTGGACACAGCAAGATTGGAGCCGTGTACTCTTTTCTGATGAGTCTAAAATTGTGTTACATGGCAATGATGGAAGGAAGAAGGTCTACCGACGTAAGGGAGAGCGTTTCGCACAATGCTGCTTTGAAGAGAGGGTTGCTTATGGCGGTGGCTCATGGACTGTCTGGGGCGGTATATCCGCGAGCGGCAAAACTCAACTTGAGGTTGTTACAGGACCACGGCTGCCAAAATTAAATGCTGAAAGGTACATTCGTGAGTGCTTGGAACCTCACGTGATACCATACGCGGACTATGCGGGCCCAAATTTCCTTTTTATGCATGATAATGCAAGAGCCCATGCGGCCGGCATCGTCAGGGAATATCTTCGGGATGTGAACATCACAGTTATGGACTGGCCAGCCAGAAGCCCAGACATGAACCCCATTGAGCACATGTGGGACGAGCTAAAAAGACGTGTTAGGGCTCGTCAGCCAGTTGCCCAGACGATGCAGGAGTTGAAAACTGCCATAGAAGAGGAATGGGAGATGATCCCTCAAAATTTCATAGAGCGGTTGATAAACTCTATGCCTAATCGTATGAGAGCTGTGGTAGATGCCCATGGAGGCAACACGCGTTATTAAATTAAACCTTTATTTATTTATTTATTTATTTGCTTCAGATACAAGATCCATATTTTTTAGTAGACACTTAAAATTATGTTAATAACAAAATGTACATAAACAAATACAAATAAACATTACCATATATTATATACCAAATTACACAAAAAAAAAAAAAAATGACAAAATTTAAATTAAATAAAAATAAAATTAATCATGAAATTATTATGTCACATTATTTCGCCACTGTGTGGACCGCCCGGAGGACACGGTGGAGCACACGGTGGAGGTGTGCCCCGCTTGGGCAGAGCAACGCCGTGTCCTCGTAGGGGCGATCGGCGGCGGCGATCTCTCGCGCCGGGCCTTGGTACAGGCCATGGTCCGGAGCGAGGAGGAGTGGCAGGCGGTCGCCTCCTTCTGCGAAGCAGTAATGCTAGCAAAGGAGGCGGCCGATCGCGTGAGGCAACGGTCCTCACGCCCCAACCGCCGCCGGGATTCCGATCCCGATTTCCGGCCACCGTAGGCGAGGGCTTGCGGACGGCGAGCAATGGGTGGCTCGCCGTCCGATCGTCCGGTAACCGTCCGGACCGAGCCCAAGTCGTCGACGGCGCGTATTGTTCCACGCGCGCCTCAGGGAGATGTCAGCAAATCGTAGGGGCCCAACAGGGTCGAAGCCTACTGGGGCCACGGGTAGTGTGAAAGCGAAACCCGGGGCCCTGGGATGAAGGCAAAGAAGGAACAGGAGTGGGTTTTTAGTCAGTAAAAGTCTGACACTACTTTCCGCTCCGCCCAAGAGCGGGATTTGTCATAAGATGATTTTCCCACCTAAAAAAAAAAAAAAAAAAATGTCACATTATTAAATGTAATGCAAAAAAAAAATATTCAATATTATATTAATTTAAATAAAAGAAATAATTAAAAATCATTAACATTGCAATAAAATTAATAAGATTATAGAGATTTAAGGACAGGACTTAGTTTCCTTAAAGATTATATTGGACTGGACAATTAAATTAAATAATCAAAGAAAAATTAAAATTATGATTAATTAAGCATTCCTCTCGATATGTAATTGAATACAATGCCACAATATTGGGCATTCTATTCGACCCGCCACAACGCCAAGGATACCATTGCTACTGCCACGAACACGAATTAGCAGTGACGCTGCTCTTTTTCGCAGGATTGCATGAAAACCATCGACACGCGCGTCTGCAAACATGCCAGATGCACTACAATGCCGCGGCAGCCGCATCAGCATCCTAAAAGCGTTGTTATATTGAACGCGCAGGGCGTTGATTGTCTTCTGCGTATAATTGACCCATAGACTGCACGTGTAGAAGGATTGGCAAAACGCTCGAAACAGTGTTACTTTTACAGCCTTGCTGCAGCGTGCAAATCTACGGGCCAACATGTTGCATCGGACAGCCAACGCCCGGCGCTCTCTCTCAATATCCTCGCCATCTGAAAGGTCATCCGAGACCCAGTGGCCCAGATACTTGAATCGAGAAACTCTTGGTAATGCCACACCATTAATGAATACTGGTGGTACATACCTGACCTTCTGGCCTGGTGATTGGAACACCAAAAGCTCGCTCTTCTTCACATTATACCTGAGCCCATGAGCCCCGGCATAATCCTCACACACAGCGAGTAGCTTTCTAACAGCGCTTATGGAAGGACCCAACAACACCATATCGTCCGCGTAACTAATGTTATTGACGTATTTTCCGTCTAAAGAACATCCGACTTCAGTGCTGCTGAGCCTCTCGATGAGTCCGTTTACGTAAAGATTGAAGAGACGAGGCGAGGTTAAACCTCCTTGCCTTACACCACACCTCAACCTGTACGCATCGGAGGTCACGCCTGCCCACCTCACAACGTTAATTTGGTTGTTGTACCAATAATCAAAGATTTTCACAACTTCTTCAGGGAGGCTGGTTTCCGTCCTCATTTTGTGCCATAGCACATCATAGGACACCAGATCGAAAGCTTTCGAAAGGTCTAGAAAACAGGCGTAAACAGGAGTTTTCCTATCGGTGTAGTACCGAACAGTCTGCTTGAGGCATAGAATAGCTGTTTCTGTCGACAGCCTCTGCCTAAAACCGAACTGGGCATCGTTAAGCTTTATGTGACTATTCAATATACGATCAAGCAGACTGTCCAGCACCTTCGCCACGGTCGTAGCTAAGGAGATGGGCCTATAATTGCTATTATCTGATGCATCGCCTGTTTTATTTTTGATTATTGGTACAACCACGGTCTTCATACACTCGTCCGGTAGGTAGGAGTGTCTCAGGCAAAATGTATAAAACATTGCGAGAACCCTAGGCAGATGAACCCCCGCGTACCACAGATGCTCAATACTAATTCCATCATGCCCTGGCGACTTACCCCTGGTCATGCTCGAAATAACGGCAGATACATCCCTAGCCGTAAAAGATGGTACTACTGCTGATCCCAATGCATTCTGCCTGATGTCTTTAGCATTGAGCATCCCCGGCCCGCTGGCAGGCTCTATATCGAAAAGATTCATAAACATGTTCGCAATGTCACGAGGCTCGGTTACTCCGTTAACATTAAGAGGGACAGTGGCTTTGCAGTTTAATCGATTCGTACCTTTCCAAAAATTTTTGAAATTTTTGTCTGCGTGTTGTGCTGCGAGGATATCCATCTTAATCTGCTCGGCGTTATTTTGACACCATTTTAGTTTTGATTTAAACCGTCGCCGAGACTTCACCATGGCATTGTATATAGGTCCATTAACAGGCCTACCATATTGTAACCAGGTTTGAAAATCTAGCCTGGCAACCTCATGAGCACCACGAACATGCTTATTCCAGCCCAACACATTACACTTTCTTTTTAGCGTTTTGCCTCTAGGATGTGAGCTAGCCTCAGCCGCTACACACAAAATCGAAACAATATCCTTATACATCCTGTCAATTACTACTTTATGCTCAACATTATGGCATAAGCTGTCACAGCACTGAGACAATTCTGATGGAAAATCAACGGACTTGAAAAGATCATTACATATTCCGGTATACAGCTGTATTTGTTGCTCGTCCCTATTGGCCCACAGTATGCCGTTAGGAGCACTTTCCGTTAATGTAAACTGTGGCTTTATTACAGCAATGTTACAAAGCACTTCTAGGGCACAGTGGTCCGACCAGGTACAGTCATAGTTCACCCTTACATCCATCACCGACTGCCACGCAGACTCCGTTACCACACAGTGGTCAAGCCAACTTGTGCTGCCATGGGCATCGCTAACGAATGTAAAGGTGCCCGACGAACTTCCTAGTTTTTCCACATCCGCACATATCCATTGTTGGTCGCTACAAAATTTTAAAAGCTCTTTACCAAACAACGCACAAGGACTAGCATTAAAGTCTCCCAAAATGTACACATTCGAAACTTCAGTGTTGTCAATTATAGCGCTTATCTCACTTAGGCAGTCAGTAAATTCAATTAAATTTTCAATGGAGTTCACAGGCATGTATACAGAGAAAACTATGAATGAGCGATCGCACACCACCACTTTAACGGCCGCGAGTCGCACACTAGTGCACGGAATCACTGTAACCGAATTAAACGCACTTTTACGCCAGAGCAACGCAACACCGCCATATGGTCTGCCTCGCACTAGGCCAGCAGACGAGTCGATGGCCGATCTGCCACAGAAGTCAAAGTCTGAGTCGACTGTTCCGAGGAATGGCAGGTCGTGTGGGAACAACCAAGTCTCCTGTAGGGCTACCAAATCTGCTCGACGACACAGGTTTCTCACATAATCAATTGATCGTACTAGCGACTTACAGTTATAAGTAATAAAATTACTTTAAAAAAAGTTTTTTATTAAAAAATCAATTGCCTTTAACAAGGCGCATATCCGACTTGTTAGGCGTAGCTCCATGTCGTATGGTATTCTGAATTCAAATTTAAAACAATACGATCGAAAAAGATGGTAAAATGTATCAGGTTTAAAACTGCATCAACAGTTTTTGTTCAATCTAGCAATCATATTTCGGTAGGGGCCATCGAAACCTAAACTCTAAGGTGGGCCAATAGATGTGTCCAGAAGTGTATTAATATTAATAGTAAGTTTGTAAATAAATTAGATATAATACAGAATAAGGGTCTCAGAATAATATCAGGTGCTATGTGTTCTACACCTATTAGAGCTATGGAAGTAGAAACAGCAATAATGCCATTATCACTACGCAGATTACTGTTAGCTCAACGCTTTTGTTTAAAATTATTATCCTGTAAGAATCAATTAGTAATGAACAAAATTTTACCTTATCCTGTTCAATGTAGCAATCCTATGATAACTGGCGAGGAACTTCTTAACCACTACAATACAGAACTCTCCCAAGTACTTCTACAAATAAAAAGTAAATTTAATAAAGTTTTTTCTGATTCTTTATGGCCATGCTATTCAACAGAATTTCAAATTTTATTTAAAGTACCAAAATCTATTGATGCCTCAGTTTGCACCAATCAAGATCTACTTAACTTCATAGACCACAATAAAGAATATTATAAAATTTATACTGATGGGAGTAAAGGAGAGTCTCATGTTCTTAGCGCTGTTTATGACCCTCAAATTAAATTTGAACAAAGTTTTGTGTTAGATAATAGTTGTAGTATATTTACTGCTGAGGCATATGCAGTTTTAGAAGCGTTAAAGCACATTGATTCTGTAGACAAATGTAGATATTATTTAATCCTTACTGATTCTCTAAGTTTAATAATGAGTTTAAAAAACCTAAAAATTAACTTTAAAACTAATTACTTGCTTTTTAAAATTAAAATTATTTTAAATAATCTTAGTTCTATGGGAAAAGAAGTATTTTTCATGTGGATACCTTCACATAGAGGTATAAGTGGAAATGAAATTGCTGATAAAGCAGCATATAATGGAATTAATTCAATAGATGTAAGTGCTGTTGTTAAGACTCCTTTCACTGATTGTTATACTGACATTAATATGAAAATAAATGAAGTATGGAGAAGATTTTGGAAAAAAGATCAAGAACAGAAAGGCAAGTGGTATGGCAGCATACAAATGGACTTACCTAGAAAACCCTGGTATTACAAATTGAAGACTGCTAGTAGTGACTTCATTACAACAATTAATAGACTCCGATTTGGGCATAACACCACACCCGCCCATTTGAGTAGACTCAACATAATTGAAGATGCAACATGCACTGCTTGTAGAAAGTTCCCAGGAACAGCAGAGCATATTATATTCAGTTGTGAAGAACATAACCTCCAACGCTTAATTCTTGCGAGTGAACTTTGTGACTTATCCGAAGAAATGTCAACAAATATTGAATCCCGCCACCTTATTGTTATGTTGCAAAATAAAGACTGCTTTTTGCCGTTAAATAAATATATTAAAAATACCATCGGAAAAATATAAAGAGAGATTGTTAAAGATAAAATAAAAATCGTAAGACGATACGATTTGCAAATAAAAAAGAAGAAATGGCACAAAGGCCAAAAAGCCATGCCACAAAAATTAAATTAAAAAAAAATATGCTGACGGTTTTTCACGTTCCAAATTCAAATCTCATTATTGCCTAGGGATCGCCCATACTGCATTATCTCCTTAGGGACATAATGACTTGCTTTAGGTGATGGTTGTATGACGTATAAAAGGGCATTATCGAGCAGGTGGTGTAAAAACTAATTTATTTTAAATAAAGAAAATTACAATTAATTTTAGTGAAACCTATTCGATGCTAGAATATGGAATGACCAAAAACTTATTAAAAATAACTTATTGCTAATATGCAGTTTTGCTGGGGCGCGGCTCGTGGCTGGCCCAAGTGTCGACGATGCAGTTTTCGTGTGTTTGGCGTCAATCGAATGAATTGCTGGGTCGGCGATATCCATTAGGGATCCGTATGTAAAATGTTAGGAAAAGGTCAATGTACTTTATTCCACGTTTATTTAGCGTCTTGTATAGTCTCTCATTATGTTATTAAAAGTTTAAATAAAATAAAACTTTATTTTTATTGAAAAAGTACCCAGTATTTTATGGTACTCTGAGTAGCAAAGCATCTCAGTACAATTCATACTTTTGTTCGATTAGGTAGGTATACCATTACCTACTATACCTAATGTTCCCACTTCTGGGACTCAGCTCAGGCCTCCGCTTTAGGAGAGGGAATGGGCCGCCGTAATCTAGTACGCGGGCTCAGCGGATCAGCTTTCGAATTTTTGGTTCTAGGACATGCCGTTTTCTTGATGTTGTTTTCCGTCACCGTTTTAGTGTAGTGGTGATGAAATAAATTAGTCAAAGTAATGCGTCTGGCTGGGGTGTAATCACGACTTCGGGACCGTTATCACTGGACCGACCAGGGGAGCACCAGAGCAAGCCATAATTATGGCGGTAAGTCCCCTCTTTGAAGAGAGGCTGGAAAAACCTCACGGCGTCCTCGCCTTCCGCATGACGCAGGTTCTCACCGAACATGGTCAGTTCGGGAAGTAGGTACCTGCACCGGATTCGTGCGGAAGTAACGCCCGGGTATCACCAATGTGTGGACTGCCCGGAGGACACGGTGGAGCACACGGTAGAGGTGTACCCCGCTTGGGCCTCACGCCCCAGCCACCGGGATCCCGATCCCGATTTCCGGCCACCGTAATTTTGGCTTGCGGACGGTGAGCAATGGATAGCTCGCCGTCCGACCGTCCGGTAACCGTCCGGTCCGAGCCCAAGTCGTCGACGGCGCATACTATTCCATGCGCGCCTCAAGGAGATGTCAGCAAACCGTAGGCGCCCAGCAGGGTCAAAGCCTACTGGGGCTAAGAGCCTGCTTCTGAAAGAAAGTCTTGGCCCTGGTATGAAAGGCAACGAAGGAATAGGAGTGGGTTTTTAGTCAGTAAAAGTCTGACACACCCTGCCGCTTCCCAAGAGCGGGGGATGTCATTGGATGATTTTCCCACAAAAACCTCGACCTGGTTCTGGGAGAAATACCTTAGACATCTACATCTTACCTACTAAAGACTTTTGCTGCAACACGCTGACAAGAAGTCGGTAGTCGGTAGGGTGTAATGACAGCTTACCTTTCATATTTTTTATTTAAATCTAAATTTTCGTAAACATATCGAGCTGCTGTGCACAAGAGTGCGTAAATTAATATATATTTTTAAGAACCTACGTCACATAGCCGATTATAAGTTAATTAAACAGGTTTAATTGGCTCTGTGTCAATCGGTTCTCACCTACTGTATTACTTCATGGGGTGGAACTGCCAGGACTATCTTACTTCCTCTAGAACGTGCTCAAAGAGCAGTTCTAAAGGTTGCAACCTTCCGTCCTTTTAGATTTCCTACACACCAGCTATACACAGCATATAACTTACTAACAGTACGCCAACTATTTATATTGCACATCGTACTTTATCAGCACTCTGAGCTTCCTTTTGGCCCAGTACCGTGAACTAGGTGGAGGAAAGATTTGGTTTGCACAAAACCACACACGAGACATGCATTTGCTTATAGATTTTATGTATTTTTGGGGCCTTTTTTGTACAACAAGCTCAATAAATTATTAGATATGTAGGTATAGCATAAATTATATTAAAATTAAATGTAGTACATTGTTATCGGAGTAGGTATCTATTGAATCTCAATTACACAGACACAGAGAAACTATTGGAAGTTGTAGTATGATTGTAAGGTTTAGTTCGTTAGTTGTTATTTCTGTTTACATGCCCTTATTTATTAGTCTTGTTATGTGATGACCTAAAACACAGGTTTTATAAACCTAGTTCGGGGCAAGTCGCTACATTAGTATAATTATTAATTTTTTTTTGTAAAAAGTTTTTATTTCACACTTTTTAGTTGCGATACACATGATAACCGGAGTGCCTATTTCTCATAACAATTCGAATTACTCAAACACTGCTAGGTTACATTGTTTTATTATGAAGTTCCTGTATCTACCTTCCATATTCCGGCTCCATCACCAGATTAGTTCGATAGTACTTTATAGCCAAAATGCATCTCATGACAATTCTAATAAGCCCAAACTCGGCTAGGATACATTGATTAATTACGGAGTTCCAGTGCCTACCTTCCGGCTCCATCATCAGATCAGTTCGATTGTACCTTATAGCCAAAGTGCATCATGTCAATTCTAATAAGCCCAAACACGGCTAGGTTACATTGATTAATTGCGGAGTTCCAGTGCCTATTTTCCGGCTCCATCATCATCATCAGTTCACTTCGATGACACCATTTTCAACATAAGTTCTATTCAGAAACATTTATTTATTTGTATAGTCATAGTCGCTTAACTATCTTCATTATGATATCTATGTGAGTATGAAGTTCCGTTGGCCATTTCTGGTCTTCTTCATCAGTTCCATTTCATCAAATGTAACTTTTTGACTGTAAATACTTAAGTTCTCGATGAAAATACCAAAATCACCATTTGGTTGCCTATAATATTTGAGGAGTTCCCTCGATTCCATGAGGATTCCATCATCAGAACTGGATTCTGAAAAAAATGGGACCAATCGGAAAGCAAATCCTCAAAAAAAATATTTGCAAATCGGTACATAAACGACGGAGTTCTGAGGTAACACACATAAAAAAAAACATACAACCGAATTGATAACCTCCTTTTTTTGAAGTCGGTTAAAATAGGTTTGTTGACTTGTTGTATGTGTTTATATTTATTGAACTAAGTTACATACCTAGGTATTATTATTATGATAACAATGATGTAGGTTAGTACAACTAGATTATTTTCTTTTAAGTTTTATAATTGTTTTTAAGTAATTATGTTAATTTTAAGACAGTTGAAATTTTCACAGACGATATTTAATTTATTATTATCTCCCTTACAACCTATCATTACAGGTAAATACCTGTGTAAATACCTAATTCGATAACATAGTTGAAAGGGAGTTAATAATAAATAACTAAATCATCTGTGAAAATTTCAACTGTCTAGCTATCACGGTTCATGAGATACAGCCCGGTGACAGACAGACACAGTGGAATCTTAGTAATAGGATCCCTTTTTACCCTTTGGGTACGGAACCCTAAAAATCGATCGCTTAATCAACGAACAGATTCGACATAAACAAGATTACTCTGTTAAAGACTGCTCCAATTTAGCACTTGCCGATGAGGTCCTCAATAACCACCACGATAGGTGTAGTTTAAGATTTCTGTGGTGTAGACCTATCGTGGTGATGAGATCAGACGGTGAGCAATGGGAAGCTCGCCGTCCGACCGTCCGGTAACCGTCCGGACCGAGCCCAAGACGTCGACGGCGCGAACTGTTCCACGCGCGCCTCAAGGAGATGTCAGCAACTGTAGGGGCCCAGCAGGGTCGAAGCCTACTGGGGCCATGGGTAGTGTGAAAACGAAACCCGGGGCCCTGAGACGAAAGCAACGAAGGAACAGGAGTGGGTTTTTAATCAGTAAAAGTCTGACACTATCTCCCGCTCCGCCCAAGAGCGCGGGATGTCATAATATGATTTTACGACAGAATAAAAAAAACGTGGTGGTGTGATATTCCGCGGTACGAGCATACGCGTACCGCGGAATGTCATCCACATTGTTGAAAGCTTTGCTGTTGGAAACACGGTTTCTCTTGGTAAACTAAAATGTCGTATACACTCCTGTGTTGGCATCAGGCTCCGTGTTCATCTTTAAGATATCTGAACATATCTGCATAATTGCAGGCGGTACATCGTTAATAATTTATATTAGTTGATTACTAAACTTGTCAAAATCAACAATTATGAAATCATTGATAGACCATACCGACACTATTGTAATAGCAGACTTGAGGCCCTGGTACCTAGATGTCACCATCTACCCGAGTACTGTAAGAAGGCGAGTTTCCAGTCTAATATGTATCTACAAACCTACATGGCACGGCAACGGACTGTTATCGATAAGTTTAGAACGTCTGATAAAATAGAACTGAGTACATGCAGATGCGGGGGTTGGTTTGGCGTGAAAACTACCAGGATAGTATAGATCGCCAGAAAGTGGAAAATCTAAGAGAATTCTTGATTTGATAGATATCATAATGAAGATAGTTAAGCGACTATGACAATACAAATAAATAAATATTTCTGAATAGAACTTATGTTGAAAATGGTGTCATCGAAGTGAACTGATGATGATGATGGAGCCGGAAAATAGGCACTGGAACTCCGCAATTAATCAATGTAACCTAGCCGTGTTTGGGCTTATTAGAATTGTCATGAGATGCATTTTGGCTATAAAGTACTATCGAACTAATCTGGTGATGGAGCCGGAATGTGGAAGGTAGATACAGGAACTTCATAATAAAACAATGTAACCTAGCAGTGTTTGAGTAATTCGAATTGTTATGAGAAATAGGCACTCCGGTTATCATGTGTATCGCAACTAAAAAGTGTGAAATAAAAACTTTTTACAAAAAAATAAATAATAATTAATAATAATAATATTCCACAACTATCACACAACGCCGTCTAGTCCCAAGCTAAGCAGAGCTTGTGTTATGGGTACTAGACACCTGATAAACATACTTATATATTTCTAAATACATACATATATAGATAAATTACACCCAGACACAGAACAAATGATCGTGCTCATCACACAAACATTTGTCCTGGGTGGGAATCGAACCCACGACCTCCGGCATAGCAGTCAGGGCCACTAACCACTAGACCAACAGGCCAGTCAAATTATACTAATGTAGCGACTTGCCCCGAACTAGGTTTATAAAACCTGTGTTTTAGGTCATCACATAACAAGACTAATAAATAAGGGCATGTAAACAGAAATAACAACTAACGAACTAAACCTTACAATCATACTACAACTTCCAATAGTTTCTCTGTGTCTGTGTAATTGAGATTCAATAGATACCTACTCCGATAACAATGTACTACATTTAATTTTAATATAATTTATGCTATACCTACATATCTAATAATTTATTGAGCTTGTTGTACAAAAAAGGCCCCAAAAATACATAAAATCTATAAGCAAATGCATGTCTCGTGTGTGGTTTTGTGCAAACCAAATCTTTCCTCCACCTGGTTCACGGTACTGGGCCAAAAGGAAGCTCAGAGTGCTGATAAAGTACGATGTGCAATATAAATAGTTGGCGTACTGTTAGTAAGTTATATGCTGTGTATAGCTGGTGTGTAGGAAATCTAAAAGGACGGAAGGTTGCAACCTTTAGAACTGCTCTTTGAGCACGTTCTAGAGGAAGTAAGATAGTCCTGGCAGTTCCACCCCATGAAGTAATACAGTAGGTGAGAACCGATTGACACAGAGCCAATTAAACCTGTCTAATTAACTTATAATCGGCTATGTGACGTAGGTTCTTAAAAATATATATTAATTTACGCACTCTTGTGCACAGCAGCTCGATATGTTTACGGAAATTTAGATTTAAATAAAAAATATGAAAGGTAAGCTGTCAATACACCCTACCGACTACCGACTTCTTGTCAGCGTGTTGCAGCAAAAGTCTTTAGTAGGTAAGATGTAGATGTCTAAGGTATTTCTCCCAGAACCAGGTCGAGGGACTTCGATTTTTTTTCGGAGACCCTTGACTTGGCCTAAATCTTTTAATCAGATCTGCTTCAAACTAAACGATCGACTTGCTCCATAAATTCAAACAGATTCTAAATTCGATTCAGTGTTCAAATCCAACCAATACAATTATTCTGCCAGCCTGGCAGGCAGGCGACCTTTACAATACCACAATACCCATTATAGATATTCTATTTTACAAAGGAGTGATGGCAGGTTGGTCTTGAACGTAGGACGTGTGTAAAGATTCACATTGTGTCTGCGTGCGTAATATTACCTACATTTCGATACCAGTGGAGACTTAAGCCGTACAGGTGTTATGGATCCGAGTGCTGCAGTGACAAATTTCCACGTGTATCAGAATAAATTACTTTTTCTGAAAATTATGTATAATATTAATTATTATTACAAGCTTTTTTATTGTAGAAATAGACAAATCAGTAGATATGTGAGAAGACTCCTGAATTGCCACCTCTTAAGGCGACGGCGACAGCTGAATTATCCATACAAACATAATACCAAAATCATTTACAGTTTGAGCATATTTCCACCATATTATGATGATATTCGGATTTAGACAATATTTATCTACGTTCCTACGTTTTTCTTTTTTCAAAATACTTACTTAAAACGAAATTAAAGCGAATTTCATTTCGCATATTTTTATAGCGTAAATTGCATGTTTTCATTTTATTTTTTCTGTATTATAAACAACAATATTTCTAATATTGTTTCCGTAGGAACATAACTTATATTATCAAGTTACTAATTATAGAAAAAAAATTGAAAAAACATTAAGTTTTCAAGCAAGCGAGACGTCAGTGTCAGTGTGTCGTGTGATGTCATTACTTCGGTCGCGTTGTAAATATTGTAAGTAATATTTCTATTGACTTTCTGTATTCCTTTTACTTTTTTTTATGTGATGCAAATTATTTATTTGCTTATGAACATCAAAACTAATAAATATCCTTTTACTAAACTTCAAATGCTTAGGTACTTTTTTTGTGTGGGAAAAAATCCAATGATTTCTCGCGCTCTTGGGCGGAGCGTGAGTGTCAGACTTTTACTTACTAAAATCGACTCCTATATTCCTTCTTTGCCTTGCGTTCCAGGGCCCCAGGTTTTCCTTTCAGAAGCGAACCCATGGCCCCAGTAGGCTTTTTTTTTTAAGGTGAGAAAATCATCTAATGACAAATCCCGCTCTTGGGCGGAGCAGGAGATAGTGTCAGACTTTTACTGGGGTACACTACCTAAATACGAAAAACTTTATTCCGACAGTTACAAATACGAATTTCAAAATACCGATTTTCATAATTCCGAATGGTTCAAAATTCCGAATATAACAA
Organism: Mythimna impura; assembly: GCA_905147345.3. Lineage (NCBI taxonomy): Eukaryota > Metazoa > Arthropoda > Insecta > Lepidoptera > Noctuidae > Mythimna > Mythimna impura. The sequence goes on from LR990339.1 coordinate 37,208,079, forward strand.
CTCCGACTTATCATTATTCCTATTTTTATAATTCCCAAAGTTCAATATTCCTAACGTTTATAATTACTATTCTCAAAATACCGAGTTTCAATAGATCGAATAACAAGAAGTCCGACTTAATGATAATTCGAAACATCAAAAATACGAATTCCGATTATTAAAATACTGATTAATACAATTCCGAAATAAAAACGCCTTGTAAAACTGTATAGCAAGACAATATGCCGTGGCACGCTCGCTTAGCTTGCTCGCCTTCGTGCTTTATTAGTCACAGTTCTAACCTAACCTAAGTGATTCATTAACAATACAGGGGATTTGCAGCATGCAAGCAGGCATGCAGCGTGCAAGCAGACATGCAGCATGCAAGCAAGCATGCAACATTTACGCAGGCATGCAGCATGAAAGCAGGCATGCAGCATGCAGCAGGCATGCAAGCAGGTATACAGCATGCAAGCAGGCATGCAACATGCAGCAAGCATTGTTTCTGTCACGGCTCTGGCGCTGCGGGGTTTGGGCGGCCCCACGCGAGCTTATTGTCGCACCTGCTCCTCAGCTCGCGGGCCGCCCCACCCCTCCGCGCCTACGTGGGTTTAAATTACACTCTAGGGGTAGGGCAGACAAGACTGCGTGAAGTCGGTTTTACAGCGATTCGTTTCTGTCACTAAATTTTGTAGCACAACATGTTGACTTTTAGTTTATTCGAATTCGGACTGAAAATCGGATATTATTATTATTCGTATTGAAAATCGGAATATCGTTTTTCGGACCGAGAACCCTTCGAGCATTTGATTCTTCGAACGTATGAAAATCGGAAAACTAACAAATCGCATTTACGACTTTCGGTAAAATAAATTTCGTGATTTTTATTATTAGACATTATAATTCTTAGGTATTATGAAATTCGGACTTTTGAAAATCGGAACATTGAAATTCGGAATAAAATATTTCGGAGTATTTGGGTGTTCCCCTTTTACTGACTAAAAACCCACTCCTATTCCTTCTTTGCCTTCGTCCCAGGGCCCCGGGTTTCGCTTTCACACTACCCTTTGCCCCAGTAGGCTTCGACCCTGCTGGGCCCCTACGATTTGCTGACATCTTCCTGAGGCGCGCGTGGAACAATACGCGCCGTCGACGACTTGGGCTCGGTCCAGACGGTTACCGGACGGTCGGACGGTGGGCTACCCATTGCTTGCCGTCCGCAAGTCCTCGCCTTCGGTGGCTGGAAATCGGGATCAGAATCCCGGCTTCGGGGCGTGAGGACCGTTGCCTGACGCGATCGGCCGCCTCCTTTTCTAGCATTACTGCTTCGCAGAAGGAGGCGACCGCCTGTCACTCCTCCTCGCTCCGGACCATGGCTTGTACCAAGGCCTGGCGCGAGAAATCGCCGCCGCCGATCGCCCCCACGAGGACACGGCGTTGCTCTGCCCTAGCGGAGCACACCTCCACCGAGTGCTCTACCGTGTCTTCCGGGCGGTCCACACAGTGATGACACTCGGGCGTCGCTTCCGCACAAATCCGGTGCAGGAACTTCCCGAACTTACCGTGTTCGGTGAGAACCTGCGTCATGCGGAAGGTGAGGACGCCGTGAGGTCTTTCCAACCACGCCTCAAAGAGGGGACTTACCGCCATAATTGTGGCATGCCCAACCCCAGTAGGCTTCGACCCTGCTGGGCCGCCCCTACGGTTTTGCTGAAATCTCCTTGAGGTGCACGTGGAATACTACGCGCCGTCGACGTCTCGGGCTCGGTCTGAACGGCCGGATGGGGAGCTGCTCATTGCTCGTCGTCCGCAAGCCCACGCCCACATTGACTGGATTTTAGGGTCGGAATTTCGGTGGCCGGGGCGTGCGGGTCGTTCCCTCGTGCGTGTGGTTGCCTCCTTCGCTAGTATTACTGTTTCGCAGAAGGAGACGATCACCTGCCATTCCTCCACGCTCCAAACCATGGCCTGTACCAGGGACCGGCGCGAGAGTTCGTTGCCTTGCCGCCGTTGATAGCCCCCACGAGGACGTCGTCGACGGACGCCCAAGCAGAGCACACCTCTACCGTTTGCTCTACCATGTCCTCTGGGCGGTCCACACAATGGTGACATCCGGGCGTTTCTTCCGCCTGAATCCGATGCAGGAACCTCCCGAACTTGCCATTTTCGGTGAGGACCAGCATCATGCGGAAGGTGAGGACGCCGTTACGTCTTTCCAGCCACTCCTCAAAGAGGGGACTTACCGCCATAATTGTGCCGTTCCCAGCACTGGGTCGCGATAGTCGTTGTCGCCATTTCTCCATGAGAACCCGCCGGAACTCTGTCTGCCATGCTGCGACTTTTCGCGGCAGCGGAGTTTCACCCCGGCGTTGCATCTCCATGCGCAGATCGTGCATGTGTGCAAGGACTGTTGCCTCCAGATCCCATGGTGGCTGACCAGCAAGGAGGCTCGCCGCTTCGCGGGAAATCGTCCGGTATCCTCGCACCATCCGTATACACGATCTAGAAAAGGAGGCGGCCGATCGCGTCAGGCAACGGACCTCACGCCCCGAAGCCGGGATTCTGATCCCGGTTTCCAGCCACCGAAGGCGAGGGCTTGCGGACGGCAAGCAATGGGTAGCCCACCGTCCGACCGTCCGGTAACCGTCTGGACCGAGCCCAAGTCGTCGACGGCGCGTATTATTCCACGCGCGCCTCAGGAAGATGTCAGCAAATCGTAGGGGCCCAGCAGGGTCGAAGCCTACTGGGGCCAATGGTAGTGTGAAAGCGAAACCCGGGGCCCTGGGACGAAGGCAAAGAAGGAATAGGAGTGGGTTTTTAGTCAGTAAAAGGGGAACACCCAAATACTCCGAAATATTTTATTCCGAATTTCGATGTTCCGATTTTCAAAAGTCCGAATTTCATAATACCTAAGAATTATAATGTCAATTATTAAAAATCACGAAATTTATTTTACCGAAAGTCGTAAATGCGATTTGTTAGTTTTCCGATTTTCATACGTTCGAAGAATCAAATGCTCGAAGGGTTCTCGGTCCGAAAAACGATATTCCGATTTTCAATACGAATAATAATAATACCCGATTTTCAGTCCGAATTCGAATAAACTAAAAGTCAACATGTTGTGCTACAAAATTTAGTGACAGAAACGAATCGCTGTAAAACCGACTTCACGCAGTCTTGTCTGCCCTACCCCTAGAGTGTAATTTAAACCCACGTAGGCGCGGAGGGGTGGGGCGGCCCGCGAGCTGAGGAGCAGGTGCAACAATAAGCTCGCGTGGGGCCGCCCAAACCCCGCAGCGCCAGAGCCGTGACAGAAACAATGCTTGCTGCATGTTGCATGCCTGCTTGCATGATGCATGCCTGCTTGCATGCCTGCCGAATTGTAATACGCTCACATACACACACACAGCTGCGCCAGTCGCTCACTTGTTTTTGTCAAACAGAGACAGCTATATTCCGCGATACACGGTAACTTGCAGTTGCTAGCGCCGTTCGCCGGGCTCTTATGAATTCATAATGTCCTAGTAGATGCCGCACCATTGCAGCCCCCGCATTTTCTATTTTAAACCAAATTGTTGTGAGATGTTGATTTAAAACGTATCGTATTGTTTGAGAGCAGTGGTGGCCGAGTGGTAACGGCCCCGACTTACAAATTGTAGGTCACGGGTTCAAACCCAGCCAGACGCATTACTTTGTGTAATTTATTTCATCACCACTGCTCTCAAAACGGTGAAGGAAAACATCGTGAGGAAACCGGCATGTCCTAGAACCAAAAATTCGAAGACATGTGACATCCACCAACCCGCACTGGGCCCGCGTGGTGGATTACGGCCCATCCCCTCTCCTAGAGAGAGTAGGCCTGAGTCCCAGCAGTGGGAACATTAAAAGGCTGAATATGTATATAATTATGTATGTATTGTGTTGTATTGTATTTTGGGCTGGTGTCCACGACTAAAGCGCGTATTTTGCATAAGGATGGGACAAATGTGTCATTCGATCCACCCCAGCTCCTCAAGGAAGGGCAGCAGCGCCTTGGTGTTACTGACCATTTCACGGAGAGTACCTGGGTTACCGAAGTACTTTGCCCTGTATCCAGCGACCACTGGGAAGCTTAGAAGCAGATGAGCTACTGCTGCTGTCTCGTCCTCCTCCATGCAGACTCTGCAGAGTGGGCTGTTTGTAACTCCTATGACAGAGAGGTTGCTTCATTAAAGGTCACGTGGCCATGGCCAGTTGTAACGGCCGTCACATTGCGCAACTGAGGTTTAGTCAGTCGTAGGCCTGTTTCGTGAAGCGGCCATCAATGAAGGGAAGTGCCTCCTTGGCCTCCCTGTACTCACTTTGGTCTACCCATGGTTTATGGTGTAGGTCTCTGGTGCGTTTCCTTACCAGATTAGGAAGGTCACACCAGGTACCCGAACGGGAGCGGCACAATGGGTTCAGGCCCTATCGCAGCCATACTCGATCTCCTTCTGGCGAGTTCGGCCGCTGCATCGTTGCCTCGGGAATCACTGTGTCCTTTAAAAGTAATGCATTGAATGGTTACTTGGTTGAGTTCATTCACCTGGTTAAGGCGTTGGTGACACTCGTAAAATCAGCCCAGAGTTAGCTGAGTGGCTGTTCAGCGCTTGCAGGACAGCCATGCTGTCCGAGAGTATGCGTATTGAGTGGTCCTTAACTTTCCTGATTGCGATGACTAAGGCTGCCAGGGAAATAAGGCTGCCCAAGCACTCAGCCTGGAACACCGTATTATAAATAAATAAAATAAAAAAAATAAAATCTTTTTATTTCAGACATATTTGGTCCATATAGTTACATTTTACATTTTCATTATTATATTATTAATTGATTGATTATATTCTGTATTACTTTAAATAGTTATTATATTAATCATTAAATTTAATTTATTATATTAAGTATATTATTATTATGTCATATTGTTATTATATTATTAATTTAATTTATTTAATTGTCATCATTATATTATATAAAAATTAATTTAAGTTAATTTAAGTATTTGCCGCCCTCTGGGGCCCCGAGCACGCGCACTTGAGTTTGAACCCAGTGTCCCAGAAGAGGGCTGTCCAGCTTGTGGCTGAGCACGTTCAGGATGGTGTTGGTACTCCCACGCGTACGGAACATCAGCGAGGCGATGCGGCGCCGCAGCACAGTGTGAAAACCGTCTGTGTGCGCGTGCGCAAACATCGCAGACGCACTACAGCAGCGTGGGAGCCCCACCAGCACCCTGAACGCGTTATTATATTGTACTCGGAGAGCGTTGATGGCCCGCTGCGTGTAGTTGACCCACAGATTGCAGGTGTAGAGAGTTTGGCAGAATGCTTTAAACAGAGTGATCTTTACCTCTAAACTACACCTCGCAAATCTGCGTGCCAACATGTTACAGCGGACCGCCATCGCCCTCCTCTCCCTTTCTATATCCCTATCATCTTTTAAATCCTCGGTGACCACATGGCCGAGGTATTTAAATTCATTCACTCTACGAAGAGCGACAGCGTTAAGCAGCACAGGTGCCACATCCCCCAGTTTACGACCCCTGGCTTGAAATACCATGAGTTCGCTTTTCCGCTCATTGTACATTAGACCGTGTACTCTGGCATACTCCTCACACACGCCTATCAGCTTTCTGAGCGCGGCTACTGATGGGCTGAGCAACACCATATCATCTGCGTAGCTGATACTGTTGATACTGTGACCATCAATCGAGCAACCCACTCCGATGTTGCTCAGCTCAACAATTAGCCCGTTCACGTACAAGTTGAAGAGTGAAGGAGATGTTAACCCCCCCTGTCTCACTCCACACTCCAACCTGTACTCATCAGAAAGCTCGCCAAGCCATTTGACCTGATTAGTTTGGTGATCATACCAATATTTAAACATATTAATTAGCTCACCCGGCACACCTGTACTCTTTAATTTACACCAGAGAATATCATACCTAACCAGGTCAAAAGCCTTGGAGAGATCAAGAAAGGCTGCATACACAGGCGTGTTCCTGTCTGTGTAATACCTGACAGTCTGCTTGAGAGACATAACTGCGCATTCTGTCGAAAGTCCTGGTCTAAAACCGAACTGTGCGTCGTTTAAATTTAAGTGTTTCTTAAGCTGTCTCTCAAGCAGCCCATCAAGCACCTTGGCTGTGGTCGTAGCCAATGATATCGGGCGGTAGTTGCACTTATCAGAATTATCTCCAGTCTTGTTTTTAATTATAGGCACTACCACCGTCTTCATCAGCTCATTTGGCAGGTAGGAATGCCTAATACAGAGCGTGAAAAGCAGTCCCAGGAGCCTCGGGAGGTGTGGCCCCGCATGCTGAAAATGTTCGATGCTGAGGCCGTCATGTCCGGGCGACTTCCCTCGAGTCATGCCCTTTATTATTAGAGCAACTTGTTTTGCTGTGACACGCTCAGGCACCGTTGACACGACGACCTCCGCATCCCTAGTCTGCTCACCTTTTAGCGGAGACTCCACTTGAAAGTGACACCGAAACACGTTTGCAATGTCTTTTGGTTCACAGATGCCGTTGACACTCACAGGGACGCTAGGTTTTGGGTTTAACTTTTTTGTTTGTTGCCAAAATCCTTTAAAATCTTTGTTCTTATGTTTTGTAGCTAAAATATTCATTTTTATTAATTCTTGGTTATTCTGACAATAGTGTAGTTTGCTTTTGAATTTTTTTCTAGATTCATACATTTCATTATAAAACTTACCACTGTAAGGTCGACCGTAACTCACCCAGGTTAAAAACTTTTGCCTAGCCTCCCTGTGAGCGTCACGAACATACTTGTTCCATCCGACAACATGACGACCGCGGCGCCGTCCGCCACTAAACCCGCGACCCACATAGCTATCGACAGCAGCCTCCTGTAACGCTGTTACAATGTCACCATAAAGCGCGTCTATCGCTGCCAAGTGATCCTTGCCACTCTCACTACACATGCTATCACAACACTGTTGGAATTCATGAGGGAAGCCAAATTCCCTCAGTTTATCGTTACAACATTTTGTATATTTTTCTATTTGGCTTAAATCCCGGTCACCCCATAGAACTTTATTGGTTTTGGTGAGCGGTGGCTTAATGATATTACAGACTGTTTTCAAGTTACACTGAATCTCTACTGGACAGTGATCAGACCAGAAGATGTCGTAGCATACCCTTACTGAAGTAACCGTCTTTAGTGCAGCATCAGTAACAACACAGTGATCCAGCCACCTACGGCAGCCGTGCGCTTCACTTACAAAAGTATAGGTATTCGAATTCGAGCCCAACATCTCTAGGTCGACACATGTCCAGTTTTGCTCATTACAAAAATTTCGAAGTTCATTTCCAAATAATTCCCCCGGATGAGCGTTAAAATCCCCCATGATAAATACACTTTCAATATTATTACTCTCAACTATTGATATAATTTCACTTAAACATTGAACGAATTCCAAAAGATTGTCAGAAGAGTCGGTAGGCATATAGATAGAAAAAACGAGTATAAACCGATCCGACACACACACCTTAATCGCACTTATTCGTTTACTTTCACACGGAATCACAGACACATAATTACACTTACTGTTTCTCCATAGAAGTGCTACACCGCCATACGGTCGCCCCCGCAGTATACCACTTGTTAGGTCTACCGCAGATTTGCCGCAGTATCCGAAATCACTGTTTATTTTACCGAGTTCAGGTATTTCATGGGGCAGGAGCCACGTTTCTTGCAGTGCAATAATATCAGCAGTAAGGCAAAGACGTCTTACACACTCCGAGGATCTTTTAAAAGACTTACAATTGAAACTGATGAATTTTAAACTTTCATTGTTTGTTGTACTATCCATTTAGATTTATTATTGCACTAGTAGCAGATTTCTTACGTCTGTCTAAATCTCGTCTGCTGAAATCCACGAAACGGCGGAAAGCAATACCATCAGGCCATAAAGTGCAGTCCAAAAACAAACTAAGCTTCTCCTTAGGAACATACATTTTAAATGAGTTGTATTGTTTCTGTTGCTTGGGTTCGATCTTTTGTAATGTGACTTCAACATTTGTTTTGCTCCTTATGTATTCAACTATATGATTCTCGCAAGTTTCCTTATGCACATTATTTATAAATAGAGGGACACTGATATTTGCAGCCCTAAAACTATCAACTATTTCCGTGCATGTTCCTTTTTTACTCAGAAATCGATTCCTGTACCTTTTTCTTTGTACAACTTGCCAAACGTCGTCTGCTGGCTGCGCAAGTACAGCGCTATGCGGCTGGGGCGTTCGAATCAGCTGATTGTTCGTCGTACCTACACATACAGAAGTATTAGTCACCGCGGCAAACGAGGCGCCCTGTATATGTTTCTCGGTGAGCACCGCTGCGCTCGCGACGTCTGGGCTGAGTGGGACAGAGAGAACGTCGCCAGACGGCGGCGCGCGCGAGCGAGACGGGGACAGTGGGTGACGTGCCTGAGCGCACTGATGCTGATCTACCTCCTTATCAACAACGGTCGAATAATTGTTATCGTTCATCATCTTAGGTGTAATATGAATAATTCCCGAGGGACCACTCTCGCAATTGAATTCTGAACTGTCTAACATTCGACTCGTACCTCGTTTTCTGTTGACAAAGTGGTCCCGTTCGAAATTATTAACTATCGATGTTTGCTGAAGATTAATAACTTCGTTTCGTAGTCTTGAAAACTGGTCCATAGGTGCATATGTTTCCTTGATAGTCTCAATCTCGTGTTTGAGTATAATAAGGTCCTTCAATATCCGTGTCGCATCCAAATGATCGAAAGTGACTGGGGGTAGTTTTTGTAAGTCACGAGCGACAAAAATCGGCATTTCTTCAGGATCTTTCTGTTTTATCAATGTGATTATGTCTTCTATTTCTCTTTGCGTTTTTCCCTCTCTTTTTCGGTTTATTTTTCTTCCCAGTGTCTTGACTGAGGCAAATAAAAGATTTTTTGCAGCACTAATTTCGTCCGATGTGAACGCCGTGGCACACAGTCTAATCATTGAATCCTCGTCCATCACATCACACTTGTTCTGAATAAAGGCCAGAACCTCGTTTATCACCAAATTACAGTTCGCACACTTTAACATTTTAGAGGTCGTTGACCCGGTCGCACTAGCCATTGTAACGTACGCGCGCTGCGACGCACCGCTCGGAACTGTATTATGAACCCCCAAAGGTGTGAATGTTGAGATCCTCTGAGAAGACTCCCGCACTATACAAAACGTAATTATACTTGTTTAGAAAAACAGAATATATTATTTTTCTGTTCTTATGGTTCTTATAATAAATTACATGCAACTTAATTCGCAAACTGCAGACTTTTTAACCGACTTTGTTGTTATCGTACAATATCTACAGAGTGCACGGATATCGACGGGGTGTAAGGGACAGGTCTCCGCAAACTTAAAGGGCTTGCTCAGTAGACGAAACTGAATAACCTTCAACAAGACTTTTTCCGGAAACGAAAAAAAAGATCGGCCTCTCCATACAAAATTATAAACTTTATTGGACAGTTTGTATGGAGAGGCCGATTTTGTTTTCACCCTGTTTACAACATTAGTATGTAGCCCCCCTTAATTATTTGTTTTAATTTAATTATTTATTTAAAAGTGAATATACAACTAAATATTCTGTGAATAAGTGTCTACCTTATCGAGCAAAAAATGGCAAAACAAAAAAAAAATACAAAAATAAAAATAACCGACAACTACAAAAAACACTAAAAGGATCAAAATAACTTTAATTTCGGAAGTCGGTGTTTCTCGGTATTGTTTGTTTCTTGTTTAACACCGACTTCCGAAATTAAAATTATTTTGATCCTTTTAGTGTTTTTTTTTTGTGAAGTCGGTTGTTTTTTGTAAAAGGTTTATTATTTCACACTTTTTAGTTGCGATACACTTTTAACCAGAATGTTTATTTCTCATGACAATTCGAATTAACCCAAACACTGCTAGGTTACATTGTTTTATTATGAAGTTCCTGTATCTACCTTCCACATTCCGGCTCCATCATCAGATCAGTTCGATAGTCAGTAGTATAGTAGACACCTTATAGCCAAAGTGCATCTCATGACAATTCTAAGAAGCCCAAACACGGCTAGGATACATTGATTAATTATATAATAATAATATATTATTCCACAACTATCACACATCGCGGAGAATTACGGAGTTCCTGTGCCTGCCTTCCGGCTCCATCATCAGATCAGGGCCTCAAGTCTGCTAATACACTAGTGTTAGAATGGTCTATCAATGATTTCATAATTATTGATTTTGACAAGTTTGGTAATCTACTAATATAATGGCGTCAATAGGACTTTCCAATGATCAACCACTGACACTCCATTGAAAGAAATTGCACAGAATGGTAATCTCGTACTTAATGACAAATGAATGTCTGACGTATGCAGTAATCTGCTAAAATTTTGAGTTTCTTTGATCAGCGACCTACCATTAAAATGTCACTGTGCACTCATTACTTTTAATTCGTTACAAGACAGCTCGTACCACAATTCTATTACAAGACTACTGATCGATCAATGATCCGCCATTATGAATTAACAGATTACGAACTTTTAGCAAAATGACAATGGAAACGAGTTGGAATGATGAATTTATAAAAACAGCAGACTAGGGCCCCAGTTCGATAGTAGGTACCTTATAGCCAAAGTGCATCTCATGACAATTCTAATAAGCCCAAACACGGCTAGGTTACATTGATTAATTACGGAGTTTCAGTGCCTACCTTCTGGCTCCATCATCATCAGTTCACTTCGATGATACCATTTTCAACATAATTATTCAGAAACATTTATTTATTTGTATTGTCATAGTCGCTTTACTATCTTCATTGTGATATCTATGTGAGTATGAAGTTCCGTGGGCCAATCGGAAAGCAAATCCTCTAAGAGGAAAAAAATATTTGCAAATCGGTCCATAAACGACGGAGTTCTGAGGTAACACATAAAAAAAAAACATACAACCGAATTGATAACCTCCTTTTTTTGAAGTCGGTTAAAAATAGGTTTGTTGTATGGGTGCTCACTTAGATATTTATTTTATTCTATATTTAGTATGTTTTTATAGTGGCAACAGAAATGAATCATGTATTACATATTTTAAGTATTGTGTGTTTATATTTATTGAACTAAGTTGCATACCTAAGGTATTATTATTATGATAACAATGATGTAGGTTAGTACAACTAGATTCTCTTCTTTTAAGTTTTATAATTGTTTATAAGTATGTTAATTTTAAGAAATCGTCTGTGAACATTTCAACTGAAATGTTCACAGACGATTTATTTAATTTAGTATTATTTCCCTTACAACTGGTACTCATTATTGGTACCGGTATAAATACCTAATAATAATTCGATAACAGGGTCGTAGCCTACTGGGGCCAAGGGTCTGATTCTGAAAGGAAGACTCGGCCCTGATACGAAAGGCAACGGGGAAACAGGAGTGGGTTTTTAGTCAGTAAAAGTCTGACACTATCTCCCGGTCCGCCCAAGAGCGCGGGATGTCTTAAGATGATTTTAACACAGAAAAAAAATCGTGGTGGTGGGATATTCCGCGGTACGGGCGTACGCGTACCGCGGAATATCATCCACAAACTAAAAGGTCGTACAAACTCCTGTGTTGGCATCAGGCTCGGTATTCATCTTTAAGATATCTGAACATATCTGCATAATTGCAGGCGGTACATCCAGACCCAGTAGTTCTTTATGAAGTATGTAGAAATGATAGCTTCTGGTAATTCATAGTATCCTGGTAGATGTGATGCCAATCCAGCCCCCACATCTTGACGTAATCTCATAGACATACGTTTAAAATTGAAATCGTATGTTAGGGTCAGATTCGCGATTTTTTTTACATCTTGGAGCATATCTATTTTTACCAACCGTTTGAGACTGAATCATTAGCTTTACACGCCTTTTACCATGGAAGTTTGATGAATCCAAAATGGTAAATAAAGTAAGTTTTGGAAGTTCTTGGAAATCCCACCTTCTGGTTATGCATTTTATGCTGATAGATATAACGCCGATCCAGGTCTATGGGAGCAAGTCTAATTTTACCAGACTTTGCAAACTTATTGACTGACTCCGAAACTTTACAGGCCGGTTACCAATGAGGTTTGTAGGTACCAATCTCAAATCAAGAATTCTCTTAGATTTTCCACCTTCTGGCGATCTATACTATCCTGGTAGTTTTTACGCCAAACCAACCCCCGCATCTGCATATACTTAGTTCTATTTTATCAGACGTTCTAAACTTATCGATAACAATCCGTTGCCGTGCCTCTCCCAAATTGTTCCATTTATTCGTACGCTGATGATACGGCCCTACTTGTACATGCTGAAGATTGGGATGAAGCTCAAAAAAGAGCAGAATCCGTTCTTGACATTGTCATGTCTTGGCTAACAGCAAATAGTTTAACCCTAAATGTGGCGGTAAGTCCCCTCTTTGAGGCGTGGTTGGAAAGACCTCACGGCGTCCTCACCTTCCGCATGACGCAGGTTCTCACCGAACACGGTAAGTTCGGGAAGTTCCTGCACCGGATTCGTGCGGAAGCGACGCCCGGGTGTCGCCGCTGTGTGGAACGCCCGGAGGACACGGTGGAGCACACGGTGGAGGTGTGCCCCGCTTGGGCAGAGCAACGCCGTGTCCTCGTGGGGGCGATCGGCGGCGGCGATCTCTCGCGCCGGGCCTTGGTCTGTGCCATGGTCCGGAGCGAGGAGGAGTGGCAGGCGGTCGCCTCCTTCTGCGAAGCAGTAATGCTAGCAAAGGAGGCGGCCGATCGCGTGAAGCAGCGGTCCTCACGCCCCAACCGCCGCCGGGATTCCGATCCCGATTTCCGGCCACCGTAGGCGCGGGCTTGCGGACGGCGAGCAATGGGTGGCTCGCCGTCCGATCGTCCGGTAACCGTCCGGACCGAGCCCAAGTCGTCGACGGCGCGTATTGTTCCACGCGCGCCTCAGGGAGATGTCAGCAAATCGTAGGGGCCCAACAGGGTCGAAGCCTACCGGGGCCACGGGTAGTGTGAAAGTGAAAGGAAGGAACAGGAGTGGGTTTTTAGTCAGTAAAAGTCTTACACTATTTTTCGCTCCGCCCAAGAGCGCGATTTGTCATAAGATGATTTTCCTACCTAAAAAAAAAAAAAAAACCCTAAATGTGGAAAAAACAAAATATATCACTTTCTCATTAAAATCTTCTTCGCAACCTGATAACTCATTTGTGATTAAAGCGCATATTTGTAACACGTACCCGAACCAATGCTCGTGCCTCTCTTTAACAAGAGCAACCAATGTGAAATACTTGGGTTTACTGATAGACAACCTAATCACATGGAATGCCCAAGTTGGGGTTTCGTCTGGCAGAGTTAGAAAACTGATCACCGTGTTTAAGAGCCTGCGTTATAGTGTTGATGCGGATACCTTACGTACGGTTTATTTTTCTCTTTGCCAATCAATACTGACTTTTGGCATAACAGTCTGCGGTGGCGCTTCAAAAACATGTATGATGCAACTGGAAAGGGCACAGAGAGCTGTTCTAAAGGTCATGACTTTTAAGCACTATCGGTATAGCACCGCGCTATTATACAAAGAGTGCCAAGTCTTGACTGTGAGGCAACTCTTTGTGCTAAACTGTACGTTGCGTAAACAATCTCTCCCGCAGTTGGATCTGGAGCGCTTGTCAAAACGTAGGATCTCTAACGTGTGCCCCATAGTGAGACACAGAACTACACTTGCTAAACGTCATTTTCAAATTCTTGGTAGTCGTATTTACAACTTTGTCAATAGTCATTGTAACATTTACAAACTCAATAAATTTAACTGCAAATCTCAAATCATTAAATCTCAAATCATTTAACTCTTAGTTATGATGAAGTCGAAAAAATTATCAACACGTAAATTTATACTCTCCCTTTTCCTCAAACTTTCCCCCGTCCCACATGTCCCCACACACATACACATACATTACTACACAAAACATTAACACTATACACAAATTATTAGTTTTATAATTAATTATTATTTGTTTAGTTCAGTTTAGTCCAATTTCTACATATATATCTAAATCTTTTTTACCTTTGTTGTTTTTACTTACAATATATCTAAAGAAACATGATGTAACTTCTAACTCTGTTGTATAATGTTATTCAACTTAGAGAGCCCTGACACCCATAATACAAGTTTAATCTTAGCTTGGGTGTCACAGGTGATTAACTGTGTGTTTATTTTTCAATTTTTATACATGTATGTATTGCAAACCACGTATGACTATCTCAACTGTATAATTGTAAACCTGGTAATAAAGATTTGTTATTATTATTATTATGTGGGTTATTATATCTCAGAACCCTGAGGAACTTTGGAAGGCGTACGAGGAGTCGAAACCAACTCGCAGAGGCCCCTTTGACGCTTTTAATGGAACGTGGTATCAACCGGCGATTATCCCTGTACGCGCTATGCTGGTGCATCCAAGGACAACCCCCGGTTGGTGGGAAACTATTGCAACATATGGAAAACAAAAACACTAGGTCTATGGTTTTAGGATTCTTAAATGGACTGGTTACTAGGAACTATTTTAAGACTATGGCCCCTGCCTGAACAATGTTTTTAATTTCCATCGATAAAAAGGAAGGGGGTGACTTGCACACTCAACAAATGGGCCCCCAAAAACAGTCGCTAGCACAATGTGACGTAGCAACAAGAGGGCAACATATACTGAAGTGCTTTATTATTATGTAGATTTGTAGATAGATTTAAGACTGGAAACTCGCCTTCTTGACATCTAGGTACCATCAGGGCCTCAAGTCTGCTATTACAATAGTGTCGGTATGGTCTATCATTGATTTCATAATTGTTGATGTTGACCAGTTTAGTAATTTACTAATATAATGGCGTCATTATAACTTTCCAGTGGTCAACCACTGACACTCCACAGAAAGAAGTGGCATAGAATGGTAATTTCATACATATTGGCAAATAAATGTCTGACGTATGCTGTAACCTGCTAAAATTTTGACAGTTCCATTGATCAGTGACCTACCATTAGAACGTCATTGTGCGGTCATTGCTTTTAATCAGCTCGATATTGTCATTATATCACAACTCTATTATGAGACCATTGACAGATCAATGATCGATCATTACGAATTAGCAGATTACGAACTTTTAGCAAAATGACAATGGAATCGTGTTGGAATGACGAATTTATAAAAATAGCAGACTTGGGCCCCAGAAGCAGTGTGTTAGAATTGTATTGTGAGTGTAACATAGCACACAACTAATGGATGGTAAACTTTAATTTAGCGTTTGTTTTCAGATCAATATAATATAATATAATAATTCACAACTATCACATAACGCCGTCTAGACCCAAGCAAAGCAGAGCTTGTGTTATAAGTACTAGACAACTGATAAACCTACTTATATATTTCTAAATACACACATATTATAAATAAATTACACACAGACACAGAACAAATGATCGTGCTCATCGCACAAACATTTGTCCTGGGTGGGTATGGAACCCACGACCTCCGACATAGCAGTCAGGGTCACAAACTACTAGATCAACAGGCCAGTCACGATTCAGTCGACTAATTGCAGCAGCTTCGCCAGTCCTGTTAATTATAATTATCTTTCGTTCTAAAATGCGTAGTAGATAAAAATACAGATATTAAAAAAAAAACTACTGAATTTGTATTGACAAGCGTTCACCAAGGAATCAATAAGCGATTTCGATGAGAAATGCAGCCAGCAAACCGTCTTTCCTAGGAACGTCTTGTACCAGAGGCTTCAAGATGGCCAAAAACAAATGTATAAGTACCTAAATATTGGTATAGGTACCCTTGTGCCGTTTTCTCACATCTAACAAAAAAATACGTAACTCCACACCAACTAGTTACAATACACTTGAAGAATCATGAACATCAAGAGGTTAATTTTTTTCCAACCTTGATGATGTCATTGGCGACCACGTACCGGAAGACGTAGCGTTGGAAGGCCTCCTACAAGGTGGACCGATGACTTGGTAACGGTTGCGGGGGTCCGATGGATGCGAGACGCACAGGACCGTTCGCTGTGGCGACGCTTGGGGGAGGCCTATGTCCAGCAGTGGACGTCTTTCGGCTGAAATGATGATGATGATGATGATGTCATTTACCGATCCTGCTTAAATTAACTAGTTATTAAACATTCCGATTCATATTTTTAACTCAAGTCTTGTTCTAACGAAAAAGAAAAGTACCTAATAATTTTGCCAAAGTAGGTATTGGGCAGACCGGCGCGGTAGGGCGAAATGCTTAGTCTGGACCGCAGAGGTTTTAGCAACGTAAGGGTAACTCGCCGTACGTCGGGTTGTCCGATTGTAGAAAAAACATGGCGTAATCAAGTCATGCAATTTCCGCGCACACTCTCCAAAATGCGTCCTGTAAAATACCGAAAGGCTGGCTACCCTACGCCTGTGCTCCAGGCTTTGTAGATTGGATTCTTGTCTTGATTGAGAAGCGGCGGGCAGATGATGACAGATTTTTGCAACCTTAGAAATATTGTGTCTTCAATAACGAATAAAAATCTTTAAAAAAAATACAACCGATTTCCTACATAAATAGTTCAATTCGAATGGAGTCTCGAAGATTTTTACCGAATACGAAAAGATTATTTTTTGTAACGTAACAACTATTTAGGTATATCTGTGCAACAAGATCTTGCTTCATGCCAAATTTTAGGATTCTAGGTCAACGGGGAGTACCCTATGAATTTTGATACGCTTGAGAGTGACGAAATGTACCTACGTTTTTTGCAACATAATCGGCCATCTCTTTTTTTCGTTAATTTAGAAGTTTGATATTTTGAGTATGTGGTTTTAATTTCAACTCGATACCTCTACGCGTTCCAGAGATAAAAGGTCTTGACAGACAAACAGACAGACAGACGGACAACAAAGTGATCCTATAAGAGTTCCGTTTTTTCCTTTTGAGGCACGGAACCCTAAAAACACTAAAGAGTGCAAAATAGCTTTCATTTCGAAAGTTGGTGTTTCTATAATAGGGTGATTGCGCTGGTTTTCGTCCAATTATCGGAGTTGCCGGCTTTGTGATGTGAAATAAATATCTTGAAGTACTTTTACATAAATGTATCGTATTTGTTTCTATTGCTTATATAGTCTTCTTTTGGTTAACACCACATGACAATGTATCACATTCACGGCTCTTTTTTATAAAATATTTTTTGAAAAAAATAGGGATTTCGCTAGTTTTCGTCCAAAAAAATTGGTTTTCGTCCAAGTGTGGGCTAGTTTTCGACCACAGTGTAAAAAAGGAGTGTAGGCTAATTAATAAGTAAAAATCCAATTATAACTTTTACTTAATCACTATCAGCAACATATCTACTATATAATAGTAGCTTCTGTGTATTCTCTCTCTATCTTTTAGGTATTATTTTTTAACCGACTTCAAAAAAAGGAGGAGGTTAGGTATTCAATTCGGTTGTATATTTTTTATTTATCATTATTTTTTTTTAATGTTTGTTACCTCAGAACTCCGTCGTTTATGGACCGATTTGCAAAAATGTTTTTTCCCTCTATAGGATATGCTTCCAGATTGGTTTCATTTTTTTCAAAATCCAGTTCTGATGATCCATGAGGAATTGAGGGAACTCCTCAAATATTATAGGCAATCATATAGTGATTTTGGTATTTTTATCGAGAACTTAAGCATTTACAGTCAAAAAGTAACATTTGATGAAGTGGAACTGATGAAGAAGATCAGAAATGGTCAACGGAACTTCATACTCACATTGATATCACAATGAAGATAGTTAAGCGACTATGACAATACAAATAAATCAATGGTTCTAAATAGTTACGTTGAAAATGGTATCATCAAACTGATCTGATGATGATGATGATGGAGCCGGAAGGTAGGCACTAGAACTCCGTAATTAATCAACGTAACCTAGCCGTGTTTGGGCTTATAAGAATTGACATGAGATGCACTTTGGCTATAGGGTACTATCGAACTGATCTGATGATGGAGCCGGAAGATAGGCACAGGAACTCCGTAATTAATGAATGTATCCTAGCCGTGTTTGGGCTTTTTAGAATTGTCATGAGATGCACTTCGGCTATAAGGTACTATCGAACTGATCTGGTGATGGAGCCGGAAGGTGGAAGGTAGACACAGGAACTTTATAATAAAACAATGTAACCTAGCAGTGTTTGAGTTCATTGGAATCGTCATGAGAAATAGGTAGTCTGTTTATAAGTGTATCACAACTAAAAAGTGTAAAATAAAAACTATTTACAAAAAAAAAATAACCGACTTCATTAAAAAAAAAACACTAAAAGGATCAAAATAACTTTAATTTCGGATGTCGGTGTTAAATAAGAAACAAACAATACCGAGAAACACCGACTTCCGAAATTAAAGTTATTTTGATCCTTTTAGTGTTTTTTTTTAATGAAGTCGGTTATATTTTTTTTGTAAAAAGTTTTTTTGTTAGCTGTAACTAGCTGTCCCCGCGGTTTCACCGGTGTCTTTGGTGACTGCCCCATTTCCGTGAGTCGTAGCGTGATGTTATTTAGCTTATAGATAGTATTCGTCATGAACCTGGCTATCGCATACAGAAAGATTTTTTCAATTCGGCTTGTAGTTCCAGAGATTAGTACGTTTAAATAAACAAAAGACTCTCTCGCTTTATTATATTACTGTATGGAATAAACAAATTAACGAAAAAAAACTTTTTCTGTCAGAAATATGTGTCATAATGACAGTATGCTGTTATTTTTAATTATTTCCCTTAAGATTTCAAAAGAATAACTATTTCTTAATTTTCATCCACCCCTGTAGGTATTCGTTTATGGACGAAAACTAAAACAACTTTTTAAGCTATTTTTAGTTTTCGTCCACGTCCTTTAAATATTGTTTTATTTGCAAAACACTAACAAAGGAGTGGACGGAAACTAAAATATCTAATCTAATAGCAATAAAGATCATATTGAAAGAAAATATTCAGTATTTTATAGGAATGTTGAAGTAAAATGACCATTACAAATATTCACCTAGCTGACTGTGTTTCCGTCCAAGTGGACGAAAACCAAATAGTTTGCAAACTTGGTATGCTAGTATTAGTCCACTATATTTATCTAAGATGTCTAAAAAAAAACTATAAAAAACACTTTAAATTGTATTCTATCTATTTATCTATTTATGTTTGGTTTCCGCACTTAGTCCTACGTGGACCATTGTACGTGGGCCATGGCGGCCACAACCTTAGGTGGGCTTATTCCAACCAGCCCACCTCTCTCCAAAAACAGATAAGGCCTCTTAGGTTTTTCAGGACATCAATAAGGGAGTTCGGGGATCCTAAGGTTCGTGTGCGTATTTTAGTGACACCTGTGCAGTCCAGGAGCACATGTGCAATTGTCTCCTCCCTCTCCAAACATGCTCTGCACAGGGGACTGTCTGTGATGCCTATTGTGTGGAGGTGCTTATTCAGTGTGCAGTGTCCGGTGATGGTCCCCGTCACCAGGCGCAGGCCGCCTCTGTCCAGTCTTATGAGTTTTTTGGTGAGGGCTTTATTGAGATGTGGCAGGGCCTCCTTGGCTTGCTTGCATCCCGGTGTCGAGGACCACCATCGCTCTGCTTGTATATGCGTGTGTTCACGTAGCCAACTACGCAGTTGACCAAAGGGGACCGGCACAATTGGTTCAGGCCCGAAGGTCACTGCTCCAGATCCTCTCCTGGCCAGTTCGTCCACAGCGTCGTTGCCCAGTGAGCCGCTATGACCTTTAATCCACTGTAGTGTCACAGTATTGCGTTTCGGCACTGTGACACTTTCCAGTGCTGAGTGGCATTCTTGTATGATTTTCGAGGTGGTAGAGTTTTTGACTAGGGATTGTAGGACTGAGGCACTATCGGAGAGTATCCGAATGTGTGTGTCCGTTACATTCCTAGTTTCTATGGCGTGGGCCGCTAAGATTATACCAACACATTCCGCCTGGTAGACGGTGTTGAATTTTCCTAGTGTTCTGGATATTCTGATATTGAGGTCATTGGAGAAGACTCCAACTCCCGTGCCAGTATCTGTCTTTGATCCATCCGTGTACTCTTAGTTCAGCTGGGCCTGAGTTCGTGCTCTTCTTCTGTTAGTTGAATATTGAAATGCTTTTGGAAATGATACGCCTTTGGAGCTTTGTCGCTAGGTGCTGCCATCATAGGCTGTCGTTTAATAGCGTCTTCCATTATGCGTATGTGTTTGATTCTGGAATCTTTACTCAGGGTGCCCGATGCGCTGAGCCTGAAGGCCGCTGAGGCCGCCTCCTCCTGCACTATTAGATGCAGTGGGGGCAGTCCCAGCATCGCTTGCAGGGCAGCCGTGGGTGTGGTTCTCATGCTGCTAGTGATCGCTACGCAGGCGAGTCGTTGTAGTTTTTCAAGATCTTTTTGTGCTGTGCTCAGTTCGGTCCTGGGCCACCAAACTAGGGAGCCATATGTGATTATTGGTCTAATAACAGTGGTGTATAGCCAGTGAGTAATCTTTGGGGCTATGCCCCAGGTGCGGCCTAGCATGCGTTTACACTGCCACATAGATATACTGGCTTTTTTGGTGATGTACTCGGTATGTTTTGCCCAATTCAGCTGTTTGTCCAGGTAGACGTCCAGGTACTTGACTTCAGTTGACAGGCTAAGGGTAGTTCCAAAGAGACGTGGTAGCTGTAGTGCTGCCAATTTCCTTTTTTTGGTGAAAAGTACTAATTCAGTTTTAGTGGGGTTCACAGTCAGTTGGTGTTCCTTACACCAGTCCTCTACTATTTTCAAGGCCTGCCGCATAAGGTTACATAGTGTATTTTCGTGAGTGCCATTTATTATAATGGTTATATCGTCGGCATATCCTACGGCAAAGTAACCTTTGGTGTTAAGTCTTTTAACTAAATCATCTGCAACTAGGTTCCATAGTAATGGCGAGAGGACACCCCCTTGGGGCCTTGCCACTTTACTTGTACTGCTCTAAGTCTGAGCATATTTGTGATCCAGCCACTCAAGGTCGGGTCAACACCGTGACTTTCGAGTGCTGTGCTGATGCTTCGGAACATAGTCTTATCGAAAGCTCCTTCAATGTCTATGAAGACTGCTAACGAAGAGCCTTTGTGATTTATTGCGCATTCAATCTTTGAGATCACGCTATGTAGTGCAGATTCTGTTGATTTACCTGTTGAGTAGGCATGTTGCTGCTTGTGGAGCGGTCTCTCCAAGAGAGGTCCGTCCCGGATGTGTCTGTCGCAAAGCCTTTCCAGGGTTTTTAATAGGAAGGATGTCAGGCTTATGGGCCTGTACGCCTTGGGTTGTGTATAGTCAGTTTTGCCGGGTTTCGGGATGAAAATAACTTTCACCTCACGCCATGTGTGTGGTACATATCTGTGTGCTATGCAGGCACGGTACTCGTATATCACCAGCAGCCACGGCACTAGGGAGTGTTCTCCCCACTGCAGTAGCGTCGGAAAGACACCGTCTAGTCCTGGTGACTTGTACGGTTGGAAGGTCCTGATGGCCCATTTAATTCGGTCTTCTGTCACTATGTTATAAGCTCTGGACCAGTCGAGATCAGTTGGGGCCTGTTCCGGTACACTCGACCACGTCCTGTCATCAAGTATGTTGCAGTCCGGGAAATGCGTTTCCAGAAGTACCTTACTGGTCTCGTTGTCTGTTAGTGTGTAGCTATTGTCTGGTTTTTTCAGAGCACCAAGGGTACGCTCCTGGTCAATTGATAGGATTTTTCTGACCCGTGCTGCTTCAGTGTTTGATTCAATGCTATTACAGAAATTGCGCCAGGGCAGGAGTTTCTGGCGGTCCTAACTGCTTTCTTGTATCTGTATTGGGTTTCTTTGTATTGCTCCCAGTCCTCTGGGAGTCTTGAGTTTTTGGCTCTGTTGAATTGTTTGCGTAATGTATTTCTGAGTTTGCCAAGTTCTGCGTTCCACTAGGGGTTTCCCTTTCCTTTGATGTGTGGGGAGCTTAGTTGGCAGTTTGTGTGGTATGCTTCGATTATATTGTCTGTGAGTTTTGTCACAGCATTATTCAATTCTATGGAGTCAGTTATTTGGGTTACAGATCTTTGTTCCTTGGCTAGTAGGGAGGTTAAGTAGTGTTTGTATTCAGGTACATTTGTACGGCGAGGATTGCGCCGTGGTTCTGGGTTTTTTGTAATGGCTTTCAGAGAGAAACATATTCTTCTGTCGTCAGAGCAAGAGGGTTCATTTGATACGCGCCTTTAAATTGTATTTATTATGCTTATAAGTAGACATGTGTGCCAAAAATATTCCGTAAACTAGCTTTATCAGTAATTAAACTTGCCATGAACTTTTCGCGTCAGCATTTTTTTTTTGTAGCTCGATGGCTTCTTCAAAGCACGGATGCGTAGTGGCTACTGACGTTAATTTTTTAAAATTCGATAATTGTCTAATCACATTTTCATCTTAGTAGAACTGTTGCTTAGACATTACGGATCGCAAAAAGACCAAACTTGCGCGGGAAGGTAGGTTTGTATTCAAGTTTTACGCATGTGTTTGTAGCAGCTTAGTCAAATGGACGAATAGTGGAACTAAACGGAAACCAGCGCAATCACCCTAGTTTTGTCTCTTCTTTATTTAACACCGGCTTCCGAAATTAAAGTTATTTTGCACTTTTTAGTGTTTTTTTTACTTTGAAGTCTAGAGTAAGTGAGTGAGTGAGTGTTGTATAGTTTAGTTGAGTTAAGTGTGTTTTTTTTTGTAAAAAGCTTTTTATTTTAAACTTTTTAGTTACGGTACCACAACTAAAAAGTACCCCTCAGTCAAACTTAAAGTCATCCCGAATACGTATAAAAAAAGTAAATTTACTTGTTACAAAAGTTCTGCTGTGATCCTATGACGAGTTCCGTTCCATATCTTTGAAGTTCCATCATCAGATCATAACAATATTTCTATGGCACCAACTCGGAAGTATAACCTTTCAATCAAAAAAATAATGTTTAAAATCGGCCCACAGTTGACCGAGAAATCGGTGAAAATACCTATAAAAAAGTACATACAGCCGAACATAGAACCTCTTTCTTTTTGAAGTCGGTTAAAAAACTAATACGATCTTTCCGACACACTCTAAAGCCCGCTCCTATCCCTACCGCTTTTGGACTCACAATGAAGAACACATACTTAGAAGAGAGTCTCGTTATTCCTTTTCACACCAAATCCAATTTACGACGTGCATTGAGAGTTACCTCCTGTAACTGAGTTAGTCCTTCGTCTGTTAACAAGCTGACCCGGGTAGTAAACATAGCGCAATATGGCAAGACCGATTAAACAAAAATAAATTACAAGCTTGAAAATTGTAAAAACAATATTTAACTTGTCTTTCTGGGATATTGTTAAACTATCTTTGTTATAAATTCCGCGATGTAGTCAACTTAAAAACTTACTGAAATTATTAAACAAGCTGAACCAGCTACTTGGGCCCTGTTCTCATTAAAACAATACAAGTAATAGTTTTAGTTGGTTCACAAGTTCGCGTTTAGGGCTTGGGCCACATTTATTGAAAGAAAGAAAGAAAACATGTTTACATTCATGTTTATTAAATATTGCCAATTGTTTGAAACCGACTGCCGACGTTCAGTCGTATCAATGCAACGTACTTTAATCGATTTTACTACTGTTCATTGAAGAACTGGAAATGCGGGGGCTGTATAACCTCGAGAAGTACTAGGACTTTATAAACTATTGGAAGGTAGCGACGATAGAGTAGACTTGAAAAGAACTCTAGTCTAAAAAGGCTGTAGGTTTCTGCAGAATATTGGAAGCCATATATGCCTGTAGTAGTAGCGTAATAAAAAATCAATACGTCTACTCCTGGTACTACCCACAACGTATGATTTCATTGAAAAATTCAAACTACTTTACTACGAGTTTCTCACGTGTTAGGTGACGTACACAACACAAGGACCTTAGTCCTAGATTCATAAATGGGTCACACACAAGCCCACACATAACTATCTGTAGCTGAGCTTGTATGAAACGACCCTGCTACAGTTCGCAGGTGGTAGTTGGTCACTGCCGAAAACATTTTCTCAAAATTGTAACTTCAAAATGTATTCTTCCAAAACCACAATTGGGAGGACTTCGAAGTTATAATACATTACGGGTTCACCAGCCTAAAATGTTCCCTCCAAAGCTAGGAAACAAACCCAGGGCGTTCACTTCTTTGTTAGAGGGAGTGAACTGTAATTACTCAAATGCCTCCAGGGTCTCTTGCCTTTGAAAACGAAAATCTCTTTGGCCCAAACACTTATTCATCCGATTATAGATTATGCCGCTGCCTGGTACCTGGATGCTACTGAGGAGCTGTTAAACAAGCTTGAGCGACTGCAAAACTTATGCATTCGGTTTGTTTTTGGTCTACGAAAGTATGATCATGTCTCTCATCTTCGCAAGGAACTCAAGTGTGAACTCAATGCAAATTGTGATTCCTTTGAGAGTGTTAAAATGTACGTTTTTTGCGACATAAACAGCTGTATCTTTTTTTCCATTAACTTAGAAGTTTGATTTTTTCACAGCTTCAAGGGACCGCAGACTTAAGTATACCTACGGTATTAATATCAACTCGTTGCCTTCACGCGTGTCTGAGATAAAGGGTCTTGACAGAAAGACAGACAGACGGACCAAAACACTAAAAAGTGCATAATAACTTTAATTTCGGAAGTAAGTTTTAAATAACGAAGAGACAAAACTATTATAGAAACACCAACTTTCGAAATGAAAGCTATTTTGCAGTTTTTAGTGTTTTTAGGGTTCCGTACCTCAAAAGGAAAAAACGGAACTCTTATAGGATCACTTTGTTGTCCGTCTGTCTGTCTGTTTGTCTGTCAAGACTCTTTATCTCTGGAACGCGTAGAGGTATCGAGTTGAAATTAAAACCACATACTCAAAAAATCAAACTTCTAAATTAACGAAAAAAAAGAGATGGCCGATTATGTTGCAAAAAACGAACATTTCGTCACTCTCAAGCGAATCAAAATTCATAGGGTAGGTACTTCCCGTTGACCTAGGCTAGAATCCTAAAATTTGGCATGAAGCAAGATCTGGTTGCGCAGATATACCTAAATCTGAAAACAGTAAATTTGTTGTTACGTTACAAAAAAAAATCTTTTGCTTCGGAAAAATCTTCGAGACTCCATTCGGGAATTGAACTATTTATGTAGGAAGTCGGTTGTATTTTTTTTTTAAGTTTTTTATTCGATTGAAGACATAATATTTCTAAGGTTGCAAAGATCTGTCATCATCTGCACGCCGCTTCTCAACCAAGACAAGAATCCAATCTACAAAGCCTGGAGCACAGGCGTAGGGTAGTCAGCCTTTCGGTATTTTACAGGACGCATTTTGGAGAGTGTGCGCGTAAATTGCATGACTTGATTCCGCCATGACTTTCCTACCATCGAACAACCCGACGTACGGCGAGTATCCACCCTTACGTTGCTAAAACCACTGCAGACTAAGCATTTTGCCATACCGCGCCGCGCCGGTCTGCCCAATACCTAATTTGGCAAAATTATTAGGTACTTTTTCTTTTTCGTTAGTACAAGACTTGTGTTAAAATATGAATCGGAATGTTTAATATCTAGTTAATTTAAGCAGGATCGGTAAATGACATCAACAAGGTTGGAAAAAAATAAACCTCTTGATGTTCATGATTCTTCAAGTGTATTGTAACGTATCTGAGCATCTTCACTGGTGTGGAGTTCCGTATTTTTTGTCAGATGTGAGAAAACGACACAAGGGTACCTATACCAATATTTAGGTACTTATACATTCGTTTTTGGCCATCATGAAGCCTCTGGTACAAGACGTTCCTAGGAAAGACGGTTTGCTGGTTGCATTTCTCATCGAAATCGCTTATTGATTCCTTGGTGAACGCTTGTCAATACAAATTCAGTAGTTTTTTTTAATATCTGTATTTTTATCTACTACGCATTTTAAAACGAAAGATAATTATAATTAACAGGACTGGCGAAGCTGCTGCAATTAGTCGACTGAATCGTGACTGGCCTGTTGATCTAGTAGTTTGTGACCCTGACTGCTATGTCGGAGGTCGTGGGTTCGATACCCACCCAGGACAAATGTTAATGCGATGAGTACGATCATTTGTTCTGTGTCTGTGTGTAATTATCTATAATATGTGTGTATTTAGAAATATATAAGTATGTTTATCAGTTGTCTAGTACTCATAACACAAGCTCTGCTTAGCTTGGGTCTAGACGGCGTTATGTGATAGTTGTGAATTATTATATTATATTGATCTGAAAACAAACGCAAAATTAAAGTTTACCATCCATGTTACACTCACATTACAATTTACAATTCTAACACACTGCTTCTGGGGCCCAAGTCTGCTATTTTTATAAATTCGTCATTCCAACACGATTCCATTGTCATATTGATTATTAGATTAGATGAATAAGATTCCATTATCATACAAACGGTGTCAATTCTCCGGGTTTGAAAGTCAAAATGGGTGTACCACAAGGCTCAATATTGGGTCCTTTCCTCTTTTTAGTATACATAAATGATCTACCACATCTATTAAAAAAACAACCACATATTGTATTGTTTGCTGACGATACGTCGTTAATTTTTAAGATCAATAGACGTTCCACAAACCTTGATGACGTAAACAATGCTCTACAGCAAGTCCAAAACTGGTTTACTGTTAATAATTTAGTATTAAATGGAAAAAAAACTAAGTGCATAAGATTTGCATTACCGAATGTTAAAAGTAATTACTCCGACATAGTATTGAACAAGGAGAAACTCGAATTCGTCGAA
This sequence comes from Mythimna impura, assembly GCA_905147345.3. Taxonomy (NCBI): domain Eukaryota; kingdom Metazoa; phylum Arthropoda; class Insecta; order Lepidoptera; family Noctuidae; genus Mythimna; species Mythimna impura. The sequence continues at coordinate 37,234,932 of LR990339.1, forward strand.
AATACGGTTTTCCTAGGAATCACGCTTGACTCGAGGCTACAATGGGGTCCTCATTTAACATCTCTGGCAGGTCGGCTTAGTTCGGCAGCATATGCTGTCAGAAAAATCCGTCAATTTACTGATGTAGATACTGCGCGACTAGTTTATTTTGGTTACTTTCATAGTATCATGTCTTACGGTATTTTGCTATGGGGACGGGCTGCAGACATAGAGTCTATTTTTATTCTGCAGAAGAGAGCTATCAGAGCCATGTATATCTTCGCAGACGCGATTCTCTTAGAGAACTATTTAAGGAAATAAACATCCTGACGGTCCCTTGTCAATACATTTCATCATCATCATCATCATTTCAGCCGAAAGACGTCCACTGCTGGACATAGGCCTCCCCCAAGCGTCGCCACAGCGAACGGTCCTGTGCGTCTCGCATCCATCGGACTCCCGCAACCGTTACCAAGTCATCGGTCCACCTTGTAGGAGGCCTTCCAACGCTACGTCTTCCGGTACGTGAATTCAATTCATTTATGAAAACATTATGTATGTTCGGAAAAATATTCATCTTTTTACTAAGATAAGTGACAGGCACAATTTTTATACTAGGAATAGGAACAAATTAGATCAACCTCGATTCAGATTGGCAAAAGTACATAGTTCTTTTATGGGGTACTGTGTAAAATTTTATAATAAAATACCAGTTGAGATTCTACAACTAAATGAGTCCAAATTTAAAACATGCATTAAACGCACACTATGTAGACAAGCGTATTATAAACTGGAAGATTATATCCTTGACAAAAACGCTTGGCTAAATGCCGGTTCTGCTCCACAGCCACAGCCTTCAAATTAAGTTTTGTGTTTTTTTTTTTTTTAAATATATATGCTTATGATAATTTATTACCTTTTGCATTTGGAAACAATAGCATTGTATAATGTAGAAGCACTTTTTTTTCAAGTTTTGTGAATGTGAAGTACCATGGAGCATTTTTATTAGGTTACAACTTGTTTGACATTACGAGCATGGCAGGTGAGAGTTTGTCATGCTCACTCAAATGTCTCGCTGATGGTGGCACGTGTTATTGGGTCATTCAGTTCCCTTCAAAATGGTTGAGCTGAGTGAGGCTGATGCACGCGTCATGCTCGTGAATGGGTGCCGTCGGTTGAGACTGGTCATCTCTTAGCTGCCAGTGGCTTAATTCAATTTCTATCTTTTTAATTACTTTTTATTCTTATTTATCTACATTGTGCTCACATATTAGAAGCGACATGAAATATGTAACCAAGATTTATGTAACTCATAATATGATTTAAAAGAGTGTCCATGGAGTTTCTTGCACGTTCTTCTCCATAGAGATCTACGCTTTGGAACGTGCAATTTAGCTTCATTTGTTTTTTTTTGACTGACTGACATTTTGACAATTCAAAAGTGCCTGTAATTGGTCTATTTGAAATAAACGTTTCTGATTTCTGATTTCTGATATTCATTGTCAAAAGTTCGTAATCTGCTAATTCGTAATGATCGATCATTGATCGGTCAATGGTCTCGTAATAGAGTTGTGATAGAATGACAATATCGAGCTTACTAAAAGCAATGACGTTCTAATGGTAGGTCACTGATCAAAGAAACTGTCAAAATTTTAGCAGGTTACAGCATACGTCAGACATTTATTTACCAATATGTACGAAATTACCATTCTATGCCACTTCTTTCAGTGTCGTGTCAGTGGTTGACCACTGGAAAGTCATAATGACACCATTATATTACTAGATTACTAAGCTTGTCAAAATCAACAATTATGAAATCAATGATAGACCATACCGACACTATTGTTATAGCAGACTTGAGGCCCTGGTACCTAGATGTCACCATCTACCCGAGTACTGTAAGAAGGCGAGTTTCCAGTCTAATATGTATCTACAAACCTACATGGCACGGCAACGGACTGTTATCAATAAGTTTAGAACGTCTGATAAAATAGAACCAAGTACATGCAGATGCGGGGGTTGGCTTGGCGTGAAAACTACCAGGATAGTATAGATCGCCAGAAGGTGGAAAATCTAAGAGAATTCTTGATTTGAGATTTGCACCTATTTATTTATTATATTCTTTACAGGACGAACATAATTAAAAATAAGTGTACAATGGGCGGTCTTATCGCACACGGCAATTTCTTACAGACAACCTTTGGATGGACTGAAAGAAAGGAGATGGATTTATACTACTATTGATACCTACAAACCTTATTGGTAACCGGCCTGCAAAGTTTCGAAATCGGTCAATAAGTTAGCAACGTCTGGTAAAATTAGACTTGCTCCCATAGACCTGGATCGGCGTGATATCTACCAGCATAAAATGCATAACCAGAAGGTGGGATTTCCAAGAACTTCAAAAACTTGCTTTATTTACCATTTTGGATTTGATGAATCCAAAATGGTAAATAAAGCAAGTTTCATGATAAACGGCGTGTAAGGCTTATGATTCAGTCTCAAACGGTTGGTAAAAATAGATATGCTCCAAGATGTAAAAAAAAATCACGAAGCTGACCCTAACTTACGATTTCAAACGTAAACGTATGTCTATGAGATTATGTCAAGATGTGGGGGCTGGATTGGCATCACATCTACCAGGATACTATGAATTACCAGAAGCTATCATTTCTGCATACTTCATAAAGAACTACTGGGTCTGGATGTACCGCCTGCAATTATGCAGATATTTTCAGATATCTTAAAGATGAACACGGAGCCTGATGCCAACACAGAAGTTTGTACGACCTTTTAGTTTACAAAGAGAAACCATGTTTCCAACAGCAAAGCTTTCAATGTGTATTTAGCTTTCTATGTGGATGATATTCCGCGGTACGCGTACGCCCGTACCGCGGAATATCCCACCACCACGTTTTTTTTTTCTGTCGTAAATTCATCTTATGACATCCCGCGCCCTTGGGCGGAGCGGGAGATAGTGTCAAACTTTTACTGACTAAAAACCCACTCCTGTTCTTTCGTCTCAGGGCCCCGGGTTTTCCCCGTTTTCACACTACCCATGGCCCCAGTAGGCTTCGACCCTGCTGGGCCCCTACAGTTGCTGACATCTCCTTGAGGCGCGCGTGGAACAGTACGCGCCGTCGACGACCTGGGCTCGGTCCGGACGGTTACCGGACGGTCGGTCACCACGATAGGTCTACACCTATCGTGGTGGTGATTGAGGACCTCATCGGCAAGTGCTAAATTGGAGCAGTCTTTAACAGAGTAATCTTGTTTATGTCGAATCTGTTCGTTGATTAAGCGATCGATTTTTAGGGTTCCGTGCCTTTGTGTAAAAAGGGATCCTATTACTAAGACTCCACTGTGTCTGTCTGTCACCGGGCTGTATCTCATGAACCGTGATAGCTAGACAGTTGAAATTTTCACAGATGATTTAGTTATTTATTATTATCTCCCTTTCAACTATTTTATTGAATTAGGTATTTACACAGGTATTTACCTGTAATGATAGGTTGTAAGGGAGATAATAATAAATTAAATATCGTCTGTGAAAATTTCAACTGTCTTAAAATTAACATACTTAGAAATAATTATAAAACTTAGGTTATCAATTCGGTTGTATGTTTTTTTTTTATGTGTGTTACCTCAGAACTCCGTCGTTTATGTACCGATTTGCAAATTTTTTTTAGAGGATTTGCTTTCCGATTGGTCCCATTTTTTTCAGAATCCAGTTCTGATGATGGAATCGAGGGAACTCTTCAAATATTATAGGCATATGGTGATTTTAATATTTTTATCGAGAACTTAAGTATTTACAGTCAAAAAGTTACATTTGATGAAATGGAACTGATGAAGAAGAAGACCAGAAATGGCCAACGGAACTTCATACTCACATAGATATCACAATGAAGATAGTTAGGCGACTATGACAATACAAATAAATAAATGTTTCTGAATAGTTATGTTGAAAATGGTATCATTGAAGTGAACTGATGATGATGATGGAGCCGGAAAATAGGCACTGGAACTCCGCAATTAATCAATGTAACCTAGCCGTGTTCGGGCTTATTAGAATTGTCATGAGATGCACTTTGGCTATAATGTACTATCGAACTGATCTGATGATGGAGCCGGAAGGTAGGCACAGGAACTCCGTAATTAATCAATGTATCCTAGCCGTGTTTGGGCTTATTGGAATTGTCATGAGATGCACTTTGGCTATAAGGTACTAACGAACTGATCTGATGATGGAGCCGGTATGTGGAAGGTAGATACAGGAACTTCATAATAAAACAATGTAACCTAGCAGTGTTTGGGTAATTCGAATTGTTATGAGAAATAGGCACTCCGGTTATATGTGTATCGCAACTAAAAAGTGTGAAATAAAAACTTTTTACAAAAAAAAATTAAAATAAATAACCGACTTCACTAAAAAAAAACACTAAAAGGATCAAAATAACTTTAATTTCGGATGTCGGTGTTAAGCAAGAAACAAACAATACCGAGAAACACCGACTTCCGAAATTTCGGTTGTTTTTTTTTTGTAAAAAGTTTTTTTTTTGTATTGCCATTTTTTACTCGATAAGGTAGACGCTTATTTACAGAACATTTAGTTTTATGCAATGTTACTAATGTAGCGACTTGCCCCGAACTAGGTTTATAAAACCTGTGTTTCGGGTCATCACATAACAAGAGTAATGAATAAGGCCATGTAAACAGAAATAACAATTAACGAAATTAACGAACTAAACCTTACAATCATACTATAACTTCCAATAGTTTCTCTGTGTCTGTGTAATTGAGATTCAATACATACTGTGGGGGTGGGAAGCGCAAATGAAAGGCTTTATGTTCTTTAGACTGTTATTATTTAGATAAATCTATATCGACATCTCTTGACGTCTTCCTCCTTATTCCCTTCGAACATCAAATCTAACAAAACTTTTTTATAACGTAAACCTTAAAAGTCTAACATGCCAGTTTTGCAAGTTAGTAATTATTAGTGGAACCTACACGGTTGCCACAATACCTACTCCGATAACAATGTACTACATTTAAAATAATTTATGCTATACCTACATATCTAATAATTTATTGAGCTTATTGTACAAAAAAGGCCCCAAAAAATACATAAAATCTATGAGCAAAAGCATGTCTCGTGTGTGGTTTTGTGCAAACCAAATCTTTCCTCCACTTGGTTCATGGTACTGGGTCAAAAGGAAGCTCAGAGTACGATGTGCAATATAAATAGTTGGCGTACTGTTAGTACATGCATATACATATATATACATGCTGTGTATAGCTGGTGTGTAGGAAATCTAAAAGGACGAAAGGTTGCAACCTTCAGAACTGCTCTTTGAGCACGTTCTAGAGGAAGTAAGATAGTCTTGGCAGTTCCACCCCATGAAGTAATACAGTAGGTGAGAACCGATTGACACAGAGCCAATTAAACCTGTTTAATTAACTTATAATCGGCTATGTGACGTAGGTTCTTAAAAATATATATTAATTTACGCACTCTTGTGCTCAGCAGCTCGATATGTTTACGGAAATTTAGATTTAAATAAAAAAATATGAAAGGTAAGCTGTCATTACACCCTACCGACTACCGACTTCTTGTCAGCGTGTTGCAGCAAAAGTCTTTAGTAGGTAAGATGTAGATGTCTAAGGTATTTCTCCCAGAACCAGGTCGAGGGACTTCGATTTTTTTTCGGAGACCCTTGACTTGGCCTAAATCTTTTAATCAGATCTGCTTCGAACTAAACGATCGACTTGCTCCATAAATTCAAACAGATTCTAAATTCGATTCAGTGTTCAAATCCAACCAATACAATTATTCTGCCAGCCTGGCAGGCAGACGACCTTTACAATACCACAATACCCAATAAAGATATTCTATTTTACAAAGGAGTGATGGCAGGTTGGTCTTGAACGTAGGACGTGTGTAAAGTATTCACATTGTGTCTGCGTGCGTAATAGTACCTACATTTCGATACCAGTGGAGACTTAACCCGAGCCGTACAGGTGAGGGTGTTATGGATCCGAGTGCAGCAGTGACAAATTTCCACGTGTATCAGAATAAATTTTTTTTTTTGAAAATCAATCAAATCAAATCAAAAAAGTGTTTATTAATCTCCACAAATTACACATGTTATTTAGCAGGAAAAACATAAAAACTTAAATATCTGAATTTGTAATTTGTGGGAGATCTGGAGTCTAAACTAAGCCTAAGCCTGTATCTTAGAACTCCAGGCCCCCCCATAATCAAAAATACTTAAATATTTGACAATGCTTTGTGCATTAGAGCATATGGACGTGTGTATTATGTAAGTGGAGGTGTGTAGATATATATAACATACATATATATTTGTCGGTAATATTTTAATATACATTTATAAAGTTAATATAATGTGCTTGAATGTTTGTATACTGTGATATCGAAAGGAGATCGCATGAGGTAAGTTAGCGAGCTGGCATGTAAAATATATTTCTAAGGATTTTGTTGTTCTAGAATAGGTTTGAAAATTGAATAGAACAAAATAATGTCTAGTTTAAGCAGTTCGGACGCGACCCTTGTAAAGTGAAGTCATTATCGTGAAGCAATATAAGTATTCAATGTAATAAGCGTTTTCATTACTACATACTTGAAGATCCTGGTACTGTCGCACAGAGAGTTGCGACAAAGTGGCGGAGGCGCCGGGTATAGCAAGCACCATTAATGGAATAAAGCTAAGTGAAAATTTTATAAATTAAACATAAAAAGGGGCAAATATGGCACAAGCAATTTTGTTTTCGGGCATAGGACCGAATGTAACATTCGACGATTTTCTGATGCAATTTCGCCGTATTGCGGCAATAAATAAATGGCCAGAAAATGATTTGGCACTTATTATGGGAGCATACTTAGAGGGTCCGGCCCTAGCTTATTTCAAATACATATATAATGAGGAAATGTCTCTCAAAAACCTAGTAGCCAATTTGTATAAAAAATATGTCTATAGAATATGTCATTGTCAAATTTGCTAATGTCAGATTGTTCATCGTGGTGTTATTGTGTTATCATAACACAATAAAATGTTTTAATGAAAAATGTGTTAATTAGGTGTTTTGTTTCATGAACTTTGGATAAATGCTGCCGGGCGAGCACGCCCAGCGAGCACGGCCAGGTGTATAGATACGCAGCCGGGCGCCTTCGGAGGACAGAGCCAGAAAATCCAAATATAAAAGTGTTTACATGTTAATTTAGGCTAGATTTTACTCCAGAAATGATACATTAGTGTTATTAGTGAGAGGAAGATTCCCTCCGGGCCTCTGTTATGAGAGGATAGCACAATAATCAGTTTGAGCTAATATCAACTTTGCAAATGAGGCATAGCCTTTGCAAAGAGAGTCTAGTTGACTCTAATGATTTAGCCGTGATGAGCTATTTAATTAATTTTTATTGCTTATAGATTCTGGAGTAAATTCTAATAATGAGATCCCATAGGTGGTCCAATACAATTATGGCTCTTTGTCCTCTGGCCCGATAAGCGTCTGTTGGAACTAAAGTCATGACGGTATTGAGTCTTAGAGTGTAATCCCGGTCTGGGAGGTTGTCACTTTGGCATCCTAGGTTAGCAAGGGCGGTGCGCTGTGGCTTTTAGTATGGTTTTGCTGCAGCGGGGTTTAAGTCAAACCAACGGTAATTATTGAGTGTGGATTAACACACAGTAATTATATAGGAATTTTATAATGATTATTTATCGTTGACGTTGACTTAAGCTCGCTCTAGAGAGACGTACGCCATTACATAAGTTTTCATCCATACAAAGGTAGGGACATCTGTGTTAGGTAATAGGTAGGTCATGCTCAATCCTTCGAAAGTTTTCTTTAGAATATAAATGTTTGTTGCCTCCACATTTCTATTCATTGGGGCGTAGCTCATGTGATATCGAAAGGAGATCGCATGAGGTAAGTTAGCGAGCTGGCATGTAAAATATATTTCTAAGGATTTTGTTGTTCTAGAATAGGTTTGAAAATTGAATAGAACAAAATAATGTCTAGTTTAAGCAGTTCGGACGCGACCCTTGTAAAGTAAAGTCATTATCGTGAAGCAATATAAGTATTCAATGTAATAAGCGTTTTCATTACTACATACTTGAAGATCCTGGTACTGTCGCACAGAGAGTTGCGACAATACTTATATGTGTATACATTTATGTGTAGTTATAAATGTCGGAAGAAATTATTTTAACACGTCAAGGAATTTTTCAGTTTCCGAGTAGCTTAAGGTAAGCAACCACTTTGTAACCTTGCTTTTGCATTCTTTTTTGCAACAATTGGCTATAGAAATTATTTTATTTATTTTGTTATATAGCATGCTTCCTCGGAATCGGATTAGTCTCTGCGCAAAAACAGTATTTACAGCAGTCGACTCACATACTGCATAGTTTCTTCTAGAGGTAGCCACTCGTTTTCTACTATCCTCGGGTACAACAGAGTGTATATGAAGTACAGTGTGCAATATATACAGCTGGCGAACAGTCAGATTTTCCTCATAAAGTTTTGACGTGGGGTACAATCGCGGTTTGAACAAGCTAACCTTTAGTATCATTCTTTGCGCTCTTTCAAGTGTTATTATTTTACTCTTACTGTATAATATTAATTATTATTCAAAGATTCAAAGATTCAAAAGCATTTATTTCAAAAAAACCATTTACAGGCACTTTTGAAATGTCAAGAAGTCAGTCAGTCAGAAAAAATGATGCTAATTGCACATTCCAAAGCGTAGATCTCTATGGAGAAGAATGTGCAAGAAACGCTATGAACACTCTTTTCAATCATGTTTTGCAATTATAAATATCTCTGTTACATGTTTCTTGTCGCTATCATGTGAGAACAATGTCAATAATGTAAAAATAAAAACTAAATATAGATATTAAAATAGCAACTGGCAGCTAAGAGATGACCATGTCAAACAAATCCAATAGTAACCTAAAAACCATAAAATAGCTCCATGGTACTCATATTTACAAAGTTTGAAAAAAATGCTTCAATACTAAATACAATAATAATAAACTACAACAAAACTTTAAAAATTTAACAAATTCAAAAAAGAAAAAAACAATAAAGAATAGTAATAATAATAGTTTCAAAACTAATCAATTTGTACCCCCGGTGGTAGTGGAGCTGGACCAGCATTGAGCCAAGCATTTTTATCTTGAATATAATCTTCCAACTTATAATATGCTTGCCTGCATAGTGTGCGTTTAATACAAGATTTAAATTTCGTTTAATTGAGTTCTAATATTTGGGGAGGTATTTTATTATAACATTTCAAACAGTACCCCATGAAAGAAGAGGCCACTTTAGCCAGTTCTTGTAACATAATTATGTCTATCGCCTCTTTTGCTAAAAAGATGAAGATTTTTTCTAACGTACATGATGTTTTCATAGATATATTGACAAGGCACCGTCATGATGTTAATATCCTTAAACAGTTCCCTTAGAGAATCGCACCGGCGGAGATTGTAAATAGCTCTGATAGCTCTTTTCTGTAGAATAAAAATTGAGTCGATGTCTGCAGCCCGTCCCTATAGTAAGATACCGTATGACATTATACTATGAAAATAACTAAAATAGACTAGTCTAGCGGTATCAACATCCGTAAATTGGCGGATTTTTCTAACAGCATATGAGCTAAGCCGTCCCGCAAGAGATGTTAAATGAGGACCCCATTGTAGCCTTGAGTCAAGCGTAATCCCTAGGAAAACCGTTTTATCGACAAATTCTAGTTTCTCATTGTTCAATATTATGTCACAATTACTACTCTTGACATTCGGTAAGGAAAATCTTATGCATTTCGTTTTTTTCCCATTTAGAATTAGATTATTAGCAGTGAACCAGTTTTGGACCTGCAGTAAGGAGTTATTTTCGTCGTCAAGATTATTAGTCTTTCTATTTATCTTGAAAATCAAAGAAGTGTCGTCGGCAAACAACACCATATTAAGTTTGTTTTGCAGCAAAAAGGGTAAATCATTAATATAAACTAAAAATAAAAAAGGACCTAAAATTAAACCTTGGGGTACCCCCATTTTCACATTTAATCTGGACGAATTGACACCGTTTATCTGAACTAGTTGCTGTCTGTCATTTAAATAAGATTTTAATAAGCTTAACGCTGTTTTGCTTAGTCCGTAATGCTCAAGTTTCAGGAGTAATGTTTCATGAACCACACAATCAAACGCCTATATATTACACATACACAAGCTTTATTATTGTAGGTGTAGACAAATCAGTAGATATGTGAGAAGACTCCTGAATTGCCACCTCTTAAGAATTCATAATGTCCTAGTAGATGCCGCACCATTGCAGCCCCCGCATTTTCTATTTTAAACCAAATTGTTGTGAGATGTCGATTTACGTGGCTGTATTAGATACTTCTTTTAAAAATAACGTACCGTTTTTTAAATAGAAAATTTAAGTACAAAACGTATCGTATTGTATTGTATTTTGGGCTGGTGTCCACAACTATATACGCGTATTTTGCGTACGGATGGGACAAATGTGTGATTCGATCCACCCCAGCTCCTCAAGGAAGGGCAGCAGCGCCTTGCTGTTACTGATCATTTCACGGAGAGTACCTGGGTTTCCGAAGTACTTTGCCCTGTATCCAGCAACCACTGGGAAGCTTAGAAGCAGATGAGCTACTGCTGCTGTCTCGTCCTCCTCCATGCAGGCTCTGCAGAGTGGGCTGTTTGTAACTCCTATGACAGAGAGGTTGCTTCATTAAAGGTCACGGCATGGCCATGGCCAGTTTTAACTTAATTTGATACTCAAAGTGTAGTATTAAAAAAAATATAATTGAATGAATTAATGATTGTTATTAGTATGTTTTTGTTTGTGTTTTGTGTGTTTCTGTGTATTTGTATTTGTGTTAACCTATGGGTATCTTACATGAAATAAATGTTTATTATTATTATTATTTTTTATATTTTATTTATCTCAGGACGCTGAGGTCCTGGACCTTTGGGAGGCGTACGAGGAGCCGAAGCCAACTCGCAGAGGCCCTTTAGATAATTATAAAGGAACATGATATCTATTATTAACGGCCGTCACATTGCGCAACTGAGATTTAGTCAGTCGTAGGCCCGTTTCGTGAAGCGGCCATCAATGAAGGGAAGTGCCTCCTTGGCCTGCCTGTACTCACTATGGTCTACCCATAGTTTATGGTGTGAGTCTCTGGTGCGTTTCCTACTTTTGAAGTCGGTTAAAAACAGGTTTGTTGTATGGGAGCTCAATTAGATATTTATTTTATTCTATATTAATTAGTATGTTTTTATAGTGGCAACAGAAATGAATCATGTATTACATATTTAAAGTATTGTGTGTTTATATTTATTGAACTAAGTTACATACCTAAGGTATTATTATTATGATAACAATGATGTAGGTTAGTACAACTAGATTCTCTTCTTTTAAGTTTTATAATTGTTTCTAAGTATGTTAATTTTAAGACAGTTGAAATTTTCACATACGATTTATTTAATTTATTATTATCTCCCTTACAACCTATCATTACAGGTAAATACCTGTGTAAATACCTAATTTGATAACATAGTTGAAAGGGAGATAATAATAAATAACTAAATCATCTGTGAAAATTTCAACTGTCTAGCTATCACGGTTCATGAGATACAGCCCGGTGACAGACAGACACAGTGGAGTCTTAGTAATAGGATCCCTTTTTACCCTTTGGGTACGGAACCCTAAAAATCGATCGCTTAATCAACGAACAGATTCGACATAAACAAGATTACTCTGTTAAAGACTGCTCCATTTTAGCACTTGCCGATGAGGTCCTCAATCACCACCACGATAGGTGTAGACCTATCGTGGTGATGAGATCAGACGGCGAGCAATGGGTAGCTTGCCGTCCGACCGTCCGGTAACCGTCCGGACCGAGCCCAAGTCGTCGACGGCGCGTACTGTTCCACGCGCGCCTCAAGGAGATGTCAGCACTCAGCAACTGTAGGGGCCCAGCAGGGTCGAAGCCTACTGGGGCCAAGGGTCTAATTCTGAAAGGAAGACACGGCCCTGGTACGAAAGGCAACGGAGGAAAAGGAGTGGGTTTTTAGTCAGTAAAAGTCTGACACTATCTCGCGCTCCGCCCAAGCGCGGGATGTCATAAGATGATTTTAACATAGAAAATAAAAATGTGGTGGTGGGATATTCCGCGGTACGGGTACGCGTACCGCGGAATATCATCCACATAGTTGAAAGCTTTGCTGTTGGAAACACGGTTTAACTTTGTAAACTAAAAGGTCGTACAAACTCCTGTGTTGGCATCAGGCTCCGTGTTCATCTTTAAGATATCTGAACATATCTGCATAATTGCAGGCGGTACATCCAGACCCAGTAGTTCTTTATGAAGTATGCAGAAATGATAGCTTCTGGTAATTCATAGTATCCTGGTAGATGTGATGCCAATCCAGCTGTAATCTTGACGTAATCTCATAGACATACGTTTAAGTTTGAAGTCGTAAGTTAGGCTCAGATTCGCGATTTTTTTTACATCTTGGAGCATATCTATTTTTACCAACCATTTGAGACTGAATCATTAGCTTTACACGCCTTTTACCATGGAAGTTTGATGAATCCAAAATGGTAAATAAAGTAAGTTTTGGAAGTTCTTGGAAATCCCACCTTCTGGTTATGCATTTTATGCTGGTAGATATCACGCCGATCCAGGTCTATGGGAGCAAGTCTAATTTTACCAGACTTTGCAAACTTATTGACTGACTCCGAAACTTTGCAGACTTTAGCAACCTTTTTTTTTTGCCAATGAGGTTTGTAGGTACGAATCTCAAATCAAGAATTCTCTTAGATTTTCCACCTTCTGGCGATCTATACTATCCTGGTAGTTTTCACGCCAAACCAACCCCCGCATCTGCATGTACCTACTCAGTTCTATTTTATCAGACGTTCTAAACTTATCGATAACAGTCCGTTGCCGTGCCGTGTAGATAGATATTAGACTGGAAACTTCTTACAGTACTCTGGTTGATGGTGACATCTAGGTACCAGGGCCTCAAGTCTGCTATTACAATAGTGTCGGTATGGTCTATCATTGATTTCATAATTGTTGATTTTGACAAGTTTAGTAATCTACTAATATAATGGCGTCATTATAACTTTCCAGTGGTCAACCACTGACACCCCACTGAAAGAAGTAGCCTAGAATGGTAATTTCGTACATATTGGCAAATGAATGTCTGACGTCATCATCATCTTCCTGCCCTTGTCCCATCTTATTTGGGGTCGGCACAACATGTTTTTTTCTTCCATTCTATCCTGTCAACCGTCATGCTATCACTAACTTCCTTTTCTTTCATATCACTGTTCACACAATCCATCCATCTTTTCTTTGGCCTCCCTCTCCCTCTCCACCCATCCACATGTATACTCATAACTCTTTTAGTAACATGCGTTTCATCTCTTCTCTTTACATGACCATACCAAGACAAACGATTCCCTTTCAACTTTTCAGTCACTGGCGCCACTTTCAAACTTCCTCTAATGTACTTATTTCTCACTTTATCCATTCTCGTCACACCACACATCCATCTCAACATTCTCATCTCCGCTACATGCAATCTTTTTTCATCCGTCTTTTTCACAGCCCAACATTCTGATCCATACAGTATGACAGGTCTTATCACGGACTTGTAGATTTTACCCTTCAACTTGGGGGGCATCCGTGGGTCACAAATTGTTCCAGTGACCTGTCGCCATTTCATCCATCCTGAATTGATCCGATTTGATACGTCTCGGTCTACCTCGCCATCTCTTTGGATAAGCGACCCGAGGTACCGAAAGTCGGAGCAGATTGGTATGGGCGTTCCAGCGAGAGCTAAGGGCATAGGACCGGAGAGACCACCGAAATCACAGAACAAGTACTCGGTTTTCGTTCTGCTCAATTTTAAGCCAACACTCTCCAGTCTGTGCCACCACACCTCCAATTTGCTCTGGACCTCTAGGCCACTCTCGGCAACCAGCACAATGTCATCGGCAAACAGCATACACCAGGGAGCCTCTTCCTGGATGCACGACGTCAGAGCGTCCATTATCATCAGGAAGAGGTAAGGGCTGAGGGCCGACCCTTGATGTAAGCCGACAGCCACATTGAAGCTGCCAGTGTTGCCCACTGTAGACCGGACTTGGGTACTGCATTGGCTGTACATCGCTCGGATCAACTGCACATACTTCCCAGGCACACCTTTCTCCTTAAGGGCCCACCACAGAACCTCACGAGGTACCCGGTCATATGCCTTTTCGAGGTCAACGAATACCATGTGCAAGTTTTTATGCGCACCTCTGTATTTCTCGCACAGCTGGCGTATAGCAAAAATGGCATCCGTTGTACCCCGACCAGGCATGAAACCGAATTGGTTCTGTGAAATTTCACTCTCTTCTCTTAGCCTCCTTTCAATAACTTTCTCCCAGGCTTTCATAGTATGTGACATTAGCTTTATTCCTCTATAATTGTTGCATTCAAGCACATCACCCTTGTTTTTAAAGATGGGCACCAGGGAACTGTTGCACCACTCATCAGGTATGGCTTCTTCCCGCAACAACTTATTGAAGAACAAAGCTAACCACACCCATCCATCCACTCGCAGCAACTTCCACACTTCAACTGGTATTCCGTCTGGACCAATTGCCTTACCATTCTTCATTCCATTTACAGCTATTATGACTTCATCCATACTAATCATTCTCACTAAACCCACGTTCACTGGTTTGCTCTCTAAAATCCCATTCCAGTTGTTTTCCTCATTCATCAGTCTTTCAAAATAGTCCTTCCACCTCTCTTTGATTTTACTATTAATCTATGAATTATTAAAATGAATGTCTGACGTATGCTGTAAAATTTTGACAGTTCCATTGATCAGTGACCTACCTTTAGAACGTCACTGTGCAGTCATTGCTTTTAATCAGCTCGATATTGTCACTGTCACAACTCTATATCGAGACCATTGACCGATCAATGATCGATCATTACGAATTAGCAGATTACGAACTTTTAGCAAAATGACAATGAAATCGTGTTGGAATGACGAATTTATAAAAATAGCAGACTTGGGCCCCAGAAGCAGTGCGTTAGAATTGTAAATTGTAATGTGAGTGTAAGTTGCACACAACTAATGGATGGTAAACTTTAATTTGGCGTTTGTTTTCAGATCAATATAATATAATATAATAATTCACAACTATCACATATCGCCGTCTAGACCCAAGCTAAGCAGAGCTTGTGTTATGAGTACTAGACAACTCATAAACATACTTATATATTTCTAAATACACACATATTATAGATAAATTACACACAGACACAGAACAAATGATCGTGCTCATCGCACAAACATTTGTCCTGGGTGGGTATCGAACCCACGACCTCCGACATAGCAGTCAGGATCACAAACTACTAGACCAACAGGCCAGTCACGATTCAGTCGACTAATTGCAGCAGCTTCGCCAGTCCCGTTAATTATAATTATCTTTCGTTCTAAAATGCGTAGTAGATAAAAATACAGATATTAAAAAAAAAAACTACGGAATTTGTATTGACAAGCGTTTACCAAGGAATCAATAAGCGATTTCGATGAGAAATGCAACCAGCAAACCGTCTTTCCTAGGAACGTCTTGTACCAGAGGCTTCAAGATGGCCAAAAACGAATGTATAAGTACCTAAATATTGGTATAGGTACCCTTGTGCAGTTTTCTCACATCTGACAAAAAATACGGAACTCCACACCAGTGAAGATGCTCAGATACGTTACAATACACTTGAAGAATCATGAACATCAAGAGGTTTATTTTTTTCCAACCTTGTTGATGTCATTTACCGATCCTGCTTAAATTAACTAGATATTAAACATTCCGATTCATATTTTTAACACAAGTCTTGTTCTAACGAAAAAAAAGTACCTAATAATTTTGCCAAAGTAGGTATTGGGCAGACCGGCGCGGTATGGCAAAATGCTTAGTCTGGACCGCAGAGGTTTTAGCAACGTAAGGGTAACTCGCCGTACGTCGGGTTGTCCGATTGTAGAAAAGACATGGCATAATCAAGTCATGCAATTTCCGTGCACACTCTCCAAAATGCGTCCTGTAAAATACCGAAAGGCTGGCTACCCTACGCCTGTGCTCCAGGCTTTGTAGATTGGATTCTTGTCTTGATTGAGAAGCGGCGGGCAGATGATGACAGATCTTTGCCTTACCTTAGAAATATTATGTCTTGAATAACGAATAAAAAACTTTTTACAAAAAAAGTACAACCGACTTCCTACTTAAATAGTTCAATTCCCGAATCTCGAAGATTTTTCCGAATAGCAAAAGATTTTTTTTTTGTAACGTAACAACAGATTTAAGTATATCTGTGCAACAAGATCTTGCTTCATGCCAAATTTTAGGATTCTAGGTCAACGGGAATTTTGATTCGCTTGAGAGTGACGAAATGTACGTGTTTTGCAACATAATCGGCCATCTCTTTCTTTTCGTTAATTTAGAAGTTTGATTTTTTGAGTATGTGGTTTTAATTTCAACTCGATACCTCTACGCGTTCCAGAGATAAAGGGTCTTGACAGACAAACAGACAGACAGACGGACAACAAAGTGATCCTATAAGTGTTTGGTTTTTTCCTTTTGAGGTACGGAACCCTAAAAACACTAAAAAGTGCAAAATAGCTTTCATTTCGGAAGTTGGTGTTTCTATAATAGTGTTTTCTCTTCTTTATTTAACACCGGCTTCCGAAATTAAAGTTATTTTGCACTTTTTAGTGTTTATTTTTACATTGAAGTCTAGAGTAAGTGAGTGAGTGAGTGTTGTATAGTTTAGTTCAGTTTAGTGTGTTTTTTGGAAAAAGCTTTTTATTTTAAACTTTTTAGTTACGGTACCACAACTAAATAGTACCCCTCAGTCAAACTTAAAGTCATCGCGAATACGTCCCACAGTTGATCGAGAAATCGGCGAATATACCTAAAAAAAATACATACAGCCGAACATAGAACCTCTTTCTTTTTGAAGTCGGTTAAAAAACTAATACGATCTTTCCGACACATTCTAAAGCCCGCTCCTATCCCTACCGCTTTTGGACTCACAATGAAGAACACATACTTAGAAGAGAGTCTCGTTATTCCTGTTCACACCAAATCCAATTTACGACGTGCATTGAGAGTTACCTCCTGTAACTGAGTTAGTCCTTCGTCTGTTAACAAGCTGACTCGGGTAAAGATAGCGCAATATGGCAAGACCGATTAAACAAAAATTAACTACAAGCTTGAAAGTTGTAAAAACAATATTTAACTTTTCTTTCTGGGATATTGTTAAACTATCTTTGTTATAAATTCCACGATGTAGTCAAATTAAAAACTTACTGAAATTATTAAACCAGCTGAACCAGCTACTTGGGCCCTGTTCTCATTAAAACAATACAAGTAATAGTTTTATTTGGTTCACAAGTTCGCGTGATAGAAAGAAAGAAAACATGTTTACATTCATGTTTATATTGCCAATTGTTTGAAACCTTCAAGTACTTAAATCGATTTTACTACTGTTCATTGAAGAACTGGAAATGCGGGGGCTGCATTAACTCGAGAAGTACTAGGACTTTATAAACTATTGGAAGGTAGCGACGATAGAGTAGACTTGAAAAGAACTCTAGTCTAGAAAGGCTGTAGGCTTCTGCAGAATATTGGAGCCATATTCTTCGGAAGTCTACGTCATCAACTACTTTGTGTAATTTATTTCATTGTTCTACGGTGAAGCACAACATCGTAAGGAAACTATGGCATGTCCTAGAACTTTTCGAAAATATGTGACATTTAGCAACTCGCATTGGGCCTGCAAGTAGGCTTACGGCCCATTCTCTCTCCTAGAAAGGAGGCCTGAGTTCCAGCAGTGGGAATATTTTAAGGCTGATTATATATATGATATATCCCAAATCTGTATAACGTAGGCTACGTAGGTGGGCGGGGCGTCTAACTGCACACATAGCCCTGGGCAATGCCTGTAGTAGTAGCGTAATAAAAAATCAATACATCTACTCCTGGTACTACCCACAACGTATGATTTCATTGAAAAATTCAAACTACTTTACTACGAGTTTCCCACGTGTTAGGTGACGTACACTACACAAGGACCTTAGTCCTAGATTCATAAATGGGTCACACACAAGCCCACACATAAGTATCTGTAGCTGAGCTTGTATGAAACGACCCTGCTACAGTTCGCAGGTGGTAGTTGGTCACTGCCGAAAACATTTTCTCAAAATTGTAACTTCAAAATGTATTCTTCCAAAACCACAATTGGGAGGACTTCGAAGTTATAATACATTACGGGTTCACCAGCCTAAAATGTTCCCTCCAAAGCTGGAAAACAAACTCAGGGCGTTCACTTCTTTGTTAGAGGGAGTGAACTGTAATTACTCAAATGCCTCCAGGGTCTCTTGCCTTTGAAAACGAAAATCTCTTTGGCCCAAACACTTATTCAGCCGATTATAGATTATGCCGATGCCTGCTACCTGGATGCTACTGAGGAGCTGTTAAACAAGCTTGAGCGACTGCAAAACTTATGCATTCGGTTTGTTTTTGGTCTACAAAAGTATGATCATGTCTCTCATCTTCGAAAGGAATTCAAGTGGCTCCCTATCCGTCTTCGCAGGAACACTCGGATTTTGGATGTCTCCTCTTCAACATCCTACACAACCCATCTTATCCCTCCTACCTGCGCGACCGATTTTCTTACGCGCGCCCTAGCGATGCTCCGTGCAGATCACATCTAAGATCCCTTCTTAAATGCCCTCCTCATAAAACCAGTTACTATTCCTACTCTTTCTCTTTCCATGCAGTAAGGTTGTGGAACTCTCTTCCGCCTAGCATTCGTGATTTGAAAACTATCTCACTCTTTAAGACTCAAGTAAAAGAGCACTATCTTTCTTCTCTTGTGTGATAATCATATATGGGTGATTATACAAAAGTTGGGTAACTCTTGAGGATATTTTGTTTACTATAGTTATTTAATCAAATTTCTACAAATTCGGGTGTATAAGATGGCTAATCTAATGAATATTATTCCAAATCGGGCCAGTCACTTTTTTAAGTAAATTGTGAGATATTTCAAATTTTCAGAATTTGACTGCCAAGGGACTAACGAGGGTAACATAGTACTGACAAAATACACCATTTTGTAAGAATTATAATAAAATTTAATAAAAATTGGTACAAATCTCTTAGGATTTAATAATGGCACATGTCTTTTAAGTATTAAAATCACTTAGTAACAATTAAAAATAATTATTAATATGCAATACTGGGAGAAAAATTTTATTTTTTATTTGTCAGATTATGTCCAGTTTTTTGTAGGACTGCTTTGTTTTTTATTCTCCATAGTTTGTATTTGTCTACTAAATTTCCAGATATAACTTGTTTAAATTTGTTTCTTTCTTCATGAGTCTTTAGGTTAGTGTAGTTTTCTTCCTATTGTGTTTTAATAACTTCCCCAAAAAGGGCCTTCTTCACTAATTCTTTCTTTTTAGTTATATCTTCACTCATGTCTTCAATTCTGGTCTTTGGCGTTTTTTCAACAGATGTTATTACTTTTTTTAGCTGCTTTTTGACTCGTTTATACTTTTGACGCTGAGTATTTAGTTTAGTTTTAAGCTTTGAAACTATAGCCTTCATCTTTTTTATTTCCTTGTTTCTAGATTTTCTCTGTCTTTCACTTCTCTTTTTAGCTTCTTTTGTTCTTTGGTCTTCGTTAATAACAGGTCTGATTTCTTCATTAATTATGGGTTGTATTTCGTCGTCAGTTAGTGGAGGACTATTCTGGCGTATAAAATTATTAGTGGTTTGTTTCAATAGCTGTTTTCTTTGCCTGTAGTTTGATGAATAATTTTTCCATTTTTTTCTCGTTATTCGTTGCTCTCGTGGTGTCATGTCTTCAACATTTTTTCTTTGTCCTTTCTCTTTTTTCCTTAAGTACTGAAGTTTTTGTTTTTCTTTGTATTCCGCTAATTTAATGGGGTCGCTTTTAATTCTGGCTAAGCGAGCCTTTTCGGCTTCTCTCTTTTTTTTTTTTAGTATTTCTTCCCGACTAGGGAAGAAATACTAAAAAAATTTGATTTTAGCATGCCGCATGTTTTAAACTGAAATATAAAATAGAAATGCTTATACACGGTAGCAATTAAGATAAAAGTGCTCCAAAATAAAAAAAAACATCAGTACCATGGAAACACGTCAGTCCTCTGGCGCGATGCCTGACAAAGGACTGACGCCAACGGACTGACGAAAGACATAATTTGAGGTTATAATCAGAACTAATGTTTTTTTTGGTAATTCCGAGCATCAACAAACTACATTTTAACAAATCATAGTTAACTATTTAGGGGTATGTGGAACAGAGAGTAAAGCCCCACATACCTCCGTTGAAAAGGGAGGATCCTCCAACCAGACGGGGGTTATGTCTGGTGGGCTATTGCCCGATAGATGATTTTCGGGCTGTTCTATATGTTCTAATCGCGCGGAGAACTTTGATTGCGCGATGCAGGATTAGTTCTTATGCGACGCCATAGATGTCGCTACATCACTCCCCTCCGGAGATCAGAGATCGATGCAGGTTCTTGATGCTTCTTGATGCGTGCCAGGCCAGTGGTAGGTTGGTTCCAGTGGGTCGGAACCGAATGCCGCATAGTTCTCGGTGAGTCGGAACTGTCTGCGGTGATGCCCCAGTGAGTCGGGGTGGTGCTATCCCAGTGAGTCGGGATGATGCCCCAGTGAGTCGGGGTGATGATGTCCCAGTGAGTCGGGATGATGCCCCAGTGAGTCGGGGTGATGATGTCCCAGTGAGTCGGGATGATGCTGCAGGCTCCAGTGAGTCGGAGTAATGCTGCTGGCTCCAGTGAGTCGGAGCGGTGCTGTGCGACGTAGTGGCTTGACTGCTTGCGTCGACCAGGAGAGGTTCTTCGTGGCTCTTCATGTGACTGGCCGAAGGTGCAGTGTGCTTCGCCAAGGTCGCTGATGAGGCTGAGGGTGATGACCGGGTATGACCAGGTAGGCATGCTGGTGGTCAGGATACCCTTTAAAGCCGTGGGTGCTGGCTGTATGGCTCGCTGCTCGAAAGCTTGAGGAAGTGATGATGACGTCACGAAGTAGTAGCTGCACGAAGGCTGCGCTGACGTTCTTTGTCGAGGGTCACCAGTTTAGGGGTATGTGGAACAGAGAGTAAAGCCCCACATACCTCCGTTGAAAAGGGAGGATCCTCCAACCAGACGGGGGTTATGTCTGGTGGGCTATTGCCCGATAGATGATTATCGGGCTGTTCTATATGTTCTAATCGCGCGGAGAACTTTGATTGCGCGATGCAGGATTAGTTCTTATGCGACGCCATAGATGTCGCTACAACTATGTATAAATGAAAATAAACCTGAGATTAACAAGAAAATAACGACTCACCACAGGACTGAAATTTTGACTAACTCAGCACGTGTATAGACGACAAATACAACCCAAGCACTGGTACAGTTATGGCGGCCATCAAATTGTGCGGTCCGCAGCTAACTTCATTACCAACATTAAAATTCAAACAGCGATTTGACTTTGAGTCGGTGATAATTTGGCGCGAATTTCAAATTTAAACAACGCACAACGGACTGACGAATGAAACAAACACAAAGTTTCTTAATTTTTTTTTAAATAATGTGGAGAACATTGCATTATGAAAGTTGTAGTATAATTATATTACTATGTACATCACAGATTGTAGTAGATTAGTAAGTTTTCTTAAATCAATGATAATGTTTAATAGATAGTCACTTGATAGTTGGTTTTCGGGATTGTGACATGCCAAAGGATTGACGTTTTAAGCATATAATAATATTGTGGTTTTTTATTAACTTATTTAAAATGAAGAGCTGTGATTGGGTGACCAAATAAAGGACTTTTCATTGTTTTAAAATAAATTGTAATCTCAATAAAATATAATAAGACTTTGCATAATATATGTATATTAGATATATATATATATATATATATATTATGTATTTATTTTTAGTATAAGGTATTTATAGTTATATAAGTATTTATTAGTTTAATTTAAGATTTCACATACCTACTCTTCATTGCCTATCTTCTACACACTATAGTCTACATATATCTCTTCTAATCTCTCCTTTCGCAGGTCTGCTGGAAAAAAATTCTTTTTGAAATAAGCAGTACCTACCTTTGTACATTTTTTTATATTAAGATACCTATCTTCTTCTGTATATTTGTGTGTACATAAATTATAAAATAAATAAAAGTATCGGCCGATGCCACGTTATTATTCGTTTCTTTAGCTTCGTTAGGTTGGCTAACTCATTCCGGTTTGGACACGATGTTTTTCTTCACCGTTTTGGGACCAGTGTATAAATGAAGCAAAGTAAAGCGCCTGTCGGGGTTGAACTACTTTTCAAACTCCACGTGAACGAAGTGGCAAGTAACAGCTAGTATACCTACATAAAAAATCTTTTTATAAAAAAAAATAACCGAATTCACTAAAAATAAACACTATAACGATCAAAATAACTTAAAGGGTATGACCCACCATTCTTACAAACTTTGGCCAACGGTGGACATAATATATTAAGACAACATCAATTCATAGTTTAATAAATAATAAACCTGTTACAGCTATTACAGATTTAACTAAAAGTTGGAGGAAATTAGTTAAATCAGTTTTAATTTTTATATTGCTAGAGTCAAAATGGCGGCACAGCAAATTATTATTATTATTATTTTTTATTCATTTGATTAATCATTTTCTTCGTCGTTTAAAATTAGAACAGAGCGTCTAAAAACATTAAGTGACTTCTAAATATTAGCTTATTTATCCATCACCAAGTATAATTCAATATCAACATCTTCAGCTTCTTCTCCAAAGAATGTCGTAATTAAATTTTTTTTTTTCGTAATTCGTTTTTTAACCGACTTCAAAAAGAAGGAGGTTCTATGTTCGGCTGCATGTATTTTTTTTTATGTATGTTCACCAATTTCCCGGTCAATTGTGGACCAATTTTGGAATATTTTTTTTTTATTCAATGGTTATAACTTCCGAGTTAGTCCCAAAGAAATATTGTTATGATCTGATGTTTTTTTTTTTTTTTAAGGTTGGAAATCATCCAAATGACTCCTCGCGCTCTGGGTGGTGCGAGAGGGCGTGTCAGACTTTTACTGACTAAAACCACACCTGTATCCTTCAATTACCCTTTGCGTTCTAGGACTACGGGTTTCCCTTTCAGAAATTCTCCGCGGTCCTAGCTAGCGGGCATCGGCCCTGCTGGGCCCCTACGGTTTGCTGACATCTCTTGAGGAGCGCGAGGATCACTACGCGCTGTTGACGACTGGGCTCGGTCCAGTTAATTACCGAACAGCCGGACGGCGAGCTACCCAGTGCTCGACGTCCGCAAGCCCGCGTCTACCATGGCTGGTAGTCGGGGTCGGAATTACGGCGGCTAGGGCGTGAGGACCTTCGTTCCTCCCAACCTCCTCCTTCGCTAGCATTACTGCTTCGCAAAAGGAGGCGACCGCCTGCCATTCCTCCTCGCTCCGGACCATAGCCTGAACCAGGGCCCGACGCGAAAGGTCGCTGCCGCCAATTGCCTCCACGAGGACACGGCGGTGCTCCGCCCTAGCGGGGCACATCTCCACCGTATGCTCTACCGTGTCCTCTGGGTGGTCCGCACAATGATGACACCCGAGCGTTGCTTCCGCCTGAATCCGATGCAGGAACCTCCCGAACTTGCCATGTCCGGTGAGGACCTGCGTCATGCGGTAGGTGAGGACACCGTGTTGCCGCTCCAGCCACTCCTCAAAGAGGGGACTTATCGCCATAATTGTAGCGTGCCCAGCACTGGGTTGCGACAGTCGCCGTATCTGATGATGAACTTCGAATATATAGAACGGAACTCCAGGTTCACAGGAGAACTGTCGTAACAGATAAATTTGCTTTGTTTATATACGTGTACGCGATGACTTTAGTTTATACTATTTACTTAGATACTTAAAATAAATAACTCTTTACAAAAAAAAAAAAACCGACTTCAATGTAAAAAAAACAGGGCAAGTGCGAGTCGGACTCGCGCACTGAGGGTTGCGCACAAACTTACCTATGAAAACATTTAGATTCCCGAATTGAGTTACAAAGATTTTTCCGAATTGAAAAAAGTTTTTTTTGTGACGTAACTGCAAATTTTCAGTTTTTAGATTTATTCCTATGTCTATATTATAAGACCTTGTTTTATGCCAAATTTCAGGGTTCTGGGTCAACGGGAAGTACCCTATGAATTTTGATTCCTTTGAGAGTGTTGAAATGTACGTTGCGACTTAAACAGCTGTATCTTTTTGTCCATTAACTTAGAAGTTTGTTTTTTTCACAGCTTCAAGGGACCGCAGACTTAAGTATACCTACGGTATTAATATAAACTCGTTGCCTTCACGCGTGTCTGAGATAAAGGGTCTTGTCAGGAAGACAGACAGACGGACCAAACACTAAAAAGTGCAAAATAACTTTAATTTCGGAAGTAAGTGTTAAATAACGAAGAGACAAAACTATTATAGAAACACCGACTTCCGAAATAAAAGCTATTTTGCACTTTTTAGTGTTTTTAGGATTCCGCACCTCAAAAGAAAAAAACGGAACCCTTATGGGATCACTTTGTTGGTCGTCTGTCTGTCTGTCAAGACCCTTTATCTCTGGAACGCGTAAAAGTATCGAGTAAAATTAAAACGATATACTCAAGTTTGCGGTCCTTTGAAGCTGTAAAAAAATCAAACTTCTAAAATAACGAAAAAAAGACATGGCCGATTATGTTGCAAAAAACGTACATTTCGACACTCGCAAGCTAATCAAAATTCATAGGGTACTTCCCGTTGACCTAGTATTCCGATATTTGGAATGAAGCAAGATCTTGTTGCACAGATATAGCAATACTTAAACCTAAAACAGTAAACTTGTTGTTACGTCACAAAAAAAATCTTTGAGACTCCATTCGGGAATTGAACTATTTACATAGGAAGTCGGTTGTATTTTTTTTTTTCATATAAAAAGTTTTTTATTCGTCATTCAAAACATAATATTTCGAAGGTTCTGTTACGGGGTGGGTCAAAATAGGCTTTTTTTTAAAAAAAACTTTTAATAGAACTAGAAGAACTGTTAATGAATAAAAAAGGTTTACAAAGAAAGCCTATTGTCCGCGACGACGTTCAATTCCACACTAACTATAAAAAGTATATTTCTAAGTTATTGCAATATGCTGAGTCAATGGAAAAACGTGGGATACACGTATTGCAGCGTCAGCTGTTTATTATTATATTCTTGTTAATGTTATTTAATATATAACAGCCCCCCGGATAAAATGGAGCATCTGGGAGGAAAAGATGCGAAATTGACATTAAAATTTACGAGATGACTTGAACGTCGTTTCAGACTTACAAACAATAGTAATTATAGCGATAGCACATAGTTAAAAAAATTGAAATAGTAATACATATAATCCTAACACAAATTAATTACCCCAAATAAACATTAGGTACATTATTATTATCATTAAGTTTAAATTCTAATTCATCTTAGATACTAAAAGGTTACGCTTAATTGGCGTTGGCCCTGACATTGATGCATAAGTGTCATCAGCCACGCCGTTTTCATTCAAGACAGATAATTTAACAGTAGCTTGACGAGCTTCAGTAACTCTCTTAGTATTACATTGATTGAATATCTGTATACAACAATGATCTTTCGATTTTGGACAAAAAATATCTCCTGATTCTATAAAGTAAATATACAAAGAATACAATGAAAAGTACATAAGAAAGAGACATGTAGTGAATGCCATATTTTTGAAAATGATTAGGACTTTCAAGGCTATCTAAATCCTTTTCGAATGAATCTAAATGTATACTAGCTTGTAATAGAGAATCCAGATTATTTGCATCGTTTAATTTTAAATAAGGCAATCTGATAAGTGTTTTGTTGACTCTACTTTTATCACAACAATCATCGTCTACAAGATTAAAGTTAGAAATAATCTGTGAACTTACATTGAGAACGGTATTTGATTGCGGCACGAATTGTAGAGTTTTGTAGTAGGCTTTACAGGTATTAGGTATAGACAGTATGCCCGTGCCGAACAAAGTTTCATCGAAATTATTTCCATTATTCTCACAGGAAATAATTATGACACTTGCCTGGCTCAGACAGAACGAAAATCCAATTATTATTATTTATTTTATGAAATACTTGTACTGAGCCTTTTAGTAGCTTAATTTCACAAAAACTAGGTAACTTATTTATTACTTCTGTAATTAAGGTAGTCTCACAAATTGGATTAACGACACTTGAAAAAACACTTCCTAACTCACACACATGGAATTTATCCGGAATCACTTTGCACTGATTTACACTACGCAACAATGAATAGAACATATGATCGACTGTTATTGCTAGGTAAGGATGAGTGGGAGCTATAAGTACAAACGTATCAGTTTGCGATACGTCGTAAGGGACAGGCATTGGAATCACGTGGTACAGGGTATATGTCTGCGGAAGGACGAGCGGGATTTTAATGACGATAATTATTTTGTTATCATGAAAATAAGAAATGATTCTAGAAATATCGATTAGTTCATGAATGTTTTGTAACGACAGGGATACCGGGAGTTCGTAATACCTTGGCATATTATTCCTATTTTGTTCAAGTTCGTTATATAATTGATGTGGACTAAGTATAGTCGGATGCAATACATTAATCTTGCTGAATAAGATCGCGTTATTGATATCTTCTATATCAAACGATAATGAGATAATGATACTTTCAAGAGCACTTAATAATGAATTAATGTTTGACTTGATTTCTAACTTATCATTGGAGTTGGAAATTTTTAGTTTTATATCAAAATAGAGCTGGCTGGTAGATTAGACCACAAATATACTGAATGTATAATGAACAAAATAAACTGTCTAGTTCGATCTGTCTCACAGAAAAGCGCTGTTTGAATTATAGGTTATGGGCCCAGAGCCCTGTTTTTATTTAAAAATAGTAGTTATTTCTCGAAGAAAAGTAGTGAAACATAGTTAGCGACGTGTTATTCAGTGTGTGCAATAAGTTTGCAAGAATGACAATGAACTATCTAGTAAATGTTCCTAAACTAAGAGGTCGGGAGAACTACAATGAATGGATCTTCGCCGCGGAGAATTTTCTAATCCTAGAAAATATGGTGCACTGCATTAAACCGATTCCTGGGAAAATGATAGAAGCCGCAGACGATGCGAGAACCAAAGCGAAGCTCATTATGACTATAGATAGTGCGTTATATGTACATATTACAGAAGTGAAAACTTCATTGGAGCTATGGAACAAGCTAAAGGCATTATTTGATGATTCAGGTTTTATTTATTTATTTATTTTATTTTATTTTTATTTTATTTTATTTTATTAGGAAAACATACAGTGTATTCATACAGAGTAGAAACAGATATAAACAACTGAATACCATTTACATGTTTCCGCATTTAAACATCTAGAAAGCTTGTTAACAATCTTTAGTGATATAACAGGTAATGTAAATAACCTAATATTAAGCAAAATTTAAAAATTTTAAAAAGTGAAATTTGGGGTAAGTATATTTAATAACTAAATTATGTTGAAGTCAGAGAACCAAACCATGATTTCGTTAATGTTCTGTTGAAAACGCGTGGCCTTGAATTAAACAAATCCAGTTCAGGAAAGTCAACAAGTTTATTAAATTCTCTAGCGGACCTCACAAAAAATGAATTCTGCCTGTAGTTTGAAGAACTCTGAGGCACGTCCACACATGCTTTACGTCTCGTCATTCTATTCGGGACTTTAAGTTTAACTCGAGATAGTAAATCCGGTGAGTCAATGTGATTCTGCGCGATTTTAACAAGGCACGCAATATCCGAAAACTTTCTTCTTTGGTACAATGGTAAGATATGGTGTCTTCGACATCTCGCCTCATAATTGGGGTCATATGTTTTAGACTTATGTTGCAAGTGTTTCAGGACAGGTTTACACGCAGAATATCCCTGTTACGTAAATTGATATCAATTCGTCTGGGAAATTGTGTTTCTATGCAATCGTATGTAACGCAAATAGTCGTATTACATAATGGAGTGTACAAGTTGATAGTACCAGACAAAGTTGTTGCGAATGTAGCTACATCAGACATTATGTGGCATCGTCGTTTAGGTCATGTTAATAGCAAATACCTGAATAAAATGACTAGTGCAGTTGAAGGTATGAAACTTAAAGGAAAAGTTGACCTTAGCAAGACCTCATGTATAGTTTGCTGTGAAGGTAAGCAATGTCGATTGCCTTTCACATCTGAGTGTTCAAGAAGCAAAGAACTACTACAATTAGTTCATACCGATATTTGTGGACCTATGGAGCATGAATCATTAGGCGGTTCTAGGTATTTTATACTGTTTATTGATGATTACAGTCGTATGATGCATGTGTATTTCATTAAACATAAAAATGAAGCATTGAGATGTTTTGCAGAATTTAAAGCAAAAGTTGAGAAACAAACTAATAGGAAGATAAAGATTTTGAGAAGCGATAACGGGTGTGAGTATTGCAATAAAGAATTTAACTCGTATCTCAAGCATGAAGGTATCATTCACCAAAGGAGTAACCCGTATACCCCGGAGCAAAATGGCTTGTCAGAGAGGAACAATCGCACAATTGTCGAAAAAGCGAGATGCTTATTATTTGATTCTAATCTGGGTAAGGAGTTCTGGGCAGAGGCTACTAATACTGCCGTTTATTTACAAAATCGTACAGTTCTACCTGCTCTGAATGACAAAACGCCTTATGAAATCTGGACTGGGTGCAAACCAGACATAAGTCACTTTATTTTTGGTAGCAAGGTAATGGCACATGTGGCTAAAGAAAAGCATCGAAAGTGGGACCGAAAGTCTGAAGAGCACATACTACTGGGTTATCCAGATAACGTTAAGGGTTATAGATTATATAATGCTAGAACAAAACGTGTGGTAACAAGTAGAGATGTTATTGTCATGGAAGATGAGAAGAACCTTGAGATAAGCATACCAATTACTGAAAAACATCGAGACTCATGTTCAGTGGGGGATACAGTCATCAAAAATTCAGCAATTCCAAATGAAGTACCTAACCACAGATGAAGATACATTGCTTGAAACTTCAAATAGTTCAGATGAAACTTATGTTCCTAGTGAGTACGAGGATGCTAATGACTCCCCTGAGAAGCGTGAAAGACCTAGCAGAATCAGAAAGAAACCAGAAAGGTATGGAATATCAAATATGTGTGTTCCAGAAAAAGTGTTTGATGATGCCAATGGACTAAGTCTTAAAGAAGCGCGCTACAAGGAGCAGAAAAGGAACAGTGGTTACAGGCGGTGAAAGATGAACTTAAGTGTTTTGAGGATAATGACGCATGGGAGCTAGTAGATATGCCAAAAGGTGGAGAAACTGTAGTGAAGAGCAAATGGGTGTTGCGTAAAAAATTGGACAATGATAAAAATTATGTCTTGTTAGTAATGGTTATAAACGCTCTAAGTTAGAACCACGTTTGTATACTAAGATTAAGGATAGAAAATAATATTTGTGTCAGTCAAATACCTTATCAGCAATCAATTGGCGGGCTTATGTATTTAGCAGTTTTAACTAGACCAGACATTGCGTATTCAGTAAGGTTCTTAAGTCAGTTCAACAATTGTTGTAAAAATGAAACCTGGGCTTATGCTAGGAGAATTTTGAGATATCTTAAGAAAACTAAATATTTTGGGTTAAAGTATACTAGATATGGTAACTTTAAGTTAGAAGGGTTTGTTGATGCAGACTTGGGAAACAATGTTACAGACAGAAGGTCTTACACAGGCCTATGTTTTATGTTAGCTGGAAGTGTAGTTTCATGGGAGGCAAAAAAGCAAAAAACAGTTGCTCTCTCAAGCAGGAAGCAGAGTATATGGGTATTACTGATGCTTGTAGAGAAGCTATTTATTTGCATAATTTGTCAAGAGAAATTATTAATGAATCACTATTATTATCTTATGTCTTTGTTAGGCATACAGGACATAAGAGTTATGTAATTATTTTGTTTGTTTTAGTCGGGGTATATTTGTTATGTATACTAGTATTATTTTGATAAGTGGGGGTGTTAGTTTTATATCAAAATAGAGCTGGCTGGTAGATTAAACCACAAATATACTGAATGTATAATGAACAAAATAAACTGTCTAGTTCGATCTGTCTCACAGAAAAGCGCTGTTTGAATTATAGAAATGAGTTGAAGCTATCAATGACCTCGAGATTTTTATTTAGGCGTCTCTCATTTTCGTTTATTTTAAGTAGAGATAGAATTATTGAATGTAGTAATAGTTGACTTAATGACATGGATATTATCTCTCATTAAATGGGCTAATCGTTTTTCATCTGTTTGTACTTGACCGATAGCATCGGAAAAGGAGATGTTTCATTTTCGGCCATCAGACGTACATTTATCGAAAAAGAGGAAAAAATACCACAAATTGGTGAAAAATATTCTCTGGTGAATTTGAGCCTGATTTGTTGTGTACAAAAAATAATAGTTTTTCAATTATTGCCATGTTTTAATCAACATGGCGTCTCGTTTGCTTGCAGACTTCATTCGTTCTGAAATCATGTCTCATCAAATCAATGTTACGTAGAAAATAATTAAAAAATGTGTGTATTCTTGTAGTGTTAAAAATAAATTACTATTATTCTCTTATACATATTTTTGAGTAAATATAATTAAATGTGACCATTTCATCGTTACAAAAATCTTTAGTCTCCATTTTTAAGTGTGTTTCTAAACGAATTCAAAATAACCGCCCGAACGCTCAAAGTGACTTTTGTCCCTTTTTATTTAGGAAATGAAGCACCAAAGCACGATCAAATCTTTGAATAAGATTTGATCGTGCTTTGGTGAGCCACTTTTGTCTAATATTCTATTAGAAAGATCTGATCTTAGACTATTTATCAGTTTAGTTCTGATAAACAAAAACAAAACAATTCTATAGGTTAACTAAACGTCATCTTTACAACCTGTCATGGCTGTCATAACTCTTAGGACAAACGTCAAACATTTTTAATTTTTATTTTGTACATAAAAACCATTTGACATTATGAAAAAAATGTTACTTTATTCTATTCAGGGGCAAGTTTCCCAACTTCGCTAAAATGTACATGTTATGGCCGGAGCCCCATACAAAAATGAAACATCTCCTTTGAGAGCATCCTCTGCATCCAAAGTGCCGAAAAAAGTTTTTAATAAGGATCCGCCAGCGTCTATGAGGCCGCGTTTGTATCTTTTATTACTATTAACCAAGTACGAGACAGAGGAATATTTTTTAACGTTATTATCGTGTTGGTTTTGTAGGGCTGATAATGCATTTAAACAATCCTGTTGGATTGTAGAAGAGCTATAATCTTTGCAATAAGTGTTAACTCTAGAAAATAACGATTCTAAATAGTAAAGTGAGAATGTATTCTACTAATATCTAGGTAAGTTATGACGTTCCAGTTATCGTTGGTGAATTTTAGATTGTTAACCTTATCAAAATATAGGCCTGGACTCGTAGTTATAGGCGCAACGATCCGATGACACGAAGTTGATGAACCAAAGTGCCTGCAAGGATAAGGTCAAGTTATAGCATCATCTGAGGCCAGATTTATTTCATCATAATGATGACGTACGTGTCTACGATTTATTAATAAGGTGACGGTGTGATGACCGTTTATTTTAACTATTTTAAAAGGTCCTTTCCATACAGGGAATAAGGCTTTGTTTTGTTTGTGGTGACATTTGAGATAGACTGAGTCACCAATGTTATACGTAACAGGCTTAGCATGAGAATCGTAAAGGCGTTTAGACCTTTCTTTAGATAACTGAATATTTTGTAGTGCTTTTTGCCTACTATAATATAATCTATGATTTAGTAATCTGACGTAATCTGTGTAAGTGTTATTATCTAAAGTATCTATAGATTTAGGAATATGTGGCTTAAAGCCGAATAGCAATTCGAATGGCGAATAATTGGTAGTTGAGTGAACATTTGAGTTGTAAGAAAACATAGCTGTATTGAGATATAAGTCCCAAGTATGGGCATTTTCGTTCACAAATGGCCTTAAATATTCTTTAAGGGTGGCATGACTCCTCTCTAGAGCGCCACAAGTTTGAGGATGATAGGCGAGGCTAGAATGTGTTTTATTCCGAATAATTTTGTAAGTTGTTTAATGATCTCGGAAGTAAAATGAGTGCCTTGGTCAGTGATGATCATTTTAGGAATTCCGAGATGAGATATAAAGTGAACTAATTTTTTTGCGTTTTCCTCCGATGAGCAGGTTAACAAGGGATAGGCTTACGAATATTTCGTAAGATCATCCTGAATGGTGAGAATAAATTTGTATTTAAATTCGTAGGTCTCTGGAAGAGGGCCAACAACATCAAGGAATATTTTTTCGAGTGGTTTTGTTGCATTGGACGTAATAATCATAGGCGCACGATGAATTTGACGTAGGGGTTTATTAATCTGGCTGGATTTGCAGTTTTTGATGTAATCTTCGATGTTCTGCCGCAAATTTTTCCACCAGTACAAGGACTTTATCCTTTCGAACATACGTGATACGCCAGGGTGACCAGCCGTCGCCGCGTCGGTAGATCGTGATTGTCACAAAGTATCTTTCTGGCTTCCTCAGGTGTGGGAAAAAGAATGGAGTTTCTATAAATATTTACTTTAATGCCAGTACCATGAAATACGTAGCCTATAATATTGTAGATTTTTGTTTATGAAAGTTTGGTGAATGGGTTGGAGAAATCTGAAATCGCAACTTCCTTCTCCTCTAAATACCAATATTTAACCATATCTCTATATTCAACTAATATTCTAAAAATATCCTTATATGACATTTCATCGTAGTGATGAACGCGCAAGAATAGATGGGTGAACAAATGCTTATCATTAGAAGTGCTGTATAAGGTATAAAGTTCACGTTCAATGTCACGAACGCTAGGTTGACTAGATAAGTCTATAATGTCTTTGCAATAAGAAACAGAATCGTCCAAATCGATTGAGGTAGGATATGCAATTAACTTGCACTTGGCCTTTAACAATGATTCATTGTATTTTTGAATGGTAGTATCAAAACAAAAATTAGGCTGTTTAGATTGTTTTAGGTACTTTTCATAAGTATCTGACGAGCATGGCGAAGGATTATCGTAGGGTGAGCTTGGAGAATGAGAGTCCGGAGGATTCGGAATATTTGAGTTCGGTGACTCATCCTCGATAGCGAATACCGGGCAATTTAAATTATTATCGTGATTTTGTAATGGGAAACGCTACAGAGCGTCTGTGTTGCAATTTAGCTTGCCTTGTTTATGAACTATTTCGTAGTTATACTCTTCTAATTTTAGGCGCCAACGTATTAGTCTAGAACCAGGGTCTTTGACGTTGAATAGCCAAACTAAGGGCTTGTGATCAGTGACGATTTTGAACCTATAGCCGAACAGATAGGGGCGAAACGTTTTAACGCCGAAAAGGATGGCCAAGAGCTCTTTCTCAGTTGTTGAGTAGTTGCCCTCAGCTTTGTTTTTTGTTCGTGATGCGTATGCGATAGGCTTATCCTTGCCTATTTCGCCTTGAGATAGTATAGCGCCTACGGTGTAGTTAGAAGCGTCGGTAGTCAGTAGAAACGGCTGAGAAAAATCTGGATACTGTAATAGGGGCGCCGTTGTTAGTTTATGTTTCAGTATATTAAAAGCATTTTCTTGCTCTGCTGACCATATAAAAGAAATGTCCTTTTTTTAAAAGGGAAGTTAAGGGTTTTGTAATCTTGGAAAAGTTTTCAATGAATCGCCTATAATAACCGACTAGGCCTAGGAAAGATTTTATATCTTTCGGATTTTTAGGAGTTGGAAATTGAGTGACGGCCTTGATTTTATCTGGATTGGGACAAACACCTTTATCGGTAATTATGTGACCTAAATAGGCTACTTCACGTCGTAAGAACTCGCATTTTGCGGACTGTAATTTGAGATTGTATTCACGAAATCTATCGAAGATTAGTTTGAGCTTATCGATATGGGATTGGAGATTTTGGCTAGGTATAGATAATGCAGTCATCTAAATAGATATAACAGTGAAGGCCTTGAAGGCCAGAGAGCACAGTATTCATAAGTTTTTGGAACGTAGCTGGACCATTTTTTAATCCGAAATGCATTCTTGTGAATTCATAATGCCCGGATATTTCGTTACCTACCACGGTGAAGCCGGATTTGGATGCGTCCTTGGGATTTAATTTAATTTGATGGAAGCCACTTACGAGGTCCAAAGTGCTAAAGTATTTTGAGTGGCCCAGCTGGTCTAGGATATCTGTGATCAAAGGTATAGGATAAACTTCGGTGACTGTCACGTCATTTAATTTCCTATAGTCAATGACTAACCTCCACTTCGGTTTACCCGTTGAGTCTACTTTCTTAGGCACTACCCAAATTGGAGCGCTCCAGGGTGACTTGGAAGGACGGATGATATTTTGGTCTAGCATACTTTTGATTTGGGATTCGACTTCACCTTTGTGGCACTCGGGAAAACGATAGGATTTTACATGAATCGGAGCAGCGTTACCGGTGTTTATTGAATGCTCAATAGCATTGGTATGTGTCAAAGGCTCGCCCTCGAGATAGAAAATATCGGTATAATCTGAACAACACTCTAGGAGCATTTTTGTCTCTTCAGGGTTGAGGTGTTCAGTACGAATGAGGTCTAGGACTTGTCGCAATCTATCATTTGAAATGTTGCAAAGATTATTTATGTTTTGGTAATCGTTATTACTAAGAGACGCGGATGAACTAACTTCCTGCTCATATGGAAGTAAATGAACGTAGTAATCTTTAAATACGATTTCTGACTCGGTAGTATTGAGCACCGAAATATTGATACAGTGGTTAGGTTTAACTGTAACAATACAGTTTGCTAAGTAGACTCCGTCTGAGTATATATGATCAAGGACTAGAGCATCTTCCATGTGCTTTAGCTCCTCTAAGGAATTTGAAATAGGACATTCGACGATTGCCTCAGAGCGAGGCGAAATGGTGTAGACAATTCGTCTAAAATTTAGTGGTATGAGATGACCTCCAAGAACAGCGCGTTTTGAGAATATTTTACTCGAGTTTTTGTAGGAAATCATTACCTAAAATACCATCATAATCAAGCCGTACTTTATCACTGACGGCGTGGAAAGTGTGACTAAAACAGAGTTTAGAGTTTGGAGGGCAAGTCTATTTGAAGTCTATGGTGAACGACCCTAAAGTTTCGTAACAGGAGTCGTCCTCACTCAAACCCTTGAGTTTGATTTTATCGCTAGATAAGGATGGTGTAGAACAAAAAATTTGAAGTTTGACAATACTAACACTAGCTCCCGTGTCGATAAGGAAGCATAGAGGTTTATCTGAATAAACGGTATCGAGAAATACGTGGGGCAGACAGACTTTGCGAAATTTAATTTCGTGAATTGGAATGGCGGACTCCTGGTTTTGTGGGACCTTAGCACTCAACGAGACAGATTCCCGACGGAATATGTTGAATTTTATTTGTGCCTTCAGTTTGGGACTGATTACCCTGTTGCATGACAACACGAGGTTTTGTGTGGCCTTCAGTTTGGGGCTGGTTACCCTGTTGCATGACCAGTGGAAATTGAAATGACCGACCTTCGGTTTGGGGCTGGTTACCCTGTTGCATGATCGGATGTAAATTCGATTTTGCAGATTTAGTAAAAGAATTAGTAGATTTGGTAAAAGAATTTGTAGAGTTAGTAATTAATGATTTTGTATTGTGAAATTGCAATGTGCCTTTCTCACGGTCGGGCGTAGTGCGACACGAAAACGACACCCGACTTCTTAGTTTAAATCACCATTTTCCGTTTCGTCCCACGATTCAACGGAATCGGGTAACATCGCAACGTTATGTTGAGTTGCAGGGCTATTGAAATTGGATTGTTTCTTTAAATTGTTATGCTTTCGTTTGTAACATTGTGAAATATCATGCCCCGGGTTTTTGCAATATCTGCATATTATGACGCCCGGTGGCTTACTAACTTGGTGGGGTTCATTTTTTGGAGATTGAGATTGAGGCTGTGAAACGCGCTTTTTATTTAGACATTCACTCTCTAAGTGGCCTGATTTTTTACAGAATTTGCAATGTTTATTCATTTTCGCAGAAACGTTAAGGGTAAAGTTTCGTATCTTTTCTTCCTCGATGGCTATATTTATAGCCTCGTTAAGATTTTTAGGGTTACGACACCTCACCATGTTGGTAAGCCCCGGATTTAGACCAAAGTTGAAAGTGTAAAGGGCCAGATCCTCTGTCATAGCAATCCTTCCTGGTAAATCTTTCTTGGTAGTAACAGAGTTATGTATCTCTGTTTGCATGTCTGTTAAGCATGTTTCTAAACCTAACGCGAATTGCGATACTGATTCGTTGGGCTGCAGCTCAAAGAATAGGTGACTATAGTGTTTCCTTTCTCCAAAATTCTGACGCAGGAATGATTGCAATGATTCGAAATCTTCAAATATTTTATTTGAACAAGCTATTTGGGCCTTGTCTCGTACCTAATTTAGACAAAATGTATTTTAAGATTAACTTTTTTTGGCTCTCTGAAGCAAGATTTAGCGCATTTTGGCAGTTTGTTAAGAATGCCGGTAAGGTTTCACGGTCTCCTCGGTATATATCGATAAAATCACATAAAATTTGAAGAGGATATTGTTCACTGAGAGACACGTCGGTCTTGGACATTTTGAATGATAGTTAGATTTAGGCTTAGATAGAAATCAAATCACAATAGGAGTTGTAATATATATCGAACTCTAAAAGAATTAAGATTTGGTAAGTTTGTTTTACAGATTTGAATTAAAAATAAAGACTTTGGAATCGTAGGGTTTAGAATTATCTGAAATAGAAATAGGTTTAGCAATAACAAGCGATAAGATATTCTACTCACAGCAGCACGGCGAGTAGGAGTGTGGCCTACATCGCAGACTTCGTAGAGATGACCAAGTAAGTTGAACACCCCAGGCACCGGACCAGAGACGGCAGCAACACCAGATAGCGGTAGAGGTCAGGTCGTATGGTGAGTAGCTCCGAGACAGGACACGCCGCAGTACGCCAGCGAGAGCAGGAGAGGCGTCGGCGACGCGGTAGGTCAGCAATGATGAGCTGACCAGACTCAACTTCCAGGTCGGGTAAGTTCAAGACACCAGAGTTCGATGTGAAGGAGTCACGACACTGTTCGAGTCTGAGTTCAGACACTTTCAGGTGCGATCACGGCACAGTGATCAGGGACAGCGAGAGTTCAGGGACTTCGCGATGTCAATATAATCACTTCACACCAAAGAGTTTGTAAACACAGAGTTTGTAGACACAGAGTCTGTAGACACAGAATTTGTAGTAGACACAGAGTTTAAACTATCACTCGCGTAACACGCAATGGAATACCAGCACAATCGCTACTGGTATCCCACTTCTGACACCACTGTTACGGGGTGGGTCAAAATAGGTTTAAAAAAAAAAACTTTTAATAGAACTAGAAGAACTTTTAATGAATAAAAAAGGTTTACAAAGAAAGCCTATTGTCCGCGACGACGTTCAATTCCACACTGAAAGAAAATTATTGACTGAATCGTGACTGGCCTGTTGGTTAGTTTGTGACCCTGACTGTTGTCGGAGGTCGTGGGTTCGATACCCACCCAGGACAAATGTTTGTGCGATGAGCATGATCATTTGTTCTGTGTCTGTGTGTAATTTATCTATAAATGTGCGTATTTAGAAATATATAAGTATGTTTATCAGTTGTCTAGTACTCATAACACAAGCTCTGCTTAGCTTGGGTCTAGACGGCGTTATGTGATAGTTGTGAATTTATTATATTGATCTGAAAACAAACGCAAAATTAAAGTTTACCATCCATTAATTGTGTGCTATGTTACACTCACATTACAATTCTAATACACTGCTTCTGGGGCCCAAGTCTGCTATTTTTATAAATTCGTCATTCCAACACGATTCCATTGTCATTTTGCTAAAAGTTCGTAATCTGCTAATTCGTAATGATCGATCATTGATCGGTCAATGGTCTCGTAATAGAGTTGTGATAGAATGAAAATATCGAACTTACAGTGTCGACTTACAATATCGAGTTTTCATTGTACAGTAATTGCTTTTAGCAATGACTGTATAATGACGTTCTAATGGTAGGTTACTGATCAAAGAAACTGTCAAAATTTTAGCAGGTTACAGCTTACGTCAGACATTCATTTGCCAATATGTACGAAATTACCATTCTATGTCACTTCTTTCAGTGTCGTGTCAGTGGTTGACCACTGGAAAGTCATAATGACGCCAATAGTAGATTACTAAGCTTGTCAAAATCAACAATTATGAAATCAATGATAGACCATACCGACACTATTGTAATAGCAGACTTGAGGCCCTGGTACCTAGATGTCACCATCTACCCGAGTACTGTAAGAAGGCGAGTTTCCAGTCTAATATGTATCTACAAACCTACATGGCACGGCAACGGACTGTTATCGATAAGATAACAGTCCGTTAAAAATATAAAATATCACGCCGATCCAGGTCTATGGGAGCAAGTCTAATTTTACCAGACGTTGCAAACTTATTGACCGACTCCGAAACTTTGCAGGTCGGTTACCAATGAGGTTTGTAGGTATCAATAGTAGTATAAATCCATCTCCTTTCTTTCAGTCCATCCAAAGGTTGTCTGTAAGAAATTGCCCTGTGCGATAAGACCGCCCATTGTACACTTATTATTAATTATGTTTGTCCTGTATTTTGGTTTATGTGGTGTACAGTAAAGAATATAATAAATAAGTAATAAATAAATAGGTACAAATCTCAAATCAAGAATTCTCTTAGATTTTCCACCTTCTGGCGATCTATACTATCCTGGTAGTCTACACGCCAAACCAACCCCCGCATCTGCATGTACTCAGTTCTATTTTATCAGACGTTCTAAACTTATCGATAACAGTCCGTTGCCGTGCCATGTAGGTTTGTAGATAGATATTAGACTGGAAACTCGCCTTCTTACAGTACTCGGGTAGATGGTGACATCTAGGTACCAGGGCCTTAAGTCTGCTATTACAATAGTGTCGGTATGATCTATCATTGATTTCGTAATTGATGATTTTGACAAGTTTAGTAATCTACTAATATAATGGCGTCATTATAACTTTCCAGTGGTCAACCACTGACACTCCACAGAAAGAACTGGCATAGAATGGTAATTTCGTACATATTGGCAAATGAATGTCTGACGTATGCTGTAACCTGCTAAAATTTTGACAGTTCCATTGATCAGTGACCAACCATTAGAACGTCATTGTGCAGTCATTGCTTTTAATCAGCTCGATATTGTTTTTCTATCACAACTCTATTACGAGAGCATTGACCGATCAATATGCTAGATATACTAGATATTTGTAATAGAATGTAGTATCGTTAAATTAATATAATAATATAATATTCCACAACTAGCACAACGCCGTCTAGTCCCAAGCTAAGCAGAGCTTGTGTTATGGGTACTAGACAACTGATAAACATACTTATATATTTCTAAATACACACATATTATAGATAAATTACACCCAGACACAGAACAAAATGATCGTGCTCATCACACAAACATTTGTCCTGGGTGGGAATCGAACCCACGACCTCCGGCATAGCAGTCAGGACCACTAACCACTAGACCAACAGGCCAGTCAAAATCAATGATCGATCATTACGAATTAGCAGATTACGAACTTTTAGCAAAATGAGAATGGCATCGTGTTGGAATGACGAATTTATAAAAATAGCAGACTTGGGCCTGAGAAGCAGTGTGTTAGAATTGTAAATTGTAATGTGAGGGTTACATAGCACAGAACTAATGGATGGTAAACTTTAATTTTGCGTTTGTTTTCAGATCAATATAATATAATAATTCACAACTATCACATAACCCCGTCTAGACCCAAGCTAAGCAGAGCTTGTGTTATGAGTACTAGACAACTGATAAACATACTTATATATTTCTAAATACACACATATTATAGATAAATTACACACAGACACAGAACAAATGATCGTGCTCATCGCACAAACATTTGTCCTGGGTGGGTATGGAACCCACGACCTCCGACATAGCAGTCAGGGTCACAAACTACTAGATCAACAGGCCAGTCACGATTCAGTCGACTAATTGCAGCAGCTTCGCCAGTCCTGTTAATTATAATTATCTTTCGTTTTAAAATACGT
Source organism: Mythimna impura (assembly GCA_905147345.3). NCBI lineage: Eukaryota > Metazoa > Arthropoda > Insecta > Lepidoptera > Noctuidae > Mythimna > Mythimna impura. Next base: position 37,275,322 of record LR990339.1, read on the forward strand.
AGTAGATAAAAATACAGATATTAAAAAAAAAAACTACTGAATTTGTATTGACAAGCGTTCACCAAGAAATCAATAAGCGATTTCGATGAGAAATGCAGCCAGCAAACCGTCTTTCCTAGGAACGTCTTGTACCAGAGGCTTCAAGATGGCCAAAATCGAATGTATAAGTACCTAAATATTGGTATAGGTACCCTTGTGCCGTTTTCTCACATCTGACAAAAATACGGAACACCACACCAGTGAAGATGCTCAGATTCGTTACAATACACTTGAAGAATCATGAACATCAAGAGGTTAATTTTTTTCCAACCGTGATGATGTCATTTACCGATCCTGCTTAAATTAACTAAATATTAAACATTCCGATTCATATTTTTAACACAAGTCTTGTACTAACGAAAAAGAAAAAGTACCTAATAATTTTGCCAAATTAGGTATTGGGCAGACCGGCGCGGTATGCCAAAATGCTTAGTCTGGACCGCAGAGGTTTTAGCAACGTAAGGGTGGATACTCGCCGTACGTCGGGTTGTTCGATGGTAGAAAGGACATGGCGGAATCAAGTCATGCAATCTCCGTGCACACTCTCCAAAATGCGTCCTGTAAAATACCGAAAGGCTGGCTACCCTACGCCTGTGCTCCAGGCTTTGTAGATTGGATTCTTGTCTTGATTGAGAAGCGGCGGGCAGATGATGACAGATCTTTGCAACCTTAGAAATATTATGTCTTGAATAATGAATAAAAAACTTTAAAAAAAATACAACCGACTTCCTATGTACGAGTAAATAGTTCAATTCCCGAATGGAGTCTCGAAGATTTTTCCGAATAGTAAAAGATTTTTTTTTGTAACGTAACAATAAATTTACTGTTTTCAGATGGTATATCTGTGCAACAAGATCTTGCTTCATGCCAAATTTTAGGATTCTAGGTCAACGGGAAGTACCCTATGAATTCTGATTCGCTTGAGAGTGACGAAATGTACGTTTTTTACAACATAATCGGCCATCTCGTTTTTTTTTCGTTAATTTAGAAGTTTAATTTTTTGAGTATGTGGTTTTAATTTCAACTTGATACCTCTACGCGTTCCAGAGATGAAGGGTCTTGACAGACAAACAGACAGACAGACGGACCACAAAGTGATCCTATAAGAGTTCTGTTTTTTCCTTTTGAGGTACGGAACCCTAAAAACACTAAAAAGTGCAAAATAGCTTTCATTTCGGAAGTTGGTGTTTCTATAAAAGTTTTGTCTCTTCTTTATTTAACACCGGCTTCCGAAATTAAAGTTATTTTGCACATTTTAGTGTTTTTTTTACAATGAAGTCTAGAGTAAGTAAAGTGAGCGAGTGTTGTATAGTTTCGTTGAGTTTAGTGTGTTTTTTTGTAAAAGCTTTTTATTTTAAACTTTTTAGTTGCGGTACCACAACTAAAAAGTACCCCTCAGTCAAAATTAAAGTCATCGCGAATACGTATAATCAAAGCAAATTTAATTGTTACAAAGGTTCTGCTGTGATCCTATGAGGAGCTCCGCTCCATATCTTCGAAGTTCCATCATCAGATTATAACAATATTTCTATGGCACCAACTCGGAAGTATAACCTTTCAATCAAAAAAATATTTTTTTAAATCAGCCCACAGTTGATCGAGAAATCGGTGAATATAAATACATACAGTCGAACATAGAAACTCTTTCTTTTTGAAATCGGTTAAAAAACTAATACGATCTTTCCGACACACTCTAAAGCCCGCTCCTATCCCTACCGCTTTTGGACTCACAATGAAGAACACATACTTAGAAGAGAGTCTCGTTATTCCTTTTCACACCAAATCCAATTTACGACGTGCATTGAGAGTTACCTCCTGTAACTGAGTTAGTCCTTCGTCTGTTAACAAGCTGACCCGGGTGGTAAACATAGCGCAATATGGCAAGACCGATTAAACAAAAATAAATTACAAGCTTGAAAGTTGTAAAAACAATATTTAACTTTTCTTTCTGGGATATTGTTAAACTATCTTTGTTATAAATTCCGCGATGTAGTCAAATTAAAAACTTACTGAAATTATTAAATCAGCTGAACCAGCTACTTGGGCCCTGTTCTCATTAAAACAATACATAAATAGTTTTAGTTGGTTCACAAGTTCGCGTTTAGGGCTTGGGCCACATTTATTGAAAGAAAGAAAGAAAACATGTTTACATTCATGTTTATTAAATATTGCCAATTGTTTGAAACCGACTGCCGACGTTCTGTCGTATCAATGCAACGTACTTTAATCGATTTTACTACTGTTCATTGAAGAATTGGAAATGCGGGGGCTGTATAACCTCGAGAAGTACTAGGACTTTATAAACTATAGGAAGGTAGCGACGATGGAGTAGACTTGAAAAGAACTCTAGTCTAAAAAACTAAAAAGAAGAAAACAAGTTCAGTCCAGTAGCGTAAAAAAAAAAATTAAATAAAACAAATAATAAATTCTAATACGGAAAATATTGAATGCAACAGTCCGGACCCATTAGATTTAGTCTGGATTATTTTATTGGGTCCCGACTGTTCCAGTCAATATGTTCCGTATTAGAATTTATTATTTGTTTTATTTAAATTGGTTTTTACGCTACTGGACTGAACTTGTTTTCTTCTTTTTAGTTTTTTCTAAAGATATTTTTACGCAGTCGGGTTTTTTTATTTTTTTAATCATTTTTTTTTTATTTTACACTTTTTCGTTATGATAATGTAATAATACTATTTATTCACTCTATTCTAGGCGCACATTAATCACTTTATCGTAATTTTCTCGCGGGAATAGGATTTAAAAATACAGGATAAATCTGCGACAAGGTTAAACAAAATTTGACAGGACTTTCATTGGGATATAGCTAATATTACGATGAGTACTTAACTTAAGCTACTTTTTATATTCTCGCGTAAACGGGACTTAATTCCGGCGATTTGACCAACATCACCACATCCTGATTCCCGGGAGAGAACATCTTCCAAAGGGCTGAACCGATTTTGACGGGACTTTCACTGACGGAAAGCTTATTTATATTTTTTTTTTTGTTACAACTATCACACAACGTCGTCCAGTCTCAGGATAAGCAAAGCTAGTGTTACGAGTACTAGACAACTGATAAATATACTTATATATTTCTAAATACATACATATTATATATAAATTACACCCAGTCACAGAACAAATGATCGTGCTTATCACACAAAGATTTTGTCCTGAGTGGGAATCGAACCCACGATCTCCGGCATAGCAGTCAGGGCCACTAACCACTAGACCAACAGGCCAGTCATATGGGTAGGTAATCATCTAATGACTTTTCTCGCTCTAGGGCGGAGAGGGAGAGCGTGTCAGACTTTTACTTAGTAAAACCACACGTAGGTTCCTTCAATTACTCTGCGTTCTAGGACCACGGGTTATCTTTTCAGAATTCCTCCCAAAGCCCTAGTAGGCATCGGCCCTGCTGGGCCACTACGGTTTTGTTGACATCTCTTGAAGAAACATGTAGTACAGGACGCGTTATCGAAAATCTGCTCGGTTCGGACAATAGCCGGACGGCCAGACTGCGAGCTACCCATTGCACATCGTCCAAAAGCCCGCGCCTACGGTAGCTGGTAGTCGGGAGTCTCAGCGGTTGGAGTGTGAGGATGTCCATTCCCTTACGCGTACGGCTGTCTCCATCACTAGTATTACTGCTTCGCAGAAGGAGGCGGCCGCCACCTATTCCCCCTCACTCCGGGTCATAGACGCGCGAGATGTCACCACCACCGATTTCGATCACGGCACACTTCCACCGTAAGCTCCACCGTGTCCTTCAGGCGATCAGCACTATGGCGACATTCCCGAGCATTTTTTTCCACCTGAATCCGGTGAGGGCCTGCGTCATGCGGAAGGTGTGGAAGCCCTGACGCCTCTCCAGCCATTACTCAAAGAGGGGACTTACCGCCATGATTATGGCGTGCTCAACTGACCGATAGTTGATGTTACAAGGAGTAATTTAGGCTACCTTTAATTTTCCTGCGGGAACGGGACTTAATTTCCAGGGGGGGGATATATCTTTGGAATAGATAACATTTTTTTACACGATTGCCCCAAAAAAGGGGAGTAACGAAGTTGCGAGTGACCTAACCTAACCAAGTTAGCAGAAAAATAAATGACATATTTCCTATTGTATTTTTTTTAATATGGTCATGATATACCATTTTGGAATCCTCATGATGAGCTCTTGAATTTGATACCCATGTTGCAAATCCCAAAAAAAAAATTTTTTTTAACTCAAATGTATAGCGTCCTACAGTCGTTATGCTGATTTTTTTTCAACGTCACCTATCTAAGAACACTTGGGTTAACAAGACGAATCTAACGATATGCTAATTATGTAAATCCGTTCAGCGCTTTGGAAGATATGAGGTAATAAAGAATATTACATACATACGTAGATACAAGATACGCGTGAAAAACATAACCCTTCTTGCAGTCGGGTAAAAAGGCTGTAGGTTTCTGCAGAATATTGGAAGCCATATATGTCTGTAGTAGTAGCGTAATAAAAAATCAATACGTCTACTCCTGGTACTACCCACAACGTATGATTTCATTGAAAAATTCAAACTACTTTACTACGAGTCTCCCACGTGTTAGGTGACGTACACTACACAAGGACCTTAGTCCTAGATTCATAAATGGGTTACACACAAGCCCACACATAACTATCTGTAGCTGAGCTTGTATGAAACGACCCTGCTACAGTTCGCAGGTGGTAGTTGGTCACTGCCGAAAACATTTTCTCAAAATTGTGACTTCAAAATGTATTCTTCCAAAACCACAATTGGGAGGACTTCGAAGTTACAATACATTACGGGTTCACCAGCCTAAAATGTTCCCTCCAAAGCTAGGAAACAAACTCAGGGCGTTCACTTCTTTGTTAGAGGGAGTGAACTGTAATTACTCAAATGCCTCCAGGGTCTCTTGCCTTTGAAAACGAAAATCTCTTTGGCCCAAACACTTATTCAGCCGATTATAGATTATGCCGATGCCTGCTACCTGGATGCTACTGAGGAGCTGTTAAACAAGCTTGAGCGACTGCAAAACTTATGCATTCGGTTTGTTTTTGGTCTACAAAAGTATGATCATGTCTCTCATCTTCGAAAGGAATTCAAGTGGCTCCCTATCCGTCTTCGCAGGAACACTCGGATTTTGGATGTCTCCTCTTCAACATCCTACACAACCCATCTTATCCCTCCTACCTGCGCGACCGATTTTCTTACGCGCGCCCTAGCGATGCTCCGTGCAGATCACATCTAAGATCCCTTCTTAAATGCCCTCCTCATAAAACCAGTTACTATTCCTACTCTTTCTCTTTCCATGCAGTAAGGTTGTGGAACTCTCTTCCGCCTAGCATTCGTGATTTGAAAACTATCTCACTCTTTAAGACTCAAGTAAAAGAGCACTATCTTTCTTCTCTTGTGTGATAATCATATATGGGTGATTATACAAAAGTTGGGTAACTCTTGAGGATATTTTGTTTACTATAGTTATTTAATCAAATTTCTACAAATTCGGGTGTATAAGATGGCTAATCTAATGAATATTATTCCAAATCGGGCCAGTCACTTTTTTAAGTAGATTGTGAGATATTTCAAATTTTCAGAATTTGACTGCCAAGGGACTGACGAGGGTAACATAGTACTGACAAAATACACCATTTTGTAAGAATTATAATAAAATTTAATAAAAATTGGTACAAATCTCTTAGGATTTAATAATGGCACATGTCTTTTAAGTATTAAAATCACTTAGTAACAATTAAAAATAATTATTAATATGCAATACTGGGAGAAAAATTTTATTTTTTATTTGTCAGATTATGTCCAGTTTTTTGTAGGACTGCTTTGTTTTTTATTCTCCATAGTTTGTATTTCTCTACTAAATTTCCAGATATAACTTGTTTAAATTTGTTTCTTTCTTCATGAGTCTTTAGGTTAGTGTAGTTTTCTTCCTATTGTGTTTTAATAACTTCCCCAAAAAGGGCCTTCTTCACTAATTATCATAAATCATAAATCATAAACATTTATTTGTTAGAACATGGTAGGTATGTAAATTACATGGTCTTAGGTTTAAACATTTTTTAGTCTCAGCACGTTCTACCACATGGGCGTACAAATATTAAAAAGGTTACATTACATTGTGATAGTTATTATAATTGAAATTAAAAAGGTCAGTCAAATAAAATCATATAAATAATAATTAAATTAATATGTCAAAGAGTCATTTAAGTAGTCATTTAAATTATAGTAACATTTATTACACAAAAATTCTTTAATTTTTTTCTTAAACCCGGTCAAATCCAACTCTCTAATAGATTTCGGAATTTTATTATAAATTTGCGGAGCTGTGCAGAATATGCTTTTCCGCATAAGAGCGGTCTTGGCTCTGCGTCCGCGTAAAATATCATTTCGCCTATTACGTTGGACCGTATCAGATAGGTAAGGAAATAAATGTGGATTGGATCTTACAAATAAGGCAGTCTCATATATATACAAAGCTGGCAGTGTCAGAATTTTATGTTTCCTGAAATATGGCACACAACTGTCCGTTACCTGAAGCCCAAACATTGCTCTTATGCAACGCTTTTGCGCTTTAAAAGCAGCTTCTCTATTTGTAGAGTTGCCCCAGAATATGATGCCGTATCTTAGTATAGATGCAACAATACCATGATAGGCTGTGAGTAGTGCATCTGTGTTAACTGTTGGAGCAAGTTTATATAGGGCAAAGGATGAGCTACTAATCTTCTTGCATAATGTTTCGATATGATCCTTCCAGTTAAGGTGACTATCAATTATAAGTCCTAAGAATTTTGCACTATCCACGTCATTTATATTATTATTTTTGAACTTTACGTTCACTTTAACACTAGGTTTTCTATGGCCAAAGTGCATAATTTGAGTTTTATCTAAATTGATTTTCAAATTATTATTACTAAGCCAAGAGATTATTGAGGTTAAAGCGTTATTAACATCTGCTTCATATAGGTCGGGATTATTACAAGCTACTGTTACTGTACTATCGTCAGCAAATAGTGTAATGGGGTAGTCTATGGCTTTGGGCAGGTCATTAATATAAATTAAAAAAAGCAAAGGGCCTAGAACACTGCCCTGTGGTACGCCAAAATGTACAGTACGTTCTTTAGATAGGTATGTAACTTGTTCTTTAGTTTTCAGATTTAAGTCTGTTATAGCAGTTAATTGCTTTCTATTTGAGAGATAAGTGCTTAATAAATCTAAAATGTTACCTCGTATACCATAGGAGTCAAGTTTTTTTCTTAAGATATCATGGTCAACACAGTCAAAAGCTTGACTCATGTCACAGTACATAGCACAAACAAGAGTCTTATTATCAACATTAGTCATAATTGTATTTAGGAAGTCTTATATTGCCATATTTATTGTTTTATTTTTCCGAAACCCTTTTTGCTCGTTACAAAGAATCATGTGTTTTTCTAAATACGCATACAGTTCATTATATATATATTTTTCATAAATTTTGGAGAAAATTGGCAAGAGCGCAATAGGTCTATAGTTTTCTATTAGATCTTTATCCCCTTTTTTGAAAATGGGTTTTACAATGGAGACCTTAAGACGGTCCGGAAAAACACCGTGACTAATATATAAATTAAGGATATGGCTCAAGTGGTTGGAGATTAGGTCGGCAACATGTTTTATGATCTTAGTTGAAATATCGTCATATCCTACGCTATGGGTGTTTTTGAGACTTTTTATAATATTAAATATTTGCTTTGGTTGACATGGAGCCATAAACATAGATTTTTGTTTGTTTAAAATGTGCGTAGTCGATTTTTTACCTGCCCCTGGTATTGGTACAATTTTATCAATGAAATAGGCGTTAAACTTGTCAGCAATCAATTGAGGATTTTTAATTATTTTATTGTCAATTTTAATTTTATTTGTTATGTCATTAGGTAAATTAAATTTAGGGGTCTTTATTATTTTCCATGTCATTTTGCTTTTGTTGTCAGAGTTTTTAATATTGTAGTCATTTTGAGATCGTTTCGTCAATTTAATAATTTTTTTAAATAATTTGGTGTAATTAGAATATTTTAATTTATTTGATTGTGTTGGTTTGTGTCTATATGTCCATAATAATTGCCTTTTTTTTAAGCTACATAATTTGAGTCCACGTGAAATCCATTTTGGTTTTGTACTTGTATGTATTTTAATGAGCCTACGGGGGAAGCACAAGTCGTAAAATAGTTTAAACTGTTCTATAAACGAGTTAAAAGAATCGTTTGGATCGTCAGTGTCGTAGACTTCAGAGAAAGTTAGCCTCTCAAGGCAGGTTCTAAATTTAATAATATTCTCCAGGCTAAAGTCTCGTTGTGATTTGTACCAGTATTTCAGAACACATTCCACTCGTACGGGACACTTCAGCAACTGCGCAGTGTGATCAGACAGGGCAAATTCAATCACTTCCGCTTTACATTTTTTTTCAAAATTGTGGGCAAAGTTATCAATACAAGTTTGACTCTTTATTCTAGTGGGTTGAAAAACTGATAATCTTAAATCGTAGTTCAGTAATAAACATTCAAAATCTAAGGTTTGATAAGTTCTTTTTAGGATATCTACATTAAAGTCTCCCGCTATTACAATATTATTGTCTTTAAAGGACTTATTTGACAGTTCTCGTAAAATCATATGTAGTTTTTCCATGCACGTATTGAAGTTACTACTATTTGGGACTCTATAAATACACACAATAACAATCTTATAATTAATCAGTTCGATGGCGCAGCATTCAAAGACACCGGTTTCTGAAAATCTAGAAATTTGTGTTAATTCCTTGTACTGAAGTCCGTTTCTTGTAAGAATGCATGCTCCTCCTCTTTTGCTTTTTTTTCTTGCGTAGCATGCTGCAAGCTGATAATTAGGAATATCTAGATATTTTTCATAGCCCTCCATAATAAAATGCTCCGTGATGCATAGTACCTCCACACATGATTGTGAGGCTGCTAACTCTTCTAGGCACACTGTTAGAGCTTCAGATTTTGCTAACAGTCCAGCGATATTCTGATGTAACACACGTAGATGTTTAGTCACGAAAAAACTTTGTAGGTTGATTGTCACAGGAAGTATTTTCAATACAGTCGTCAGAAACTTCGTCATAAATTGCATAATTGTTGTCATTAAATTCGCTAAAATAGGTAATGTTGGTGCATTCAATGTCCTCAATTAAAGTCTTAAGATCGTCAAAAATTGTCCTCATTGCTATATTGTTTATAAATCCGTTTTTTTTTTCTAAACATACAGGAATCACACTTTAAGTTCAGATTTGAATCGAGATAGTAGGCGTATTCATGGGCCATTATATCCAGGTAAAGCAAATTATTGAAAGTTTCAATTCTCCAGTTGTAGATGTCGTTATTTCTTACAAAGGTATATGTCGGAAAGCATATAATAATATTTGTGTGCTTGATTCTACTTAGCACATCCCGGATATGAATTATGATATTGCGATAATCGTGTGTTGATTTAAAGTCTTCTGATCCAATCAATATTATACAATAGTCTTGTTTGGTGAATTCAGACAGTTTTGCCTCGATTCCAGTAAGAAGTTGTTTTATTCCTACTCTCGGTGTTAAGTAGTGGCAAATCTCATCACGATCTTTTAATAATACATTTTGTGCAATGTTTAGGACCTTATGTTTGCCATCCGTGCTAAGAATGCATATTCTTTTTTTTCTACCTGTCTGATGAGTACTTTTATCGTTTATTGGTGAACTAAGTTTTTGCGTATTATCTTTGTTTTTTTTACTTGTTTTTTTTTCTATAATTATAGCGTCATATTCTTGATTAATTATGGTATCAGTTTGAGTTTGTTTTGACTTACAGTTAGTGAGAGGTTTTTTCTTAGGTGTACTCCGATTTGATTTAATAGGACTATTAGTTGTTACTTTTTTGAATATCTGGTTTTTTTTAGTCAGGATTTCATTTGTGTGTTTTAGTTTACTGTTTTCTAGGTTTAATGATTCTATCTCTTTGTGAGCACTGTTTAATTGCGATTCAAGTTTTTTAATTTCTTCTTTTAATGTTTTTACATAGTCTTCGTCTTCTGATATGTCTGGTAAACTGTTAGAAGTGCACTCAAGTGTCTGTGATATCGAATCGTTGTCATTTTCATTTGGTATTGGGTCCGAATTGGTTCGGACGCGCTTACCACGGAATGTAATATTTCCAAGAAAATTATTCATATTTATTGATTGGAACTATTTATTTATCTCAAAAAGAACTTCTAGTGCGCGCTGAGATTTTAATATCTGGTAATACTGGTTGAAGAGTGGCAACATTTTGATAGTTTTTTTTTTAACAATTTAGTCGATTGTTCATTATTAATATGGTCACACTAGTTTGAAGTATTGTCTACTGCAGATGTCAGAAAATTTTAAATGTAAACAAAACAACGGTTGTCTCGTACTTTTTCTTCGAAATATCTTCAATATTTAAAATGTTTCAGATACCTTGTTTGTTTTTAGTCATCCAGTCATCCATAGATTACTTCTGTGTAGTGTTTATGTAGTGTATCAGTAATATTTTCACGTTTTGGTCACTATTCAAAGGTTCACGAGTGTCACAGTCATTTTTCAATTAGCTCAGTAGTGTCTTGTTTTTTGCGCACGTAAACATTAGTCACTAAAATTCACTTAATTGTCTTTATATTAGAGTCGATTCAGCACTGATTAGGATTTTTTAAAATAATTAAATACACTCATTATATACAGAGCAAGCTGTTGACGTTCCGTTGACAGTTGACAGATATGAATTCTTTCTTTTTAGTTATATCTTCACTCATGTCTTCAATTCTGGTCTTTGGCGTTTTTTCAACAGATGTTATTACTTTTTTTAGCTGCTTTTTGACTCGTTTATACTTTTGACGCTGAGTATTTAGTTTAGTTTTAAGCTTTGAAACTATAGCCTTCATCTTTTTTATTTCCTTGTTTCTAGATTTTCTCTGTCTTTCACTTCTCTTTTTAGCTTCTTTTGCTCTTTGGTCTTCGTTAATAACAGGTCTGATTTCTTCATTAATTATGGGTTGTATTTCGTCGTCAGTTAGTGGAGGACTATTCTGGCGTATAAAATTATTAGTGGTTTGTTTCAATAGCTGTTTTCTTTGCCTGTAGTTTGATGAATAATTTTTCCATTTTTTTCTCGTTATTCGTTGCTCTCGTGGTGTCATGTCTTCAACATTTTTTCTTTGTCCTTTCTCTTTTTTCCTTAAGTACTGAAGTTTTTGTTTTTCTTTGTATTCCGCTAATTTAATGGGGTCGCTTTTAATTCTGGCTAAGCGAGCCTTTTCGGCTTCTCTCTTTTTTTTTTAGTATTTCTTCCCTAGTCAATTTGATTTTAGCATGCCGCATGTTTTAAACTGAAATATAAAATAGAAATGCTTATACACGGTAGCAATTAAGATAAAAGTGCTCCAAAATAAAAAAAAACATCAGTACCATGGAAACACGTCAGTCCTCTGGCGCGATGCCTGACAAAGGACTGACGCCAACGGACTGACGAAAGACATAATTTGAGGTTATAATCAGAACTAATGTTTTTTTTGGTAATTCCGAGCATCAACAAACTACATTTTAACAAATCATAGTTAACTATGTATAAATGAAAATAAACCTGAGATTAACAAGAAAATAACGACTCACCACAGGACTGAAATTTTGACTGACTCAGCACGTGTATAGACGACAAATACAACCCAAGCACTGGTACAGTTATGGCGGCCATCAAATTGTGCGGTCCGCAGCTAACTTCATTACCAAAATTAAAATTCAAACAGCGATTTGACTTTGAGTCGGTGATAATTTGGCGCGAATTTCAAATTTAAACAACGCACAACGGACTGACGAATGAAACAAACACAAAGTTTCTTAATTTTTTTTAAATAATGTGGAGAACGTTGAAAGTTGTAGTATAATTATATTACTATGTACATCACAGATTGTAGTAGATTAGTAAGTTTTCTTAAATCAATGATAATGTTTAATAGATAGTCACTTGATAGTTGGTTTTCGGGATTGTGACATGCCAAAGGATTGACGTTTTAAGCATATATTGTGGTTTTTTATTAACTTGTATTTAAAATGAAGAGCTGTGATTGGGTGACCAAATAAAGGACTTTTCATTGTTTTAAAATAAATTGTAATCTCAATAAAATATAATAAGACTTTGCATATGTATATATATATATTATGTATTTATTTTTAGTATAAGGTATTTATAGTTATATACGTATTTATTAGTTTAATTTAAGATTTCACATACTCTTCATTGCCTATCTTCTACACACTATAGTCTACATATATCTCTTCTAATCTCTCCTTTCGCAGGTCTGCTGGAAGAAATTTCTTTTTGAAATAAGCAGTACCTACCTTTGTACATTTTTTTATATTAAGATACCTATCTTCTTCTGTATATTTGTGTGTACATAAATTATAAAATAAATAAAAGTATAGGCCGATGCCACGTTATTATTCGTTTCTTTAGCTTCGTTAGGTTGGCTAACTCATTCCGGTTTGGACACGATGTTTTTCTTCACCGTTTTGGGACCAGTGTATAAATGAAGCAAAGTAAAGCGCCTGTCGGGGTTGATCTACTTTTCAAACTCCACGTGAACGAAGTGGCAAGTAACAGCTAGTATACCTACATAAAAAATCTTTTTATAAAAAAAAAAACCGAATTCACTAAAAATAAACACTATAACGATCAAAATAACTTAAAGGGTATGACCCACCATTCTTACAAACTTTGGCCAACGGTGGACATAATATATTAAGACAACATCAATTCATAGTTTAATAAATAATAAACCTGTTACAGCTATTACAGATTTAACTAAAAGTTGGAGGAAATTAGTTAAATAAGTTTTAATTTTTATATTGCTAGAGTCAAAATGGCGGCACAGCAAATTATTATTATTATTATTTTTTATTCATTTGATTAATCATTTTCTTCGTCGTTTAAAATTAGAACAGAGCGTCTAAAAACATTAAGTGACTTCTAAATATTAGCTTATTTATCCATCACCAAGTATAATTCAACATCAACATCTTCAGCTTCTTCTCCAAAGAATGTCGTAATTAAATTTTTTTTTTTCGTAATTCGTTTTTTAACCGACTTCAAAAAGAAGGAGGTTCTATATTCGGCTGCATGTATTTTTTTTTATGTATGTTCACCAATTTCCCGGTCAATTGTGAACCAATTTTGGAATATTTTTTTTTTATTCAATGGTTATAACTTCCGAGTTAGTCCCAAAGAAATATTGTTATGATCTGATGTTTTTTTTTTTTTTTTAAGGTTGGAAATCATCCAAATGACTTCTCGCGCTCCACACCTGTATCCTTCAATCTCCCTTTGCGTTCTAGGACTACGGGTTTCCCTTTCAGAAATTCTCCGCGGTCCTAGCTAGCGGGCATCGGCCCTGCTGGGCCCCTACGGTTTGCTGACATCTCTTGAGGAGCGCGAGGATCACTACGCGCTGTTGACGACTGGGCTCGGTCCAGTTAATTACCGAACAGCCGGACGGCGAGCTACCCAGTGCTCGACGTCCGCAAGCCCGCGTCTACCGTGGCTGGTAGTCGGGGTCGGAATTACGGCGGCTAGGGCGTGAGGACCTTCGTTCCTCCCAGCCTCCTCCTTCGCTAGCATTACTGCTTCGCAAAAGGAGGCGACCGCCTGCCATTCCTCCTCGCTCCGGACCATAGCCTGAACCAGGGCCCGATGCGGAAGGTCGCTGCCGCCAATTGCCTCCACGAGGACACGGCGGTGCTCTGCCCAAGCGGGGCACACCGCCACCTTATGCTCTACCGTGTCCTCAGGGTGGTCCACACAATGATGACACCTGGGCGTTGCTTCCGCCTGAATCCGATGCAGGAACCTCCCGAACTTGCCATGTCCGGTAAGGACCTGCGTCATGCGGTAGGTGAGGACACCGTGTTGCCGCTCCAGCCACTCCTCAAAGAGGGGACTTATCGCCATAATTGTAGCGTGCCCAGCACTGGGTTGCGACAGTCGCCGTATCTGATGATGAACTTCGAATATATAGAACGGAACTCCAGGTTCACAGGAGAACTGTCGTAACAGATAAATTTGCTTTGTTTATACGTGTACGCGATGACTTTAGTTTATACTATTTACTTAGATACTTAAAATAAATAACTCTTTACAAAAAAAAAAAAACCGACTTCAATGTAAAAAAAACAGGGCAAGTGCGAGTCGGACTCGCGCACTGAGGGTTCCGCACAAACTTACCTATGAAAACATTTAGATTCCCGAATTGAGTTACAAAGATTTTTCCGAATTGAAAAAAGTTTTTTTTGTGACGTAACTACAAATTTTCAGTTTTTAGATTTATTCCTATGTCTATATTATAAGACCTTGTTTTATGCCAAATTTCAGGGTTCCGGGTCAACGGGAAGTACCCTATGAATTTTGATTCCTTTGAGAGTGTTGAAATGTACGTTTTTTGCGACATAAACAGCTGTATCTTTTTTTCCATTAACTTAGAAGTTTGATTTTTTCACAGTTTCAAGGGACCGCAGACTTACGTATACCTACGGTATTAATTTCAACTCGTTGCCTTCACGCGTGTCTGAGATAAAGGGTCTTGACAGAAAGACAGACAGACGGACCAAACACTAAAAAGTGCAAAATAACTTTAATTTCGGAAGTAAGTGTTAAATAACGAAGAGACAAAACTATTATAGAAACACCGACTTCCGAAATAAAAGCTATTTTACACTTTTTAGTGTTTTTAGGATTGCGGAGCTCAAAAGAAAAAAACGGAACCCTTATGGGATCATTTTGTTGGTCGTCTGTCTGTCTGTCAAGACCCTTTATCTCTGGAACGCGTAAAGGTATCGAGTTAAAATTAAAACTATATACTCAAGTTTGCGGTCCTTTGAAGCTGTAAAAAAATCAAACTTCTAAATTAACGAAAAAAAGATATGGCCGATTATGTTGCAAAAAACGTAGTATTCGTTTTTCTACGTCTATTCGTTCGACACTCACAAGCTAATCAAAATTCATAGGGTACTTCCCGTTGACCTAGTATTCCGATATTTGGAATGAAGCAAGATCTTGTTGCACAGATATAGCAATACCTAAACCTAAAACACTAAATTTATAAATTTGTTGTTACGTCACAAAAAAAATCTTTTGCTATTCAGAAAAATCTTCGATACTCCATTCGGGAATTGAACTATTTACATAGGAAGTCGGTTGTATTTTTTTTTTTCATATAAAAAGTTTTTTATTCGTCATTCAAAACATAATATTTCGAAGGTTCTGTTACGGGGTGGGTCAAAATAGGCTTTTTTTAAAAAAAAACTTAATAGAACTAGAAGAACTTTTAATGAATAAAAAAGGTTTACAAAGAAAGCCTATTGTCCGCGACGGCGTTCAATTCCACACTGACTATAAAAAGTATATTTCTAAGTTATTGCAATATGCTGAGTCAATGGAAAAACGTGGGATACACGTATTGCAGCGTCAGCTGTATATTATTATATTCTTGTTAATGTTATTTAATATATAACAGCCCCCCGGATAAAATGGAGCATCTGGGAGGAAAAGATGCGAAATTGACATTAAAATTTACGAGATGACTTGAACGTCGTTTCAGACTTACAAACAATAGTAATTATAGCGATAGCACATAGTTAAAAAAATTGAAATAGTAATACATATAATCCTAACACAAATTAATTACCCCAAATAAACATTAGGTACATTATTATTATCATTAAGTTTAAATTCTAATTCATCTTAGATACTAAAAGGTTACGCTTAATTGGCGTTGGCCCTGACATTGATGCATAAGTGTCATCAGCCACGCCGTTTTCATTCAAGACAGATAATTTAACAGTAGGTTGACGAGCTTCAGTAACTCTCTTAGTATTACATTGATTGAATATCTGTATACAACAATGATCTTTCGATTTTGGACAAAAAATATCTCCTGATTCTATAAAGTAAATATACAAAGAATACAATGAAAAGTACATAAGAAAGAGACATGTAATGAATGCCATATTTTTGAAAATGATTAGGACTTTCAAGGCTATCTAAATCCTTTTCGAATGAATCTAAATGTATACTAGCTTGTAATAGAGAATCCAGATTATTTGCATCGTTTAATTTTAAATAAGGCAATCTGATAAGTGTTTTGTTGACTCTACTTTTATCACAACAATCATCGTCTACAAGATTAAAGTTAGAAATAATCTGTGAACTTACATTGAGAACGGTATTTGATTGCGGCACGAATTGTAGAGTTTTGTAGTAGGCTTTACAGTTTTTAGGTATAGACAGTATGCCCGTGCCGAACAAAGTTTCATCGAAATTATTTCCATTATTCTCACAGGAAATAATTATGACACTTGCCTGGCTCAGACAGAACGAAAATCCAATTATTATTATTTATTTTATGAAATACTTGTACTGAGCCTTTTAGTAGCTTAATTTCACAAAAACTAGGTAACTTATTTATTACTTCTGTAATTAAGGTAGTCTCACAAATTGGGTTAACGACACTTGAAAAAACACTTCCTAACTCACACACATGGAATTTATCCGGAATCACTTTGCACTGATTTACACTACGCAACAATGAATAGAACATATGATCGACTGTTATTGCTAGGTAAGGATGAGTGGGAGCTATAAGTACAAACGTATCAGTTTGCGATACGTCGTAAGGGACAGGCATTGGAATCACGTGGTACAGGGTATATGTCTGCGGAAGGACGAGCGGGATTTTAATGACGATAATTATTTTGTTATTATGAAAATAAGAAATGATTCTAGAAATATCGATTAGTTCATGAATGTTTTGTAACGACAGGGATACCGGGAGTTCGTAATACCTTGGCATATTATTCCTATTTTGTTCAAGTTCGTTATATAATTGATGTGGACTAAGTATAGTCGGATGCAATACATTCATCTTGCTGAATAAGATCGCGTTATTGATATCTTCTATAGGTATCAAACGATAATGAGATAATGATACTTTCAAGAGCACTTAATAATGAATTAATGTTTGACTTGATTTCTAACTTATCATTGGAGTTGGAAATGAGTTGAAGTCCTCTATCAATGACCTCGAGATTTTTATTTAGGCATCTCTCATTTTCGTTTAACTTAGAGATAGAATTATTGAATGTAGTAATAGTTGACTTAATGTCATGGATATTATCTCTCATTAAATGGGTTAATCGTTTTTCATCTGTTTGTACTTGATCGATAGCATCGGAAAATTTGAGAGCATCCTCTGCATCCAAAGTGCCGAAAAAAGTTTTTAATAAGGATCCGCCAGCGTCTATGAGGCCGCGTTTGTATCTTTTATTACTATTAACCAAGTACGAGACAGAGGAATATTTTTTAACGTTATTATCGTGTTGGTTTTGTAGGGCTGATAATGCATTTAAACAATCCTGTTGGATTGTAGAAGAGCTATAATCTTTGCAATAAGTGTTAACTCTAGAAAATAACGATTCTAAATAGTAAAGTGAGAATGTATTCTACTAATATCTAGGTAAGTTATGACGTTCCAGTTATCGTTGGTGAATTTTAGATTATTAACCATATCAAAATATAGGCCTGGACTCGTAGTTATAGGCGCAACGATCCGATGACACGAAGTTGATGAACCAAAGTGCCTGCAAGGATAAGGTCAAGTTATAGCATCATCTGAGGCCAGATTTATTTCATCATAATGATGACGTACGTGTCTACGATTTATTAATAAGGTGACGGTGTGATGACCGTTTATTTTAACTATTTTAAAAGGTCCTTTCCATACAGGGAATAAGGCTTTGTTTTGTTTGTGGTGACATTTGAGATAGACTGAGTCACCAATGTTATACGTAACAGGCTTAGCATGAGAATCGTAAAGGCGTTTAGACCTTTCTTTAGATAACTGAATATTTTGTAGTGCTTTTTGCCTACTATAATATAATCTATGATTTAGTAATCTGACGTAATCTGTGTAAGTGTTATTATCTAAAGTATCTATAGATTTAGGAATATGTGGCTTAAAGCCGAATAGCAATTCGAATGGCGAATAATTGGTAGTTGAGTGAACATTTGAGTTGTAAGAAAACATAGCTGTATTGAGATATAAGTCCCAAGTATGGGCATTTTCGTTCACAAATGGTCTTAAATATTCTTTAAGGGTGGCATGACTCCTCTCTAGAGCGCCACAAGTTTGAGGATGATAGGCGAGGCTAGAATGTGTTTTATTCCGAATAATTTTGTAAGTTGTTTAATGATCTCGGAAGTAAAATGAGTGCCTTGGTCAGTGATGATCATTTTAGGAATTCCGAGATGAGATATAAAGTGAACTAATTTTTTTGCGGTTTCCTCCGATGAGCAGGTTAACAAGGGATAGGCTTACGAATATTTCGTAAGATCATCCTGAATGGTGAGAATAAATTTGTATTTAAATTCGTAGGTCTCTGGAAGAGGGCCAACAACATCAAGGAATATTTTTTCGAGCGGTTTTGTTGCATTGGACGTAATAATCATAGGCGCACGATGAATTTGACGTAGGGGTTTATTAATCTGGCTGGATTTGCAGTTTTTGATGTAATCTTCGATGTTCTGCCGCAAATTTTTCCACCAGTACATGGACTTTATCCTTTCGAACATACGTGATACGCCAGGGTGACCAGCCGTCGCCGCGTCGGTAGATCGTGATTGTCACAAAGTATCTTTCTGACTTCCTCAGGTGTGGGAAATAGAATGGAGTTTCTTTAAATATTTACTTTAATGCCAGTATCATGAAATACGTAGCCTATAATATTGTAGATTTTTGTATAAGAAAGTTTGGTGAATGGGTTGGAGAAATCTGAAATCGCAACTTCCTTCTCCTCTAAATACCAATATTTAACCATATCTCTATATTCAACTAATATTCTAAAAATATCCAATATGACATTTCATCGTAGTGATGAACGCGCAAGAATAGATGGGTGAACAAATGCTTATTATTAGAAGTGCTGTATAAGGTATAAAGTTCACGTTCAATGTCACGAACGCTAGGTTGACTAGATAAGTCTATAATGTCTTTGCAATAAGGAACAGAGTCGTCCAAATCGATTGAGGTAGGATATGCAATTAACTTGCACTTGGCCTTTAACAATGATTCATTGTATTTTTGAATGGTAGTATCAAAACAAAAATTAGGCTGTTTAGATTGTTTTAGGTACTTTTCATAAGTATCTGACGAGCATGGCGAAGGATTATCGTAGGGTGAGCTTGGAGAATGAGAGTCCGGAGGATTCGGAATATTTGAGTTCGGTGACTCATCCTCGATAGCGAATACCGGGCAATTTAAATTATTATCGTGATTTTGTAATGGGAAACGCGACAGAGCGTCTGTGTTGCAATTTAGCTTGCCTTGTTTATGAACTATTTCGTAGTTATACTCTTCTAATTTTAGGCGCCAACGTATTAGTCTAGAACCAGGGTCTTTGACGTTGAATTGCCAAACTAAGGGCTTGTGATCAGTGACGATTTTGAACCTATAGCCGAACAGATAGGGGCGAAACGTTTTAACGCCGAAAAGGATGGCCAAGAGCTCTTTCTCAGTTGTTGAGTAGTTGCCCTCAGCTTTGTTTTTTGTTCGTGATGCGTATGCGATAGGCTTATCCTTGCCTATTTCGCCTTGAGATAGTATAGCGCCTACGGTGTAGTTAGAAGCGTCGGTAGTCAGTAGAAACGGCTGAGAAAAATCTGGATACTGTAATAGGGGCGCCGTTGTTAGTTTATGTTTCAGTATATTAAAAGCATTTTCTTGCTCTGCTGATCATATAAAAGAAATGTCCTTTTTTTAAAAGGGAAGTTAAGGGTTTTGTAATCTTGGAAAAGTTTTCAATGAATCGCCTATTATAACCGACTAGGCCTAGGAAAGATTTTATATCTTTCGGATTTTTAGGAGTTGGAAATTGAGTGACGGCCTTGATTTTATCTGGATTGGGGCAAACACCTTTATCGGTAATTACTCCACTCCTGTGTTGGCATCAGGCTCCGTGTTCATCTTTAAGATATCTGAACATATTTATATAATTGCAGGCGGTACATCCAGACCCAGTAGTTCTTTGTGAAGTTTGTAGAAATTATAGCTTCTGGTAATTCATAGTATCCTGGTAGATGTGATGCCAATCCAGCCCCCACATCTTGACGTAATCTCATAGACATACGTTTAAGTTTGAAATCGTATGTTAGGGTCAGATTCGCGATTTTTTTTACATCTTGGAGCATATCTATTTTTACCAACAGTTTGAGACTGAATCATTAGCTTTACACGCCTTTTACCATGGAAGTTTGATGAATCCAAAATGGTAAATAAAGTAAGTTTTGGAAGTTCTTGGAAATCCCACCTTCTGGTTATGCATTTTATGTTGGTAGATATCACGCCGATCCAGGTCTATGGGAGCAAGTCTAATTTTACCAGACGTTGCAAACTTATTGACCGACTCCGAAACTTTGCAGGCGGGTTACCAATGAGCTTTGTAAGTACAAATCTCAAATCAAGAATTCTCTTAGATTTTCCACCTTCTGGCGATCTATACTATCCTGGTAGTCTACACGCCAAACCAACCCCCGCATCTGCATGTACTCAGTTCTATTTTATCAGACGTTCTAAACTTATCGATAACAGTCCGTTGCCGTATGCCATGTAGGTTTGTAGATAGATATTAGACTGGAAACTCGCCTTCTCGACATTTACAGTACTCTGGTTGATGGTGACATTTAGGTACCAGGGCATCAAGTCTGCTATTACAATAGTGTCGGTATGGTCTATCATTGATTTCATAATTGATGATTTTGACAAGTTTAGTAATCTACTAATATAATGGCGTCATTATAACTTTCCAGTGGTCAACCACTGACACTCCACTGAAAGAACTGGCATAGAATGGTAATTTCGTACATATTTGCAAATGAATGTCTGACGTATGCTGTAACCTGCTAAAATTTTGACAGTTCCATTGATCAGTGACCAACCATTAGAACGTCATTGTGCAGTCATTGCTTTTAATCAGCTCGATATTGTTTTTCTATCACAACTCTATTACGAGAGCATTGACCGATCAATATGCTAGATATGCTAGATATTTGTAATAGAATGTAGTATCGTTAAATTAATATAATAATATAATATAATATAATATTCCACAACTAACACAACGCCTTCTAGTCCCAAGCTAAGCAGAGCTTGTGTTATGGGTACTAGACAACTGATAAACATACTTATATATTTCTAAATACATACATATTATAGATAAATTACACCCAGACACAGAACAAAATGATCGTGCTCATCACACAAACATTTGTCCTGGGTGGGAATCGAACCCACGACCTCCGGCATAGCAGTCAGGACCACTAACCACTAGACCAACAGGCCAGTCAAAATCAATGATCGATCATTACGAATTAGCAGATTACGAACTTTTAGCAAAATGAGAATGGCATCGTGTTGGAATGACGAATTTATAAAAATAGCAGACTTGGGCCTGAGAAGCAGTGTGTTAGAATTGTAAATTTTAATGTGAGGGTAACATAGCACACAACTAATGGATGGTAAACTTTAATTTTGCGTTTGTTTTCAGATCAATATAATATAATAATTCACAACTATCACATAACGCCGTCTAGACCCAAGCTAAGCAGAGCTTGTGTTATGAGTACTAGACAACTGATAAACATACTTATATATTTCTAAATACACACACATATTATAGATAAATTACACACAGACACAGAACAAATGATCGTGCTCATCACACAAACATTTGTCCTGGGTGGGAATCGAACCCACGACCTCCGGCATAGCAGTCAGGACCACTAACCACTAGACCAACAGGCCAGTCACGATTCAGTCGACTAATTGCAGCTGCTTCGCCAGTCCTGTTAATTATAATTATCTTTCGTTTTAAAATGCGTAGTAGATAAAAATACAGATATTAAAAAAAAACTACTGAATTTGTATTGACAAGCGTTCACCAAGAAATCAATAAGCGATTTCGATGAGAAATGCAGCCAGCAAACCGTCTTTCCTAGGATCGTCTTGTACCAGAGGCTTCAAGATGGCCAAAATCGAATGTATAAGTACCTAAATATTGGTATAGGTACCCTTGTGCCGTTTTCTCACATCTGACAAAAAATACGGAACTCCACACCAGTGAAGATGCTCAGATTCGTTACAATACACTTGAAGAATCATGAACATCAAGAGGTTAATTTTTTTCCAACCTTGTTGATGTCATTTACCGATCCTGCTTAAATTAACTAGTTATTAAACATTCCGATTCATATTTTTAACTCAAGTCTTGTACTAACGAAAAAGAAAAAGTACCTAATAATTTTGCCAAAGCAGGTATTGGGCAGACCGGCGCGGTATGGCGAAATGCTTAGTCTGTACCGCAGAGGTTTTAGCAACGTAAGGGTGGATACTCGCCGTACATCGGGTTGTTCGATGGTAGAAAAGACATGGCGGAATCAAGTCATGCAATCTCCGTGCACACTCTCCAAAATGCGTTCTGTAAAATACCGAAAGGCTGGCTACCCTACGCCTGTGCTCCAGGCTTTGTAGATTGGATTCTTGTCTTGGTTGAGAAGGCGTGCAGATGATGACAGATCTTTGCAACCTTAGAAATATTATGTCTTCAATAACGAATAAAAAACTTTACAAAAAAATACAACCGACTTCCTATGTAAATAGTTCAATTCCCGAATGGAGTCTCGAAGATTTTTCCGAATAGTAAAAGATTTTTTTTTGTAACGTAACAATAAATTTACTGTTTTCAGATGGTATATCTGTGCAACAAGATCTTGCTTCATGCCAAATTTTAGGATTCTAGGTCAACGGGAAGTACCCTATGAATTCTGATTCGCTTGAGAGTGACGAAATGTACGTTTTTTACAACATAATCGGCCATCTCGTTTTTTTTTCGTTAATTTAGAAGTTTAATTTTTTGAGTATGTGGTTTTAATTTCAACTCGATACCTCTACGCGTTCCAGAGATGAAGGGTCTTGACAGACAAACAGACAGACAGACGGACAACAAAGTGATCCTATAAGAGTTCTGTTTTTTCCTTTTGAGGTACGGAACCCTAAAAACACTAAAAAGTGCAAAATAGCTTTCATTTCGGAAGTTGGTGTTTCTATAAAAGTTTTGTCTCTTCTTTATTTAACACCGGCTTCCGAAATTAAAGTTATTTTGCACATTTTAGTGTTTTTTTTTACAATGAAGTCTAGAGTAAGTGAAGTGAGCGAGTGTTGTATAGTTTCGTTGAGTTTAGTGTGTTTTTTTGTAAAAGCTTTTTATTTTAAACTTTTTAGTTGCGGTACCACAACTAAAAAGTACCCCTCAGTCAAACTTAAAGTCATCGCAAATACGTATACTTAAACAAAGCAAATTTACTTGTTACAAAAGTTCTTCTGTGATCCTATGAGGAGTTCCGTTCCATATCTTCGAAGTTCCATCATCAGATCATAACAATATTTCTATGGGACTCGGAAGTATAACCTTTCAATCAAAAAAATCATTTTTAAAATCGGCCCACAGTTGACCGAGAAATCGGTGAATATACCTAAAAAAAATACATACAGCCGAACATAGAACCTCCTTCTTTTTGAAGTCGGTTAAAAAACTAATACGATCTTTCCGACACACTCTAAAGCCTGCTCCTATCCCTACCGCTTTTGGACTTACAATGAAGAACACATATTAGAAGAGAGTTTCGTTATTCCTTTTCACACCAAATCCAATTTACGACGTGCATTGAGAGTTACCTCCTGTAACTGAGTTAGTCCTTCGTCTGTTAACAAGCTGACCCGGGTGGTAAACATAGCGCAATATGGCAAGACCGATTAAACAAACATAAATTACAAGCTTGAAAGTTGTAAAAACAATATTTAACTTTTCTTTCTGGGATATTGTTAAACTATCTTTGTTATAAATTCCACGATGTAGTCAAATTAAAAACTTACTGAAATTATTAAACCAGCTGAACCAGCTACTTGGGCCCTGTTCTCATTAATTATCCAAGAACGTAAATAAAAAGTTCTTCATTAAGTAGTCTGTAAATATCGAAAATAAGCAAATATTTCCGTTATTCCCTATAATAAATATAATACAAGCTCGAAAAGTTAAAACAATACAAGTAATAGTTTTAGTTGGTTCACAAGTTCGCGTGATAGAAAGAGAGAAAACATGTTTACATTCATGTTTATTAAATATTGCCCATTGTTTGAAAACGAATGCCGATGTTCTCGATTTTACTACTGTTCATTGAAGAACTGGAAATGCGGGGGCTGTATTAGCTCGAAAAGTACTAGGACTTTATAAAGTATTGGAAGGTAGCGACGATAAAGTAGACTTGAAAAGAATTCTAGTCTACAAAGGATATAGGTTTCTGCAGAATATTGGAGGCCATATATGCCTCTGTAGTAGTAGCGTAATAAAAAATCAATACGTATACTCCTGGTACTACCCACAACGTATGATTTCATTGAAAAATTCAAACTACTTTACTACGAGTCTCCCACGTGTTAGGTGACGTACACTACACAAGGACCTTAGGCCTAGATTCATAAATGGGTCACACACAAGCCCACACATAACTATCTGTAGCTGAGCTTGTATGAAACGACCCTGCTACAGTTCGCAGGTGGTAGTTGGTCACTGCCGAAAACATTTTCTCAAAATTGTGACTTCAAAATGTTTTCTTCCAAAACCATAACTGGGAGGACTTCGAAGTTATAATACATTACGGGTTCACCAGCCTAAAATTTTCCCTCCAAAGCTAGGCTCAGGGCGTTCACTTCTTTGTTAGAGGGAGTGAACTGTAATTACTCAAATGCCTCCAGGGTCTCTTGCCTTTGAAAACGAAAATCTCTTTGGCCCAAACACTTATTCAGCCGATTATAGATTATGCCGCTGCCTGGTACCTGGATGCTACTGAGGAGCTGTTAAACAAGCTTGAGCGACTGCAAAACTTATGCATTCGGTTTGTTTTTGGTTTACGAAAGTATGATCATGTCTGTCATCTTCGCAAGGAACTCAAGTGTGAACTCAATGCAAATTGTGATTCCTTTAAGAGTGTTGAAATGTACGTTTTTTGCGACATAAACAGCTGTATCTTTTTTCCATTAACTTAGAAGTTTGATTTTTTCACAGATTCAAGGGACCGCAGACTTACGTATACTTACGGTATTAATTTCAACTCGTTGCCTTCACGCGTGTCTGAGATAAAGGGTCTTGACAGAAAGACAGACAGACGGACCAAAACATTAAAAAGTGCAAAATAACTTTAATTTCGGAAGTTAGTGTTAAATAATGAAGAGACAAAACTATTATAGAACCACCGACTTCCGAAATAAAAGCTATTTTGCACTTTTTAGTGTTTTTAGGATTGCGGAGCTCAAAAGAACAAAACGGAACCCTTATGGGATCACTTAGTTGGTCGTCTGTCTGTCTGTCTGTCTGTCAAGACGCTTTATCTCTGGAACGCGTAAAGGTATCGAGTTGAAATTAAAACTATATACTCAAGTTTGCGGTCCTTTGAAGCTGTAAAAAAATCAAACTTCTAAAATAACGAAAAAAAGATATGGCCGATTATGTTGCAAAAAACGTACATTTCGACACTCGCAAGCTAATCAAAATTCATAGGGTACTTCCCGTTGACCTAGAATTCCGATATTTGGAATGAAGCAAGATCTTGTTGCTCTAAAGTATTTACACGAGATCTGTCTATTGGGCAAAGCCAGCTCACGAAACTGAAGACCGACGATGGCAGAGTCATATCCGCCAAATCGGAGCTTCTGGGAGAGATCGAGGCTTTTTATGGACAGTTATACACGTCTATCGCTAAACCCGCTGTAAATCTAGTAAACGACCCAAGAGCTAGATTGACTTGACACTATACCAAAGATATCCCGGACGTCAGCCTGTACGAGATTAGGATGGCTCTGAAGCAGCTAAAAAATAACAAGGCGTCGGGTGAGGACGGAATTACGGCCGAACTCCTGAAGGCGGGTGGAAAACCGGTCCTTAAGGCCCTTCAGAAGCTATTTGATTCCGTCATACTCGAGGGAAAAACGCCACAGGCGTGGAGCAGAGGCGTGGTGGTACTCTTCTTTAAGAAGGGCGATAATGCCCTGCTTAAGAATTATAGGCCCATCTCGCTTCTGAGCCATGTCTACAAGCTGTTTTCCAGAGTCATCACGAATCGTCTCGCGCGCAGGTTCGACGACTTCCAGCCTCCCGAACAAGCCGGATTTCGAAAAGGCTTCAGCACCGTGGACCACATACATACGCTGCGGCAGGTTATACAGAAGACTGAGGAGTATAATCAGCCTCTCTGCTTAGCGTTTGTGGACAACGAGAAAGCCTTTGATTCGATTGAAACTTGGGCTGTACTGCAGTCTCTCCAACGGTGCCAAATTGACTATCGGTATATCGAAGTGCTGAAGTGTTTGTACAAAAACGCCACTATGTCAGTCCGACTAGAAGACCAGACCTCGAAACCTATCCTCTTGCAGCGGGGTGTGAGGCAGGGAGACGTTATTTCTCCGAAACTGTTCACGGCAGCAATGGAGGATGTCTTCAAGGTTTTGGAATGGAGAGGGCTAGGCATTAATGTCAATGACGAGTACATCACTCACCTTTGGTTTGCCGAAGACATAGTAGTCATGGCTGAGACTACGGAGGAGCTCAGTACAATGCTTGGTGACCTCAGTAGAGCTTCCGAAAGAGTGGGACTTAAAATGAACATGGACAAAACCAAAGTCATGGTAAACAGCCATGTAGCACCCACTACTATCAAGGTCGGGGACTCTACACTCGAAGTTGTAGACAACTACGTTCACCTGGGACAGACGGTCCAGTTGGAAAGGTCTAACTTCGAGAAAGAGATCAATCGTCCAATCCGACTCGGCTGGGCAGCGTTCGGGAAGCTGCGCGGTATCTTCTCGTCCAATATACCACAGTGTCTCAAGACGAAAGTCTATGACCAGTGCGTGTTGCCAGTGATGACATATGGCTCCGAAACGTGGTCGCTTACAATGGGCCTCATTAGAAGGCTTAAAGTCACCCAAAGGGCAATGGAGAGAGCTATGCTCGGAGTTTCCTTGCGTGATCGAATCAGGAATGAGGATATCCGCAGGAGAACCAAGGTTGCCGACATAGCACGAAGAATCGCCAAACTAAAGTGGCAATGGGCAGGGCACATTGCTCGCAGAACAGATGGCCGTTGGGGCCGAAAGGTTCTGGAATGGTGACCACGTACCGGAAGACGTAGCGTTGGAAGGGGAACACCCAAATACTCCGAAATATTTTATTCCGAATTTCGATGTTCCGATTTTCAAAAGTCCGAAATTCATAATACCTAAGAATTATAAGGTCTATTATTAAAAATCACGAAATTTATTATTCCGAAAGTCGTAAATGCGATTTGTTTGTTTTCCGATTTTCATACGTTCGAAGAATCAAATGCACGAAGGGTTCTCGGTCCGAAAAACGATATTCCGATTTTCAATACTTCGAAATAAACTAAAAGTCAACATGTTGTGCTACAAAATTTAGTGACAGAAACGAATCGCTGCAAAACCGACTTCACGCAGTCTTGTCTGCCCTACCCCGAGAGCGTAATTTAAACCCGCGTAGGCGCGGAGGGGTAGGGTGGCCCGCGTGCTGAGGAGCAGGTGGTTTGAAGGCCCGCCACCGCGGCTGAGGCTGGCCGGCTTAGCCGGCCAGCAAGCCGAAGCTGCGGTGGTGAGCGTTAAAACCATCTGTGACGATAAGCTCGCGTGGGGCCGCCCAAACCCCGCAGCGCCGGAGCCGTGACAGAAACAATGCTTGTTGCATGTTGCATGCCTGCTTGCATGCTGCATGCCTGCTTGCATGCTGCATGCTTGCTTTCATGCTGCTTGCCTGCTTGCATATTGCATGCCTGCTTGTTTGTCGCATGCTTGCTCGCATGCTGCATGTTTGCTTGCACGCTGCATGCCTGCTTGCATGCTGCAAATCCCCTGTATTATTGGTGAATCACTTAGGTTCGGTTAGGTTAGAGGATATATATACACAAGGATAATAACTGTAAACAATCTATGCAATTATGAGTAGGAAAACGCATCTGTCATTAGTTTTTTAATACTACCCCTCATACTATACATAATATTACACTTCTCTCTGACGAGCAAATAAATGTTTATTTGTCTTGCTATACAGTTTTACAAGGCGTTTTTATTTCGGAATTGTATTAATCGGTATTTTAATAATCGGAATTCGTATTTTTGATGTTTCGAATTATCATTAAGTCGGACTTTTTGTTATTCGAGCTATTGAAACTCGGTATTTTGAGAATAGTAATTATAAACGTTAGGAATATTGAAATTTAGGAATTATAAAAATAGGAGTACTGATAAGTCGGAGTTGTTATATTCGGAATTTTGAACCATTCGGAATTATGAAAATCGGTATTTTGAAATTCGTATTTGTGACTGCCGGAATAAAGTTTTTCGTATTTATGTAGTGTACCCCGTTGGAAGGCCTCCTACAAGGTGGACCGATGACTTGGTAACGGTTCCGGGAGTCCGATGGATGCGAGACGCACAGGACCGTTCGCTGTGGCGACGCTTGGGGGAGGCCTATGTCCAGCAGTGGACGTCTTTCGGCTGAAATGATGATGAAGATCTTGTTGCACAGATATAGCAATACCTAAACCTAAAACAGTAAACTTGTTGTTACGTCACAAAAAAAATCTTTTGCTATTCAGAAAAATCTTCGAGACTCCATTCGGGAATTGAACTATTTACATAGGAAGTCGGTTGTATTTTTTTTCATATAAAAAGTTTTTTATTCGTCATTCAAGACATAATATTTCGAAGGTTCCAAAGATCTGTCATCATCTACCCGCCTCTTCTCAATCAAGACAACAGTCCAATCTACAAAGCCTGGAGCACAGGCGTAGGGTAGTCAGCCTTTCGGTATTTTACAGGACGCATTTTGGAGAGTGTGCACGGAGATTGCATGACTTGGTTCCGCCATGACTTTTCTACCATCGGACAACCCGACGTACGGCGATTATTTACTCTTACGTCGCTGAAACCTCTGCGGTCCGGACTAAGCATTTCGCCACACCGCGCCGGTATGCCCAATACAAAATTATTAGGTACATTTTCTTTTTTGTTAGTACAATACTTGTGTTAGAAATATAAATCGGAATATCATTCTTCCACATAATAAGTTTACTTTTTAGTCTCTTTTATGACCTTGAATATTATACTCTGTATATTGCTGATATTATAAGATATTGCTGATAATTTCTGATATGATCTACGCACGGATACCTAGTTAATTTTAGCAGGATCAGTAAATGATATCAACAAGGTTGGAAAAAGAGGCAATCTCTCGATGTTCATGATTCTTCAAGAGGAATATGTATTTACTGTAACGTATCTGAGCATCTTCACTGGTGTGGAGTTCCGTATTTTTTGTCAGACGTGGGAAAACGGCACAAGGGTACCTATACCAATATTTAGGTACCTACTTGTGCACTTGTTTTTTTCCATCTTGAAGCCAGTACAAGACGTTCCTAGCAAAGACGGTTTGTTGGTTGCATTTCTCATCGAAATCATTTATTGATTCCCTGGTGAACACTTGTCAATACAAATACAGTAGTTTTTTTTTTTTAATATCTGTATTTTTTATCTACTACGCTTTTTATAACGAAAGAAAATTATTGACTGAATCGTGACTGGCCTGTTGGTCTAGTAGTTTGTGATCCTGTCTGCTATGTCGGAGGTCGTGGGTTCGATACTCACCCAGGACAAATGTTTGTGCGATGAGCACGATCATTTGTTCCGTGTCTGTGTGTAATTTATCTATAAATGTGTGTATTTAGAAATATATAAGTAGGTATGTTTATCAGTTGTCTAGTACTCATAACACAAGCTCTGCTTAGCTTGGGTCTAGACGGCGTTATGTGATAGTTGTGAATTATTATAATATATTGATCTGAAAACAAACGCAAAATTAAAGTTTACCATCCATTAGTTGTGTGCTATGTTACACTCACATTACAATTTACAATTCTAAGGCCTGAAACTGCGTAAAGCGGGTGCCCGCGCGGTTCCATACAAAAGTGCCCGCGCGGGTCCCCGCAACGGAGCTCTTTTGTAGGGAACCGCGCGGGCGCCCGCTCTACGCAGTTTCAGCCCTAACACACTGCTTCTGGGTCCCAAGTCTGCTATTTTTATAAATTCGTCATTCCAACACGATTTCATTGTCATTTTCATTGTCAAAAGTTCGTAATCTGCTAATTCGTAATGATCTATCATTGATCGGTCAATGGTCTCGTAATAGAGTTGTGATAGAATGACAATATCGAGCTTACTAAAAGCAATTAATAAAAGCGATTCCTCATGGATACCATCATCAGAACTGGATTCTGAAAAAAATGGGGCCAATCGGAAAGCAAATCCTCTAAAAGGAAAAAAAATTGCAAATCAGTCCATAAACGATGGAGTTCTGAGGTAACACATAAAAAAAAAACCTACAACCGAATTGATAACCTCCTTTTTAAAAAATAGGTTTGTTGTATGGGAGCTCACTTAAATGTTTATTTTATTCTATATTTAGTATGTTTTTATAGTGGCAACAGAAATGAATCATGTATGAACTTAGTTACATACCTAAGGTATTATTATTATGATAACAATGATGTAGGTTAGTACAACTAGATTCTCTTCTTTTAAGTTTTATAATTGTTTCTAAGTATGTTAATTTTAAGACAGTTGAAATTTTCACTGACGATTTATTTAATTTATTATTATCTCCCTTACAACTATCATTAGGTACAGGTACCTGTGTAAATACCTAATTCTAATGTACCTGTGTAAATACCTAATTCGATAACATAGTTGAAAGGGAGATAATAATAAATAACTAAATCATCTGTGAAAATTTCAACTGTCTAGCTATCACGGTTCATGAGATACAGCCCGGTGACAGACAGACACAGTGGAGTCTTAGTAATAGGCTCCCTTTTTACCCTTTGGGTACGGAACCCTAAAAATCGATCGCTTAATCAACGAACAGATTCGACATAAACAAGATTACTCTGTTATAGACTGCTCCAATTTAGTACTTGCCGATAAGGTTCTCCATCACCACCACGATAGGTCTACACCGATCGTGGTGGTGAGATCGGACGGCGAGAAATGGGTAGTTCGCTGTCCGACCGTCCGGTAACCGTCCGGACCGAGCCCAAGTCGTCGACGGCGCGTACTGTTCCACGCGCGCCTCAAGGAGATGTCAGCAACTGTAGGGGTCCAGCAGGATCGAAGCCTACTGGAGCCAAGGGTCTGATTCTGAAAGGAAGACTCGGCCCTGGTACGAAAGGCAACGGAGGAACAGGAGTGAGTTTTTGGTAAGTAAAAGTCTGACACTATCTCTCGCTCCGCCCAAGAGCGCGGGATGTCATAAGATGATTTTAACACTGAAAAAAAAAAACGTGGTGGTGGGATATTCCGCGGTACGGGCGTACGCGTACCGCGGAATATCATCCACATTTGTTGAAAGCTTTGCTGTTGGAAACACGGTTTCTCTTTGTAAACTAAAAGGTCGTATCGCTCCTGTGTTGGCATCAGGCTCCGTGTTCATCTTTAAGATATCTGAACATATCTGCATAATTGCAGGCGGTA